>CM074122.1:23019680-24269680 GCA_037177725.1 Cyamopsis tetragonoloba
GTAGAAAGAATTAGTAGGAGGATATAACATTTTTCTTGAGTTATTTAACAAATATAAACTAATTCATAAGCTAATTTTACTAAATACATCTACACAACTATAAGTCATAAGCTATAAGCTATAAGTCATAATTTATATGCTATTGTTAGCTTGTTGCTAAACACAACCAAAGTCAAGCAGAGGACAACAAGATGAGACTGGCGATGCTAAGAACCACCATTACACGCTCACCCGCGCTGGAAATGGGTAAGTGCCGTGACGAAGAAGCGGCACGTGGTGGCACGTCTCTAATTCGATGGTCGCCAAACTACGAGGATGGGCTCATCTCGGTGAGACGCAGCCGAAACCAACAATGGTGGTGGCCGTGGAGGTTGTAGTGGTGGAGTTACGAAATTTAACAGCAGGTACCAACGAAAAATCACAGCAAGGACTAAAAGGAAAATGAAGAACATGTGTAGGGACTAACAACAACATTTTCTTTTGGTGTAGGAACTAAATCTAATATGAGGTTTGTATAGAGATCAAATGGTTAATTTAACCTAAATTAAAATGGATCCAATTTGTGTACATTTTTGTAAGGAAAATGCGTCTAGGTAAGTTTGAGCTAAGGAGCGGGTACTTAAAGTTTTGCTTCTTAGCTACTAAACCAATTGGTTGAGTACTAATCCTCTTAAAGTGGAGATATCATTGAAATGAGTACAAGCTCTCCCGAAAAAAACCTCTTGATTTTCATATACAGGACCATAACTTAATCTATGATCAATATGTTTGAATGACTTAACTACTAACTGTATTTTTGTTACTAGCCAGGTGAGAATCTTATATACTCTTGTATAATTTTGTTGTGGACGGAATCCACGATATAGAAAATGATATTAATATTCTTTATGGTGACTCTTAATTTTTTAAGGTTGATTATGCTACATTAATTTGATGAGATTGGGGGTGGAGTACTTGCAACGACTCCAAAGCTCAAGTCAGTCACTCTAAAGCTCAAGTCACAAAGCCACTAGGATTGGGCTAGTGGTGAGTGGTTTGGTGGCTGCGAATTAACATGCACAATATCTTACGTTCAAACATTGGTGCTCTTATTTATACAAAAAAGCTCAGACCTAGAGGAATGTGGTGGCGGGAATAAATGACATACCTTTTTTGGGACAGTCATGGGACCCACCTAGCTAGGACCTATGTAACATAAGGCCCATGTCGTGTCCCTACCCGAGATGTCGTGTTGTCGAGATGATGATATCCTACCTCAAATTGGGTCTATATACGAGACGGGGTCTAATTAACATTTCGGGGGTTGACCGACATCTCGGTCTATACTAGTTGCTCCCTAAGTCGGTAAGTCACGCACGTGAGTTGTCGACTTAGGGTATTTCATGAGATGGAGGGGTATCAGATGTCGAATGTCAGTTGGTTTCCTTGAGATGACAGTTATGACATGTGTCAAACACTGATTTACAAGCAAAGACATAGGGGATCGTGCACCATCATTCTTGTGTGTGTGCCTCGTATTTAATGAGATGGGATTATTTTTTATTACTTGCTCATAATATCCAATCTCTTTGGATGATAACCGGTGATTTCAACGATATTTTGAACCAATCAGAGAAAATTGGCAGTGCCAAAACAATATAGAGAAAGTGTATAATCTCTTTACTGACAGAATACATAGTTGCAAGCTTCTTGATATGGATTTTATTGGACCCAAATTCAATTGGAAGGGGCCTATGGGAGAAAGAAATAAGAGAATTTACGAGAGACTTGATCGAGCTATGTGCAATAAATATTAGAGACTCAAATTTGAGAATGCCTTTGTGAACTGATAGCTACAAGAGCATATTATTCAAACCTTCCTCTTTTAAAGATCCACCTAAATAACAATTAAGTAAAAACCATTCAAATTTATTAATGTCTGGCTCACTAACAGTTTTCTTGATGTTGTCAAGGATGCTTGGGATCAAAGTTCCAACTTCCTTAAAGTTGTTAATCACGATGAAAACACTCTCTCTTACTAGAATGTCCATGTTTCCAGGCATTTAAAAACTAGGAAAAGAAACATTATTCTTGCTAGACTCATAGAAATACTGAAGAAACTCGATAATGGTGATCGCAGAAATTCTTTCTCACATCGGTTAGAGAGTTCGCTACAAGATGAGCTAGGCAAAAAGATATTTCCATGAAAAAATATGGTTGCTCAAGAATGCATACACTTCATGAACGAGATGAGAGAAAGAACAAGTTTTTTCCGCATCAAAATCGACTTATCTACAACTTATGATAGGCTGAGATGGTCTTTAGAAATCATGTGCTACAAATCATATTATTTTGCAATATGTAACTAGGATGAAAACCAATGTTTCTAGAAAACGGATAAGATAAGGAGATCCAATAATCTCTCCTCATCTATTTTTCCTCTGTATGGATAAATTGTTCATCTTATATATGAAGCCATGGATCAGAATTTGTGGTCATCTATGAAAAATAGGAAGAAATGAGCCATGTATTTCACACTTAATGTTTGTTTATGGCCTCCTCTTATTTGGTAAAGCCACTATAGATGAAATGCATAGCATCCTTAATGTCTGAGATCAATTTTGCAATATATCGGTGAGAAGTCAACCCTGAGAAGAGAAAATTAATTTAATTCAAAACTCTCAGATAATGATATGTTTTAATGACTACAAACCTATCACGAGCTATAGAAATCTAAGCCAATATGATGAGATGCCTTGTGATCTAACAATCTATTTGATTGTGCAAGCTTTTCTGTTAAAATCATCATTTTGCATAGATTTATCAAAGGCATTAAGCAAAATAATGAGGGTAAAGTTTCCTTAACTAATATGAACTTCAAATACTACACAACCAATCCTACATGGAGATAAGATTGCAAGTCTCAAGTCCATAAAGCTCAAAACACATTGTATCAAGACTTGAAAGAAACATTAAATCAAGACTTCAGGATTCTCAAAATGAATATTACAAGATTTTATATTTGAAAAATCTAAAGAAGACAAGCCTAGATTACTGATTTGTAGTATTGAATATTCTCAAATCAAAATCCAAATTTGACAGAAGGAAACAGTTCATACTAATATGATAAAGAAGATTTTCTCTCCAAATTTGAACTTTTAAATGAAATTATCAACTCAGAAGAAAGTCAGGAAGTCATGAAGAGTTCTAGAAATATGTCAAGGTTTTTGAAGAAGGCTTTAGAGTGAAAGATCTCAAAACACAAAGCTGAGATTGACTTTACATCAGGCTGTCAAAAAAATTCAATCTGAGTAATAAATCTGACCTTGCAAAAGTCAATCCCATTATTAAAGAAGATGGAGAATGAAATGAGAAGCCTAAGGAGAAGCTCAAATTCAAAAATTGATCTCAGACTGAAATAAAACATCAGACTCACACAAGTACAACATGATGTTACACTGCTTCAACCTTAAGAAACCATGTGTGTACTACTCCTAGGGCCTACAAATGGCTAGTTTGGCATTCAAACTTTTGTATATTTGAAGAAGAAAAAACCGCGCAAAAGGAAAGAGTATTAAATTGGGCCTAAAATTGAAATTGTAAAAGCCCAAAAGGCTCTCTTGACTTCACATGGAAGTGTTACTACCAAGGAAACCAGCAAAAAAGATACACGTGGAGGGGCACACACCCCCATGATCAAGCGCAAAGAAACAGTAAAAGCTAACCCTCAAAGTCAGAACGCCACTCTTAATTTCTCGGTTGACGGGATAAAGAAGGAAAATCCTAAGAAATCTTGAACTCGATAAGCCGCAAAGCGGCTTACTGACTTAAGGGGGCAACTGTTATGGACGGAATCCCACCACAAGGGTATTCTCGACATTTCTATAAAAAGGTATCCCATAGATCCTACTAATAAGAAAATGGATCTTGCTAATTTGGGAAGCTCGCATTAGTGCGAGATAGTCCCTTTCACGGGAAGGAAATCCCGTGATTGCTAAAGCACTCCGCAAAGGTGACTCTTGTGATCCTCACCTGACAAGATGCCTAGAAAAAAAGGTACAAAAAAAGGCACACTTCTGATAGGTTTATCTCCTCATTCGTGTAGGGGCCATTTTTTAGGAGTTTGGGCTTGGGCCCAAATCAAGTGGTCCCCCTCACCATCCTAACTACCTAGTCCTTCTATAAGAGAGAAAGAGACAACACACATAAAGAGGTAACACATCATTCTATATCCCCAACTCTTCTCTCTATAGTTTAACTAACTTGAATGTCGGAGTTGCCTTGTAGGTACGTCACCCTCCTCCGCCTATGGTGTTCCTCCAACTTGGAGCTTTCAACCGGAGCAAACAGAAATCCCCTTCTTGCCCCCATTCAGTGGGTAAGAGCACAACAACTATAAATAGGATCCATCATGTACATAAAAAATATGTGAAAGCAATACTATAGCAGATACAAAACTTATGTTATTTTGTCTTTGTGATCTACAAAAGGGAGTATTATTTGAAAAGTATTCCATTATAGTTTAAAGAGTGTATATCAAAGAACCAAGTATTTGCCAAAACACAAACTAAGGCCATCTATCTTGATCCTTCTGACACTCTACAACCTTTCCTATCACGCCCTACATGACCTCGACAAAATATGGCTATCAACGGAAGCACAATGAGTTATATGTAAATAGGGATTAACCCCTTTGAGTATTTGGAATCCTTGTCTAAGTCTTCATGTACATTATAATGTTTTGTAATGGAAGATGATTGAATGATTCTCCTTACTTTGTTACATTGTGTAATCTGCTTATATGTCGCTATTTGTTTAAGACTAAACTTCTCAGAAAAGAACCTTTTAGAGGAAGAAAATTTCATTCCTCGAATTGAAATCAATGAATTATTTGTTTGGTAAAATACACGCTAAACAAAGTCCTACTTATTTTAAAATTCGGTTGCAACCGGATTTCCAACTTCGTTTTTACATAGAATCCGCACTACTTAGTAACCATTAAAAGCGTAAATAACACACATCAAATGTAAGACTTACCAAATTTTAAGCCACAACAACAATCTTCCTAAAAATCATAAAGTAAAATATTTAGAAATGAGATTAATATTGTTTAAATGTTGGTAAGATGGTGTTAAATGAAGTACATTTCATTGGGGCTATTTATATTGTTGTTATGTGCTGAACTGAATTTTCAAATCCGATTTCTCCCACTTTTATAAAACTGGTTGGGTTTTATGCGTGGTGCGTGTGGGTTTTTGCAGCGAACTGGATTTATAAACTGATTTCGCCCAAGTTTAAAAATCCCATTGGGTTCATGGGTTATGTTTGCAGAACCAGATTTATGAACCTAGTTGCGCTCAGGTTTATAAATCCAGCTGGGTGTGGTGTGCATAGGTTGTATTTGTAGTGAATCGGATTTAAAAACCCGATTTTGCTCTGGTTTATTTGATTGGAGAGTTATTTTGGAAAAAAAAGTAACATGTGGTGTACTTTAAAAATGGTGTAGTGATAATTAGAGTTGGCAAAATAGGCCAACCCACTTTTAAATGTGGATTGAATATCTCAACTCGCCTTTTTTTTTGAGTGAGATAGCGGGTCAACCCGCCTAAACATAAAAATATATTTATAAACTCAAAAAAAAATAAAAAAATAAAAAATTCATATAATCTCAAATTTTTTCTTAATAAATATATATTACTATCTTATATCCAACACATTTTAAAGAAATATATTATCTTATATTCTAAAATAATTATTAAGTATATAAGTAACATTTATAAACTATATAAAACTATATATGAGTTAAATCATCAAATGCCAAATTATCAACTTAGTAGTGTACTAATATAAGTACAATAGACAAAATCAAAGTGTCAAATTACAATAGAATTAAAAAGAAAGTTCAAATATGAGTCCAATAAACAAAAAAAATTGACAAACAAAGATAAACAGGTCAATAGGGGCGGTGGCAGGATTTCAAATTAAAGGGGGCCGAGACTAAAAGTTAAGTTAAAATTATTAATAATAAATGAAAAGAAAAATTATTCATATTTAGGTCATAATATTGTTCGAATAAAATAATAAGTATGAATCAAAAGTACTGTCTAAGTTTTAAATTGTCATGGAATAATTAATTTCGGAATAAAATCAAATACTACCTCAAAGCAGTGTACATAACAAAAAATAACAAGCAATTTCTTCCAAATCCCAAAATAGCCAACAAGAATGACAATAAAAATAGTAAAACTTTAAGATTTGAAATTATTGTTAACACCATTCTAATGTTAATTTTTTGTTTTCAAATATGATATTAAAATAACTTATAAAATGATGGTGAAAAAGCTATGGCCAATTGATGATATCTTAATAATTAATCACGGTAATTTTTATTATTCTAATATTTTAGTGGGGGCACAAAATTTTTTTTCTGTAGTACTGTAAAAAAAACTTGGGGTTACCATGGTCACTGTGGGCCACCCCACTCCCTCCGCCCCTGCAGGTCAAAGCGGATAACTCGCCTCGTTTTAATCCGTCACACTTTGACCCGCTATAAAATTTAAATTCAAATATTCAACCTAATCTGTCAAAAAAAAATAGGTTAAACTGATTAAGCGAACGGGGTCAGCCCATTTTGTGATGTCCAGTGACAATAGTGGTACCCGGTGTATTTATGTAATTCTGAATGAAATTAAAGAGTAAAAGAAGAACGACGGGAAATAACTATGATTAATCTTAGAATCGAGTGAGTCAAGTGCGGGAGCGAGTCGAACTCGGTCTTCGGTAACAAAAGAACACAACAGGCTCACTCGGTGGCTGAGGAAGGCAAAGTATGGCGGTGAGGGCCACAGTGTCGCGGTTCCCAATGGACACAGACGCGCGCGAGGGCTCCGGCCTCCTTTGGGGAGTGACCGTCTCGCCCTTCGCCGCCGCCGACGAGAACGGCAATTCTCCGTCATACGGATCCGGTGGCGACCTCTTGCCCCGCTGTGACAATTGCTGGGCCTACTTCAGCACCTACTGCGAGCTCGAACAGTGGACCTGGTCTTGCTGCCTCTGCGGCAACCTCAACGGCCTCTCCTCCACTGCCATCGACCGCTACTCTCGCCCTCAATCTTGTGCCGAAATGATGTCCTCCTTCGTAGATCTCGAATTGCCTCCGCGTAATTCTCTATGTTCCTTACCGATTTTCGTTCCTTCTAAACGACGGCATCTTTTTTCCTTTGCTATTATTCATCGTTTCAAATTTAACTGTTTCAAAAATTGAATTGATGCAGAAGAATCGTCAGAGGAAGCAGCAATGCAGGCTCGTCCAGTCTATGTTGCTGCTGTTGACTTGGCCTGTAAGATTCCTTGCTGTCAGCGTCACATAAGCTTGTTGATATGTTAATTGCAGTTGTTAGGTCTTCGATAATTGGTTAGGAATTTCATTGTTTTCCTGTTGCTTTTGATCTTTGCATTTTCTTTAGTTGGTTCATCGACTATGTAGGAATTTCTTTGGAGAGTTTAGTGTCTAAGGTCAGTGTCAGTGTGTGTTATAACTAAGCTAGTTCATGGCAATGTACATTGGGTGATGAACCATGGTTTTTCGGTTCTACAAGGCATAATAGCTATAGGTTGAATGATATAGGATATGGAACTTTGATAGAAGCTGTGTTTTCTGTTTACCTGGCTTTTGTAGAATGAGAAGTCCATGATTGTAAAAGTAGCCATGATATTGATCTTCGGCTAATATTGAACCTCTCTCACCCCCCCCCCCTCTCTCTCTCTAGCCTATTCCTGGTCGTTTTGAATCTCTTTAGAAGGATGCAATCATCAAGGTGAACATAAATGCCTGCAGTTTACTGTAATTGTTTTAGGATTCTAGTGTTGCATTTAACTTCTATTTGTTTCTTTTGTAGCCTTGATTCACGTCCTAAATATGTGGATATATCTTTTTGTAATTGTTATACTTTGAGACTTAGAGTTAAAAAATTACTTTGGGTCACACTGCAGCTTCAGAGGAGTTTCTGGAACTCACTAAAAGTGCATTGCTGGCAGCTTTGGAAGGTATTACGTTGATCAAACTATATATTTTATTCCTTCTTAGGGAGCATGTTTGAATATTGTTCTTATTCTTTTTGTTACATCGCAGCTCTTGCTCCTGGTTCACTTTTTGGGCTTGCTACTTTCAGTCACAAACTAGGATTGTATGATGTTCAAGGACCAATACCTGTTGTGAAAAATGTTTTCATCCCTCCTGATGCAGAGGGAACATTGTCAATTGAGCTTGAAGATGTCATGCCTTTGTTACAGTTTCTGGCTCCTGTATGTTAATCAGATGCAATGTTTTTAATTTTCAGGAAATGTGTTCTTGTTTTGAAGCTCAAAGATCACAAAATACGGGAAAGTTTTTTGTAGTTAATTCCATATTTTTATTGCAGGTTGAAACTTGTAAGGACCGCATTGCATCTGCCCTTGAAACGCTTAGACCAACAACTTCATGGGAGAGAACCACTGCAGCAGGTCAAGGACTGGATGGTGTTTTGATAGGTGGGCGCGGTTTTGGGACGGCAATGGAAGCCCTTTGCAATTACCTCGGATCTGAATATGGAAACACTTTTGCTTTAGGTTTGGATGATTAAATACAAAACTCCTCCTTGATGATTTTGTTAGCGTGTTCATTTGGTGTTCAATCTTTCAAACTTAACAGCTTCAATTAATATTATTTCTCTTGAGCATTGCAGCTAGAATCTTTGCCTTCTTGTCCGGTCCCCCTGATTATGGAGCTGGTCAATTGGACACAAGACGATATGGTGAGCAATACGCAAGCAAAGGAGAGGATGCAGATCGTGCTTTACTTCCAGAGCAGACACCATTTTATAAAGATCTGGTATTTAACTTATGTTATGATTGCTTCTGTCTCTCATTTCTTAGAAATGGAAGAATTGACATGTCTATTACAGGCTGCTGTTGCTGCTCAAGCAGGTGTATGTGTTGACATATTTGCTGTAACAAATGAGTACACTGACTTGGCATCCCTAAAATTTCTGAGTATCGAAAGCGGGGGCTCGTTATTTTTATATACAAGCACTGAAGATTCAACTTTGCCTCAGGACATGTGAGTCTTACTCTTACCTGCTTACTTAATATCCCTAGTTAGACCTGCTTTACTGGTAAAATCATTCCTGCTTTTTAAAACAAATATTCATGATCTTAAAATCATATGCCACTGGTAAAGTCATTCCGATTTTTCAATATAGATCATTAAGAGATACATATTCAGTTTTTGCCGATTGGCTTTATATCTGTCTTCAATAAAAATCTCAACTGGTGTTGGTAGCGTACCACTTTTTTTCTAATCACATTGTATTCACATTAACCAAATATATTTTTATGCTAACCAAATCAAAATAAATGCTTATTATTTTCATTAACTATTTATTACATAAAACTGTTGAAATTATGGGATTATAATATTGAGAGAGGGAGAAAGATAAGAGAATTAAATATTATAATATTGATAGTGATTGTATTTTCATGACAATGCGCTATTTTTATTTTTAGGAATAATTCTAAGTAAATAAGGAAATAAGGAAATACAGAAACTAATCCTAAGAGATCTTAAGAGATATTGATATAATAAAGAAATTAATCCTAAACGATTGTCTGATGATATGAAAAGATATTTTAAGATTTTCTTATATTTTAACACTCCCCTCAAGCTAAAGCTTACTAAGATTTAAGCTTGTTAATTGTTACAAATAAGCCATTTAATAAAAATAATTTCGAAACTAAGAAATAGAGAGACAAATAGTCGCGAGCCAGTTGATACTTCTGGTAAAGTCACGGTTACAGATTGCTACTTTGGGAAATGCGGAAAGTCGTGCGCCAGGCTCATATCTCTGGGAAATCCGCATTAATTGAGATACTTGACTATTGCGGGTCCAATTGATACTTCTGGTAAATATGCGGGGCCAAGCTAATTTCTCTGGGAAAGCCGCAACCAGGCTCATATCTTTGGGAAAGTCGTGCAAGCAAGATGATGTCTCTGAGAAAGCCACGAAACCGGATGATACTTGTGGTAAAAGTGTGGGAAAGCCACATGCCAGGCACATATCTCTGGATTGCACGTAATTAAACTTTATGTAGTCAAGTCCAAAATGTTGTCGCATATATAACTTTGGGTGACAATATTGTGATCTTTGTTCTCTTTGCAGGTATCGAATGCTGAGTCGACCATATGCTTTTGGCTGTGTCCTGCGGCTAAGAACCTCAAATGAATTTAAACAAGGCAATTCTGTGAGTGTGTTGTTTGGGATGGATTTGTAATTCACAACATTTTTATCTACATGTAGTCTGTAGAATAACTTAATATTGTTTTGCAGTATGGTCACTTCTTTCCAGATCCACAGTATGAAAATGTTCAACACATCATATGCTGTGATTCTTATGCTACATATGCTTATGACTTTGTGTTTGACAACAACATTGGATTTTCAAGGTATAAATTATTACTTGTTAACACTTCAAGGTTCAAGCTTTTCTTACACTTGCTGGGCTTGTAAATTTTTTATGTGTGATTTATAAGAGAGGTGCATTAAGAAGATTTAAGTGTCTTGTGAAGCCTTTTTATTTACATTATTATTTAGACTTAGACTTTTTTATTTTGAATTTATTGTGGCAATCCACTTAGCTAAACTCCGAATTCATTAGTTTCTCCATCAATAACTGAATGTTTTGTTTGTGGTTTTGCTTAATATAAACATAACAACTGATCATAATTTATTATTTAAAGCTTTAACTGTAGTTTTCTGGGTATGCAACTGAATTCCTGAGAAGTAAAGTATCTTATAACTTTGTAAACAGAATCTTATTTAAGCAGTTGAAGTCATCCATATACTAACACACTGCTATTGTTACACAATTTTTTTCTTTTGACAATTATGTTATTACTGACGATTGCTACACAATTATGTTATTTTCATTGTTTGTGACTCAGTTTGAACTTTAAAGAGTAAGTCTTTTGACAAATGCTTAACTACTATATTATTTCACACTTACATTTTTTGTGTTGAACTGCTGAACTTGAATATAATATTTCTTATTCAAGTAAACTGCTCATCGCTCTCTATCGAACACAAATTTTATAATTATTGTAGAAATCAGAATTAATATGGTGCTTGGCTTTAGATTTCTCATGAACCAGAAAACCCTTGAGTTTGCTAGGCATGTTAGAACTGGGAAACTAAATGAAATATTTGACATCCAGATTTTTTCCCTGAATTATGGTGAATTTATTTAAATATTAGAAGAAGCTTTCCTCCACTTAAAAAAATAATGTTTTCTCTTTGATTACAGTGGTTTGGGTGATATTCCTGTTGGCGTTTGAATTGACTGCAAAGGAAAATTTTGAAACTAAGATTAGCTGAATAAATTTTGATATTAAAAAACATGGCTTGTATGATTTAATATAATTTCTATCATAAGATAGCTGTACTTCGTCATGTCTGATACGTCTCCAGTCCTGATTAAGTTGTACTGTTGCTATTTTTGACAGAACTCAGTCATATGTTCCTACAATTCAGATTGCGTTTCAGTACTCAGTTGTAGTTCCTCCTGAGGAACCTTCTAATTCAGAAGGAGTTTCTACAAGTAGGTATGATAACCAGCAGAACACAAACATAAGACTGCTTACATTCAGGTTTTCCTGCTGTAGATGTATCATGTATGAATTTTTTTATGTATTATCCGTGGTAGATGCAGTCTAATTTGATTTCATGGTCAAGTTTGATCATTTGAACAGATTTTTTTTTTACTTTTTTTATTAACTACTACCCCATTTGCCATCAATGGGCATAAACAATCTTCTTTCAATGTTTGTACTTTGTTCCTTGATCCTGGTCTCTCTTGTGCAACTGGAGTGTTTGTGAATTGTGATTTTAAATTCCAAGACTGTCCCTGCTGGAGTTGAGTATCTACCAAGACATTGTTGAGTGCAAAAAGATACCAGTGGTCTAGTTAAACAGAGATAGTTGATTGTCTTTTATACCAATCTTGTTGTCATCTTGTAAGAATATTATTATCTGTTAGTTTATGATGGGGCATTTACCAGTCATGAAACCCTGTAGCAACTGCTTTTCAGATGTTAATGGCATTTGATGGTGTGTATTTTGATTGTTCATATCCCAAGCCCCTCCATTTCCTGATAATTTTGTTTGACTTGATTATATTTCTTCCAATGTCCAAAAATTACTTAATGATGGGCAGAAGGCTTTGGGGACTCAGTTTTTTGTGCTGAATATTGATACAGAACCAAACATTCCCTTCAACGCCGGCTTAGGATACGAACATTGCAGTTTGGTGTTTCTCAGAACATCCATGAACTCTATGACAGCTGTGATCCTGAAGTTGTTCTATCTTTGCTCGTGCACAAGGTGAATTATAAACTCAACCTAATTTTTATGCCCTTTTGATTGATGTTTGTTTTTCTGCCCTACACTTCAAAGTTAAGTCTATACATGCTGTGTTTGCTTTACTTGTTTTTTAAAGTCTACCATCCATTGTTGCCAGTATAGATTTATTACAATGGTATTATTATTCTTTTGTATTTATTTTTGAGTTCTATGCTGTCTTTTTCCAACTAATTTTCTAATTTACTTATGCTGTAATCTGCAGGTTATATTAGCCTCTTTAGAGGAAGGAGTTCGGGAGGGTAGAATTTTGCTTCAAGAATGGCTAGTGATCCTCACAGCCCAGTACAACGATGCTTATAAACTTATTCAGTATAGTGATGGAAGTTCCATAAGATCTCAGATTGATGTTGCATTCTCTCAATGTCCTCAACTGCAGCCCTTACCACGCCTAATATTTGCTCTCCTTCGGAATCCTCTTCTCCGCTTTCATGAAGAGGGTGTACACCCTGATTATCGTATCTATCTCCAATGCCTTTTCAGGTATAATTGGTTCTCTAAGGTTTAATGTACAATGGAGTTTGCATAATCATGCCATAAATGTCTGGTAGTAGGAATTAAACAGACTAACGTGAAGCTGAATCACCTTCTATATTCTAGAATTGACTATGCAATTCAATTTCATTGTGTTGCAGTGTGTTAGAACCAAGTTCCCTTCATCGTGCTGTGTATCCAGTGTTGACATCGTATGCTACCCCAGATAAACAAGCATATCCTCGCCATTCACTGAGTCGGGCTGCACTTCTTACCAGTGGCAGTCCAATATTTTTCCTCGACGCATTCACAATTCTGATTGTGTTTTATTCTTCAACTGCAGACCCAACACTTCCTTTTCCTCCACCCCATGATTGTAAGCCTTCTTTTATTTTTCTGTCCATTCTGAATTAGTTGGTAAGATTATAATGTATGTTCTGCCTGAATTTTATGCAAAATACCTTGTCAGGTTTGTTGAGGACTACAATCAACAAGTTGAAGCAAGAGAGATGCATCACCCCCAAGCTCATATTTATTCGAGGAGGGCAAGATGATGCCTCAATTTTTGAGAACTTTCTGATTGAAGAACAGGATGTTGATGGAAGTGGCCTCACAAGCGTGATGGGTTTTGTTTCTTTCCTTGAAGATACTAGTCAGAAAGTTTTAGAATTCATGAAATAGGAATCCCTTTGGGGATACAATGTTAATTTACAGATACAGGAAATATAGACATTAAGATAAGGATGCTTCCATTTTGTGAGGATAGGTTCTAGTTCTTTAAGAATCAATGATGGAGTCAATCTGGTGGTTGGTTGCCTTTGTTGTACCTTTTTTCTTTATATCATTCGCAACCCTTTTTGAAGTGCTAGGCAGTGTACATTATAATATCATTTTTTTCTCTCCTTTTCCTTTGGTAAAACCTTTCCTTCTTTCTGTATGAAGTTAGCTCTGCTGGTAATCTATATTGACACTGACCAATCTTAAAGATCCACCTTCATAAAAAGATTTACATTTCGCTGCTGCTAATCATTCCTGGTAGTGGTGAAATGAATGATATGTATATCTTAACGTGATGAACTTTGGATGATAAAGCGAAGATATGCGTTGAAAAAATCTAAAGCTAGCTCTTGGCTTGTTTTCTTTAAGGATAGATAGCAGCCGAGCGGCGGATCAAGGACCCGAAGCCAGTTATCTTTTGTTTGCAACTTTTATGCTGTTGATGGCTATTCTTTCCATTTAGGCCTACATATGTTGCACACTGTATCTTCGCTTATAAGAGAGTTCTTATAATCTTATTTTGCTAGTGGAACAATTTTTTTTACTTCCTACAAAAGTGTATTGATAATCATGAAAATCTTGTTTATGGTTGCTTCTATTTCAACCAAATGCACTCTAAACATGCTGTAAGTAGCTTGTAATCAATTTCTTGGACAATTTCCAGGCAATCGCAGTGCGTATATTTCTCCAAACTGGTTGTAAGGTAGTAAATAGTAAAGTCAAAAGTTAATCAATTCTTGTATTCCGAAAGAAAAAGAAGTTAATTCTTATGTAAGATCTTATAAAACAGTCACACAATAAGAAATTGTAAAAGGAATATAAAATACCATAAACACACTTTAATAAGTACTTTGAATTATCATTAAAAAGTAAATATTAATTTTTGTTTTTAGAGGTGGTTGAGATGGATGTATGGTCAAACAAGATTAGATATGATTAGAAATGAATATATATCAAATGATGTTGGCGTGACACCTATTGAGGTAAAGCTCACAGAAAATAAGTTAAGATGGTTTGGGCATTTGCAGAGAAGGCAGCTGGAAGTGAGGAGAGTTGATAGCATATTCTAGGTAAACTTATTAAACATGATATTTTGATTAATGACATTCCAATAGGTATGGTTTTTGATAGAACACAATGACGTTGTGTGATTCATATAGCCAATCCCGTAGAGTGAGATAAAAGTTTGTTATGGTTGTTGTTATATTATTTCTATTTTTTAAAAAAATTTTAGGAAACAATTGATATTTTTAGGATAAATTTTCATATGAAAAAAGATTGTTTGGTCAAGTTCCTTTGAAATAGCTACAACTTTTGAAGGCTCCATTTAAGGTACACCCAGGAGTACCATACACCCCAAAAATATTACTATAAATAATAAAATTTTAAATTATTTTATATTATTTATTTCATTAATATTATAAATATATTTTTTTATTACTAAAAGTAGTAAAAGAGTATAGTAGTCTAAAATTAATGGAGTCTATCCTAAATGTGACCACTTTTAAAATAGCTACTACTATATGTATCTTTCCATTGCCCCCAAAGCTAGGGAATTATTCACACCACGTGATTTCAAAACACATATCACGTAGAGTCTCGCCCCGGGGATTAGATCTATTTCAAGTGTACCTAGAAACTAGAATCTGAATGAGAATTATGTGTAGCAAAATTAGTGATAAGTGTGAAGTAATTAGTTATTTGAACCCTCAAATGCCTCAACTCTTTGGTTCATAAGATGTCACTTTCTTTCCAACCATATTTTTATTTATTTACTGGTAAATATTTTTGTTCTAATTATCGAACTCTCAGCTAATTAAACTACAACCTAACTAACTAATTACTTTACTATGCGATTGCCTACACTCTCACCCTTACCTTGTTTTCAAGGTCAAGGGTTGCCATAAATCCATTTGGGTAACAATTTGTTTTTACCACTACTATTGTTCTATCTAAAAAAAAAAAACTACCATGGAAGAGATAAAGAGTTTATGATACTTTTCCAAAATGGTTATTAGAAAATGGTAAGCCTACCGATAATAAAAAAAATAAAATATAACTCTATTACTAATACTAATATTCACTTCACCTATTCAACCACTTTTTTTTTTTCTATCTCTCTTCTCCTTTTCTATTATATCACTTTTAATATTTTTGAAAAATTTAAAATGTACACTTTAATTTTGGGGTGTAGAGTGGTATAGAAAGAGAGATAAAAATAAAAAGAAAAGGAAGACAGAAAAATATAAAAAGTATTCATGTTTAAGGGTATTTGGCTGTGAAGGAGATGTTAGAAGTTTCACTAGGAGGGTAGCTCTAAGTATCCAAAAACCCAACTCTTTGTATGGGAAATTGGATGATGTTTATGTGTTTTGGAATTGTGTATATGTACCTGAAAGAATATCCCCATGTTTGAATCTACCCAAATGCTATTATTTAACGATACTGCACATGGGTGGTTACAAAGACAAGAAAATAACTACCTAAAACATTATTACAATATCATCCTTACGGCGTTGAAAAGTTATTTTTCTTTGGGTTAAATATATTTTTGATCCGTGAATTTTAACAAAATCCTTTTTAGTTCTTAAATTTCAAAATATCGATTTTTAGTCCTTGAACTTTTAAAAATTTCACTTTTATTCCATTCGTGGATTTTTTTAGTGACGTGACAAACTGAGGGTCCTTCATCAGGTCCACCTGTCAGTAGATCAGTTTGCCACGTCACAAAAAAATATACGGAAGGACTAAAAGTGAATTTTTTTCAAAGTTCAGGGACTAAAATAGATTTTTGTGAAAGTTTAAGCACTATAAGAAAAACGCTTATTAGCGGCGATTTTTTCTGTCGCTAAATTACCAAAAACTGCCACTATGCAAGATTAGCGACGACTTCAAGTTAACTGCCACTAAGTAGCGGCAGCTTGGCCGCCGTTATGGTCGCGGCAAAGGCGCCAAAAGACAAAGCTTAAGCCACCGCTAATTAGCAGGGGAATCAAGCCGCCGCTAATATGAAGACTAATTTGTAGTGGCCAAAGCTCCACTATGCTTCAGGTAGGACTGAAGTTCCATTTTTAAAATTTAAACCTGTTTTCCTGTAATTAATTTATAATTCTTAAGTAATATTCATATATAATAAATAATAAAATATAATATAAATAATATATTATTCAAATGAAAATATTATTCAAATATAATATAAATAAAATATAATAAATATTTACATAATATCTAAATAAATAAATAACAATGTCAACATAAATAAAATAAGTCTTATCCTAATTCTTAGCTAAGTCCTCGTCCTCATCCTTGTGTGTTGGAGCTGGTGGGGGAGCAGATGAAGCATCGACCTTTATACGCTGAAGACGCTGCATCATGAGCTCGAAACGGGACTCTAGAGAAGCCTCCCGGCACTCTGCCTTGGCACGAATTGCCTGAAGCTCCACCTGATGCCGTCTCTCCATCTCTTCCATCTGCTGTCCAGACTACCGACGGACCTCATCTAACTCCTCCTACAGCTGTTGGGACTGCATTGTGGGCGTCGAGGAAGGCACCATCAACGAGCCGAGCCGAGCCTCTTGATCTGGCTGGCCAAGTCCCCAACGCCATAGACACGGCCACGAGTCTTGCCCTCAGTAGAGGAGACAAAAGTAGACGTCCAAGTGGCGGTATCCACCTGTCGAGTGCCACTAAGGGACGCCTCATCCACCTGCGACTCAATCTCACGGATCATCTCCTGATATTGAGTCTGTAAATAAAAAACAAGAAGTAAGGATGTATAACTTATAATAATAATTTTTAATTCAAAAAATAATTTTGATGCTTACGTAGGTGGACATAGCTCGCTGATCCACCCATGTCGCGTTAGCTATTCTATGTGTCCGGACGAATAGCTCATTAAAGGGTTGGCTCTCTGCCCGTCTTACGATGTTTCAAAAAATTAAAAACTTGTTACAATAGAGAAGCTACTTATTTGCCATCAACAACCATAATTAAAGTAATGACTTACCATGTCATCGTCCACCTGAACAAAAGCCGTTCGGCTTGCGGTGTGCACTACTTTGCCCTTCATCGATCAGCGGTTGGCCTTAACCTGAGTAGAAATCGCCTTGTACTCAAGCGTCTACCAATAAACCCACTGGTGATCCCATGTCCCCGGACCAACCCAGCTATCCAGACAGCCGTGAGCCCTCATCTTCTCTATAATGTCGTTAAAGCACCTGCTGCCATGGTGCTCCCGACAGCGCCGGACCGCAATCATAAGCGATAATCTCCTGCATATACATAAAAGAGACAAAGTTAGTAAAAAAACCAAGTTTATAAAGGTTAAAATGAAATGAGAACTCAATTATATATACTTATCCCCTAGAGATCAAACAACAGTCTCGTGTCTTGCCTGGGACGGTCCTCCATGTGGGTCAGACGCCCGTGTAGTTGGACGTGATGACCGTCCGCAAGGTAGTTATCGGTGGATGGGTTGGAAGCCATCTGAAAAGTTTAAACATGTTATAAGTTAGAAAGATATAATTTGAAAATTAGTAAATTAAAATTAAAGAAGAATTAAAGTTTCGAAAACATATGCTCGCTTGTCGACGGTGATGATGACTCTTCCCTGCTCGTCCCGATCAATGGGATGGTCAACTAATGGCCCACGTCTGTGTCGTGGACCCTCTGTAGTGGATGGAGTAGCCTCCCTCTTAGCTTCCTCCATCTCTCGGATGTACTCCTTATCCCCTTTATCGTCCTGATCCAGTACCTCATCTTGTTGCTCTAGTACCGGACAAAACAAATGGCTTGGGTGCACTGTCATCTGCCGTTGTGGGTCAAATTGCAGCGTCAGAATCATGCAGATGTCGGGATGAGATCGTAATGGATGTAGTGGATCCGGTGGTGGAGATGGCTATTGTGGAGCTGATGCTGGTGATGGCGGTAGTTGAGCCGGTGGTGGAGATGGCTCTAATGGAGCTGGTGATGGAGATGGCTCTGATGGAGCTGGTGGTGGCAACGGCTGTGACAGAGCAGGAGATGGTGATGGTGTCGGCCGACACGGCCTACGACACTGTGTAGGCTGAGCTCTACACCAACCTCATGATTCTGCTACTGCCTACGTCGGACAACAGCAGCTTGCTGGCCAAGCTTGCTTGCCGGGTACCTAGCTTGACCCTTGGGCCGCGACCACTCTGCGGGGCAAACTTCTCGCCAGGTGCTCACTCGATTGTAAACATCTATATAATACAAATAATAAGTACATAAATATATAAATAATAATTACATGTCAAGTATTTAAACTAAGTTAATTTACAACTAAAGTTCTCCTGACTTATTCGGGTATATAATACCCATCCGAACCTTCACCATTGTCATCCTCAAGGTCGTCTTCACCATCGTCATGTTCGTTAACATTATGGTTATCTTTTTCTTGCTCTTCAACAACCACTTCTTCTTCTCGTGTAGGTTCTGGAAGAGGATTAATAACTTATTAAAAATTTTCTTCCGTTTCATCTACCAAGCAACGAATTTGTTCAAGCTCCAATGCTAGAAGAACAGGTTCATCTATTTGGTAGGGTGGTTCATCGAATTCTTCTTCAAGGTTATCAACCTCCACACAACCCCTTGGCTTCGTAGAAATTGCAACACTCCACCCACGCAAGTTCTTGCACATCCAGGGATAACTGACATAATAAGTCCGTCTTGCATTTTGTGCAAGAATAAATAGATCATATTGTCCATACCTTATGCTCATATTGATTTCAACAAATTTATATTGGGGATAACTCTTGTTCCTCTAGACAACGGATAAAACCATTCACAAAAAAAAAAAAAACTTTATGTGGCAAGAAGGCGTACTCAACCTCTTATATGACTTGTATAATCCCATAATAATTATCCTCACTACGTTCTGTCACACCCTTTTTCCTACCCTGACTCCAGACCTTTGTATGAAACTTGTATACATTAACAAAGAAAACATTATAAAAGTTGGCCTTTGTGCATGGACCCCACGATAATGCCCTAAGCTCATTAGTAGCAAAGCGGCTTCCCTCACTATGAACCTACAGTTCAAGTGGATTTGAATTTATGGTTTAGTTTGAAAGTTAAATTAGTAAGAGTATGAAATGATGTGTCTAAGACACTTACATATTCCTTGATGGTTTAGGATCAGATTGTATTGCCTCATGATGAGAAATATATTCCTTGGAGGGTTGTGAAGTGTTAGAGATAGAAATGTGGAAATGCTCTGATTCATATCCTTCGTAAGAGGATTTGTTGCTAGAATCTGGTCAGGAACTAATTTTATTTTTTATTGCTTTGTGCTTGATTCTCATAAGAATTTTTGACAAGATTGAAGGGTTGAAGAAGAGATAGAAATAAAAAAGTTTTGGGTTTTTGGTATTGTGTAAGGGGACAGAGAAAAAAGGACCATTGAGTGAAAAAATCTCTCCTAGTAACTCTCATCTACCAAGGGATCTAACGAAAAGACTTAGATAAAACCACTTATCATACTAATGACTCATATTGCATCTGAGGTAGTTCAGATTTGATCTTAGTCTATGAAAGTGAATCTGAACTAATCTGAGCTCAGTCTTTCTTAGCAAATGTATCAGAGAGTTAGATTTAGACAACATGAATGATAAATATGGATGCACATATTGAGATGTCATTGTAAGAGATAGAATGTACCATTCAATTTTCTATGAAACATAGGTATCAGTAGTCTGACTTGTTATGAAAATTAGTCTCTGAATTATCTGAATTATCGCCTATAGCAGATAGTTCTTGAAGCATTGAGAATTAAATTTATCCATTATGTGCTTAGCTGCTTCATGTTCTGCTTTTGATCTTGTTCCTTATGCAAGCTTGTTGAGAAAAAGTATATTTTGAATGACGATGGCTACAAATATAACAATTATGATAAGATTCATAGATGAAGAAAGCATTAATCTCGTATTTTTTTAATGTTCATAAATTTGAATAAATTTGAATATGGGAGCATGTGAGATATACTTTTCAGATAGTATAAGCTTTTTAAGCACAGTAAATCTCTGCAGATGATATAATATTTAATCGATTTGAACTAGATAATGTGTGAGATGTTAAATGATATTCAGTACATCCACTTAGATTTCTAATTCAGATAAGTTCATATTATCATGCAAAGAATTAATGTAAGCTAGAGTATGAGGTCTAAGCATGATATTAGATTAGGCATTTATCTCATCTATCACACATCATTTCAGATTTGAAAACATCTTTTATTTTTTATCGGTCAAACACACACACCCCGACACATCAATATTCTCAAATCTACTTCTAAATTTATTTCACCGGAGATTAAATCCCTCTCCTTAAACTCCAAGAGCTCCTTTTTATGCCACTTGAGCTACAAACTCTCGACTGAAAAGATATGTTCATGAAATACAAATATTTTCAAGTGATGATTATCTAGTCTATCATATTTATAAAGGTAGAGAGAATATTTACACAGAATGTTATGTAGTATATACATGCCTAGAATCAAAGAACAGTTTAATGTGCAATATATAAATATTCACAAGTATTTATTAACTAGTAAGTTAACAGACAAGCCTAAATAAAATGTTAACAATCTAACCTAATGTAGCTCACTTATGATGGTATTGCCTTTGATTTGAGCTGATGTTATCAAAGGCAGCTTTTCTTCTGTTCTTAGAGCTTAGATTATAGAGAATGGACTTTGCCATTTATCAAACAATCTGTTGTCCACAGGAGCTCCTCCTTTGCTATTGCCAATTGGATTTGTCCAGGGACACAGATTTGCTGCTTGATTGTCTTTCTCTTCTTCTGTCTAGATAGAATTGGGAATAAAGGGTCCTCCCTTTATGACACTCCATAGATCAAAGTTCTGGGACTGAATGAAGAGATTCATTCTATCCTTCCGGTAGTAGTAATCAGATATATCAAATGCTGGTGGTCTGTTTGTTGTGGCACTTTCAGGTCTATATAGACTTGAACTTTGGCCAGCCATTCCCTAGGTGAATGCATAGTACCAAGGGGGGTTAAATTGAGACTATAGGATTGTGGCCCTTTCTGCAAATAACAGAGTTTATAGTTCATATTGAATATAAGTTTGGATTTCAAGTCTAAAACTTGGATCTCAAATTCTTATTAGTGTCGAATTTTTTTTTTTTTTATAGATTAATAAAATCTATAAGATCATATTTGAAATTATCAGCGAAAGATCCAACTTAGCAGATCATAAAATAGATTTGACAAATGATACTTTGGACTTAGATTTGAGAAAGCGGAAAGTTAAAAGGAGAGAATGAATCTAATGAAGAATGCTAATGCAGAATAGTAAAGGAGATAAGGAGAGATAATAACACATAAATTTTTAACCTGGTTCACCTAATGAAGGCTACATCTAGTCTCCACTTCTATAAGGTTTGAACATAAGTAGTTAGAGCTTAGTTGAAATTGGAAGGTAACCTCACTACAAACCTCAATCTAAGCTTCAGATGAGTGTGAGATCAAGAAATGTTAAGATGATTGTGCTTGAATGTGGCTTGTGTCGTAGATTTCTTTTTAATTCCCCTATGATGATGATAGATCCATATGAGAAGTGATGTTGAAATTGGTAGAAATTGGTAGATTTTGTGTCTTAGGATGATTTAGAAAGGATGCATGATTTAGAGAAGGATAATTTTGTTTTTTTGTTTTACTTGAAACTGTGCCAATTGATGTGTTGATTTGTGTATTTTATTATGAATTTGAGTTAGTTTAACTTTTGTATCAATTTTTGATGTTTAGAAGGTGAAATTATGGGTTTTCGTACGAGTTAATCGGCTAAGAACATTTTGGGGCTGATTTTCTGTAATTCTGCACATATTAATCGATTAAGTTAATCGAATAAAACATTGAAAGCTTAGGAATTTGACTTCGAAGTCTTCTACAACATTGTAGAACTCGACGTTAGCTTTCCATGAGCACTAGTTTCACCTGATTCAGATGAGTATAGCTCAAGAAAGCATTATGCAATGTACATGTCACTATGATAATAATTAGGAGTTAGGCCAATTTAATACAATGATTTCATAATAAACAATATGAGAACAATCAATTCACACTAGAAAGCCATAAGGCGGACCAACAGACATTGGTCCCCCTTGGGCCAATTGGTTGAGTAAGTGGGTAGATTCCCCTTCGATTAAAATAACAAGTAAGTAGGCAGATTCAAAATTGCCATAACAAGGAAGTTATGGCTGCTGTGGAAGATGAAGGAAAGGAAGACGAGGAAGAGGTTGAAGTGGAGGAAGAGGATTATCTTCAACTTCAAGAAACAAATAGTGATTAGGACATTAGACATTTAGGATTAAGTTTTTGGAATGTTTGTTTTGCTTTGGTCAATTACTTTAGAATTATTGGAGATATGAATTTGTTTTTTTGCGAGTTTTGATGTTTTTATGTGACTTTTATACACTATGGAATTATGGTTAATCATTATGAAAAATGAAATTATGTTTAATTTTAGGTATTTAGAAATTTTCATGCAATTATTTGAGTATAATATGACTTTGTATGTTTAGTCATTTTCGTGTATTTAAATTTTGCTGTAGCGGTCATCCCGTTATCCGCTCTCCTGCTATAGTGTTTTAGTGGTCAGCCGCAACGCACTGCTATCCGCGACTGATAACTATGGAATCAGCTTTCGGTGTATTTATTCATGTTGTTAGATAGAATGTATTGATAGATTCATGTTAGAATAGATTGGGGATTTTCCAATTAGTATTGGCTAGAATACTGTTAATAATATTTTTAGACCAGGAGGTTACTGATTTATATGTTGTGCTAACGGTTACAATATTTCAGGTATTCATAGATTCGGAGAGTCAGCATCATGGATCAAGAAACCTCAAAATTCCTTGTGCATAACCACAGTTAGAATCTCTATCGAACTCTAATGTATGGTGTTCCTAATTTTATTATTCAGTTACTAAGTGTTTAGTTGTATAGGAATGGTTAAGTTTAAGTTTAAAACATATTGTAATAAATTATTTACTTCTGCACTTTATTTTATGAAATTTTATATTATTGGATTTAAAGTTGTATATATGGGTCGTTTATGTAGTAATTAATATCTTTTTATAATGAATGAGGTAAACAAATGGGCTTTATGCTTTAGTTTATGAAAAACAAAATTGTACAGGTTTTAAAAATTTAGGATGTTACAGATCATCTATATTCTAGTTCTTAGTTATGTTAGTCTGAAGTCTTTATTTACCTTTCTAGTATGATATGAGTTCTGCCTTGACTTCCAGAAATTCTTTTGAGATGGATGGAACCATGGGTTAGTTCAGATTTAATATTTTGATCTTCCATCTCCTTAGGATCTGAGTTGTCTTCTTATCTAAGATGTAATCTGATCTTCAAGATTCCTGTACTTCAGATTTGAGTTTTGCACACATGATGCATCATTCCTTTTGGATTTGAGTTCATTGACTCTAAAGTCTTCAATTTATAATTTGAGTTGTGTTCATCTAAAGCTTCTTTACTCTTAAATACTGATATTTGAAGTCTAATACTTCTAATCTGTGTTTGGCACTCCTGAGGCCTGAGGTCTCTTATTTTTGAAGTCTTGTACTTTTGATATGATTTTAGCCCAACTTATATCTTCTGAATCTAAGATATTTTTTTTTTATTTTTGAAGACTTCTACTTCTAAAGTGATTTTAGCTCATATGAGATCTTTTTGATCAGCAACTGTGAAGTCTTTAATTTCTAATGTGAGTTCAGCTCTCATTTGAGATCTTCTAGATTTGGGATTTGTTGCCCCTAAAGTTCTTTACTTCTAATATGAGTTCAGTTCTTGTGAGATCTTCTAGGATCTGAAGTTTGCCACTTTGATATCTTTAACTTCTGATATGAATTTAGCTCTTCTACCGTTTGGATCTGATGTGAAATAGATGTCTCTTATGTTTTCTAGACATCCAATGTGATTCTCATCAGATTCTTCAGTTGAATGATCTTGATTCCAGTGTGAGAATCTTATGATTGTGTATCCTTGATAGTGATATTACATACTGAAGAATAGTCTTCATGAATATTTTGATCTGAACTCCTTCATTAGTCATATTTTGAGAGTATCTTCATGCAACATAGGAATATGAGCTAAGTCTCATCTTGATATTTCTAGTGAACGTCATACAAAATCTCCTTCTAGAATGTATGAGACAATCTTCTTCTTATGTCAGGTCAAT
Organism: Cyamopsis tetragonoloba; assembly: GCA_037177725.1. NCBI lineage: Eukaryota > Viridiplantae > Streptophyta > Magnoliopsida > Fabales > Fabaceae > Cyamopsis > Cyamopsis tetragonoloba. Next base: position 23,044,590 of record CM074122.1, read on the forward strand.
CTGACCTTTTGGCTTGACCTAATAACATCAAATTCCATTTGAGACCTTATGAATAGTGCCTTCGTTCTTGGATTGATCAATTTGACTTTCTTTATTGCTCATGCCAATGTATAGCTCTGAGATCTTCAAGATGTTCTTTTCTAGATTAATGATCTAAGGTATCTCCTTGATGATGTCCATAGTGTGTATCCTTACTAATATGGGTTCTTCCAAGCAGTGTATGTGCTCATGATTGGATCAGTCTAACATCAGTGAAATGTTTGCTAATCTAAGTGATTTTTTATTTTTTTCCTTTGGTCGCTAATGTTCATCACTTTACCACCATTGATCTAAGCTTGTTTGTTCCTTTTCAACATTTTAGGACTAGTATCAGGAACTAGATCCTCCATATGCCGGCTCAGATTTCTCTTTAATGATACCTTTAATATTTTCTTGAGAATAATCCAAAGATCTATTTTTTTTTATCTCCGCACACTCAACTAGCTTGTTAGATACCAAGTCATCTCACATTCATCTAAATTTTTATAGCTTATATCAATGGGTTTGTCATCATTAAAACCAATATGAAATGAGGGTTTTGACTCAACAATCACAACCAAAATTTAGCGAACCTATCATTAAATCCCGTTACTTTAACATTGTGGAAAAATTCAAAAACTCATCCATCTTATCACAACCTTGATTAGGTGCACCAAACATAGGATTAAGCTAACTAGTCCAATGATCATCGCGCAAGCTAGTAACAACCTTTTCTGGCGAAGCTACCTACTCCTCCACCACCCTACCATCTTCGCCACCCTCCCCCTCTATAGATCTATAATCTTCCACCTCATCTAGATTTAAAGACTCATCAAAACACATGGATGATGAAGGAATGGAATTAAGATTTCCAAGAAACTCAGGATCAAACTCACCCCAACTTAGTCAATCTAACCATGAGTAAAATGTCACTAATTTTTACCTTCATGATTTTTTTTAAAAAGATACTCCATTGTTTAAGTATGAATTTGAATCCTAGAAAAGTCTAAATGAGCTCTACAATTCGTAGCGTGATCAACATATAAAATTAACCCCAATGAGGAGACAAGGCACTTAAAGAAATCAATCCCCCACGCATGAAGAGGATCACCATAACACCATACCCACATATTCCGATCTGTAGCTACCAAGCTATGATTCCGCCAAGAGATGTCGTAGAATAATGAATCCAACCACAACCTGTTATCGTGAACAAAACTTTCTAGTCTAATCGCACCCACGGATTCAACTAACACCATGTCCTCACCCATACTTGTAACAACTACATCCGAAATATCCTCTAAGAATAATTTATGTTGCACCAAATCAACATCCTCCACCCGATGCAATCTCCACACCAATGTCTTATGAAAATTATCAATGTTTTTTGTGGGTATGGTGATCTTAAGAATCTGCATACTCAAGTGAATTGTTGTATCACCGGGCATCTAAGAAGGTCTTAAAATTTTATAGCTTATGATGGGTTTGTTATTGACGAAAGTCCCACATCGACAAGAGATGTGGTCACCTAAGAGTATATAAGTGGTGTGAAAATCCTCCTTCTATGAGCTAGCCTTTAAGAGTGATTTAGGCCAAAGCCCAATTTAAGAAGGTATGAGGAGCGTCAGGCATCTGTCTCTAGTTCTTTTGTTGTGCACATGGATATTATTCCTACTCTTTGGATTCTTCATTTTGGGGCCATTGACCACATCTATGTTAATAAGTCTCTTTTCTATACTCTTTCTACATCTAGTCATTTCCCCTCCATTACTATGGCTAATGGGTCGCAGACATAATCTCGCAGAGTTGGTAGTGTCAATCTCCTTCCTTTTCTTTTGGTTAACAATGCCCTTTATGTTCTTGGGTCACCCTTTAATTTATTGTCCATCAATTGTCTCACTCGATCTCTTGATTGTGTCATCTCTGTTTCTAAAGAAACTTTTTTCTTATAGGATAGGAGTTTGGGATGAATAATTGGCATTGGATCTGAGTCACATGGGCTCTATAAACTTTAACTCATTGTTTATGCTAGTTTGGTGGCCGATTCACCTCTTGTTATTCATACCCAGTTAGGTCATCCTAGCCCCCCAAAACTAAAATACATGGTATCCTATTTCTTCAAATTATCCATTTTTCCTTGTGAGTCGTGTCAATTGGGAAAACATAGTAGTAGTTCTTTGCAGAGTCATGTTATGAGTTGTGTTGCGTCTCTGTTTACATTATTTAATTCTCATGTTTGGGCTCCTAGACTCCTAGTTGTACTATTTCTCCATGTTCTAGTTTCAGAGTTTGATGTTTCTATTCGAACATTGCGGAGTGATAATGATCGTGTGTATTTATCATGACAATTTCAAGAATTCATGGCTTCTCATGGCATAATGCACCAAACCTCTTATCCACATACTCCCCAACAAAATGGAGTTGTTGAAAGGAAGAATAGATATCTTGTTGAAACAACTCAAATGCTTTTTCTTTGGTTATCTTGTTGACCTCGTTGCTTTAATAATAACCAACGAGATGTAGAGCAACATCCTAGGCATCCTAGTCAAAACTCTAAGATTACCTCTTTTCCACATGCTCTCAAATTAAGGAAGAATAGACATCTTGTTGACCTCAAGACAGGGCGTTAAGATTAGCCTTGATTTATGTTTTCCATATGCAAGTCAAAGGATAGCTTTGTAAGTTAGCTTAGGTCATCCTAGTCTATGGTGGGTATTCTCTGTGTTACATACGTTCCAGACCGATTATACGGTATTATCTTTGTTAAACAATATAGAATCGAGAGGTAATTGGTGAAAATCGTGTTTTACATTAGCACACCGGGAGTCTATTTATAATAGGTTTAGTATCTTTACAATAATTAGAAGAATACAAATATATTTACTATGATACTAACTAACTAAAATACATGATTTACACAATCAATCAGATACCAATTACAATAATAGAGATACTCTAATAATATTTTCACAGATTCTAACACTCCCCTTTAAGCTGGAGCATATAAGTCAAATGCACCAAGCTTGTCACATATGTAGCTAATTCGAGGACCTCTCAGAGCTTTAGTAATGACATCGGCTAACTGGTAATTGGAATTGACAAAATGCGTAACAATGTCTCTGGATAATATCTTCTCTCTAATGAAGTGACAATATATTTCAATATGTTTGGTCCTCTCATGAAAGATTGGATTTGACGCAATATGCAAGGCTGCCTGATTATCACGAATAAGTGTCATCTGTGTAAACTTCCCAGATTTCAACTCCTTGAGTAGATATTTGAGCCATGTTAGTTCACACGTAGCAACTGCCATGGCTCGGTATTCTGCCTCTGCACCAGACTGAGCAACAACACCTTATTTCTTGCTTTTCCAAGAAACAAAGTTGCCACCAACAAAGACACCATACCCAGAAGTAGAACTCCGATCATCAGGAGAGCCTTCCTAATTAGCATATGAGTATACAACAACTTGAGTATGACCCTTGTCTTCATACAAAAGTTCATGTCCTGGAGCCACTTTGATATACTTTAGGATGCGGATAACTGCTTCCCAATGCCCTTCACAAGGAGAGTTAAGAAACTGACTAACCACACTGACCGCAAAAGAAATGTCTGGACGAGTGACTGTGAGCTAGTTCAATTTTCCAACCAGTCTTCTATATCTTTCTGGATTCGAAAAAGGTTCCCCCTGATTCGATACAAGCTTTGTATTTGGATCCATAGGAGTATCTACCGGTTTGGCCCCTATTAGACCAGTTTCTTCTAAGATATCCATGGCATATTTCCTCTGAGATATCACAACACCATTCTTAGACTGAGCAACTTTTATCCCCAAGAAATATCGTAGCCGGCCAATAGACAAGGTAATGCCGTGGTAATCACTACCAGTAATGACTATGTCGTCAACATAGACAACAAGGTATATTTACCTTGTGATAGAATGTTGATAGAAGATAGAGTAATCTGCTTTACTCCGAGTCATACCAAATTGTTGTATCACAGTGCTGAAACACCCAAACCAAGCCGTAGGAGACTGTTTCAAGCCATATAGGGATTATCGAAGATGACATACAAATCCTGAAGACTCCCCCTAAGCAACAAATCCAGGAGGTTGCTCCATATATACCTCTTCAACAAGATCACCATGAAGAAAGGAATTTTTGATATCTAACTGATACAGAGGCCAATGGCGAATGGCAGCCATAGATGAGAACAAACACACTAAGGTCAATTTAGCTACCAGAGAGAAAGTGTCACCATAGTCCAAACCAAATATTTGGGCATATCCCTTTGCTACTAATCGAGCCTTAAAGCGGTCCACAGTGCCATCAGGACCGACCTTAATTGTGAATATCCACCGACTGCCAACAATGCTCTTGTCTGGAGGGACTGGAACCAGATCCCAAGTACCACTATACTGCAATAATGCAGGCATTTCTTCAATCATAGCTTGTCACCAACCAGGATGAGATAAAGCTTCTCCTGCAGTCTTAAGAATAGAAATAGAGGACAAGGAAGACAAGCAAGTGTAATGGGAAGGAGACAAGCATTGGTAAGTCAAATTAACATAATGGGGAGAGGGATTCCGAGTTGAATGTATACCTTTCCGAAGGGCAATTGAAAGATCTGGCTCAACTAGAGGGGTCGGAGTGGGGGGAAAAGGAGGTGGCCCCAGAGGTAAGTCACAAGGTTACTGGTCGCGTCGGTGATACACTTGGAAAGGAGGTGGCAGAGGGTGGTGGTGGAGGTGGTGGCGGAGAAGGCGGCGCATCTGGAATATCAGGCATCACAGGAGGATGAAATAAAACCTGCAAAGAAACAGTAGAAGGAGAACTATACTCTAACTCAGAAGATGAGGAGGACCCAAAGTAAGGAGTAGCTTCAAAAAATGTTACATCAATAGAGATAATATATCGACGCATGGTCGGATAATAACATTTATAACCTTTTTGAGAGCGAGTGTAGCCCTAAAAAACACATTTGTGAGAACGTGCAGAAAGTTTGTCAATACCTGGACTTAGATTATGGACAAAGAAAGTGGATCCAAAGACACGCAGATGTAAAGAATGTATGGGGTCATGAGGAAACAAGACAGAATGAGGTACCTGGTTGTTAAGAGTAGAAGAGGGCATGCGATTGATGAGGTAGCATGCAGTAAGGATAGCATCACCCCAAAAATGATGTGGAACATTATTGTGAAGCAAAAGAATGCAAGTTGTTTCAACCAAACTTTTGTTCTTTCTCTCCGCAACACCATTTTGTTGAGGAGTATGCAGACATGACGTTTGGTGCAAAATGCCATGAGAGGCCATAAATTCTTGAAAAGGCTGGGAAAAATATTCACGAGCATTATCACTATGCAAAGTTCTAATGTAAACAACTCAGAACGGTTTTTCCTAAAAGATAACCAGGTACATCAGGAAAAATTATCAATTAAAGTGACAAAGTACTGTGCACCTAGAGTTGACACAATACGACTAGGGCCCCATATATCTGAATGCACTAAAGCACATGGAGATACAGCTCGACTAATGACTCGACTCAGAAAAGGACGACGACTATGCTTACCTAGTTGACATAACTCACAAGACAGAGGGGATAACTTGGATAAACAAGGCACCATATGTTGTATCTTCTGAAGACTAGGATGACCCAATTGAGCATGAATAAGGTCAAGTGAACCAACCGCCAAACCAGCATATGCAGAGGGTTGAAGTTTATATAGTCCTCGTTACTCACATCCGGTGCTAATTATCCGTCCCGAACTCCGGTCATGTATAGAAAAAGTGTCTTTAGTAAAGGTAATAACACAATCAAGAGAGCGAGTAAGGTGACTGACAGATAATAGATTGAAAGGGGACCCATGAACATAAAGGAAATTATCAATTGAATAGTAGGGAAGAGGTCGAACAGTACCAACTCCTTGAGATTGTGTTTTAGAGCCATGGTTATAGAAGGTAAACAACCAGGTGAAGAAAGGGATGAAAATAGAGATTTATTACCAGTGATATGATCAGTGGCCCAAAAATCAAGGACTCAAGGACCAAGAGAAGTTGAGTGAGAGATGCCAGCAAAGGAATTACCAGATTGGGCAACAAAGACACTGGCCGGACCATAGCATTCAACAAACCACTTCAGAAAATCATCATATGTAGGCAATAACAACTGAGATGGATTTTGCATAGAACTATGAGCTACTTAGACAGAGGACGCCATAACAAACCGAAACAGACGCGGAACGCAAAGGAAGTAATGAACTGTGGCCAAAGAATGGTGAACCAAGGGCTGAATCAGCTAGAGAACGAGATGGTGACATCGACAATGGAAAGAGTTGTCGCAAAGACGTCGTCACGCGCCGGAAAAAGTGGCGGCGACTGGTGGAAGCCGCGAAGAGGAAGGTGGCGTGTGGAGGTTCGTCCCTGCTCCGATGGTGACGAAACTTCAGGGTTTGGCCGGTCGTGGGGAGACGCGTCTGATTACGGCGGTGGCAGTCGGAGAAAGCACTGGAGAAGGTGTCCTGAGAACAAAAATAGGGTTGCATTAACAGTACCCCGTAAATAGAGACAAGAAAATTGTGTTGATGAAAAAAACAGTTATAAAAAAAATATTGCTCCGAGGAACCATAGGTCCACCGGGAAAAAAAGATGGCTTGCCTCTCGTTAGGCTCTAGATACCATGTTAAACAATATAGAATCGAGAAGTAATTGATGAAAATGGTTTACATCACAGCACATTGAGATTCTATTTATAATAGGTTTAGTATCTTTACAATAATTAGAAGAATAAAATAAAATATTTACTATGATACTAACTACCTAAAATACATGATTTACACAATCAATCATATACTAATTACAATAATAGAAATATTCTAATAATATTTTCACAGATTCTAACACTCTTGAATAGAAATCCACTACTATCTAAAAGGCACGTCTAATCATGGAATTTTTTGTCCTTGCTATATCTGCAAGCTTGGTTTACTATAGTCATTCTTGATTAGGTTGTTTCTCATGGGCTTGTGGCACTTGGAGATTTGTGACTTGTTGGTGTATGCTTCTTGGACATCTATTGATTTCTCACCAAAGTAAAAATAAATAATATATCAATGATCCCTCCTTTAAATATGAGGAATATAGTTATGTGTATGAGTTGTTTCAAAGTTTTTTTCCCTTCATGGTCTTTGGGTCATGCTTCAAATTCCTAAGGTATCAGCTACTCCAACCTCTACTCGTGTCAAAAATACTAGTTTAATATATGACCACCGCTAATTCAATTTTCTAAGAGCACATTAAGTATGTTGAGGTGGTTTGTAATTCCATTTAGTAAGCATACAAAATCACATTATCATTTTTTCCTTTGTCAACATCACAATATATTTACCAAGGCAGTTCTCAACCTACGACATTAGTTTCTCCAAAGAAAACTGATGCTAGATAATATAGGAATTGTTATGAATATGAAGACTATGGATGTCCGTCTTCCCATGGAATCCAAAGAGCTCTTGTAACTTCTTGTAATTATCCCTTAGTGCTATGGTTCATTGCCTATAAATAAGGCATACTTGTAATGCAATGGAATGCAATAAGGTTCCTCTTCTTCTCCCTCAACTCTTATCTCCTCTCCATTTTCTCTCTATTGTGTTCTTCTAAATTTACTTTAATTTATAACAAGTTATCAGCACGAATGTTCTAACCCAACTGAGTATTTGGCCTAGTTACAGAATCTTTATATCCTTTCTTATATCAGAAAAAAGGTACATAAGGTATTAAGTTGATTAGTTGTATTTGTTCTTTTTGTTTGATATTTCGTTATAAGTAATATTTTCTTTATCTCTATTATATGGAGATTTGAAAATTTGTGGTATTATTCCTGAAGAACTATACCTTCATATTGCGATTAAATTTGAATTTGCAATCCTGGCGTATTGTGCAAGAAAAATAATCAAATTTTAGATTTCTCAAATAATCTCCTGTAGTAGCAAAAATGAGATGAGTTCTCAAATACACCCAACATATCAAGTTACATTCCCAGAAGTGAATGTAGTCTAAATTTAGAAATGACAAAGATCATGATGATGGTCATTGATTGGGTGATTTAGAGTATAACCGGTAAAGGCTTAAGGTTGCAACATGAAATTGTAAATTTGGTACATTACAAAGTGCGACCTATCATCTTTTGATTCTATTAAAAGATCATTTTTTTTAAAAAAAAAACAAAATTTAGTAATTTATTTGAGAGATCATGTGTGTATATATTTATATACATTTGTTACGTTATATATTACCATGTTTAAAATTTTCTCTAACTTGTCTTTAAAGTTTCTTTATTGTTCATTATGTCGAATCTTACCAATCTTGAGTTTGTGGCACTTGACATCTCGGGAAAAAATTATTTGTCATGGATACTAGATGCTGAAATTTATCTAAATGCAAAAGGTCTAGGTGACACTATCAAAACAGGAAAAACATCATCTAGTTAAGATAAAGCTAAAGCAATGATCTTCCTTCGTCATCATCTCCATGAAGGATTAAAAAATGAGTACCTTACTGTTAAAGATGCACTAGTTCTTTGGAAATATTTAAATGAAAGGCATGACCACCAAAAGACTGTAATTCTTCTAAAATCCCATTATGAATGGATGCATTTACGCTTACAAGAATTTAAAAGTGTAAGTGATTATAACTCTGCACTATTTAGAATCACTTCTAAATTGACATTATGCGGAGAAACAATCAAGGAAAGTGATATGCTAGAGAAGACATTCTCTACTTTTCATGCATCCAATGTGCTCCTGCAGCTGCAATACCGTGAAAAAGGTTTCACAAAATATTCTGAGCTGATTTCTTGCCTTCTTGTGGCTGAAAGAAACAATGAGCTTTTGATGAAAAATCATGAGTCTCGTCCAACTGGAACTGCTCCATTCCCAGAAGTGAATGTTGCATCACATGACCATGGAGAAAATAATGGTCTTGGTCGTGGCCGAAATAATGGTCGTAGACATGGGCGTGGTCGTGGACATGGCCGTGGTAATAATTATAAATTTTCCCACTAGAAGTGGCAAAATAATGGTAAGTATGAAAAGTCAAAAGGTTCACAAAGTGGTAATCAAGGTGTACAAAGTACAAAGAACATTTGTTATCGTTGTGGTAGAAGGTCACTGGTCTCGTGTTTGCTGTACACCAAAGCATCTTATTGATCTTTACCAAGAATCCCTTAAAAATAAAAGGAAAGGAATAGAGAGTAACTTTGCTGGCTTAGATGATGATATTGATGATGGTCAAATGGATGTTACTCACTTGGATGTTGCAGATTCCTATGCTCATCAAGAAGGAAAAATTGACCACCTAATTGGAGATGGAACCGTTAAGAAATAAGTTGTTTTATTTTTATGTTTTGAATTTTATGTTTCTTCATCTAATAATTTTCTTTGATGTATTTCCATTTTTCCTATGAAAGTAATGAAGACTTTACTTTTATTTATATTATTGTTATTATTATTCATTCTAGTTGTGTTCATTTATAATTTTATTTAATTTTATTTTATGAAGAATGAGTGCCCACGTGTATAACGAATATATAGGTCTGGTAGACAGCGCAACAACGCATACTATTCTCAAGAATAAGAAGTATTTTTGTCATCTAGTAATGCAAGATTCTAACGTTTGTACTATATCAAGGAGTGCAAATATAATTGAAGGCTCCAGAAGAGCTAGTATTTTGTTACCTAGAGGTACAAAATAGCAAATTGATAGTGTCTTATATTCTTCTTAGTCTCAAAGAAATCTATTGAGTTTTAAGGATATTCGAAAAAATAGATATCATATTGAGACAACAAATGAAGGAAATATTGAGTGCCTCTAAATCACTCTAAACATTTCAAATAAGAAATGTATATTGGAAAAATTACCTTCATTTTCCTCCGGTTTGTATTACACAAATATTAGTACAATTGAAACAAATGCTATAGTAAACCAGAAGCTTACTGAAAACAATTTATTAGTTACTTGGCATGAAAGATTAGGCCATCCTGGATCAATTATGATGCGAAAAATAATTAAAAATTCTTGTGGGCACAATTTAAAGAGCCAGCAGATTCTTCAATCAAATAATTTCTTATGTGCTGCTTGTTCTCAAGGAAAATTAACTATTCGACAATCACCTATAAAAATAGGAAGTGAATCTCTCACATTTTTAGAACGCATTCAAGGTGATATTTGTGGACCAATACATTCATTATGTGGACCATTTAGATATTTTATGGTTTTGATTGATGCATCAACTAGATGGTCACATGTCTGCTTATTATCCACTCGCAACCAGGCATTTGCGAGATTACTAGCTCAACTAATTCGTTTAAGAGCACATTTTCCTGATTATTCAATTAAGAAAATTCGCATTGATAATGCTGGTGAATTTACATCTCAAGCTTTCAATGACTTTTGTATGTCAATTGGAATGATGTTGAACATCCTGTAACACATGTTCATACACAAAATGGGCTTGCGGAATCATGCATCAAGCGTTTAAAATTAATTGCAAGGCCATTGCTAATGAGATCAAAACTCCCAGTTTCTGCTTGGTGACATGCAATCTTGGATGCAGCAGCACTTATTCGCATCAGACCTACTAGTTACCATGAATACTCCCCTTTACAATTGGTTTTCATCAGGAACCAAGTATTTCCCATCTGAGAATATTTGGAAGTGCGGTATATGTTCCTATGGCTCCATCACAACGCACTAACATAGGGCCTCAAAGAAGGTTGGGAATATATATTGGTTATGAATCTCCATCCATAATAAAATATCTTGAGTCATTAACGGGAGATTTATTCATAGCTCATTTTGCTGATTGCCAGTTTGATGAATCTGTTTTCCGAACATTAGGGGGAGAAACTAAGTAATTGGACAAAAAGATTAGTTGGAATGAATTATCTTTATCTCATCTTGATCCTTGAACAAAACAATGTGAACTAGAAGTTCAAAAGATAATTCATTTGAAAAACTTGGCAAAGAAATTGCCAAATGTATTTACTGACCCAAAAGCAGTAACCAAATCATATGTTCCAGCTGCTAATACACCAGTAAAGATTGATGTCCCCGTTGGACAATCTAAAGTTGCGAATGAGTTTGAAGCCGAAATGAAGCCTGGCAAACCCATTGGTTCCAAAGATAAAAATCCTAGAAAAAGAAAAGGCAATAAGAAAGAAGATGGTCAAACCGACGATAGAGATATTCCAGAAGAGTTTTTAGACATAAATAAATATATTTTAGTTTCAGAAGAAACTCTGGTACCTGAAATTGTTGAAAATATAGAGATCTCAATAAATTATGTCACGGATTAAATACAATTGAACCGACATGAAATTGAAATTGATGATATTTTTGCATTTAAAATAGCGCTACAAAGTATAAATGATGATGAGGAACCAAAATGGGTTAAAGAATGTGCACAAAGAAATGATTAGCCAAAGTGGAAAGATGGAATGGAAGCAAAATTAAACTCGCTTGCAAAATGCGAAGTATTCAGTCCTGTGGTCCGCACACTCGAAGGCGTAAAGCCAATTGGATACAAGTGGATTTTTGTGCGAAAAAGGAATGAAAAAAGGTGAAATTGTTAGATACAAAGCACGACTTGTTGCTCAAGGTTTTTCACAAAGATCTGGTATTGACTTTGACCAAATGTACTCACCTGTGGTGGATGCGACTACTTTTCAATACTTAATCAGTCTAGCAATACGTGAAAAGCTTGATTTACGCCTAATGGATGTTGTTACGACATATTTGTATGGCTCACTTGAAAATGATATTTATATGAAACTCCCTGAAGGATTTCATTTTCCTGAAGCATATAAGTTAGGTTCACGAGAGAATCATTCAGTCAAATTGAATAAATCTCTTTATGGACTAAAGCAATCTGGGCGTATGTGGTATAATCATCTCAGCCAATACTTGTTGAAGAAGGGATATAAGAATGACCAAGTTTGTCCATGTATTTTTATAAAAAGATATGGCAAAGAGTTTGTCATAATTGCTGTATATATTGATGACATAAATATTATTGGAACTCCTGGAGAGCTTCCACAAGTTGTAGATTGCTTAAAAAAGGAATTTGAAATGAAGGATTTAAGAAAGACAGTTTTGTCTTGGATTACAACTTGAACATTTGAGTGATGGAATTTTAATGCATCAAAAAGCTTATACAGCAAAGGTGTTAAAACAGTTCTATATGGACAAATTACATCCATTGAGCACTCTAATGGTTGTAAGATCACTTTATGTGGACAAAGATCTTTTTAGACCTCGAGAAAAAGATGAACTACTTGGTCCTGAAGTACCATATCTAAGTGCGATTGGGGCACTAATGTATCTTGCTAGTCATACACGACATGATATAGCATTTGCTGTTAATTTACTAGCGAGATATAGTTCTTCGCCTACAAGAAGACATTGGAATGGTGTTAAGCACATACTTCACTACCTTAAAGGTACAATGGATATGGGCTTATTTTTCTCAAATGCGTCTAGGTTAGACTTGATTGGTTATGCAGATGATGGATATAAGTCTGATCCTCATAAAGGTCGTTCACAAATAGGATATTTGTTTACATATGGCGGTACATCCATTTCATTGCGATCCACCAAACAAACTCTAGGATCCACATCTTTTAAACATGCGGAACTTTTAGCATTACATGAGGCGAGTCGAGAATGTGTTTGGTTGGGATCCGTGATTCAACATGTGCAAGAAGCTTGTGGCGTGGCTTCTGGAAAATTGACTCCAACGATCTTATACGAAGATAATGCCATATGTATTTCCCATGTGAAAGAAGGTTATATCAAGGGAGATAGAATAAAACACATTTCACCAAAATTCTTTTATTCTCATGATCTCATAAAGGATGGTGAAATAAAGGTTGAGAAAATTCGCTGATGTGAAAACCTGGCATACCTCTTTACAAATTCATTGCCAACAAAAGTTTTTAAACCACTAGTATGAAAGATTGGACTTTGTCGTCTTAGAAATAAAAGGTCTAAATGAGGGAGAGGAATAAAAATTGACTGTACTATTTTTCCCTTTGCTACGGTTTTTTTCCCATTGGGTTTTTCCTAGAAAGATTTTTAATGAGGCAGTATCTAATAACATATTAAAAGAATGATGTACTCTTTTTCCTTCACTAAGTTTTTATCCCACTTGGTTTTCCTTAGTAAGGTTTTAATAAGGCATATTCTAAAGTCATCGACATCCAAGGGGGACTATTATGAATATGAAGAGTGTGGATGTCCATCTTCCCATGGAATCCAAAGAACTCTTGTAACTTCTTGTAATTATCCCTTAGTGCTATGGTTCATTGCCTATAAATAAGGCATACTTGTAATGCAATGGAATGCAATAAGATTCCTCTTCTATTTCTCTGTCAACTCTTACTTTATCTCCATTTTCTCTCTATTGTGTTCTTCTAAATTTACTTTAATTTATAACCGGAATTGATTATTGCTACTATTGTTTACTATTATATTGTGATGACTAGTTTTTGTCCACTCTGATCTCTTTTTATATAATTCTGAAATTGGAAAGTTGGTAATAATTTTTTTTTTATTTTTGGCTTTAATTTTAGCTTATTTTAACTTTGTTTTAATGAAGAACAAAAACAATATTAATTTACTTTTCCTTTAAGGAGAATAGAAGAAAATAGTCATTTCCTTTTGATTTACTACTTTTTATTTTAAAAAAGGGTAATAATTTTTTATCTATACAATTAAATAAGTATTTTATTTTATCCTTTTTATTTCTTATTAGTTTTTACAAGGAAAACAAAAAAGAGAACAAAAACTTATTGGGCCTTGTGGGCTTAAGTTAGAAGGAATCTAGGGTTATTACTGCTCCTATAAAAAGCCACATTACACAAGGTGGAACTTACACATTTTCAGAAAAACTCAGCGGCTAGGTCATTGAGTTTTACACAATTTTCATATAACCGTCAACATTCACATTTTTCCAGAAGGGTGCTACCAGAGAGAAAAGATTCTTACCATTTCCTGAGAAGACGTAGGCAGACACAGGAAACAATTTCATTTACAAATTTCATCATCAGGCTCGTTGTGGTATTTATCGTCTATATCTCCCTTTTACTATTATTTACGGCTTTTGTTTAGTCCATCTATGAAGATATTGTTCGGTTAGTATTGTCTTTGTCTATTTTATTACTGTTGCAATTAGCTCTATGATTGAGACTGGTTTTTAAAAGAAAATTAAAAGTAATGGAAAACAATCTCATAGCTAAATCATGTGCACAGTAGATCACAACAATAGCAAAACAGCAGGTCGAGGCGAATACCATCTCCCTGTATTTAACCCTACGATAATCTAATCCAACAATTATTTGTCAGATTGCGATTTTATAACCTATCATGGCCAACGTTGCCGTCAATAGCCTGTTTGCTTTAGCTTTGTCTTTACTAGAAAGAAGGTGTTGTCTTTGTTTAGGGTTTCAAAGGGATAAGTATTCAGATCATGGTGTCTCTCAATTACTCCAGGCCAAGCACACTTAACCTTGGAGTTTTTAAGTGATAGGATACCGAAAATAAATGCATTTTGTTGGTATAGGTAGTGCAAATTAATTATTTTTAAGTTATCCTTGAACATATAGTCTCATACCAATACAATCCTCAGATCCTTCTCATTCTGGTGTATACTCGATTGTATTGGTAGCTTAAACATTTGGTATTATTCTTCAGAGTCTCCCTAGGCATAAAGTGCAGTGTTATTTTAAAGAGACATCACAAGCCTCTTCCAGTAGTTTTATAAAATTCAACTCCTCAATCCTAAACAATGGTATTATCCTTACATGCCTTCCTAGGTTTCGACATTATTCTTTAGAGCCTCTCTAGAAGCGTCTACCAAGTATCTTTTATATCCTCTTCAAGATCAGCACCTAGTATATTTTACATCCTCTCTAGGATTAGTACTCCATCATTATCTTTAAAAGCATCTCTAGGATTCTACGAGTATTCTCCTTCATAACCTCTTTAGGACTTCAAGAGTATTCTTAACTCAGCTTGTCCAGGCATATCAGCTGAGTATTCTTTCCTAAACCTCTTCAAGCTTCTACAAGTGAGTATTCTCCCTATGAGCCTCTCCAGACTTCTCCAAGTATTCTCTTTTAGATTCTCTTCAGCCTTCTATCCACCTTGAGTATTCTCTTGACGAGCCTCTCAGGGTTCTACAAATATTCTTCTTTAGAACCTCTCAATGTCTCAAACATCAGCAGGCTTCTCTACAATGTATTTATTTTATCTTCCTCCGCATGTTTCCACAGTACTATTTTCTTTTAGAGCCTCTGTAGGCTTCTCTGTGTGTATTTTACTAGCACAACTTCCTAAGCTTTCTCTACGACTAGGGATTTGAATTGAATTGAATTGAATTTCTATAGAATTCAATGTGCATAGAATTTGGGATTTGAATTGAAAATTGAATTTGTAATGAAATGCTATAGACATAATAACATTAACATGTGGATTTGAATTTAGTATTGAGAATTGATATTACTATAGAATTATTATGTATAGAGAATTGATATTTTGAAAGTTAACATGAGATGACTTTTGGGTTATTTGTTGCTCTTAATTCAAGTTGGATTAGATTGTACTCTTTTTCCGTTAGAGCTTGGGGCTTAGCTATAGGTAGAGTTTGAGGTATGTGCATACATTTCTCTTGTTTGATGAAACATTTTGTAAATGAAATTACACCTTAAGAATATGTTTATTGTTTGTTAGTGGAGAGGATATAGAGCTTAATAGGTTTCTGGTTGTATATACTAGCTGATGATTTGCATTTGTTTTGATGTTTGTTATTGGATAGATTTTTAGACGTTTTGAATTTGTTGGACTCGCTCACTCCTACTTTCTCTCTCTTACTTATTTTGTCTCTATTTTATATAATAATAATTTGAAATTGACATGTGGTTATGATGTTCTCTATATTTTGTGCCATACTATATTAATTTTGCATCATTGTATATTTTGTTTGACTATGACAAATTTATTTCATAGAGCGCAATGGAAAACAACGATGACAAAGCTATATGTGATGCCAAAGAGAAATCAAAAATCAAAGCAACAAATAATGAGGGGTATATAAATTATATTCCCGATGAAGTTGTGATCCAAATCTTGTCTTTTTTACCATTTGAAGCACTAATACTAGTGAGCCTGGTGTCAAAGAAATGGGAAAAGTTAGTAAGAATCTTCCTATCATTGAAACCATCAAACATAAATCTTGATGAAATTGAGATGGCTTACAGGAGTGTTGGCTCGAACATAAATAACATCCCTCGTTGTGAAAACAATGATGATTCCTCTTCACTGGATGACTTATCAGCACGAAATTTCTACAATTCCAAAAATAGGAATTTCACTCAATTTGGGAACAGGACTTTTCATCTCTACTCAGGGTGCTTCATTAAGAGATTGCGTTTGAATGTATGTTATGATGGATTTGATAGCACTAATTAAAAGATTGACGAGTGGATTCACTTTGCCTTTACAAGCGAAGTTAGGGAGCTTGAACTTAACTTCTCTGGAGGAATGTGTATAGGATATGAAGCATATGAATTGCCAGAACAAGAATGTGCATCTAAGTCATTGGAACATATTAGCTTAATCTCTTGTAGAATGCCTCACCTAAGAGTTTTTGAATCGCTTCAAAGCTTATGCCTAGTGTTTGTTGATTTTTTCGGTTTATCAATTGAAGATATTGTAACAAACTGTGCTCTGCTAAAAGACTTCAGAGTTGAATGTTGTGATGTTCCTCCATACTTCAAGATATGCGAGAATGACATCATGATTAGGAGTTTGACATTGATTGAATGTTTGCACAAGTAATTCTCTAATTCACATATCAGCTCCAGAAATGTTGACTTTGACTTTGGAGGAGTGTTGCATGGCAGAAGGTGCAATTATCAAAGCTCCAAAACTAACTGATGTCATTATTTCCATAAACAATGAAGATAATACATATGGCATCGAATGTGAGACTCTAGTTAAGTTGTTAGGTGACTTAAGTCATTGCAAAAAAGTATCACTCAACACTTGGTGCATTTAGGTATTTATTGATATTATTCTTTCCCTAATTATTTCCAAAATTTAGTTTACCTTTTGCCTAATGAGAACAAATTCATTTTTCAATCTTAATAAGGTGTTATCCTATGGAGCATATTTCTTTCATCAATATCCAATCACATTCACTCATCTTAAGCACCTTAAGTTGCAAATTGGTTTGCAAAAAGGAGAACTTCCTGGTATTGCTTACATCTTGAGAAATTGCCCCAATATGGAGTCCTTAACTATTGATATTATCAAGGAATCAAAGCAAATTCTTTGGGTATAGCCTTGCTCAACCCTTCAATTCCTTTTGTGAAGTTATCTAGTCAATTTTCATAAACATCTATTTCTAACATGAACATTATATTATATTATATTTTATAGACTGATGATTTAGCTGGAGATATTTCAATGGTATTAAACTTTGATGTGGATCAGTATTGGCAATCACAAGCTTCACCATTCTATTGTCTGCAACACAATCTCAAGAAAGTCATAGTTCATGGAGTTTCTGAATAACAATGTGAGATGAAAATGCTTCAATTTCTTCTAGAGAATGCACAAGTACTTGAGGTCATGTCTCTTTTCATCCTTGAAGGACATTCAACCTATGTGAAATTAGCAGAGTTATCAACCTATCAAAAGGCATCCCCTGGAGCTATAATATCAATTGATAGCTAGTTTACCTTTTTAATAAGTTTAATCCTCAAAATATTTATCTAGTTTATGTTGTTATGACTACCAAAGAAAAATCATAAATAACTGTTACATTTTTCTAATATTTTGGTGTGTTTATATCGAGAAAAACAACTAAATATCAAAATTTAAGTTGATTCTCAGATTGGTTTTTGAACACCATGGTGCATAGGTATTTCTAGAATGAACTCTTATAACTTCAAAGGGTCCTTCCTAATTTGGAGACTATTTTTCATAAAATTTAGATTTCTTGTCCATAGGCAAGATCACTTTCCATACTAAATCACCTTCTGAGAAAAACTTAGACTTAATTTTTTTTGTTATAAAACTTGGCTACCTTCTCCTTTTGTCTAATAATATTTTCACAAGCATCCAATCTGTCTTCAGATAACTGGTTCAATTTATCATACATCATAGCCCAATAATGTTCAAATGGAAATTCGTTCTACCTTTGAATTTTGACGGGATTTAAATTTATTTCTAGAGGCAAAACTGAATCATGGTCGTAAGTTAACTTGTAAGGAGAATAACTAGTAGCTTCCCTAGGGAAATTTCTGTAAGCCCAAAGTATCTACTCACGGTCTCATGCCAAGGTTTTAGTTTCTTGCTAACATGTTTCTTAATTAAATCAATAATTATCTTATTCATGGCTTCAACTTGACCATTAGCCTGGGCGTAATAAGGAGTTGAGGTGAGTAATTTAAAATCGGTTTCTTCAGCATACTTAGCCTCCTTCTAACCCACAAACATTGAACCTTGGTCAGTAGTGACAGTTTTTGGAATTCCAAATCTGTGAATGATATGTTCTCAATGAATTCAATATCTTCCTCAAAGGTATGGCTTGAACCTATTTGGTAAAATAATCGACCTCTACTAATATATATTTGTGTTGTTTAGAAGAATCAGGATTAATTTGGCCAATTAAATCTAAAGCCCACCCTCTGAGTGGCCAAGGTTTGATGATGGAATGCAATGTACTAGTAGGAACTTGTTGAATTTTCTCATGTTTCTGACAATCTTGACAAGATTTTGCATATTCATGACAATATTTAATCATAGAAGGCCAATAGTAGTTGTATATAGTCAGAATTCATTATCCCCTACTTGATGTGATCCATAAATCCCATCATGCACTTCTACCAAAGCAATAAATGCTTATGAATAATTAAAGCATCTAATCAAAACTCCATCTACCCCTTTCTTATACAATTCTTCACCACAAATCACAAAATTCATAGCTCTCATTTTTAACTTTCTATCAGCAGGATAATTAGGATCTTTCAGATATGCCATAATAGGAGTTCTCCAGTCTTTATATGTTGCATCCATGTTATGAACCCCAACCTGACCAATAGGTAGTCTGTGGAACAATCCTTCCAGACTCTTATTTGAAATTTTATAATTAGAAGCTCCCTAGGCTAGCTTATTAGCTATTTCATTTTTCAATCTGGGAACATATTCAAAAGTAATATCATCAAACTTTCTGATGAGACCAAATGCCCAACTGAAGTATACAACCATTTTGGGATTTAGAAGATTGTATTTTCCTGCCTTATTACTAATTCAGAATCCCCTCTGACCATTGCTGTCATGGCGCTCAAATTGAGGAGTAGCTCTAATCCTGCAATTAAAGCCTCATACTTTACCTCATTATTAGATCTCATAATATCTACTTTAAATTCTATTAGGAATAAATGTTCCATTTTATTATTATTCACCCATTCTGTTTTTCTATTGCAGCTGTTATAGGAGTTAGTTAAGTTAGTTGTAACTATCTTCTTCCTTCTCTTGCTTTTGGTGATTGTATATAAACCTTTCTACTCTGAGTATGAACTCAGGTTGATCAATAGAGATTATTCATTCATCACAATGTTGAGTTTCGTTTCCCTCTCAAGGTTGCTAATATGGTATCAGTAGAAACACTTTTGGATTTGAAACTCCATTGAATCTCGTTTACGTTGATCGACTATGGCGAATCAAGCCTATACTTCTTCCGCTTCCGATTCTCTTAACCAAAACTCCATCTCTGATCACTTAACCAACCCATCCAACCCTCTTTTCTTGCATCCAAATGAAAACCCAACCCTAATTCTTGTTTCCAATCTTCTCACCGAGAAGAATTATCATTCATGGAGTCACAAGATGCTTGCCATGTTGGAATCCAAGAACAAAGATCGTTTTACCAATGGTTCCCTCCCTTCTCCCACATTCTCTGATCCTCTTCGTGAGCCATGGCGCCGAAGCAATCGCATGGTGATGTCCTGGCATATGCGCTCAATGAATTCGAAGATCGCTGACTCTGTTGCTTACTTCGACACTGCCGCAGAGATATGGAGAGACCTTCGTGAGAGATTCTCCTATGGCAATGCCTTTCGTATTGCCAATTTGCAACAAGAAATCCAAATGGCCAGACAAGGTGACTCCTCTGTTACTCAATTTTACACAAAACTGAAATCTCTTTGGAAAGAAATCGATCAATTCTGAACTGCTCTTATTTGCAACTGTTCTATAACATGTTCTTGTGGAGTTTTGTCTAAGATTCTAAAAGAGTGTGAGGATGATCGGGTTATTAAATTTTTACGAGGTTTAAATGAGGAATTTGCGCAAGTGCGATCCCAAATAATGATGCTTGTTCCTATGCCTTCAATTGCAAAAGCATTCTCTCTCATTTTGCAACAAGAAAGAGAATTTGGAGGCCTTGCTCAAACACCTTCAACCTCTGAAACTACTGCCTTCTCGTCTGTCACTACCGATCAATCCACAGTTTCCACCTTCAATCGCGGGAATTCTAATACATCCCGGGAAGGAGGTCGTTCCGGCAATAGCAGAGGAAAAGGAAAAAGATTCTGCACACACTGTAAGAAAACTAATCATACAGTGGACACTTGTTTTTTCAAATATGGTTTTCCTGCAGGGTACAAAACCAAGAACAAGTCTTCTGCCTCCACATCTGGGCCTTCTGCGAGTATTGCTGAAGCCGAACCCTCTACTTCTTCACAAGGCAATTCCAATGAGGAAGGCTCTTCTTCTGGTCAATTCTCACTATCTAAGGAACAATATCAAGGTGTCATGGCATTGTTACAACAATCTAAAGTTGTCTCTCATGTTAATCATGCACACAACCTTTCTTTAGCACCTATAGTTAATCCTTCTTCTAATTCTCATTGGTGCCACTAACCACATTTGTCCAACCAAGAGTTTGTTTCAAAATCTGCATCCTATCACACCTATACCTGTTAAACTTCCTGATAAATCCATTGTATATGCCTCTTTCTATGGTACTATAATTCTTCAGGATCTCACATTACACCATGCCTTATATGTACCAGATTTCTCTGTTCATCTGATCTCCATTCCTAAGCTTCTTGATACTCTTAATTTTCTTGTTATATTTTCAAATCCTATTTGTATCATTGTGTAGAAAATCCCTTTGAAGACAATTGGAGTAGCTAGGAAACGCGATGGCTTGTTCTATATGTTGGAACATCGTGATTTGCCCATGGCTTCTTTATCTCAGCATGTTTCTAAAAATTCTAGTTCTAGGAATTGTAACAATGTTGCTGATAATCATTTGTGTTCTGCATCATGTATGATTGTTACTGATAATGAACAAGCTTTGCTGTGGCATTTGAAACTCGATCATGTTTCCAATACTACCTTGCTGCAATTATCAAAACAATACAAAGATATTCCTTTTCATAATTTTGAGGCTTGTGATATCTGTCATTTCTCTAGGCAAAAACGTCTCTCATTTCCACTTAGTTCTTCGAAAACTACTCATTTTTTTGAACTAATACACATTGATATTTGGGGGCCCATTAATGTCCCATCGTTTGAAGGCTACAGATATTTCCTGACTGTAGTTGATGACTACAGCAGGTTCACTTGGGTGCACCTCCTTAAAGGAAAATTTGAGGTTAAAAATGTTCTTCCTGCCTTCATTACCCTTATAGAAAATCAATTTGGAACTTCTTTAAAAAGAATTAGATCCGACAATGGCAAGGAATTTCTTATTCATGATTTCTTTAATTCAAAAGCCATTATTCATGAAACTTCTTGTGTTGCTTGCCCTCAACAAAATGGCATTGTTGAGAGGAAGCATCAACACATTTTAAATGTAACACGTGCCTTGCTTTTTCAATCAAGTTTTTCAAACCAATTTTGGGCTTATGCAGTCAAATATGCAGTTCACATTATAAATAGGCTTCATTCTGCTACTCTACTACATAAGTCTCCCTTTGAAATGGTTTTTAATCAACTACCTAAACTAAATGAATTAAAAGCCTTTGGGTGTCTCGTCTATGCTAATACCTTGTCTGCTGGTCGTTCAAAGCTTGATACCCGAGCTTCAAAATGCATTTTTGTTGGCTTCAAAGCTGGAACCAAGGGGTTTCTCCTTTATAATCTGCATAACAAACATTTTCTGGTTTCTAGAGATGTTTCTTTTCATGAACTGATTTTTCCTTACAAAGAATTATCCACCAATTCTGATTTAACCTCTTCTAAAGATCTTGATGATTTTCAGTTCATGTATGATTCCTCATCACAGTCTTTGCCTCTGGCACATGATTCTATTGCTCACACTGATAATCATAGCAACATTGATGACATTGTTTCTTCTGTTCCTTAGAACAATAATAATCTTGCTGATACAGAAATTGCTGTCACGCTTGCACCTGTTAGAACTTTATCCCTTATTAGTAGACCACCTTTTAAACTCAAAGATTATTTCTGTGGCACTGCTGATGTTTCCAATTCTATTTTTTCTACTGCACATCCCTTACATTCCTATATGTCATATTCAAATTGCTCATCTTCTCACACCTCTTTTTGTTCTGCTTTGTCTGTGCATGTTGAGCCCAAAAATTTCAAAGAGGCCAGCTCTTATGATTGTTGGAACTGTGCCATGGAATCTGAACTACATGCTCTGGAGAAAAATGGGACTTGATCACTGGTTGATCTTCCTCGTGGGAAGCGCCCTGTGGGATGTAAATGGGTGTACAAAGTAAAATTTAAGGCTGATGGTTCAGTGGATAAACATAAAGCACGCTTGGTCGCAAAAGGCTTTACTCAAACTGAGGGGATTGATTTCTTTGAGACTTTTTCCCCAGTTGCAAGGTTAACTTCTCTGCGGCTACTTTTATCTTTAGCAGCTACCAACAACTGGTTTTTACAGTAGCTCGACATCAACAACGCATTTCTTCATGGTGATCTTCATGAGGAAGTCTATATGAAGCCTCCTCCTGGTCTCCAATTACCACGGCCAAATCTTGTGTGCAAGCTTAGAAAATCTTTGTATGGCCTTCGTCAAGCTAGCAGGCAATGGAACCAGAAGCTGACTGCTGCCATCTCTTCCATTGGTTATCAGCAAAGCTACTCTGATCCATCCTTGTTTGTCAAAAGCAGCTCTTCCAAAATGACTGCTATTCTGATTTATGTCGATCATATCGTCTTAACAGGGAATGACATGCCAGAAATTTCCAGAGTTAAAGCCTTTTTAGACTCCAAGTTCAGTATCAAAGACATTGGTCCCTTGAAATATTTTTTGGGCCTTGAGATTGCACGTTCTAAATCCGGTTTATTGTTGAACCAACGAAAATATTGTCTTGAATTGATTGATGAATATGTACTGCTTGGATGTAAGCCTTCTCCAACGCCCATTGATCCTTCTACAAAGCTATCTTCCACACAGCGGGAGCTACTGTCAGATCCCTCAAAATTTCGTCGCATAGTTGGACGCCTGCTTTATCTTACCAATACACGCCCAGATATCAGCTTTGCTGTCCAACAGCTTAGCCAGTTTATGTCGCAGCCATGTCTTCCACATTTTGAAGCCGCCTTACGAATCCTTCGTTATTTGAAGAACTCCCCAGGCCTTGGTCTTCTCTATCCAACGACAAATAACTTCAAAGTACAGGCTTTTTCAGACAGCGATTGGGCTGCTTGTCCCAATACTCGAGGTCTGTGACTGATTTCGACGTTTTCCTTGGCTCTTCCCTGATTTCATGGCGTTTAAAGAAGCAGTCCACAGTCTCTAGATCTTCCTCAGAAGCTGAGTACCGAGCATTGGCCTCCCTTGCGTGTGAACTACAATGGTTGAAATTTTTACTTGATGATTTACACATACGAGCTCCTTCGCACTTTCTTGTCTATTCTGACAGTCAATCTGCAATTCAGATTGCTAAGCACTCCACATTTCATGAGCGCACCAAACACATCGAAGTGGATTGTCATTTCATTCGGTTAAAAGTTCAGCAAGGGTTGATTCTTCTATTTCATGTCTCATCTGCTAATCAACTTGCAGATTGTTTCACAAAAGCACTTCTTCCAGCTGCTTTCAGAGAGGGTGTCTCCAAGCTGGGTCTTTTGAATATATATGACCCACCTTGAGGGGGGTATTAGGAATAAATGTTCCGTTTTATTATTATTCTCCCATTCTGTTTTTCTGTTGCAGCTGTTATAGGAGTTAGTTAAGTTAGTTGTAACTATCTTCTTCCTTCTCTTGCTTTTGGTGATTGTATATAAACCTTTCTACTCTGAGTATGAACTCAGGTTGATCAATAGAGATTATTCATTCATCACAATGTTGAGTTTCGTTTCCCTCTCAAGGTTGCCAATAAATGCAAATTTGGTAAGAATACCCATAAGTGATATAACCACAATGTCTACACCAACACCACCTTTATGTTTGGATCCATCAAAGTACTTGATCCGAGCTTTCTGACCAACAAACATCTCAACAATCTCTAACTTAACTTCAACATCCCTGATCTTATAATCAACAATAAAGTTAGCCACTACTTGACCTTTGACTGCTTTCATAGGAATGTATTTCAGCGCGAATTCAGTTAAGATCAAAGCCCATTTTCCAATCTTGTTGTGCAACATCGGCTTAGATAACATATGCTTAATTATATTGTACTAAGAAACCACTTGCACCTCAAATGGCTTCATGTAATACTTTAGTTTTGTGCTAGAAAAATATAATGACAAACAGTTTCTAACGGCATGTTTAACTTCCATATTCAATCAGCAATATTAGTGAACATCTCTGCATGTTGTGCATTAAGCTACTGAAGAGTGCGACATCAATCACAACCTAGAGGAGCTCTTTGCATATGGAGACCGAGACTAGATGGCATTTAGTCGATCCATGAATCCGTCCATTGACCTTTGTTGGGCAATCTGCATCTACTCCTGCTCTAGACGCAGACGCTCCTCCTTACGTGCACGATGCTCCTGCTAGTGGGCTCGACACAAGTCCTCCATCTCTTGACACAGCCATTGGGACTCACCTGAACCATGTGATCCCGATCCGGAAGGGCCTTGGACAGTCTCCTGAGTACTATAGAAAGAGGCTCTGCCTCTGCATGAAGAAAAATGTTAAGACATATGCCCAAGACTATAAAGTCGAACCGAGGTCTTCTGCCTAATAGTTTTCACCCATGTTGAGAGGACGACATCCCGGCCTAACACATGTGACCCATTCAAATCTGCCTCATCGGGTTGGGATTTCTCAAGGATCTTCTTTTGATTTTTCTTCTAAGAAAAGAAAAACACATAAGTAATAATATGTAGTATCATTTAAAGATTTATATACTTAATAAGAAATTTGATTTTACTCATGTAGGTATCTTCAACTCATCATTCTACCCAGGTCCCATCCTTCTTTTGATGAGTGTGAAGGAAGATCTCATTTGGATCCATCGACCGAGCAAGACTGCAAGCCTTCAAATTAACCTAAAAATTTTAGAACAACATAGATTGTCGTTATTAATATGAAAGACAACACAAAATATTTTTAGAAAACGTACCAATTTCTTAATATACTCATGATGTGGTACGCTCCCAGTGGCATTTAGTTCTCCACCTTTAGAAGAAGAAGCCCAGTTGGCCTTATTTTGGGCTTGGACCTTTTGATAGGCACTTGTAGCCCAATGAATCAACAAGACTTCCCACACTCCATCTCAACACCATTCCGGCCTAATTCCAGGAAGCTTTGTCTTTCTAAGAGAGTCTGATAGGAAACACGAACAATGATGATTCCAAGCCTTCTTCATCGCCGCCTCGTCGCGTGGATTCCTAGTACATTTATTCTGCGTGAACAAAATCAACTTGGTGTTTAATTACAAAATCAAAATATTATTTAAAAGCAATAAAGTTTTAAGTTAACTAACATGTTACCTTAACCGAGACTTGATACACCCCACCAAAATCACCAAGTTTACTAACAAGTTATCTTTCTCAAACATCAAGAGGAATGGCTGACCAAGTAGGCCATCGATCCCTGAACTGGGACTCGATACACCCCACCAATCATCCATACCCACCTGATGAGGAGACACCTACAAAAATTTTCATTTCAACATAAGTATATGTTATAAAATCTTTAATAGAAACAATTAATATTCATATATAAATAAAATAATGAATAAGAATATGTTACATACCCTCGACTTTCTAATAGGATTTTTCCGTATCTCGGCAAGTGAACCAATCGTTTCAAATATAGAATGGTAAGAAAGAGTATCGTCCCACAAGGACTATAGTTGAAGTACCAAACTCCCAAGTTGGATTGCTATTTTGACTATAAAAAAGAGAATTGTAGTGTAAATCATTGAAAGAATTATGTAAAAGCTTAGTAAAGAAATCAACTAAAATTTAATAGGTTTTTTATCAAGTTTTAAGAAATGTTAGGGAATATATTCAATTGGTCCCTTCACTTGAGTTATACTCCCTCCGTTCCTTATTATAAGATGTTTTTAACTATATTACACACACCAATAAAAGTAGTTAAGTTTAGTTACCTTTATTGGTTTTCTAAAAATTATATAACATACCAATATTATCCCTTATTAAATAATATGTTAATCAATCACAATTAAAGAGTACAAATAGTCAATGTATTTAATGGGGGCAAAGATGAAGAAAACAAGTAATAAATGTTTCAAAGAAACTATAAAACGTCTTATAAAAAGGAACACCAAAACCTTCTAGAATGCGTCTTATAAATAGGAACTGAGGGAGTAGCATTTTAGGTCAATCCACATTCAAAACAGAGTAATTGAAGGTTGAATTCAAATAATCAAGAACATGTATATTGAATTGGATGAGCATTTTAGACAATTGTTATTGAATACATAAAAATTAGGAGATTTTTTAACAAAAAAAGAGTTAAAAAAGTGGATAAGTATGAACCCATATAGGATAATACAGATCCTGAAAAGGAGAGTCAAATAAAGCATAAGCCTTTTGGTTCAAAACTTGTAACAACCAAGTTTACCAAAAACGTTTCACACCCTACTTGACTCTCATTTTCCACTTAGTGAATCATCCTTGGATAAATATGAAACACTTTCTTAGTCTTTGTTTAAAAGTAACATTTTAGACAATTACTATTAAATGAATACTTTTTAACAACATAAATGTTAAAAAAGTGGATCAGTATAAACCTATATATGACCATACAGATCCTGAAAAATGAGAGTCAAAGAGAGCATAAGGCTTTTTGGTTCAAAACTTGAAACAACCAAGTTTACAAAAACACTTCACACCCTACTTGACTCTCATTTTCCATTTAGCCCATCATCCATGGATAAATATGAAACACTTTCTTAATCTTTGTTTGTAAGTAAAATTTTAGACAATTACTATTGAATGAAGTCTTTTTTAACAAAATAAAAGTTAAAAAAGTGGATCATTACAAATCCATATAGGATGATACATTTCCTAAAAAAAGTGAGAGTCAAATAGAGCATGAAGATTTTTAATTCAAAAGTTACACTACAAGAAAATGTCCATTTTGCTATGAAAATTTTCCGTGGGCTCGTGACCAACGCAATTTGCGTGGGCCTAACCCACGGAAAATGGATGGAAGTGAAGTAAGACAACAAGGGAACCAGTTTGCGGCGACCTAGCTGACGGTAATATTTGTGTCGACTTGGCCGTCGGAAAAGCGTAACATTATGGCGCCAAAAAATATTCAATCCTATTACAAGATCAAAGAATCCATTGATGTGCGATTACAAACTCAGAGAAAAGATTATCAAGTAATGAATTGTATTGTTCAATTATCAAGTATGTACAAGAGAGTTTATATAGAAGGAGAAATCATAACTTCCTATAACCAACTCTGTAACCGCAAGTAACTTCTATCATGTGGGGAAAACTGAATATACAGAAGGTAATTAACTATGTACAATGATAGTTTGACACCCCCCCCCTCTCAGGCTGGAATGCCAGAAAAAAGCATACCAAACTTGGAAATAAAACTCTGAAAATGTTGAGGCATTAATGTTTTGTGAAAACATCCAAATCAGTCCAAACTTCATAGGCAGTTTGCATCCAAAGAACACTTTGTACAATAGAGGCATCAATAGATTGAATAATCCAAGAAAGGACAAGTTTGGGACCAAGAATAATAATTCAAATCATTTAGAGGAGTTGAAATCAAAGAGAGAGCAGGATTTTCATTTGAAGATAAGAAATAAGGACTAAGAGGATCATGTATCAGGTTAACAGAAATTGCAATGTGAAATTAGAAGAAGAATGCTGAGAAAAT
This sequence comes from Cyamopsis tetragonoloba, assembly GCA_037177725.1. Lineage (NCBI taxonomy): Eukaryota > Viridiplantae > Streptophyta > Magnoliopsida > Fabales > Fabaceae > Cyamopsis > Cyamopsis tetragonoloba. The sequence continues at coordinate 23,072,970 of CM074122.1, forward strand.
AGGATGTAAAAGATTAAGGTATGAGAAAAAAAGAGGAAGCAATCGAAGAACAATCAGAGGAAAAACAAGGATCAAAGAAGAAAAGGAACAATACCGAATCAAATCAAAAATCGCGCAATCAAGGAAGAACGCAATAACGGAAGAGAAGACAGAGCATAAGACCACAAGGCCCTTGGAGAAGCTCTAATACCATGTTACAAGATCAAAGACTCCATTGATGTGAGATTACAAACTCAGAGAAAATATTATCAAGTAATGAATTGTATTGTTCAATTATCAAGTATGTACAAGAGAGTTTATATAGAAGGAGAAAGCATAAATTATGATAACCAACTCTGTAACTGCAAGTAACTTCTATCACGTGGGGAAAACTGAATATACAGAAGGTAACTAACCATGTACAATGATAGTTTCAAAAATCCAGTGCTTTGTGTCGGCTACTAATGCAACATTTGCGATAAACTAAACCAGTAAACGCGTCTGGAAATGCCACATGTCGCCATTTTCTTCGGCCAAAGCCGACGGGAAATGGCCGACGAAAACTTAAGGGTCGTCTGGTTTGCATTTTCATTTCCTATTTTCATTTTCTGTTTTATGAAATTTTACAAAGGATAAATTAAAAATGCTGAAAACATAAAATTTCATTGGAAAGACAGAGACTCAATGTATCAAAGGTTCAGAAATTTTTTATCGAAAGCATATCACTCCTATACATTGTTAAGTGCTCATGAGGATCTAAATTTCATTTGAATGGATTGATCATTGGCATTATGAAATTCTCTAGAATAGTGACATGCATAGTTTCTAGAAAGAATGGATATCCGGGAAGATGCTTCTGAATCATATTTTAGCAAAAATATAATGTTTGTTGTCTTGTGGGTCTGCATCATCTTCACCCCGATCCTACTTGGCTTGCAATTCTTCCAGCTATTTTTGCAACTCTTGATTTTGGTTGTTTGTTTTCTGGTTCCCATATCTTAATTCATCAATTTGCATTCTAATTTCCTGCATCACCGTCATTGTTTCTCTTAATTGTGCCTCGTTAGGATATGGAGATATACCAAACTTTGAGTTCTCATCTTTGAAATTTCATGTTCCTGGAAATGGTGATCGACAGAACATGGATTTTTCTATCTTGATTCCTAAGAGATGACACCAATGTTCTTGATAAGATTCTTAGAACGAGAAATAAGGTAGAGTGCTCTAGATCAAAGTCTAGGAAATGTACAAAAGAAGTGAATCCCCTAATATATCTAAGGTACATGTATTTATAAACATAGAGAACACTGGCAGTATATGGCGTTAAGATTAGCTTTGATTTCTGTGTGCCATGTGTAAGTCGAAGGATAGCTCTGAAGTCAACTTAGGTCATCCAAGGCTATGGTGGGTATTCTCCAGGTTGCATGTCCAAGCTAGTTGTAAGGTACCCTCAGAATAGGAATCCATTACAGTCTAAAAAGTACCTCTAGTCGTGGCATATTTTCTTTTGTTCCTGCTATGTTTGCAAGCTTTGTTGTTTGTAGTGATTCTTGATTAGGCCTAAGACAATAGTTACCTCAGTCTCTACTTGTGTCAACAATACCAGTTATTATATGATTATTGGTAATTCAATTTTCCAGGAGTGCATTAAGTATGTTGAGGTGGTTTGTCATTTCATTTAGTAAGCCATACAAAATAACATTATCATTATTTTTCCTTTTTTCAACATCACAATATATTTACCAAGGCCGTTCTCAATTCGAGATATTAGTTCTCAATAGAAAATTGATGCTAGGTAATATAAGAATTTACTATTACTACTATTGTTTACTATTATATTGCAAACACTAGTTTTTGTCCTCTGATTTCTTTTTATCTAATTCAGATATTTGAAAGGTGATAATGATTTTTTTTTGGCTTTATTTTTAGTTTATTTTAACTTTTTTTTAATGAAGGACGAAAAAATTATCATTTACTTTTTCCTTTAAAGAGAATAGAAGAAAGTAATAATTTCTCTTTTAATTTACTACATTTTAAAAGGTAATAAATGTTTTATCTATATAAATAAATAAGTACTATATTTTTATTTTTTATTTCTTATTATTTTTAAAATGAAAAAAGAAATAGTGACAAAAACTTATTGGGCTTTGTGGGCTTAACTTAGAAGGAATCTAGGGTTATTACTACTCCTATAAAAGGCAGCATTCACAAGAGGTAACTTATACATTTTCTGAAACTCGGCAGCTAGGTCATTGAGTTTTAACAAAATTTTCACATTGCCGTCAACATTCACATTTTTTCAGAAGGGCGCTTCCAAAGAGAAAAGATTCTTACCATTTCTTGAGGAGGCATAAGCAGACACAGAAAACAATTTCATTTACAAATTTCGGCATCAGGCTCGTTATGGTATTTATCATCTACATGTCTCCCTTTAACTATTGTTTAATGCATTTGTATAGTCCATCTATGAAGATATTGTTTAGTCAATATTGCCTTTACCTATTTTATTACTATTGGAATTAAATCTTTGATTGATAATTGGAAGAAAAATAAATGAAAAACAATCTCATTGCTAAAATATGTGAATAGCAGATCGTAAGGATAGCAAAACAGTAAGTTGAGGAGAATACTAACTCCGCGTACTTGACCTTGCTAGTATCTATTTCAACGATTATTTTTTAGATTGCTATTTCATAACCTATCACGGTCAACGTTGCGGTCAATAGCCTGTTTGCCATAGCTTCGTCTAGAGAAGAAATAAAGTGAGGTCTTTGTTTAGGGTTTCCCAGGGACAAGTGTTCAGATCATCATGTTCTTATAAACAGAAATACATTATAAAATCCTTAATAATAAATCGATGACAACGACAACGATAAATAATGTATAATAAAGTGTTTGATAAAATCAAAAATATAAACTAAAGGCATTAGCCCTTATTCTCTCTATAGGAAACATGTCAAGAACATTGGGGCCCATCTATGGGAAATTAGAATGAAAATCCATGTTCTCTAGCTAGAGAATGTCAAAGAAACTACTAAATCCATGTAATCAATCAACGATGGATTCCCCTGTGGAACTCAACCTGGAGAAGACTTAAGGGAACAATGTCCTAAACCATTAGAGGAGTTTAAGTCATTAAAACTGGATGACAATTTGTCACTTCTGATGAAAATCAATGCAAAGCTTACCCTAGAGGTATAAAAAGAATTGATGAATTGCTTATGAAGCAATTCTGGCTTGTTTGCTCGGGTCGCAATAGACATGCCAGGAATTGATCCCGATTTCATGAGGCATAAGCTCTTGCTTAATCTAAACTCCAAGTCATTATTGAAAAAGAAGCCGAAGTTGGGTAAAGAACAGAGGAAAGCCATGATTTAGGAGATAACAAACTTCTTCAAGCAAGCGTTATTCGAGAAACTCAATATACTGAACGCTTTCCATTGTCATAATTGTTAAAAATGCAAATGTAAGGTAGATGGAGAATATGCACCGATTTCACATGCATGAACAAGGCTTATCCCAAGGATTCTTATCCACTCCCGAACATAGATTGTTGGGTTGCTGGGTTAGCTGGTTTTAAATACCTATATTTCATGGATTCTTATTTCACTTACAACGAGATTCCCATGAATCCAACAGACAAAGATGCTACTGTGTTCATTGTAGATGGCAAAAACTTCTATGGAAAGATGATGTTGTTTAGCTTGAAGAACGTAGGGGTAACATATAAGAGGCCAATGAACCATGTTTCTAAAGACCAAATTAGAAAAGAAAAACATAGAAGAATACGTAAATAATATGGTTATGAAAACTCAAAGACGACAAAATTCACACGAAAGAATTCCAACTAATTTTCTCTAAACTCAGGAAGCATAACATGAGATAAAACCCGGACAAATGTTCATTTAAGGTGATATTCGATAAGTTTTTCAGGTTCATACTTTCTCAAAGCGATACAAAAGCCAATATGGAGAAGTGTTAAGTCATAATAAACACCAACAATTCGACTTCATTAAAGGAGCTACGACATCTCTCGGGGATGATTGTGAACTTATCCAGGTTCATGTCACGGATAAGAAATTGTGCTTATCCTTTCTTCCAATGGTTGAAGAAACCTAAAGATTTTAAATGTGATAGTGATTACAAGAAGGCTCTCCAGACAGTTAAGACTTTTCTCTCTACTCCACTCGTTATATCTCAAAAATTATCGTGTGTGCCGCTACTAATATGCATGTTGGCCTCATAAGTGGAAATTAGCACAATGTTGGTTTGTGAAAAAAATTGCAGCTAGAACCTAGTGTACTTCACTAGTAGAGAGTGTGAAGTTGCCTAAATTTCTCGAGAAATGGGATTGAATTAAGACATCTAGACTTACCTACACTAAAAGAGTTTCAAATTCGTCTACTAATCAATCATATTAAGCTTCAAGCTTGAATGATTGATGGATCAAAATTTCACGGTTAGCACATGTGGAAAATAAAATCGTAAGACACAAGTTTTTATATGACGAATCATATAAAATGTTAATATATTTAGATCGAGGATTTCATTTAAGTCAAAAGAGTATAAAGTTCATAACATATGGTTTAAAATATCTTTTATAATTTGAACTTTATAGAAACATCAAGTATAAAGAAAGTTAATTATAAGGACATCCAGTATGATTGTTTGTCATCTTAAGATTAGCTTCTTCATACACATTTAAAACACATATTTAACAAAAAAAAAACTTAGATCTAATAAAATAAAGTTCATTAGACAAAGAGATAACTTAACAAAGATGTATATAAAAAAGTTAAGGGATAGAGAATATAATACATGAGATTTATACTAATTCACCCTAAAAATGGGCTACGTCTAGTCCCCTATCAACAAGTATTATTCTATCTGCCTCTCCTGTTTTGAACATTGGGTATTATTCTTCAAGCTTCCCAAGGCTTCTACAAGTATTGTTCTTAAGAGCTTCTCTAGATGTCTCAACCAAGTATCTTTTATATCCTCTTCATGATCAACACTAAGTATCTTTTACATCCTCTCCGGGATTAACACTTAAGTATTCTTCTTAAAAGTATCTCTAGGATTCTACAAGTATTCTCCTTTAGAACCTCTCAAGACTTTCAACGAGTACTCTTAACTAAGCTTCTCTAGGCATATCGATCAAGTATTCTCTAATATATTATTGAAACTGACTCACCAATAAATTTTACTTGATAAAAAATTTTAAAAAAAATATCTTTAAACTAATAGATGGATAATATCAATCTTAATAATAGAATAGAAAAAAATAAAATTTGAAAAATATGTTATCAAAATTAAATGACTAAATCATAAATCCCAAAGAATGCTAATAATTGAATTGATAAAAAATCATGGCTGTTTAAATGATTGAAATTGACTAACTAATAAATTTTATTCAATATATAAGAAAATATTTTCTGAAAAATGCAGATTGGTGTACAAATCCCCAAGTGCTTTAAGAGGAAGCCCAAATTTTTAAATTAACATTTTTTCTCTTGATGTGCAGGTTTCTAGAAATCAAATTATGCGGAATGCTAGAACAGTTAACTCTTCTAATGATAGGGAGAAACTTTTTCAATCTATTTCTATTGAGGAAGTAAGGTGAGCAGTGATGTCAATGTACCCCTTTAAAGCTCCAAGACCGGAAGGCTTTCAGAATTTCTTCTACAAGCAATATTGGCATATCTTAGGTGGTGAGCTTCATCAAATGGTAGCAAAGGCTTTTCGTGAGGGACGAGGAGAGCCTAACTTATTGGAAACTTTGTTGATCTTAATTTCGAAGGTTGATAATCCAGTTCGGCTTAAAGACTTACGACCAATTAGTTTGTGCAATGTGGCTTACAAGATCATTACTAAAGTTCTTGTGAATAGGTTCTTTCCGTTGCTGCATGTCTTTCTTCACACGTTATAGGGTAGTTTCATTTTGGGGTGCATTCGATCCATCTGAAGAGATGAGGGGGTGGTGGTCTTGTGGCTATCAAGATTGATCTGGAAAGGCTTATGATAGAGTTAATTGAGATTTTCTTCGAGTGACCCTCTATGATTTTGGATTTCCTTCCAGAGTTGTGGACTTGATCATGTGGGGTGTTCAAGAATCGAGCCTATCGGTCCTCTTGAATAGGTCTAAACTTCCCTATTTTTCACCTCAACGAGGCCTTAGCCAAGGTGATCCTCTTTCTCCCTTTCTTTTTGTGCTTTGTATGGAGAGGTTGGCGATTCAAATCCAAAAGTTGGTTGATGTGGATGTTTGGAAGCCGGTCCGTATCACAAAGGATGGTGTTGATACATCTCATTTATTTTTGGCTGATGATGTTCTTCTTTTTTGACAAGCTAGGGAGAATCAAATGCATATGGTTTCTCAAGCTCTTCATGATTTTTGTGAAGCCTCAGGCCTTAAGGTGAATCTGGAGAAGTCGAGAATTATACTTTCTAGAAGCGTTGATGTGTTGTCTCTCATTTATATCGGGTATTTGCTAAGCAAGTAATTTAGTGAAGTATTTGGGGCTTTCTTTATTGCAAGGACGTGTGAAGCGGGATATGTTTTAACCCATTATACAAAGTGTTAACAGTAGGCTTTCTTCTTGGAAGAATAAACTTTTAAACAAGGCAGGTTGGTTGTGCTTGGCTGTTAGGATTATACTTGTACAATCTTTTGATTAGAGTTTGTTATTTCTGTTATTGCTTAGTTGTACATTCTGTTATTCTGTTATTTCTCTTTTTCCCTTATTCCCATCTTGTATATAAGGGATAATTCATTGTATAGTTGTTAACTTAATCAATACAGATAAACACATTCTATTTTGTGCTCGTGTGATTAAGCATGTTTAGCTTATTCTCTATTCTGAGTATTTCCCTAACATGGTATCAACGCCTGCAATAAGATCTTCCTTTTCTTTTTGCTCGCTCCCTCTTCCGCTTCTTCCTCTTCTTCCTTGCTAAACCCTTTCCCTTTCGATTCCTAAGCTCCAGCCATGGCTTCTAGCTCCGATTCCGATCATCTTGTGAACCCCGCAAACCCCTATTTTCTCCATCCGAGTGAAAATCCGTCACTCGTTATTGTTCCTTCTCCATTAACGGACAAAAATTATCACAACTGGGCTCACTACATGCTTGTGGCGCTGGAATCCAAAAATAAACACAGATTTGTCGATGGAAGCCTACCAATTCCAAGTTCCACCGATCCACTTTTCGAAACGTGGAAACGATGCAACAATATGGTAGTTTCCTGGCTCACGCGTTCTATGTCCCCTTCCATCGCTCAATCGGTCATGCGAATGCGTTTTGCTTCCCAAATTTGGAATGATATCAAAATGTGCTTCTCCAGAGGCGACAAGTTCAGAATTGCTGATCTAATGGAAGAAATTCAAGTATGCAAACAAAGAACCCTAGGTGTTTCTGATTATTACACCAAACTTATGACCTTACATGAAGAACTCGAATTATTTCGCACTGTGTTGCTCAGTTCCTGTTCTACACCCTGTTCTTGTGGCATCCTGGATTCAATTCGTAAAGAACGTGAGGATCACATTGTAATTAGGTTTCTTCGTGGTTTAAACGAGCAGTTTTCCCACATTCTATCCCACCTAATGACTCTAGACCCTCTCCCTCCCATTACAAAAGTTTTTTCAACAATTCTGCAACAAGAATTTGAGTTTAACTCACCTCTATCCACGAGCACAATTTCTGAAACTCTTGCTTTTGCTGCTTCCAAGAATTCCTTTTCCTCACCTGGAGAATCCTCTTAGAAAACTAGTAAACCTCCTACCAAGGGGAACAAGTTTTGCACTCATTGCAAGAAAACAAACCACAATGTGGATTCTTGCTTTTTCCTTATTGGATTTCCAGATGGATACAGAAGTAAAGGCAAAGGTAAGTCCAATGGTTCAAAATCTGCAAGTCTTGTTGAAGTAGATTCCACTGCTCCTCTAGACGCTTCTACTGTGGAGAAAGGTTCACTTGGCAAACAGGATCTGTTCTCTCTATCCAAAGATTAGTATTCAGCACTCATGGCTCTTTTAGCAAGTGTGAGCACCGAGAATCACTCCTCCAACAATCTCAAAACCTCCTCTGTGAGTATATCAGGTACTTCACACTCTCAAACACAAATCTTCTTGGATTCTCGACACCAGTGCAACTGATCATATATGTTCTTCCAAAGGTTCTTTCACTTCTTTACATAAAATTCATCCTGTTGCCATCAAATTGCCTAATGATGCCTATGTCATTGCACATTATTCTGGTACTGTTCAACTCAACAATTTATCTCTGCTTGATGTTCTATTCGTGCCTGATTTCTCTGTCAACTTAATTTCTATTTCCAAACTTGTTTTCTACAATGACATGTTAGTTTTGTACTGCAAACCTTTTTGTGCCATCTTGCAAACACATCCTTTGAAGGTGATTGGCACAGCTAAGAAAGAATGTGGACTCTACTATTTGGATCATGAGGAATCCTTGCATCTCCATTCTTTACAAAACATGGTTCTCAGTATCAATAAGAATAGGCCTCCTCCAACAGCTTTTCATTCTCAAATTGTAAATGAATCTAGTGCTAGGGAATGGCATTATAAGCTTGGCCATGTATCAAACAAAGTCATGAAACAGATTTGTCACAAACATAGACACATTCCTTTTATTGAATCTCTAGCTTGTGATACTTGTCACATTTCAAAACAAAAGAAAATTTCTTTCCCTTCTAGTGAATGTAAAACTACTGCTTTTTTTGAATTGATTCATGTTGACATTTGGGGCCCTCTTAATATTGTGTCTATTGATGGTTATTCCTATTTCCTTACCATTGTTGACGATTTTACACGTTTTACTTGGATTCACATGCTTAAATCCAAATCTGATACACGTGATGTTCTGCAGAACTTCATTCTTTTTATTGAAAATCAATTTACAATGACTTTAAAACGATTACGTAGTGATAATGGCAAAGAATTCTTGATGTCTACTTTCTTTAACGATAAAGGCATTCTTCATGAAACTACTTGTCTGGAAAATCCTCAACGAAACGGCATTGTTGAAAGGAAGCACCAACATATTTTAAATGTTGCACGTGCACTCCTTTTCCAATCCCATTTACCAAAGACATTTTGGAGCTTTGCCATTAAACACGTTGTTCATTTGATTAACTGCATTCCTACACCTTTTCTATCTCAGAAATCACCATATGAAGTTCTGCACAACACACTTCCAGATTTGTCATCTCTGCATGTTTTTGGTTGCCTTACCTATGCAAACACCTTAAAATCTGGACGCACCAAACTTGATCCAAGGGCCTCCAAATGCATCTTTTTGGGTCACAAGCTAGGCACAAAAGGTTTTGTTCTATTCAATTTAGAAAACAATAACATTTTTGTCCCTCGAGACGTTTATTTCTATGACACTATTTTTCCTTTTCTTAACTCTGGACAGTCTTCCTCTGCTAATGAAAATGACCTTTCCGAAACTGGTTTTCACAATTCCACTCTTTCTGATTTTCAAAACATGATTCCTCCTTTTGACTTGTCATATTCTGCCCCTCCTTTACAAACTGAGAATGCAAATTTACAAACTGAGAATGCTACTTCTGTTGATCTGCATAATATTCCATCTAACTCTGATATTGATCCAGCTTCCCCTATTCATATTGATACTGACACCTCTGATATTTCCAACACTTTGGAGACTCAAACTCCTCCTTTACCTACTCGAGTTTCCACTCGTATCAAAACTTTTCCAAAATGTTATGATGATTATTTTTGTGGTTTCACTACTTCTACTGCTGATGCTGATCACCCTTCCTCTTCTTGCTTATATCCAATGCACAATTACTTATCTTTTGCGAATTATTCTGCTTCTTATCATAAGTTTTGTGCTAACATCTCTATGCAACATGAACCTTCTTCCTTTTCTGAGGCCTCTCAACACACTTGCTGGAAGCTTGCCATGGATGCTGAATTGAAGCTTTGGATAGAAACAGAACCTGGAGTCTTGTAATTCTTCCTCCCGGTAAACGCCCTATAGGCTGCAAATGGATCTATCGCATCAAGTGCTGTGCAGATGGTTCCATTGACCGTTATAAGGCTCGTTTGGTGGCAAAGGGGTACACCCAAAAGGAGGGTGTTGATTACTTTGACACATTTTCTCCGGTGGCGAGATTGACTACTCTGTGGTTCATTCTTGCTGTTGCAGCAGCTAAACGATGGCATTTACATCAACTAGATGTTGATAATGCTTTTCTTCATGGAGACCTTTATGAGGAAGTCTACATGAAGCCCCCACCTGGCCTTCCTTGTTCTAAAAACGTTGTCTGTCGCCTTCACAAGTCCTTATACGGCCTCAAACAAGCTAGCTGCCAATGGAATATTAAGCTCACTGATGCTCTTCTATCTTTTGGCTACAAGCAGAGTCACTCAGATCATTCTCTGTTTCTCAAATGACAGTCCTCTTCTTTCACAGCTTTGCTTGTCTATGTTGACGATATTGTACTTGCTGGCACTAGTTTTACTGAATTTACTTTGGTGAAAGATTTTCTTCACAGGTCCTTTGGAATCAAAGACATGGGTTCTCTCAAGTATTTTCTAGGCTTGGAAATTGCCCGGTCTCCTGCTGGAATTATCATTAATCAGCGTAAATACTGCATGGACTTGATTCAGGATTCTGGTTTAACAGGCTGCAAGCCAGCCTCCTCTCCAAGTGATCCTTATCAGAAACTTCATTCTTCTCAAGGTGAACTGCTCTCAGATCCCTCTGCCTACAGGCGCTTAATTGGTAGATTGCAGTACCTTACAACCACAAGACCTGACTTGAGTTTTGTTGTCCAGCAACTCAGTCAGTTCGTTGCTGCACCACGCGTTCCACATCATACAGCTGCTATGCGCATTCTTCATTACTTGAAAAGCTGTCCAGGCTTGGGTTTATACTACCAAACTCACAATACTCTCAAAGTTCATGCCTTTTCAGATTCGGATTGGGCCTCCTGCCCCAATTCTCGACGCTCTACCTCTAGACATGTTATTTCTTTTTTGTGCATATGGAAGTTGGTTTGGAAGTCGGCGCGGGAGAAAGTGCGATTTTTCCTTTGGCAAATAGTTCACAATGCATTACCAACTAATCTAAAGTGATTTTAGGATCTACAAAATAAAAAAAAGATTAAAAGGAAAAAAATATAACTATAAATAAAAAAATAAAGATTAAAGATGAAAAAATTAAAAGACACACAATATAATTAAAATAATAAAAATATATATTTAAATCTATAAATTATAACAAAGAGGTATACTATTTTATTTTATTTAAAAAGATCTAGCCCATGCATTGCGCTAGCAATACATTATCCTTTTGTTTGGAAGAGATGAAAGAAAATAAAAAATAAAAGAAAAAATAAACTTAAAAAAATTCTCCGTACAAAGATGAAACAGTTTTAGTTTTTAAAAATTGTATTATAAAATAATTTTCAGAAATAATTTTTAAAAAATGAGAGGAATTTTTAATATAAATTTGTATGTAAATTCAAAAACAATAATTATTCCCTGAAAGCTATTCTCAGAATTTTGAATTTTAAATACTGTAAAGCAAAAATTACTCCCAATAATTATTTTTAAAAATTCATCTACTAAACAAATTAAGAAATCAAACCATACCTTTTTCTCACGGTTCATTTTTTCTCCTTCGATTTTCTACTATTCGAAATAAAGGTTATGTGCGGGCAATACCCTAGTTTCACTTGCGAAGCCTCGGGTGAAAAACCTTATAAACCGGCTTGTCGTATACCGTAATTTCGACACAAACAAAAATCTATAACTAGTGCCTTTGTGAGAATCAGCGAGACAGGATTCTAGGGTTTGTTCCTTGCATCCAAACTAAAAAGCTCTCGGCATTTTGCATCAGTATTATAGTTATCGTGCCAAAAAGTTTCCATCCATATCGGTATTGTTGTGCACCCTTGTTCTTCTGTTTCGTCCAATTCGCTTTGCGTGGTTTAGCTACAATCGTTTACCTTGAGGTATTTTCTCTCTCTCTCTCTCTCTCTCTCTCTTCCTGATTCTGCATAAATGCAAGGATATGGCTCTTAATCTGGGTGTTATTTTGTTGTGTTTGGGCTTGTTGGATAGACAGATTTTATTTCTGGGCAAAAATTTTCGTTTTGTTTTGGGGTTTTTCCTGAATTTCGATGCGTTAAGGTTGCCTTAGTGATTAACTGGTTGAACTGTTTGACCAACCCTATCTCAGTATTATATCTGTAAATTTGTGGCAGGGACGTGCACAGATTGGTACGTTTAGTTTGGAAAACTGCTATTATTTTTCTGAGATTGGACACTTCATGATTCTCCTTTTTGTTCTGCCATCTCATTCCTTTAATACCTAATTGACTCGTAACTTGCAGCTCTGTTTGTTCACCTTGCATTTGAGTAGAATTTTTCATATTTATATTTCATGCTCCTGCAATTCTGGATTTTCATTGCCCCCGTTTGACTTTATGTTAAATAAAAGCTAGTTCTCGCCAACATGCCTTTTGAACTTGGATTCCTTTCACCATCTTCATTGTTTCTTTTTGGGAATCTTGTTTTTGAGTTGCCTGTCAATGCTGCTATTTGTGTTATCATTGTCCCTTTAGTGGAAGTCTTTCGCATTGTGGCCCTAAAAGTCTTATCTCATTGCACGGGTTCCACTGAGATTCATTCATTGCGACCCCCTTTTTGGCCTTTCTTTTGTTTCCTCCTTTCGATATGTGTATACTTCTTCCCAGGAATTCTTCTGGCCTCTGTGCCTTCTTCACAGTTGCCTCACAAGCTTGTTTAATTAGTTTCGTAAGATGCCACGGGAAAAGGCAAATCCTTCATCAGCTGCGAAGCCTTCTGAGCCTGAAAAGCCAGTTGAATCTGATGAGAAGGTTGACTTTGACGAGGATAATGATCCTGAGGAAGTAATGGAAGAAGTTGAATATGAAGAAGTAGAAGAAGAAGAGGAAGTAGAAGAAATAGAAGAGGAGGTGGAAGAAGAGGAGGAGGAGGAGGAGGAGGTAGAGGAAGAGGAGGAAGAGGAGGAAGAGGAGGTCGAAGAAGTGGAAGAAGATGATGAGGCCAAGGCGGAAGATGAAGATGAGAAGAAAAAGCATGCTGAACTTCTTTCTCTCCCTCCTCATGGGTCTGAAGTATACATTGGTGGCATTCCTCATGATGCCTCAAATGAGGATTTGAAAGCTTTTTGTCAGCGTATTGGGGAAGTTGCAGAGGTAAGCCTGTACCATAATTATTATCCTGTGCTTACACTTATATATACTGCCATTCACTAACATGAAGTGTGGAGAAAACAGGTGCGAGTAATGAAAGGAAAAGATTCTTCCGAGAATAAGGGTTTTGCTTTTGTGACTTTTAGAAATGTGGAATTGGCTTCTAAAGCCATTGAGGAGCTAAATAATACAGAATTTAAGGTAATTTGATAATATCTGTCTTTAGTTATTCATAATAATTATCCTTATAACTTGTTTTTTTCTCTATTGCAATTTTAGTATTAACAAATATTGCATATGCATAATGCAGAAAATGTTATTCTTAAATGTAATTTGGTACACATCTAATGACTGAATGTATCTACAATCGTCGCAGGGTAGAAAAATAAAATGTTCAACATCTCAAGCAAAACACCGTCTTTTTGTTGGCAATATTCCTAGACGCTGGGGCGAGGAAGATCTGAGGAAGGTTGTAACTGGGGTTGGACCAGGAGTTACTGCTGTGGAACTAGTCAAGGTATGCATTGTGCTGTTGTACTTTCCTTTTCCTTTTTAATTATAATTGTCTGGGCATATTTTGTTGCAGTCATGTCTAAATCATCACAATGTTTTTTATTGCAATCATTCTTGAAAGGTTTATGCAAGTTTGCATTATGTGAAACTGCATGTACATACAGATTCTGGTTTTCTTATATAAATGCACTTATGTTTTTGTTTCTTTAACCCTTTTTTTAGGATATCAAGAACACACAGAATAACCGTGGATTTGCGTTTATTGACTATTATAATCATGCTTGTGCTGAATATTCAAGGTTAAAGATGATGAATCCAGCATTTAAGCTAGGTGAAAATGCTCCAACTGTGAGCTGGGCTGACCCCAAAAATTCTGATTCCTCTGCTTCATCACAGGTTTTGACTCGTACACCTTTCTTATTTTAGGCATAGTTGATAATTGATAGTTATGGTTATTGGTAAATGTCGCAAGAAACTTTTCGTTATATTAATAAGTGTGCAACCTTGAATGGAGCCATTGACTCAGCATTGTCTAGGTATGCAGCTGCTGCTTGCTAGATTTTAAATGCATTGTCACCCAATGAGGAAAATGCTACTCAATCATTAAATAATTTATGGAACAGATTGGTGTGTTTCTGGGTTATTCAATCATTTGAGCTTTGTTTTGGAAAATAGTTCCTGCATTCTTTTTGACATCTTTCAAACTTCGATGTCAAAATGTCTTTATGATTAATGGCAATTAAATTTCTTCCGTGAAAAAAGACTTATTTCGACATAGCGATGGAAATGGTAAAGGTCTCCAATACGTTTGCATTTATCTAGGGAGACTTAAAAACCCCAATTGCTGAGGCCTAGAAGAGAAGTGGAAATAAGAGATGAAAAAGTTAAAACAATAAAGGTATCCAGTCCGTTAGCATTTACTGTTAGGGACATGCCTTATAAGAAACCTAATTAAAGAGGCCACCAAAAGGAATATTTAAATAAGCAAGGGGCCACCAAAAAGAATACTCATATAAGCATGTGGCTACCAAATGGAACACCCAAACAAGTGAGGGGCCACCAAACTAACTGTAAGGCAGTTGATAAACAATGATGCCAGCAAAGCCTCACTCATAGTTATCAATCCCGGATAGTGGTGCGTTGCAGCTGACCCCCAAAACGCTATAGTGGGATAGCTGGATGGCCGCTACAGAAAAAGTTAGGTATATTAAAATGACTAAACATGCTACGTAATAGTTAAATAATTGCACATAAATATTGAAATACTTAAGATTTAACACACTTTCATTAATTATGATATGTACTCATAATTCTATAGTTTATAATGACATCAAAACATGCAAAAGCACTTATTCAATAGGTCTAAATAAACAAACATTGCTTGAGTGAATCCTAAAATTCTAACGCCCTAATCAGTATCTACTTCTTTAAGATAATCCTCTTCTTCATTGCCACCCTCCCCACACGGGAGGATTGGTACTCTTACTCCACTTCACATTCATCCTATTCCCCTGCTTTGATGCTGGCTGAGAAGAAGCCATGGCAGCAGGTGTGTGCAAGAGAAAGTGAAGAAACAGAACAGAACAAAGGGAAACAGAATAGCAAGTGACACCAGAAAACGCGCCGTAAATGGCAGGAGATGAGGGAGGAAGGAGGAGCACCATGGCTGTTTGGCTTTTGTTGTTTGTGAAACTTACGAGAGAGAAGAGAAGATGTTGAAGCATTTACACAATTGAAAAATGGGGTTTTTTTTTGTTTAATAAAACAAACCTTTTAGTGACCCAAACAGTCACTTTTCAAATAAAAAACCCTGTTGGCAAAAATAAGAAATAAAAAAACCCTAAAACAGAATTGAGAACTCAAAAACGTTTCTGCTTCCTCACAAACACCATCGCGCCACAACAGGACTCGACCACTCGCAATTGTGCCGCCCCAACCGCTACCCCAAACAGGCAATCGCGCCGCCCCACCATGGCGAAGGGGGCTGCTCCATGCCGCTGCTATTGTGGCCGCTATGTGCGCTATTGATAACAGAGGCCTCATTTGGTAGATGCTAAACTGTGGTGGAGTGGCTGAAACTTGAGGATCGAGGTTATTGACTGGCCAGAAAACTTTAAGCGTGGCAGTTGTGGTATTGTGGTAGTCACTTGTGAAAGGGATGTCTGATTTGCCTTCTGGCATGTTACTAGGAATTCTTTTGCGATGCTTCTGGCCCCAAAAGGAAGAGGATCCTTTGATTCCAAGTTGGGTTCAGTTTGTTGACCCGCAGGGATGGTGTATTGTAATAAATTGCAGCTCGGACGGAGAGACAACACAGCCATTCTTGTTGGCTGAATCACTCCGACAGAAAAGCATGATGGAGAATGGATATTGGAGGCACGGATAGGATGAAAAACAAGGATTCTGGTGGTCAGAGTTGGTGCACAGCCAATGCCCAGCAGGAACAGTCTCTCGACATAGACATCGAGAGAGGAGTCCCAGGGATTTCCAGGCTGAGTATCGTTATGATACCATGTCAAAAGAGTAAGAAATTATGTCTGTAGGATAAAAAGAGCCTCTTTGGATGAACTTGTCATCAAGTCTTTATAGGTGTACATATAATATATAATTGAACTGCTAAAATATCATATATAAGCTTTCAGCTTTCCAAATAAGTTTCCGTACTTCAATTTTTTCAAAAAGCTTCTTGAAATAGCTTTTTTATGAACACTTGTTAGTTTGGTAACGGCTTTTTAATAAATCATAACTCAACACTGCTTGTACATAATTTTTTATGTTAAGATATATGCGTACAAGTACTTCCTGAAAATCTCATCCAAATTGGATGTTACTGTTTTTAGCTTAGGTGCTCTCTATCTTATTTACGCGATGAGTGCATTAAGTAGTAAGTACAAGAGCTAATCAAGGACTAGTTATGGAACTAATAACATCTACTAGTCACATATGCTATGTAACTATAGTTGACTAACCTAACGTATGATTATGCTAATGAATGTTGAAACCTAGTGTTTAGCTTACACATACTCAATACAATATGAGCCACATTTGATTTGCTAAAAAACAATGATTGAACAGCACAAATTACATGTTTCGTATTTGATTTTAAAAAGTGGTCAGAACAAAACAAAAGATGAAGCACATGACAGAGTCTACGTGTTTGTTACTGTACAAAGTGTGGGAATATTCTGGTCTTACGCATACAGCATCAAAAAGTAAAAAATAACCTTTGATTTGGCTGAACCTAATCGAAATTAAATATTAAATATTGAAAACCCAGTAAGCCCAACTGAGCTTGCACCCAGTTTAGTTCTGTCTCCTACCTCCAAAACTTCTCATGTGCATAAACTGCAGAAAAGAACAAAAAATTGTGCTGTCACCTAGCTTATTATACCGTGTTGTTCTGCTTGTGGTGTTGTACTATGTTTGCATCTAGTACAAGAGCTAATTAACGGCTGTTAATTTCTAATCTTTAGCCGTTTTTATAGATGAGTAGTCTACGTTTTACATTTGCTGAATATACATTCTTTATTTAAACTATGCTATTGAGTCTAGACTAGTATTTTAACAGTTTTATTCTGGCTGTGTTACTTCGTACATATTCTAATGCATGCATGGGCAGGTGAAGGCAGTATATGTGAAGAACCTGCCTAAGAATGTTACTCAGGAGCAGTTGAAAAAACTTTTTGAACGCCATGGGAAGATCACAAAGGTGGTTCTTCCACCTCCAAAGTCTGGACATGAGAAGAACAGAATCGGCTTTGTACATTTTACTGAGAGGTCCAATGCTATGAAAGCACTAAAAAACACTGAAAGATATGAATTAGAGGGTAACATTTGAAATCTTTTTGCTGACTTCCCACACTAGTGTTATTATGCTTATAAATGTTTGTCATTATTGATTAATTTTATTCTCTGTTTCAGGTCAAATTTTAGAGTGCTCTTTAGCAAAGCCACAGGCTGATCAGAAGTCCGGAGGTTCAAATACACATAAGCCAGGCCCAGGATTGCTTCCAAGCTATCCACCACATGTTGGTTATGGTTTAATTGGGGGTCCCTATGGTGCACTTGGTGCAGGATATGGTGCTCCAGGTCTTGCGCAGGTGACTTGTGCATTTCTGTTGCTATTAGATATTTCCTTAGCTTGTTTCGGGACATGAAATTACTTTTATGTGGTCTCCTTATTATATTAACATAAATCATTCTAATGATGCTAAATAAAGACATTGTAGAACTCTACCAACTTTTATAGAATCCTAGGCCTTGTTGCATCGCTTATTTTGTATGCATGTTCAATATGTTCTCAATTTGATTAATAATATTGTATATCAAACTTATTAGTATATGCTACATTAAGTGTATTTACCTGTAAGATAATGCAATGCATGTGTGTATGCCATTGATTTCTCTCATTCACTTTCGTTAATCTGAAATTCTAATGGCTGGAGTTGTATCTTTCGCAGCCCTTGCTAAGTCCCGCTGGAATGCCCATGATGCCTATGCTTCTGGCTGATGGACGGATTGGATATGTGGTGTAAGTAGAAGAACAGTATACCGTTGCTCTATATTCGTATTTTTTGCATAGCCTGTTATATCATGACATTTGGTAGATGCGAACTTTCAATGACAATTATGTTTTATCTTAGAAAAGAATTTAGAAGTTCTGATGGCTTTTATGTGACACTAGTCTGAATCCAGTGCCTGAGAATGGATTTTCTTCTGCAGGCAACAACCAGGAGTACACCCACAAACCCCACCCTCACATCAGTCACATCAGAGAGGTGGCAGGAATGGTGGTGGCGGGAGCGGCAGCAGGAATTCCGGTGGTTCAAACAAGGGAAGGTACAATAATGATAGTGGCCGAGGGGGAAGATACCGCCCATATTAGCTGATCTTGATGTGGATGGGGAGTTTATCTTGGCACTCCCTGCTCTCGATTGCATAGTTTATTTGCCGCCTTTAGAAGCTCATTTAATTAATTAAAGTGTGCTATATAATTGTTTTTCATTGAGAGAAAAATATTCTGTGGATTAAGTCTTTAATTAGATATATGATGGCAGGGCGTTTAATGTGTAACTTGAATTTTTCCTGTGTTGATAATTAACCCCGCTGTCGCATATTTGAGACCTTTGATTAACTGGGAGATAGAGCAGTCCTTTGTGTGTAGTTTAGTATATACGAGATTACAAAGGAAACTCCCATATGGCCCTTCCATTTGATGAATTGGTATATATAGTTAAATGACTTAATCATCGTGTTTTTGATGAATTTATATTTTCCCTCTATTGGGTGTCTGCTTTGCACTTTTGAGATTCAAGCTTGAGGTTTTTTTTTTTTTTTCATTTTTTTTTTAATATTCAAAAGTTAAGTTAAAAAGTTGAGTTAAAGGATAGACTTACTTTGTCTCGGTTTTGGGCATACCACAATCCTCAAATGAGTTATAGTGGAGTTTATAGATCGTCTATCAATGGAGGATAAATTCATCGGAGTGAGATGTTGAGCTCTAAATTAGGCAAGTAGAGGTTCAAGATGCTAACCATTCGGGTCATGCTTCGTTAGTTTTGATGATGTTTAATTAATGCTTCAAGTGAGAAAATAACATGATTTTCATAGCTTTTGCTTGAGGTCAGAATTATATATTTAAAATTTCTTGGATAACATTGAGATTAAATTTGAGAAAAAAAACTATACAAACCCAGTCCAAATAGGTTGTGTTTAATATAACTTATAATTTATAATTTAATTTATAACTTATGATTTAGTTATGTAGAGATGTTTACTAAAAAGAGAATACTTTGATATTGTATTTCACATCTAGTTTATTGTTATCATAACATGTGTATGATTTAATCTATTACATCTTATCTATTACATTGTCAATTAAAAGTGTCAATTCACTCCGTGTGTTAACGTATTTTTTTTAATTAGCATTCTGTGCTTCTCCTTCATCCGAAGACAGAATGGAATTTTTCAATTCCTAACCATCTTCAATGGGGTTTTTTACCTTTAGTCAAAGCCTTAACGTGGTTGAGCACATAGTATATGTATTTACGTTCATGACTACACTAAAAAAAAATAATTTTATTCATTGTGCATAATAAATTAGAAAAGAATTCTTCCCCAATTTTAGATTTAGATGACAAAACAAATTAGAAAAGAATGTAAACTTTGTTAGATTCAGATTCAAGACATACAAAGCACAAAAGAGAAAAAAAAAAAAAAAAAGCTACGTGAAGAAAAAAAACCTCACTTGCTCTTCTTCTCTATAATCATTCAGACTTCTTCCTTCTTTGTCCATAAAAATCATACATTATTGGAGGGTGCGTGAAGAAGAAAAAACTTCACGTGCTCTTCTTCTCTATAACCATTCAAGACTTCTTCCTTCTCTGTCCATAAAAATCATACATTATTGGAGGGTGCAAGAGAAGATAATGGGGGAGAAAGAGAGAGGTGAGAGCTAAGAAGAGGATAGGGACCCATGATTTTTTACTAAGAAAATGATTGTGTCTCATTTCTCAAAACAGAGATGATGGAATTAGAGCAAATATCAAACGAATGAAGAAGAATGGGAACAGGGGAAGGAGATCAGAGGAAGGAAGAAGAATAAGGACAGAGAGAACGTTCTTAGTCTCAAATTTCTCTCTCCAGTGTGATTTTTTCTCTTTTCACATTAATGATTAATTGAGTCATGTCATGGCAATTTCATTTTAGATTCAAAATTCAAAATGCAAAACAAAAGAGTCCAAAATGGTTTGGAGCCAAAAGCAGAGGCAGAACCAAACACTAGGACACATGTCAACAAAATAGAGAGTGAACAAATGTCAATAAAATGGAGCTTCCCCGGCATATTACATGTTTTTCCAATAGTAATAATAGTAAAATAGTAATATATGACCAGCCATATTACATGTTTTTTATGATATGATTGCACATAAGCTACATTAAAGATGGTCAAATTATAATCAACCCTTGCTTTTATGATACATTTTAGTCATGTGACCTCTTAAACACATTTATCGAACCATATTTGTAGAGCCCTAGTTATTTGACACCAAAGAAACCACAAGATTATGGAATTATTCAATGCATAGCCAAATATCAGAATCTCTATCACAGGTAGAAGGATTGAACGATCAATCCCTAATCTAAACCACACTTGCTACATTAATTTGATAGCTAAAATTTTGTTTTAGTAGTGATTCATACAACAAAGGTATTCATAACCAAATGCAATAAAGCTGCTTATGTCGAGTACTTAATTAAAATCCATTTAATTTAAAAGGGAGTTGTGTACACAATTTTCTCTGTTCAACCTCTATATATTCCCCAAAACCATCGTGAAAGAATGAAACTTATCAAGATTTGGGATGGAATTTCCATTCTTTCCTTAAAACATGGGGGATAAGGATGTGTTTGAATTACAAACAATCATAAAGCTACATTTGTGACATTGATACAGAGAACAGCATAGCATCCAAATAACAAGGATTCATGACTCATTCTCGTCTTCATCCCTTGCTTCTAATTGGCTGTCACTACCCTCACCTTTATCAGATGACTCACCTTCCAGTTTTCTTTTCTTTTTTGCCTCATTTTCCTTCCCTTTTGATGCCGCCGCTCTCTTCCCAGCATTCACTTTCCTAAACTCTGTAGGGCAATGAAAACAAATATAAAAAAAAAAAAGACAAAGTGTTGAAAGCAGAGTAAACAAATTCTTTCAAAGCAAGTAAGGAACTATCTGCAAAAGTGTCAAGTAAGACAGTGCAAACATTATTCAGATCAAAACAATTCCAGTATATATTTACAAATATAATTTTGTTAGTATCAATGACGAAAGAATGCATGAATCTTCAACGGATTACTAAAGGAAAACACCACAAATTAGCAGCATGTTGAGTAATGTACTCCCTCAAACTATCATGCGTACATCAACATGAATTACATAATAGATTCTCCGGTTCCTCTTTAGAGCTTTGAACTCATGGTTGGTTGTTTAAAGCGAAGAACAACATAACTAACAAGACAGGATCATATCTTGACCAATGCTTAAGAGATACAGCATACGCATAACGTTAACAAGTTCAGTTTCAAAACAAATAACCTCATACATTTCAAAATAATAATCATATTCATTCATGGTGAGAAATTTTGCAGATGGCTTGGATACTCCTAGCTGTATTCCACGACTTTTTAACTTTCTTTTTTTGAACTTTTATACCAATAGTCCAATACAAATAAGAACACCACAATAACTCAATAAATAATGGTTCAGCCTAACACAAATAAGTGACCAGAGTCATAAGTGACCAGAGTGACTCTGTCATGTGGACTAGCGTCACTCTACAGTTAGACTTATTGATAAAGAACTTTCAGGTGAAGATTAGCAACCGATTGTGAGTTAAAACTTAGTGACCGTGATGGGTCACTCTGGTCACTTGTGCTAAAATCTCTAACAAATAATTGCATATTACCATGAGTACAATGACTAATGCTAACTTTCAAAACATAGAATCATCACAAGAACAGGATAACTTTCGGAAGATAAATTACAGCTACTTTGAAAAAATTAGCCTAATCTTAGGAATAAATTGTAAGAAAGGTATCAGAAAATGACCTTCAAGGGAAGCTTTCAGAGGGCGAATAAACTCAGAGAACTCAGTTTCTTCAAGAGCTTTGAAAACATCCTCAGCACTAATAATCTGTCTCTTTGACTCCTTACATATGTCATTAGCCCTGCAATTTATCAATCACCACATACAACACACATCACTATTATGCTTCTATCTCAAAAAGTTCCCATTCTTGATACTTCCACAGTTCAATTTTACATATTACGCAAAATCATCCAATATACTGCATTTTTTTCCTCCAAAAAACCGAGTACCAATTTTTCTAACTAACATTGAAGTTCAGTATGTTGAGTGGAGAGTGGAGACCCAATCATTGCTTCGGTTCTCTTATCTCAAAAAATTCACTCTTTTCTTTTGTGAAAAAATATTTCACGACTTTAATTCTTCCATAGTTTAATTTATCTATCAATCACCCAATATACTGCAAAATATTCCTCCAAAAACCGAGTCCTAATTTTTCTAACAAAATATTCAATTCAGCACATTGAGTGAAGTCTCAATTAGGGTTAGAAGTTTCGAGAGCTTACGTTGCGGAAAGGTAGTGGATGAAAATCCGAGCGCTTTCGGAGAATGCGAGAAGAGCGTCTTTGTGGATGGAAATGTCTCCGTCCTCCGAGCAGCGAGAGAGCTTATCCTTCACCACGCGGCGCACGATAGTCTTGGGAAGATCCTCCACCTCTGCCATTTTCTTTTTCGATTTCGATTTGAAATTAGAACAATTTGGGGAAAAGGGTTAGGTATTTTTTTGTAGCTGGGTTAATTTTCCCGCCATTATCATCGCTGCTGTTTCCTGATGTTGGGCTTTCTTCTCCCACATAATAAAGGCCCAATCCTTCTCTTTCGGCCTCTCCAAAATAAGTATAAGTAAGTCCGGCCCAACACTTGAAAGCAGTTGCAATCCCCCCAAAAAAAAAAGTCTTGCTAAACAATGCTCTAAGGACACTTGTTAAGGTTACTAGATTAAGAAAATTAATCATAAGTGCACAATATTTCGTGGCTCAAAAATACAAAAAATTATAACTTCTAACACTCTTTTACTGTATTTAGTTCCTTAAAAAATGCCTTAAAGACATTGTTTAGCATTTTCCAACAAAAAAGGTCGTGGTCGCTGAACAAAAACACCCATGAGTTTAGGGCGTCGGGAATGACACCACCTCAGTTGGAAATGAGACTATCCTATTTTGAACATCAGTGTCTGTAATAGTGTTTTCGGACAGTGTCATATGTAAAATAAGAGTTATTTTTTCATCATATTTTCACTATTTTACCGATGACAATATCTGAAAACACCATTTCAAACCCTGATATTCAAAAGAAATGGTGGACATGTCCTAACTGAAATAGTGTCAATCTCAACATCCATGAGTTTATTGCCACTCTCTTTTATATTTAACTTCAACTGTTAAATAAAAAAAAATGAAAGATTCACATTTAGAGTAAGTCTTAAAAATAAGGAATTTATTTGTCATACCTCAAAAACTAAAAAGGTAGTTATACCAAAAATTAAATATGAAGATGAAATTCAAATGAGGAGTATAGTCTAGAGTGCAACAATGTTGTTATAACTTATAACACTGCCATTCATTCATCTTCTAGAATTTCCCCATTTGAGTTGTATTGTGGCAAACCTCCACCAACTATTCCCTGTTATTGTGTGGTAAGTTTTAATGTGGAGGCGATTGATTCCGAGATGAGATTTTTGATAAATTATTACGTTCTTTCATGCTTCGTTGCTAAAACCATATAAAGGATCTCTGGCAAACACTACCTATAGGATGCAACTTGGGAAGATCTCATTGAACTTAGGAATAACTAGAAGCCCAATTATTTTAAGGACTATGTTCTGTGAAATTCACCTAATCATTTTCTCATCTCAATTCCATTATTGTCACCTGTTTCATTTGAAATTTTTAAATTTTCTTTCTGTTGAGTTTGTAGAGTTTTCCTAAGATTTCAGGGAATAAAAAAAACCTGATCAAGTCCTTTGTGCTGTTTTGGAGGTCCCTTCCCTCAAAGAAGGTTTATTTTGTGCTTCTTCTTAATAACACGTTCAAAGAGATTAGCTTATAGCTATCAGCCGAAGAATATTTTTAGTGTTCATCAATAAATAGGTTCCGATGATCTATTCCAAACGCTATTAATATTGGTAAAAACTGGACTTGTTGTTCTTGATGAAATCAAGGTTTTAAATTGCAGTTGTGGCCGCGTTGCGGTTATGATTGTGTTGTATTAAATGCAGTTAAATATGGTTAGATATAGTCATTATAGACCGCAATCATGATCCAATGCAGTTCTGTTCACCTCTAAAACCTTAAAATTTTGGCATATTATAGACCACAATCACGATTGGATGCAGTTTTGTCTGGTTTTGTTTGTTTCTTTATTATCTTAGCTTAAAAAAAAAGAAAAAAAAAACGAAAGAGACTTGTATTTATTTGTGATCAGAGATATCACCTAACTGCTAATCAAGGGTTTTTTTTTTTTTTTTCTTTTTTGTCTTAAATTGTTAAAAATATTGCTACCTCAAAATCCAATATTTCCATTCATAATCCAATCACGTATAGGGGAAGTGGGGAACTAACATTTTTGTTCGAGTAGATAAATAAATAATTCTAATAAATTATAAAATTCCCAAATCAATTTATATATGTTATATATATATATATATATATATATATATATATATATATTAGCTTTCTGATAAAAGAATCACACTACTCCTTGTTACATCTCCAATTTATAGGCTCTATTATTGATTGGTTGTTGCAAAAATTATGAAATCAATAAGTGTATGAATGATCTTAATTATGAACTAAACTGTCCCTATTGCTTGATCAAATGAAAAGAAAGCCTGTGATGCTTTTCCTCTCTCCTGCAATTACAAAGACACATATCAAAGTCAACAATACAAAAAATACATCATTTAGCCTTTTAACTTTCGGAGTTTGATCATATTAATCCTTGACATTTTAGGATGTGTAAATAGATTTCTAATATTAAGTTTTACGATGTGATTTAAGGCTCGTTTGATTTAGATTTTAATAAAATGAGAAGTGAAAAACATATGAACTAACGCAAAAATTAATGGTTGAGATTATTAATAGACAAAAATCGAAACAATTCAATCGAAGTAAATATTTTTAACTTTGGATAAAAGTGATAAAACAAACACACCCTTAATCCCCCTACCAATAGTTTATAATTAAAATTATTAAGTTTTTGAACTAAATTTAACATTTTCGGAAAACTCAAAGATTAGATTGAACTTTAATTTTAATAATAACAAGGATTTATATGAATTCTTTAAAATTTAAGGGATCAATATGACAAAAAATTAACGATATTAATTGTAAACTTTCATTCACTAAGATTTGGGCCTTATGTGTAACATTCTCTTGTCAATGGGTTGAGCATCTCTTGTACTTGATAAATTGATTTTGTGCTTATCAAAAAAAAAATTGTAAACTAATAATATCATAAACTAAAATACATCACGAAATAAAAAGTCAAGAATCAATTTACATTACCAAAAATATCAAAAACTAATATAAACAAACTCTATAAAATTAAAGACTAATATACCATATGAGTCGAACAATTATATTTACCCCATAAAAATACTTTCTCCACTAATAACTTGATAAAACTTACCTCGAATACATAATGCTTTCTAAAATTTAGGTCAGATGATATGAATTATTAAAAACATGTCAAATGTTAAATTAAACAGTTAGTATTCTAGATTTAGATCCACATCTTCCTCAGTTGGGGATGTAGGTTTTGTTATAGTATATTCAATTGGGTAAGTGGAGAAAAATAGTGTGAGAAAATTATGGGATAAAATAAATAAAGAGGAAAAAATTTAATTTTTTCTCTCTTAAAATAAATATTTACATTCCAATTTCTTTTATTCTTACCAAACATAGGCTTACAGTGTCAAATGTGAATTTTAATTGTGTTCCATTTTTTTTTTCCTTAATGAAGTCAAATTTATACATATGCTATAAAAATATTTTGTTTGTCCACAGTGCCAAATCATATAAGAGAGGCCTCATTAATGCTCCAAAAGTTCAGTTACATAACTAGCATCTTTTTCGGTATGATCTTTATACAACATTTCGGTAATGTTTGAGAAAAATTTATACACAGAGCCGAAAAAGAGAAAGAATGTAATAAATGGCTCATATTTTAGTTTAAGAAAAATCTGTTGGAAACACAACAGAGAATCTAGGTTTCAGATATTTAGGTAACGTTTGTATCTGAACAGAAACAGAGTGGAACGGAACGAAATGGAATGGAACAAAAAAAATGTTACTGTGTTTGTTGACAATAGAACAAAACAAGACCATATGTCTTATTTTACATTTAGTGCTGATTAAAATATAAAAAACATTATGTATAATACATATATTACTATACTTTACTTAATATAACATATAATATTAAATAAAAAATAAAATTGTACATTTTTTAATATTTTTTCAAAAAATTTTACGAGCATAATTAAATAATAATTTTAAAATTTATTAATTTTTATATTTATATTTTATGAAAATATTTTAAATTATTGAATACAAAATTCTTACAAGAAATATAATTATTAAATATACTTTTAAAAATAATTATTAAATCTAATTTATGTTGAATATATTTTTATTATATAAATTTTAAAAAAATACTTTTCAAAAATATATTTTTGTTAAATAAAAAATAATATAAGGTTTAACGAATTTAAATATATATTATTTTTTCAATAAAAAATAACTAATTAAAAATAATGATAATTCTTTTTACTGTGTTCTGTTCTGTGCTTTTCCTTTCCACCTTTTTAGTGGAACCAGAGTGTTTTGTTTTGTTTCTCTTGACTGATACACTACTTAGTGTCTTGTTCTGTTCAAACACGTTTGTCAAACATGGATAACGATACAGAACATGATAGAATGAAACGAAATGGAACAGAACAGAACATGTATTTTGTTTGGTGACTATCGAATAGAAAGAATCATATGTATTATTTTGTATTTAGTGCGATTAAAATATAGAAAATATTTTTTTTATAATACATATAAATTTACTTTAATTACTTGATAGAAAGTATAAAATTAAAAGAAAAATAGAATAGTATATTTTTTTAATTTTTTTTAAAAAAAATTATGAGTATAACTAAATAATAATTTTAAGATATATTAATTTTTGTATTAATATTTCATGAAAAAAATAAATTATTAAATACAAACTTCTCTCAATAAATATATATATTCTAAAAAATTATTTTTAAATATAAATTATGTTAAATATATTTTTATTGTGTAATTTTTTTTTAAAAAAAAATTTTGGTCAGAAAAAATTATATAAGCTGGAATTTAAATATATATTATTTTATTATTAAAAATGACTCTACGAAAATAATTATAATTCTTTTGTGTGTGTTTTGTTCTCTTTCGTTCCACTTTTTTTAATGGAACTAATCTATCTCATTCATTTGCCATAGTGTCTTGATCCGTTCCTTTTGACTAATATATCAAATGAGAAACAGTACAGAATATCTTATTCTATTTCGTTCAAACATATTTGCCAAACTCTTAGAGTTCACAATAATGGACAAATAAACCTGTGGGGTCTGAATATTTGGCAAGACGTTTTGAGGGCATGTCACTCTAATCTGATGCAACTAATTTGGAATTTTGTGAAGCTAAAGACAATGGGGATTTTGTTCACAGGAAGATTCATATGAATGATTGCAAGTTGAAGATAAGGAAGATGGAGACTCATTAATTACCATAATTTAATTTATAAATTATAAATTAATTAACAAGAAAAGTGATAGGTTTTTTTAGTGGTGGTTAAAGTCGGCACAAGACTCCAGTTAGTGTGTTGAAGATTTAGACAGCATTTGACAGGTTCTGCTTTTTATTTTTATATGTTTAAGCAGAACCTTTCCATATTATGCTTCCAACACTTTCCAATTTGATTATTTTTTATACTAGTAAAATCTCGTATTAATCTATATTGAGTCATACAGAATAATTTTTAAGGTTACGAAAATCTCAAATTAAAAGTAAAAAATTTCCTCACCTTGAATAATTTCCAATTGGAAAAATATAAGAATTCCTCTGTTTTCCTTTGAGCTCTCCCTTCTTCTGATCATAATAATCTTGAAAGCTCCCAAGAAAAAACCAAGAATGTGATTATACTGACTACAAAATTAACATACAAAACCTGCAAATAAAGAGCAATAATGGAAGCATTATTAGACACTTTAATAACCAAATCTACTACCCAAACAAAATTACAAATATAAAAAAAAGCATTCATGATATAACTTACAACTTAATTCAACAAAGTAAAAAAAAAAAAATCTTGATTAAATGGAATTGTAAGTTGTAAGTATGAATAGTAGTAATTGTATGAAAATAATTTTAAAAAAACAGATGACTAATGAAATTTCCATCAAGTGTCTCACACGTGTCTGGGAAACTCACTTAATGAACTGATAAAAATAAGTGATTATAAAATAAGATGAATCAAACGCGCGAAAACTACTTACATTGGATTTAGACGCCAAATACATCTTAGGGAGATAACCTTGTAATCCAATATTATAAACAGGAGTACCATCAGGATAATAAAGTCCATAATTTCTCTCAGATTCCACACCAGGTTTCAAATTCTCATTAAAAAGTGCAAAAACATAAATATCAACAGGAACAGAAGGATGTTTAGGAGTTCCTTCTTTTTTCTCTATCCTTTTAAGCAAATTCCCATTATACAATCCAGCATTTTGCACTGTGGCTCCAATCTCTTGAGGGTCACCCTTAGAAGGCCACCCTGTCTCCGAAATCCTCACCTCTATATCGGTATGCCCGAGCGCCTCGATCGCGGCGTAGACCGCGTCGATTTGAGCATACAACATGTTGTCATAATGCAAGTTTGTGTTTGGATCAACAAAGCCTTCATTTGGCTGAAAAAGTACATAGTTCAAAGAAACCTGACTAGGGTTATCTTTGTATGCAAAAAAAGGGTATGCATTTATAAGAAAAGGGGAATTTATTTGAGAATGAAAATCAAGAAGGGGTTGGATGAATTGCATTAGATCTTGCCTAAAAGAACCAGAAGAAGGAGGGTATGAATTTACTAAAATGTCAAAAGAATGAGCTGTTGTGATGGTGATTTTTTGGTCTAATCCAAGGTTCACAAGGGCATTATGGACATTTTGCATTGCTGGAAGAAGGTTTGACATTAGTTGAGTGTCATTGCTATTGAAAACCTCATTTCCAACTGTGATGCAAGTGATTTTTGTCATTGAGAGGTATGGTTGAACATGATTTTGAATCCAAGTTTGAGCTTTTGAAAGATTTGTCATGTTTTGGAGATACTCATTTCCAAGTCCTATAACAAATTCAACATTTGATTGAGAAAAGGCAACAAGAACATTTGGATCAGCATCATAGAGTTTGATCCTACTTATGTTCATAGATTTTATTAGAACAGAAACACGAGATGGTGATGGTAAATTGTTGGCTATTTGTCCATAGTTTATTCCAAATTCAAGGCCTTGGATTTGCATAACCAAATCTGAAAAAGAAAAAAAAAAACATTTAGAAAAATGTTAAAAATTTTATAAGCTTAACCTTCATATTAATCTATAATTTCTCATTTTATCGAACATATTAATCTCTAAACTTGTAACTTGTTGAACATAATAACAATATGTCCGACAAATTAATAAGTTATAGACTAATATATACAAATGTTTCTTTAATTTAAAGACTAATGTAAAAGCTGTATACAAGTTTAGAGACTAACATTGAATCAAGCTCATTTCTACCCATAATCAAGATTAAGATTAATCTTTAAAATAAATAAAATAATGGAGCAGCACATTACACAAACTGAGAATAGATACAAGAAAAAAGTTGAGAGAATGATGAGAAAGCAAAACCAATAGTTAATATTCTTTCTGATCTCACAACATCATTCATTTTGTGAAGTAGAATGTTACATCATTTCTAAGGTAAGTGTGAATAGAATAAATAAGACTAATTCAATAACATAAAAAGGAGAAGTAGAGAAAGTAAAAAATAACCTGAAATGGTGAGAAGAAGAAAAAACAGTGATCTGATTCTGATTTTGAAGAAGAAGGAGGAAGAGGTTGTTGTCATGATATTTGATCTGATTCTGATAGCCAACCAAGACCACTACAAGTTTCTAGCAAGGCACAGAAACTGAGGTGATGCAAGGTTGGCCACCTAACTAATCCATCCAGTTTCTCATTATGTGTTCTTAGTTTGTATATATTTAAAGGATTTTTTTATCTCGTGAAATATTTAATAGGTTAAAAAATTAAATGTAAAAAAGATAGTAATATACAATCAATGCATTATTTAAAATAGTTTTTCTAACATGTACAATATTGCAAAAGTTAAGAATCTCAACTTAAAAACTATTTTTCGAGAATTACATAAGTTATATTTACACAGTTTTTAATGTTTAGTTTCTGCATATAAAATTTTTAATTTTGGATTCTTAACTTGTGCAATGTTACACATGTTAAAAAAACCATATTTAAAAACTTTTACATAGAATGTGTTTGGTAAATTATACTAATTTTTTTAAAAAAATTAATGCATTAAACTAGTTAATTATATGTTTTCTGTGTATTTTTTTAGAGGGTACGGAGGAATGATATACAATAGAGTTTGTACTCACAATTTTTTGTATTTAATGTATTCATTGATTACGTAGGTTGATAAAATTAGTTACAGTAGTTATTTTTTGTTACAGTTTTTTTTCGGATTTGGTGGTTATACATGTAGAAATATGTGGTTACAACATAAAAATAAAAATTCAACAAAACTTCCACGTGTATAACCAGATATTTTAACGTATGTAAAGTAAGTACGAAAAACTTGAGTACGAAAATTTTTTTAAATATAATAATCCATTATTCATGAATCATGACCCAATGAGGAGCATAGCAACTCTGTTTTTCAATAGCAACATTATTGCAATTAGTTTCACTCACTCCTTTCTCTCAAGTGATGTCTGTCAATGACAAAGATATATGATAAAACCTTTATTTTTATTTAGGGGTTAAAATAAATTAAAAAAATGGTTGTGTGGTGAAATGAAAGACAATTGGATTAGAAATAGAGAAGAAATAGAGAGAAAATGGTTAGAATCTCACACGTCATATATGATAAGTATAAAAATATATAGACACAATAATTTTATAGATTTGTCTCCTAAACCAAACCTGCAAAATTATTAAGTTTATCTTTCTCGAACAAGAACACAAACACAGATAATATGGACCATGATGGGGTAATTGATACTGATATCTTCTTCAATCCATGCATAATTGAGATACAGTTCAAAATATGTTGAGACTTCAGTCTAGCCTAAACACTCTGCTTTTATCAAATTCTTTTTTTAATTACACCAACCTCTCATGAGGTTTGTCTATATTACACTTATTTCCCTCCAATTTTTAAAATTACACTTACCTCCTGAAATTTCTACCTTCATTACAAAAATGGTAAAATCAAATAAAAGTAATAAAAATAATAAATGATAAAATAATTTTTTTTTAAAAAAATGCAAATATACATAATAACACCATTAAAAAAATTAACATTAGGAGAGTTTGTGCAATGAATGTAAAAATTTCAGAGATAGGTGTAATTTTAAAAACTGAAAAGGAATAAGTATAATATAGACAATCCTCAGGAAAGATTGGTTTAATTATTAATTTTTATCAGTTAATTTTTTTAGGGGAAGGGTTAGAAAAGTTTCATGCCTAAAATAATTTGAATTTATACATTTATTTGATATTACAATGACACTCTTATTAAGTTTTTATCAAGCCATTATTCTCTCCCTAAACCAGTGTAGATAGTGGCAACACAACCTAAATACCTATTATTATATCTATTTTGAAGGATTTGATGGAAACATGTGAGTTTAGAATTTTGTTTTCATTATCAAATGATAGAAAATGAGATCAATTAAGCTTAAATAATTTTGGTTGAGCTTCTGTATATGACGAAACTTCGGAATATTTCATAATTCAGCGAGTCTTTTTTTTTTTTATAAAAAAGTACATCAATTGAGGATTGAATTCTGTATCCACACACGTATGTCTCTATGTGCTTAACAATTGAGCTAGATGACATAAACCATTCAGGCATTGGTCATTGTGAAATTCACCTAGATTGATTATTTATATTGAATTTGAATAATAATTTCCTTACTCAAGGCTTTTATGTAAATTGTTAAATTTGTTTGTTTAACATTAATTTTAAAAACATAGAATAGCTTTACCAAAAAAATAATAATATTTTTCTAATTTTTTATAAGTTAATGAAAATTATTATTTAAATTATAAATTAAGCTAAACAAAAAATCAAACTTTTAGGATAGAAAAAAATCATAAAAAATTTTGAATGGCAGTAGCCACTATCATCTGAAACTAAAATGGCAAGAAATTAAATACATTTTTTTTATCAGCAGAAATTAAATACAATGAATATAATTTGATTTTATAAAAGAATTTTTTTAACCTGTGCAATATTGCACAAATTAAAAAATTAAAAGTAAAAAATTGTTATTAGAAAAAACAAAAATTTAATATAACTATATTTAAAATATAATTAATGTTATATTTTCTTTTTATATTTAATTTTTTAATCTGTGCAATATTACACAAGTTAAAAAATTAAAAATAAAAAATTGTTATTAAAAAAAATAAAAATTTAATATAACTATATTTAAAATATAATTAATATTATATTTTTTTTTATATTTAATTTTTTATCCTGTATAATATTGCACAAGTTAAAAAGCTCCTTTATAAAATGGTTACGCGAATCTCAGTGAAGGGCACCTCACGTGTTGAGCACAAACTCCATGAAAGGCGGGTGATGTATCTCAGGGTTCGCACGTGTTTTCTGTTTTCTAGAAACGAATTTCCGATTTGGATCTACCCACTATTATAGTCAGAAATTCAGTGTATGTTTTGATTATCCGTAATTGATTATAAAAATAAATTTTAAAAAATTAATTGTATGACATATGATCAAAGATATATTTATTATTAGAAATGATTTTTAAAATGATTTTAAGCTATGCAAAATAATTTTGAAATATTTTAAAACAATGTTCAATTTTTAATTAAAGAAAAAAAACTTTTTCAACAAATAATAATTAAATTTTTTTAAGTGTAAAGAACAACTATCTAATATACGTTGAGAGAAAATCTAATTCAAACACACTATCAAAATACTAAAACAAAATTAACTATTTTATTTTTTATTTGGTAAAAAAATAGTAATTTTTTTAGAGTAATTCTTGTATGCACACTCACCTAACACATCATTCTTACACACAACTAACTAAAATTTTACACATCATCATTAAAATAAAATAAAATAAACTATAAATTAATTTTAATAAATTCAAATTTAATTGGGCGATCCGGCTATCCATCTTCTCTCAAGTAACCTAAGTTCTCGAAAAAACTTATCATCTCCGATACAAAATTGTTTGCTTTTTGTTTGAATAATTTGTTGAATACTTGAATTTGTGTGGATTTGTGAAACTCTATTTTATTGTGCATGAGTCATCAGTTGATTTGTGTGATTGGGTGCTAATGATATTATTAATTTGAGAATACTCTACACAAATGTTTAGCAAAAATGATCAAAAGAGGGTGTTACTATTTGAAAAATGAGACAGAAAGGGTTTTGAATCTAAAAGCTTTAAACGAATTTTTTTCCACAAATGCAGTTAGAGCCATGAAATAAACTGCAAATAATTTCGGAAAAGCAGAAACCAGAAGGTCGCATAAATGCACAGCGGTGTGGAAGGTCACGCCATCACCACAAGTCGAATCGATGCACACATCACGGTTCGAGATGGAGCGTTTTAGCAATCACTCACAGAGGGGGTGCACCCACGGCTTGTTAGACCGGCCGACGTTAAAGACAGGGAAGAGATGGTTAGTCTCTGCATCTCTTTGTTGGACAATAGTTTTTGCTTGTTGGTTGCTGATGTGTGATGATGCATCTCCTAAAGAAGAACAAAAACTATTAGGTTTAATTTGGAGATTCTATTCATTGTGATAAACTGATAAAAAGGAAAACCTAAAAAAATTAAATTTTATCTATTAATTTTCAGCTGTACTTTTTTATTTTATTTTAATTAGTTAAAAAGTTATGATTGGTCGTGTGTAAATGTGATGTATTACGTGAGTGTGTATGTAAGAATTACTCATTTTGTGAATGAATCCTTTTATGCTAATGATGACAGCATAGACTCGGTTAGAAAAGGTTAGGTCACATTTTAGAGTCTATAACCCAACTTATTAAGAGTGTGTTTAATAAAATTAGTAAATAAGTTAGTTTAAAGCTTAAAAGATACGTAAAACTAAGAAGTCAGTTGAGACTTCAGAAATTTTTTTATTTTTTTTAACAAAGAAAATAAAAAAACAAAAAACAAAGAGAAAAAAGAAGTTAAGATCCTATTGAGAACGCAGTTTCGATTTTATTAACTAGAAGACGAAAAGTAACTATGGGAGGACATTGCTCAAGAACAATGATGTCTTCTAAAAGGTTAATTGCATCTTTGGCCAATATATCTACATACCGATTGACTTCTCGAAGGCGATGAGAGACTAAGACATTTTAAGGCCTATGAAGCAAAGCCCGAATGTCAGCGATAATAGCAGCATAAGCATGGAAATGTGTATCCGTAGCATTCAAAACTACTCACGGCCAATAAAGAATTAGAATCAAGAAGCACAGACCGATAACCACGATCCCAAGTTAACGAAAGTCCAACTAAAATTGCTTGGAGTTATAGTAGAGTGATCTTAGAAGCCCAACGCTTACCTTGGAAGCCGAACAACCAGGCACCATCATCATTACGATAGATACCACCTATACTACCAATGTCCATATTCTGCAACAGACTTCCGTCAACATTAATCTTAACAAACCCAATAGTAGACCGCGACCAGGCTATTGGAGGATGAGGATCGCGATGTTGACGACACTCCAAGGGAAACTCACAGAGCAATCCCTCTAGAGCTGTATGTATAGAATTAATGACAAAATCAATCTGCCACTTGTCATCATTGAGAACTTGATTATAGCGCCACCGCCATATCCACCACATGATGATGCATAGCGTAGGAGTTGCTGGAGAGGTTAAACAACTATCTATCCAACGAACATGATCCACAATAGCAAGATCAACCTGGACCATTGGTATGAATTGATGCCAAACTTCAAGGGGGTGAGGACAGTCATAGAGTGTATGAAGAATATCCTGTAATTGGCTAGAGCATTAAGCACATCCGGGACCGCCACAAGATTTCTATGATGTCGCAAATGGTTTGTTGGCAGAGAGTTGTGAAGGATTTACCAAATCATGAACTTCACTTTCTCTGGCACTCTAAGTTTCCATACGGAACTCCAGCGCATAGTACCAAGATTTATCACGGTCCCTCTAATCAATCACTTATAAGCACTACTGACAGAATAGACACTATTCAAGTTGCCCGTCCAATGTCAAACATCCTCACAGAGGCCAAGAGTTGGGATCACCATACTCTGAATCTCAAATTAAATGTTTTTTGGCACCATGGTGTGGAGCTTATTCCAATGCCAAGAACCATTCAACCAGAGGTCGCAAACCTTCAGTTGAGTGTCTGTTATGTGAACATAATCAACCATTTCACACAAAAGACCCGGTTTGAACCAGTAACCATACACAATAGAGAGATTCCCCTCCCCAAAACGGAAGGAAAATTCATCTTTCGATTGAGCTGTAGCTTTACACATACTACACCATATCAGAGAAGAACCTGACACGGGGTTGTTCTTAAAATGGACCGTGGACCAAAGTATTTGTGAGAGAAAAGATGGACCCACGGGAAATTATCCTTATTAAGAAGCTTCCATACTTGTTTGCCGAGGAGGGTCGTATTACAAATAACTATTAATCGGTGGAAGAGTTGGTATAAGTTACACCGGTGTCATTTGATCCCCCTCATATATATATATCAAAGGAACCATTGACATCCCTTTCACTTACACCAATTCTTATATCTCTTAATAACATTTTGTCCAAGTTGTTTTTTTACGAAATCTACCATTAGATTAAAACAACTTATCGTATAGATTATGTTTACAAAATTTCACATCAATCCGAAATCGTTTAGTACTTCATCAACTCACTTGTTATTTTCATATATTTGAAAACTATAGTTTATGTTAATTTTGCAATACGTTGATGAAGTACTGAAAGATTTCAAATTAATGTCAAATTTTGTAGACATGATCTATATAAGATAAGTAGTTTCAACCCAACGATGGATTTCATGAAAAACAACTTGGACGAAATGTTTTCAAGAGGTGTAAGAATTGATATAAGTGAAAATGGTGTCAATGGATCATATTTCATATATATTAATTTTTCAGTTTAAATTTAAATTATAAGATTAATTTTAATTTGATTTCATGTACTTTGTTTTATTTGCAATTCAATAAAAAAATATTTAAAGTGTATGTTTTAGTTTCTTGTGCAGTTTGAATGTGCACTTTACTACAAAAAAAAAAAATAGCGATATTTTCGTTCAAATTAACGACAGTTTTATAATATTAATGATGATTAAACCGTTACTAAATATGACTTTATATTAGAATGTACATTCTAAAAGTATAATATATGGGCCCTAGACTAAACGCGTATTCCTTAAAAATTTGTATACTAAAACACACTATATAAAGTTCAGAAGAACTTATTATAATTAACTCTATATTATATTCAACTTTTTAGTGTCATTTATCAATGGTATCGTAAAACTGATCATATTTTAGATCTCCATTGAAATTGCTTTAAGTGTATATATAAAACAGTGTTGGTCTCTCATTAGTCTATTTATAATGGTGTCATTAAGTTTAAGTTTACACACTTTATTGGATGTGGCCCAAAACCCAAATCTGCAAGTACCTAATGATTGTTAGAAGTGGTCTTCACGTTTGAAAGTTGTTTCTTGCACAGACGTCCCATTATATAACCATATCACTCTGTTTCTTGTGTCGTTAAGTTTATGTGCTGATGAGCTGTCATATCGTTATAAAGAAAGACAATTACTCTTACTTTTTATGATCGAGATTTTGATATACCTAATATAACAGTATCTCTAGAAGAATATATAGAAAGGTAATATCACAAAGTAATTTGATAGCTATTTTTGGTGCATAATTGATTTTTTTTTATTCATACGAAATTATAATAACTGGAGATTGAACTCGTATATACCACACACGAATATTTCTATATACTCATTAATTGAACTACATGACCGAGATTGCATAATTAATTTTGCTAAAAGAAAAGAATACTCGAAAAAGTAGTCTCAAATTATTTTTCCTTCTGTCATGGTCTTCACTTATGTATAATTCACTCAAATATGACAAAAAATCAAGTGTGATTCACTGAAATCGTGGTTTTGTCACTTTTATAATTGATTCAACAGTGCATATATCTTTGTGTAAGGTGGTATTTGTAAGTAACCTGCTATGCATGCATTTTCAAAATATGATTTATTTTGGTCAAAATAAAAAACTTTTATTGTGAAATGGATTAGGAAGAGAAAAATGTGATTTGCACTGCTTTCAACGTCCTCTTAATTTGTTTGCTTCTCAAAAGTAAGAAAATAACAAAAAAATCCACTTCAGCTTGCTCTAATAATTAAAGTTTGAAAAATGACAACGATGGAAAATGACATGTTCCTCTAAACTCTCAAAGGCTATGTCAAATGTGTGACACATTTCTTCTTTGGTGGCTACCAACCCTTTTATTTAAATATTCTTTTTATAGTGAACCTCTAAATTGATCTCTGAGATTGTAAGTATTATGTAGATTAGTCATTGAGATTATGAAGACTTTAAATTAGTCCTTGATTTTGACAAAAATCATTCATTTTAGTCCTTTTATACTTAATTTTTTAATGTCATTTAATATGTAAAAGGAATAAAATGCATATCGTTTTGCAATGTTAAAAACTAATTTAAGATTTTCATAATTTCAGGGACTAATCTATAAGACGCCTATAATCTCGAGGAGCAATTTGAAAGTTTACACATTCCTTTTGATTTGGAATGGTTGGTTGGTAGCAACCACCATGTAACCTTGTGGGTACAATTATAGAGAAAAAATAAAAGAAAAAAGAAAAAACCCACCATGAGAGTTTCAATTTAGTTTCTGTTACTTAAACAAACAACTCTTGAAAATCTCAATTTAGGTTCACCTAATCGTACAATTATAATGATGTTGATAAACTAGAAACAAATTTAAGATATTGTTTGAAAATATAATTTCCTAATAACACCTAGTTTGGGTTGTATCTAAAGTGATCCCTAAAAAATGAAGATTATCGTGATCCACCATGGCTAAAAGATATAATTTCACGAAATCAACTGATTGAAAGTTTAGATATTATAAATTAACTATGTGAAAATTCGAGCTATTTAAAAATTTATAGCTATGTAATCTAACTGTAGATATTTTAAGTATAAGTTCACATAAAAATAGTTTGATAGAATAGGAAACAATTTTCAAACAGTCTAAATTTTTATATAATTAATCTACATTATATAAATTGTCAATTGATTGAATTGATAAAATTTATTGTAATGAGTGGTGTAACGTAATGGAGACCATAGTGATCCCGAACTCAAAGGGATCACCCTATAACTCACTTCTAGGATTTAACATAATGGTGATAACCTTAATTTGCCAAAAAAAATTCACGAAAAAAAAACCTAGCGATAAAAATTTGATGGAAAAATAAAATTTGGAGCTTCTATTTTTTTTCAAAGCTTCTTTTAAAATCACTAGAAGTTTTCATCATTATTATGGTTTCATCATTATGGTTTCTATCACCTTCAAGCTTCAACATCATACTCAAGAGTATCTATCATTTAGCCCATTTTTCTAGTCCTTTTGTGTTTTTTATTGTGCTCCATTTTTCTAGTTTTCTTCAATGTTTAGGTTTAATTGCACCGCTGAACTCTCAACTTAGTTAATTATATGCAATTTTTATTTTTTATTCTCTTCAATCTATAATATTTATCGTTTTACGTATTTTATTTTTTTAAAATTATTTGTTACTTTACAATTTTAATGATGGCATTAATTATTTTTTTCAACTATACCCTCAAAGAAAATAGAGTTAATATTGAGTATGAGAGAGAAGTTAACATCATACTCCCTTCCTTCCAAAATATTGGCCACTTTAAAAGAAAACTTTCAATTCCAAATTATTTGTCGCTTTTATAATACTAAGAGTATATATATATTTTTTTTTTACTTTTGTCATTTTGCTATCTAATGAGCATACATTTTAAGTCAAATGTTAATTTAATCTCTTCATACTTTATTTGTTAGATTCAAGATGAATTAATTGTTCTTCTTAATCTTTGTGGTGACTAATATTTTAGAATGAAAGGAGTATTTAAGAATGAAAGAGAAATGATATGTTAATTTAATCTCTTCATACTTTAAGAATGAAAGGAGCTTGTTTGAAACAGTTTTCGTTTTTTAGTTTTTAAAAATTGTATTATAAAACAGTTTTCAAAAATAGTTTTTAAAATAAGTAAGAGGAGTTTTCAATACAATTTTGTGTGTAAATTCAGAAAACTGAAAACTAAAAACCAAAACATGTTTTAGATGTTTTCATATTTTGGTTTTTAAATACCGAAAAACAAAAACGATTCCCGAAAACCGTTTTTGAACTCGACTGCCAAACAGGTTTTTTAATTTTCTGTTTTTAAAAACAGAAAACTGTTTTTAAAAAGAGAAATCTGCCAAACGGCCCCTTGTTCCTTTTTATCTGTCTAGAGAAAGATTTTTTTTTCCTATTTATCTGTTCACCTATGTTTTTAAGATAGCATTAATTACACTTTTATGTATTCTATCCTTATATTTGATTGGGTACTAATTAATGTTTCACTAATGAGCCAATAAAATAATGAGAGATAAAAGGATAATATGGAGACTTTAAAAAATTATTTTGATAAAAACAAGAGAAATGATTACATTTTTTTTAATAAGTGTGTTTTACCCTAAATGGACAGATAAATAGGAACGGAGGGAGTAATTTGTTTTGTAGAATTAAGAGTGCTAAATGCTTTTCTTAGTTATTGTGTCAAAACCTTAAACAATAGGTATTACGGAATAGAGAGAGTAACTTTTAATTATGTGGTTTTGGTTCCTAACTTTGTCAATTGTGCGGTTTTGGTCCCCTAACTTTAAATTACACAATTTTTGTTCCCAACTTTCTCAATTGCGCGATTTTAGTCCTTTTTGACCAAATCCTATTAAGAGACAAATGGTAAACGCGGACAAACTTATGTAACTAACTTTTATTTGCACGATTTTGGGCTACAAACTTTTTCAATTGTTTGATTTTGGTCTCAAATTTTTTTAATTGTGTGATTTTGGTTCCCTCATACAATTGATTACGTTGGTTTGACTGCATTATTCATTACCTTTAAATAGAAGATGGACGGAATGATCAAAATCACACAATCGAAAAATTTGGGGCATAAAAATCACACAATTAAAAGTTAAGAGATCAAAATTGCACAGTTGACAAAATTAAAGATTAAAATTATATAATTAAAAATTAGGAGATCCAAAATCTCAGAATTAAAAAAGTTAAATAAAAAAAATATTAAGTCTAATGTCTATTTCTGTTGGATCAGTAAGCAATGGTACCAAGGTTCCTTTGGTTCCGTCCACTATGCACCACTTTCCTCTATTTGCACCATCCTTTTTTATCTTTGTAAGCAGAGTTACCACACCATCCTTATATTTCACACTATTTTTATTTTCAGAAATTTATCACCCCTACTAAAATGTAATGTCAAAAATAGACCTAGTTTTGTAAAAGGAAGCTAGTATTTACTTGTATTGAAGATTAATTTCCGAAAAAACATTAGTGAAATCAATTTTCAGGAGCTTACAGAATTTAATTTCTCGAAGTTCAAAAATTAAATTTCAGAAAATTCAAAAACCAGAAGTTGAAAAGCATTTCAAGCATAAGTTTTTATAACAAAAATTCTTTGTTTCGGAAATTGATTCACCAAAAAGAAAAATAAATGGGATATTAAAAAAATTTCAAAAACCGTTGAGTGGTGTGGAAAGTAAAAATGAACTTTCCGAAAGTAATTTCATAATCCCATACTCTATTTATAAGGGCACCATCATTTATGTCTCTCACCATCTCATGTTTTTGGTATTTTCATAATAGGAAAAATGACCGTTTTGAAAGAGGAATTTATGAAAGTTCTCGAAAGAGAGCATTCCGAAAAATTTCTGGAATAGGACCTTCCATAAACTTTGTAAAATTAATTAAAAGTTTTTTTTTTTTTTTTTAAAAATGCCTTCCAAAAAGAGACTTTCTAGAAATTTCACGGAAGAGGACCTTTTGGAAATTTCTAGAAGATGGTCTTTTGAAGATTCAAATTTTGGGTTGTGTTATTTATAAGTATTTTCGTCATTTTATGACAAAAAAGAGAAGGGATGGTGGCTTACATATTTTTGTTGCCGCCAATATAAATCGCTTTCCATCGAGAGTTTGTAGCTCAAGTAACATAAGAAGGAGTTCTTTGAGCTCAAGAAGAGGAGTTCGATCTCTGGTGAAATAGAATTAGGAGTGGATTTAACAGTAGTATAGTGTGGGTGTGTGTGTTTGGTCGATAAAAAAAAATATAAATCGCTTTCCATACAAACTAAAATAGTTGGTCTTACTATTTGAGTCAAAAAAACTAGTTGGGCTTATTGTGAACCCATTTTGAGTCTCCTACAACCCCTCTTTTTTTATACTTAATATAAAAAATGACATTTTTGAAAGAGGGTCTTCCAAAAATATTTTCGGATATACCTCTTCAAAAAGTATTAATAACCCAAAAAAGTTAAAATTTCCTCCAAAAATATCCCTTTCTCTTGGAACTCGGAGATTTGTTATTAAACAATGTCGTCCGGCCCAACAAGAAAATGAAAAACAATAGAGCACTTAAATTTTTGTTGTGCTAGACCAATTTTTGTTGTTGTAATAGTATAACCCAAAAATTGCGATACTATTTCATCTTTGCATTAGCTAGCAATCATTTTATTGTTTTTATAAAATGCCAATTAACATATGTAATTTGTGAAAAAACTCAAGGAACTAGAATGACTTGTTTTGTGGTCAATGATAAATATTATTTAAGTCAAGAAAAGTAATATGAAGACACTTTTAAAAAGTTAACAAACCCAAGAAACAATACAACAATGCTTCAAGTCAACAATCAATATCATTTACCAAAAAAGAAAATCAACAACAAATATATTCAATGAAAAAACTTAAGAAGAAATATATTTAAACCTACCGTTAAAAAGAAAAAAAAAGTACACACTATTTTGAACTCAAATATAAGGAAAAAAAATAATTTATGCATATTAAGTTAGTTAAGTATATTTAATTTTTCTAGTTTTATGTAAAAGATCAAATTTATTTGCTAAAATATCCTTTATAGTATCTAATGTATAATAATATTCCTTCTCTAATGAAAGTCAACCAATTTATTAAATCAATGATATTTTTAATAATGATGGCATTAACATGAAAATAATTGTGATTTTCTTATATTGAACCACCACACATAGAATTTATTTTTTATTTTTTTATCTTATGTTTAAGTGTGGAGAGAGTAAATAGCATAGCCTTTACCTTTGTTAAATTCAAACAGTTGACTACAAAGTTAAAAATATTCTTACTCCTTATAACTTTGATCATATATTCTTCCGTTGTGTTAAGTCTGCATTATGTAACGAGGTAGGTCATTTTAACTAAGAGTACAAGGGACAATCTTTTATGCTTCATATTAATGTTAATGGGAGCTTAAAGATGAATACAAGTGACAAAAATTGTGAAAATGGGGAAAACAAAGTTAGCGGAAATCATAAAAAAATCGTTATAAAAGGGAAAAAGTGAAAGAAAACTCAAAGTGATGGAAAGGGGCATGGGAAAAAATTATGAAGAAAACATGATTTCTATAAAAAAAAATACTTATAAAGATGAAAGAAAGCCCCTATCGAGAGGAATGCAATTACTTTTGAAAAAATATACAATCGGTGGAGGGTCATATATAGTCTTTCGATAGTGATGCCCCAACATCGTAGTTGGAATGGTGAAGGATCAATCTACCATATCATATTGAAAAAAACTACAAAATCTTGAAGAGACATTCCTATTGTTATCTTTGAGCTATTAAACTTCATACTAAATCTAGAAACCTTATTCTAATCTACTTATCAAACAACTCAATATGGATTGAGCTCTTAAAATAGAAATATGATAGATTATCTCCCCTTAAATTATGAACTTTTGTTAACATTAGATTTTTATGGGCAATTTATCCAAACTAGTCAAACAAGTGTTAGTAAAATTTTGAGGACAAATTTTATTTGTGGGGAAGTATTGTAACATCCCAAAAGTATAATCTATAAGTAAAAAAATAAAATAATAATAATAATAAAGAGAAATCCTTGTTAGTACCAAACGAATTTCACGAATGTAATATATGCCAGTGCTACTTGATGATTTTTATCAAAAACTACTCATATTTATTCTGTTTAATATGTGTTTGTACTAATGAAAACTTACCATGTGTTATTCGTCAAATTTCGTGCAATATCTGTCGTACCATATAGCATTCCTCAATAATAAATATTTGTTTACAAGCGTCATGCTAACTTTCCTTTCACAATTTCATGACACATCATCTTCAATGTATCAACAAGAACATGTTATATACAACAAATATTAAAAATTGCTCAACTTAAATTATGACAGTTAACTCTCAACATGTTAGCCAAAGGAATTTGCTTTCTCCATCTTT
Organism: Cyamopsis tetragonoloba; assembly: GCA_037177725.1. Lineage (NCBI taxonomy): Eukaryota > Viridiplantae > Streptophyta > Magnoliopsida > Fabales > Fabaceae > Cyamopsis > Cyamopsis tetragonoloba. The sequence goes on from CM074122.1 coordinate 23,117,282, forward strand.
TCCTTGTGTGCCACGACAAGCACATGGAAAGCTATAAATTATGACACCTCTTAGACAAGTGTAACTACATTGATAAAACTCCTCTTTATTTATATATATATATATATGAGTTATTTATATATATATATATGAGTTAGGATCCGTTGACACCAATTAGTTTTACACCAACTCTTACATCAATTAGAAATGATAAGTCGAAGTTTTTTTTTTCACGAAACTCACCGTTGGATTGAAACTACTTATCATATAGATATGTCTATAAAATTTCACATCAATTCGAGATCGTTGAGTACTCCATCGATACACTTATTATTTTCATTATTTTAAAACTATATTTTACGTTTTTTTTACATTGATGAAGTGCTAAACGATCTCGTTTGATGTGAAATTTTGTAGACATGATCTATATGATAAGTAGTTTCAATCCAACAGTGTGTTTTGTGAAAAAAAAAAATCAACAAATCATTTTTAATTGGTGCAAGAGTTAGTGTAAAACTAATTTGTGTTAATGGATCCTAACTATATATATATATATAGGAGATCCCGACGGAAGCTACTGGAAAATTAAAAGTCAAAGAAACAAGAATACTGCTAAATTGCAACAGTATAATATGCAAATATGTAAAATGCAGAAATTAAAACTGGAAGTGGACCAGTATTATGAAATTAAAACTGGAATTGGACCAGTATTATAAAGCTTTAATTAAAAAGAAAAAGAAAAGAAAAAGAAAGCCGATTGCGAGTAGTCTCAACGATGTCGGCTGGAGGGAGAAGGGAAAAGAAAATTACAGAAAGAGAATTCTTATTAAAACAGAAGAAAAGCTTACAGAATATCTCTCAGAGCTTCTCTCACTAAAAACTCTCTCTAAGTTACTCGATCATAAAGGGTACCTCACAACATGGTCGATGCCTCCTTAAATAGAAATTAAAAAATACTATTTGCACAGTTCCGGTTTCATGACAGGATCCTATACTACAGTGCCGGTTTCTGACTTGAAGCTACAGTTCCGGTTTTGTGACTGGAAAATTAGCTACATTTCAGGTTGACAGGAAATGATGACTCTTGTTCAATCGTCTCTTAAGTTGATTCCAAAACAATCATCTTCATTTATTGTTTTTATTTTCTCTCTCTTTTTTTTCATATCTCTCTCTTTCTATATAATCCTACACTCAAAATTGGGTTATACATAGAATATTATTTAAAAAAATAGATAAAACAACGATATTACATATACTACGCCCTCATCACTTCATTATTATTATTATTATTATTATTATTATTATTATTAATTATTAATTATTTTTGAAAAGCATGCAACACTCTATAATCTATATATAATTATATATCAATCAAATCTTTAGGAAAAAAATTATTGCATATATATATTGTAGTCTTAGTTATATATTCATATATTCCAAATTTATAATTATTGTAATTTTTTTTTTGTAACAATAATTATTTTAATTGCTCCTGAATAAACATCAGTTTTATTTTTAAGGCAACATAAGGTGATTTTAATTTTATTGAATTTTAACAATTAATGAAAAACAACATAATCGATACCACTATCAATGTTTTGACTATAGGGTTAGTTTTTATTCAATGTTAAAGGTATCAATTTAAAACTTATTTATTTTATTGAACCAGATAAGAACAAATAGGCCATTGAAAATTAATAAATCAAACATATTTTAAAATTTTTCATTTTCTGAAAACAAAAAAAATATTTCAAAACTAACATATTTTCAAATCTTGAAAATATGGAAATGAAAACTATTTTCATAAAATGAAAATAGAAAATTAAAATTGAAAACATTTCTTCAAACCAAACAGGCCTTTAGTATTTCATAATTATGCTAATTTAGTATAGTGTATTAATTTGTTTTTAATGTGACCACTAAGGTAATGTACAGTAATCTTTTTTATAAAAAAATAAAGCTATGTGCATTAACATTAATTTTCATTTTGGTAATTGTATATGGTCAAAATCAATTATGATAGAAATTATCTAGACACTATTCTTTGTTAAAATCACATTTTCATATATGGTATGCAGACAAAAATAGCGTTATTTTATTAGTCAAAATCAATTATGCAAATTCACGTTACTTCAAATTCCATTTTGCAAACGTCAATCCAAACTCACATTATGTGTGCGTTTGCATTGTCGTTTGGTAAACATGGATTCATAATATCCATAAGCTAAAAAATCTTAAGTTCACACGTTGAAAACACCAAAACAAACACACTTATTCATAATATGTTTTTTCTTTCCGTTTTTACTCTTCATGGGAGTATATAAGCATATGACATACATATATAAATAGAAGTAACAAAGGTTTCAAGCAATAGAGCAGGTCCTTTCAAGTTTCAATTTTCCTATTTTCATGTTGCAATTTTTTTTATTCTTTAAATTCACAGTGTGTCCCTTCATTTCTTTTTCTCTTGATGGGTTAACTTCTCGATAATTCACCATTGTATTTCAGCACACAACACAAGATCAAGTTCAACCGTATAATAATACTGGTATAGTATTAGATAAGTTTCAATACAATTATAATATCAATAATTAAGCATTAAATTTGTCAAATTATCACATAGATTGCAATAGTAATGCAAAATTTGATAAGTGTATGTGTTTCAATATTGTATCTAATATCTCTGGTAAACATAAAAGAAACTTATGTAACTTGCTATATATTCATAGTAACACTAATTAGAAAATCCTCTCAATTTTTTTACAACTACACTTGATTGTACCAATAGATCATATTTGATAGTATGTTGAAGTTCCTTCCTATAAGCACTAACTTTATATTCAATAAACTCTGATGAGCATATCTGTCGAAGCAAATATGATTACTTCGATAGGCTATCAAAAACAGAATTAGCATGATAATTGATAAAGCAAAAGGTTAAAAAGAATTAGCATGATAATTGATAAAGCAAAAGGTTAAAAAGAATTAGCATGATAATTGATAAAGCAAAAGGTTAAAAAGAATTAGCATGATAAAACAGATTTGTAATGCAATAATTTACCTGAAAATGATAGGTGTAGCATGTTTAGTTTACAATTGTGGCCACCATCTTTACATGTATTTCATTTTTTGACATTTTATTCTTTTTCAAATGCTGATGGATCACACTCAGTAGAAGTTGCACCTTTTTTTCTACCTTGATGTGATTGAACATGAGCTCAAGAATTAAAGGGCCAGAGGAAGCTACAAAATGACTAAGTTGTTTTTGCACATTTTGTTTTTTACTATGAGACAATATTTTATACTTTGAGTCCAATTCTTCAATAAGTTTCCCCATCATTCTTCTTCATCTCTTCCCCAAACCTAGAAAAATGACCTGTTATCAATTCTCCATTGTAGATATAAATCATCAAGTTCCAAGCTTTCTTTTTTTCTCCTTCCTACTCTTATGTGCAGAAGGAAGACCCATTGTCTCAGAAAAATGAGCTATACATGTTGTTGAGAGATCCTCAGAAAATGCCAATTCATATTGTTTAAAAAGCTTGTCCAAGGAAAATGTAGATATATATTAGTAACTAGATTTTGAAAATAAGGGATACAAAATTTATGAGGTAAATGAATCATTTCCCCATCATTCTTCTTAAACGTTGTTAACGCCCAAACATAATCATTTTCCTCTTCCCTTTGTAAAAAACAAAACATTAGTATAATGGTGTGTTATAGCTTGTGACTCTTATTATATCCAGAAAAGGCATTTTGTGCCTACTGGTTTTGTAAGTGCATTCACAAATATATTTGGTAGCTCTTTCATAAAGTAATGAGAATTGGATGAGCAAAAAATACATGAGCCGAATGACCTTCTTGATCATATTCAATCTCATAGAAGAAACCACCATTCCCAAACTCTTCTACCAATGCTTGAATCACAGTAGGCTCTCTTTTCTGATTTTGACTTTTGTGTTATACAGAGCTTTATTCTATGATTTTCTATTGATTGAAGCTCTGTATCCTTTAGGCGAAGTGAAGTTAGAACTTGTTTGGAGGTATACTGGCCATGATCATTTTTTTATTTGTGTAATTTCCTCTTCCGAAAAGTGACAAGCATAAGGATGTCCTCAAATATTTTTGAAGATTGTTTGATATATTTTTTATCTCAACTCTCCAAGCGCCACCTTTTATATTCCTCTTTCCACAAATCTCAAATGGCAATTTGTGAAACGAGATACATTTTTTCTCTTCATTTCATCTAAAGAAACATTAATTTTATTTCTATACGTGTCTCCCCTATCACATATAATGACATAATTGTCTTCTTTAGATGTTTTTGTTGTTGTTACATAACCTAAAGAAAAAGCAATACCATAAACACTCTCCATAAAACTCTTCTATGGTATTATAAGTTTTCTCAAAAAGTTGAAGATAATTATTTTCCAATAGACCTTCTGAATAAGTACCTAAACAATTTTTTTAAAAAATGCACATAACTAAATCAACTCACTTGCTAGAAAAACAAATATGCTAAAAACTAATAACAAACTAATTATCATCTAATTGAATAACTAATCAACTATATATAGCATACACAGCAAGAACATTATCATCTAATTGAATAACTAATCAACTAATTAACTGAATACTTTATGTGTCATTACAACATTATCATCATCTCAAACAATGAAGGGCTACTAAAGGAACACCAAAATAAATATAGCAATTGCAATTTGCAAGCTAAAGACATTAGTGGGAATTGAGAATTTTGTTATGTTTAATTATAAATGTAGTTGTAAAGCTAAACAAAAATATGAGACATTAAATATTTATGTCTTCTAACAAAAATGTGTTCTAGCAACATCATATAATGGATGCATCATATGCAACATTTATATTAATTAGACAAGCAAGCATCAAATATGCATATACAAACACACCTAAAGAATGAAAATAAAAATTGGCCAAATTATCCTTAAAAACAGTCTACTTTATGCTATAAATCAGGTGTAATTAAAAAGGGGAATTAACCCTTGGATTTAGCATAAACGTTCTTTTCACCTATTGTGAATATTTTATAGAAAAAATTGAATGCGCACTAATGAAGTAACCTAAGCATCTGTAGCTAAATATCATTAAATCATTCAGTAGCTCAAAATACTAATGCAAAAACAAGTCATCAAAATTAGACAAATTTTAATTGTAAAAAAACACACCTTCATGCGAAGAGTAACAACCATCATTATCCGACAAATAATCAGAAATTTTTATCGTTCCTAATAGGAAAAGCAAAAATAAAGTCAACATTAGCAAAACACTAACCTATTGTTTGAAATCAAGGAAGTAGTTAGAAAAAAAGTAGAGAGGAAAGAAAATATGCGAGGAGGAAAAATAGGTTAAAAAAAAGTTTAAAATTATTATTTCTAAAAGTCAATTTTTTCTTTCCATTTTTGTCCTATTATCTCTTCATCCAAACAATAAAAATTATCTTGATTTTTATGTTTTTCTTCCCTCTTATTTTTTTCACGAATAGACACCACACTAAAAAAACTTACTAAACAGTATTCTTAAGACACTGTTTAAGGTACAATTAATACACATAATTTAATGTTTTGACTTCATATAAAGAGTATGCATAGTTTACAACTTAAAAACAATAAGATTTATCAACTCCTATAAAACATTTTTATTTCCATACTCTTAACAAGTGCTCTAAAAATACAGTTTAACATTTTACTTAAAATATTTGAAAAAGAAATTGATTTTTATTTTATATATTTAATAGTATCCCTCCGCTTGTGTGTTTAGCCATACACAAATAACTTTTGGTACATCTAACTAACTTGTCCCTGTTGGTTCATGTACCTAACTTGTCCCTTGGATGACTGAGCCAGAAAAAAATACATTCTTAACTAAATGCTTACGTAGAGGTGTCACACATGGACCAAAGAAGTGGGAAGCTATCTTCCTCGCCACATGTTTTTTAAAATGCACCACACATTGTCTCGTCCGGAATTTAGAATACGAGTGCACCCGAGGACTAGAATCTGTTTAACTTAAACACACCACATTAATTTAAACAAAACTCAACCGGGAGCTGGAATCCAGACGTGCCAGAGAACTAGAATCTGAATAAGTGTTATGTGTGGCAAAATAAATAAGAGGTGTGGCATGAATAGTTCTAACATGGGAAGTGTTGGCGTCGGATGCCACACACTGTCGTGGATGCTACATAGCTCATAGCTAAAGAGGGGCATTATTTATCAAATTTGAATGCCAAAAAAGGTGCTTAACATCTTAATATTACAATTTGCTTGCATAAACAAAAATTCAATATTCCAATTCACCAATAATCCCAGATCAAAGGCTGATTCTAAACCATAAAAAGCAAAACAAAACAGAACAAGCTTCAAATTCTACCTTAAACTCCCAATTCCCTCCACCAATGGTTCATCTTTGATGCCAACATTTCTCAGTAGAGTTCTCCTTCCTTGTGAGTTTCAATAACAACATCAGAAGTCGGGTAGGAGACGCAGGTAAGCAGAAACCCTTCCTTCAGTTGATTGTCATCCAGGAATGACCCATCAGATTGATCCACCGAACCAGAAACGACCTTCCCAGCACAGGTTGAGCATGCTCCGGCACGGCACGAGTAAGGAAGTTCAATTCCAGCATTTTCAGCTGCGTCCAAGATGTAAGTATCATCCGGGGCCTCGAACTCGTTCTCTGTTCCATCTGGGCCTATCAGCTTAACCTTGTAAACAGCCATGGCAGTAGTCCTGAATGAAGTGGATGACTTCAAGCCAAAGGATCTGGAAACACTCTTCACAGACCCAAGAGAGGAACGGCACTTCACAATGGTAGCAACGGTAAATTTGTTCAGGCCTGGAGATTGAATCATGCATTGGGGAGAAACCTTCACAGTCGACATGGTTGCCATGATTACCCTGACATGTGAAAACATATGAATATTGCAAAATTAAATCCTCTATAGATTAAAGTGATTGTCTATCACAAAGCACTGGGAGCTAAAATAGGTTTTAGATAACTAATTAATAAATAAAGAAAATGAGACTTGAAACTCTGGAATCAGTTAAAGTTCTGCAATACTAGCATTGCTTGGCAAATAGTTTCATCACATAATAATACCCTTCTGAAGAAACTAAAATAATAATTATCTAGATTATATCTGTGGGATGACCAAAGATTATACAAACACAATATTTCACCTACAGTATAACTTTCAAATGATATAGTTGCTGCTGATTATAACTGTATAAAAATGTGATGCAGATACCACAAGATGAATCTGCAATTAACTATCCTTGACCACAAATAATATTAAGAAATTTTATTGAAAAAACTATTTCTTATATAGCTTTTGACCAATCTTATGCCTTCACCTATCAACTCAGGGTTTTAGGAGAGTTGGTCTTTAACAGCAGGAAACAAATATCGTCTCTTCAAGATTCCAATTACAATACTAACATTCAAAACACAAGTAGAAACATCTCATAATTGATAAGATTTCATGCCATCTAATTATGTAGTAGCCTATAAACTCAATAAGCACAAAAAGACTGAAGAAACAGTAACTTAACAGTTTTATTTAGTTTAGTTCTCATCCTGTTGTGACTTCATATTAAAATGAGTAAAATCCCCTTTAGTCGAGAACCTTCAAGTTTCTACCATCATCTACTTCTCCACGGATAGTGGTTCCAGGTGAGAATAGTCGAGTTGAAGATTACAAACATTGCAAAAGCATAGAAGAGGATCATATCTCATCTCAATCATAACTATGAAATAATGTAAGTGAGTTATAATCCTATTAAAACTTGTAAAACTGGTTTAAAAGCTTGTAAAATGATGTTGAATGAATTTATGCCATAAAATTTTATACAGAAAACAGAACCAATTCCATTCCTGTTCTATAAATGGCTCTTGATTTATGGAGCTGTATGAGAAGAAGCAAGCTAGTGGCTCTCTGCTCTTCACTCGAAGCTCCAAATTAACAATCAAAAGAACCAATAAAAAATGGCATGATTCTATGCTCAAAGCCAATATTCTTAATCTTACACACTTTGTTGCACATAGACTCTACAAGACATACCCTGAAACTCTAGCAGCAATCCACAATTGCATCAACAACAAAGTAAAGAAATAAAGTACTTAACACAGGTCATAGAGTTAGCATATTTGCATGAAAAAACAACCCTAATGAGATGAATATGCTAACGAAGAAGCATTACCAGCAATTAAAAACAAAATATAAAAGAACAGAAGGCAAATTAAACATGCATAAATATTCACACTGCTATGTTACATCAAGTTATGAAATCAAACCCCAAAACCCCACAGAAAGGGGTTAAGAAAAAGATTTTGTTTTCAACAAAAAAAAAAAATCGAAAATCGAATAACGACCAACCCGAGGTTCCTTATGGAGAATAACCGTAGCTGAATATGATTTTTAGTACAAAAATCAAGAGATATATTCAGTTGGTAAGAGAAGATAAAAACCGTGATCAGGGTTTAATCAACAGGTACAGATAAACGGAATAATCTAACCATTCACAACATACAAAGGTAGTGATCAAGACTAAAAGAGAGAGAGAGAGAGAAATTTGAGGGCTTACAGAGAAGATGGTGGTGGTGGTGGAAGCGGAGAATACGAAGTGAATCACGAGAGAAATGAACAGAGAGAGAGCAATGGGAATTGGGGTTTGTTTTCGGCTTTATTATTGGGTTTTGGGCAAATGATAGCGAAGTGAATATGCCACTCACCAAAGTGAACCCTCACTTGTCACCGCCCAGACCCACCAACGTTTTTCCTAAAAAAATTTTGTTCTTGTTTTGCAAATATTAAATGATAGTATTATTTTTTTCTCAGCAAAGAAATAATATTATTAATTATTAATTTTTTACAAAGTGACGTTAAAGCTTCCTAAAAAATCTTTCTATTTATTCTCTTATTACCATGTAAGTAAGGTGTGTAATTAATTGTATTTTGAATCTTGAAATCATACAAAATATTTAAAATATTATTTAACAAGTTAGTAGAAGGATTTTTAGGTATATGGATTAGGAAGATTAAGAATTATACTTTTTTAAATATACAAAATTGTTATTTTTTTAAGGCAAAATAACATTTTTGATCCCTTCTCTTTGCGCCAATTCACTTTGGTCCTTTAACTTTTTTTGATTCATTTTAGTCCCTTAACTTTTATTTTGGATTCAATTTGGTTTTTACCGTTACTTCCGTCAAGTTATAATACAAGTGTCCAAATTAAACAGTAGGGACCAAATTGAATCCAAAATAAAAATTAAGGGACCAAAATAAATAAAAAAGAGTTAAAAGACCAAAGTGAATTAACGCAAAGAGTTAAGGGACCAAAAATGTCATTTTATCTTTTTTTAATTATTAAAAGTATTAGAATTGGAATTAAATTTATTACGTACTACAACTTCCTACATTAACACTTCTAATCATATACTATAAGAAAAGAAATCCTTTCTTGATTCACAAAAACCTATTTTGCCAAGTGTCATACTCACATTAATTCAATTCCCCTTCAAAATTTCGTTTCATATTATTTTATTATATTATCTCTTTGTTTGATTTTTAACATCTAAGCTTAAAAGTTTTGATTTTTTATGCAGATTTTTTGTATTTTGGATTGCTTTGAAATTAGAAAAAATTAAAATTCAAAATTTAAAATTTCAATAATAAAATTAAATTTAATTATTAAACTTTCTTTCTCTTACTTCTTTTTTTCCTTTTTCTTCTCTCTCCACTTCTCTTCATTTCAAGTTTATTTCACTATCTTTTTTTTTATTTTTTTTCTCTATTTTCCATTCTTTCCTTTCCATTTTTTTTTACTTTGTTTTTTGTGATTTGTTAAAAAAAAAATTTGGTATAACCACGAGTTTCTCTACCCTTAAGATGAGACTAATCCGAGTCATTAGTTTTTGAATGTTATTTGGTTAAAATATGATGAAACTCATTTATATGTTTTATTGTATATTCATTATAAAATTATAAAATATTGACACAACCTCACAAACGCGTAACGATGAAGACCCATGCGAACGCACGGGTCAAAAACTAGTACAATTTAAAAAAGTAGCTGAGACATTAATTTCAAATTATCATTCTATTATTCCAAATTTACCTTATAATAATTTATTGGTAGTGTGCTTTTAAAATTATTGAATAAATAAAAATATAATTAAAAAAATAATAAATACTTTTAATTTTTTAATTAAGATTTATATTAAGAAACACCAATATTTTCTAATCATATACTATAAGAAAAGAAACCCCTTCTTGATTCACAAGAAACCTATTTTGTCAAGTGTGATGCTCACATTAATTCAGTTCCCCTTCAAAATTTCGTTTAATATTATTTTATTATATTATCTCTTTGTTTGATTTTTAACATCCAAGCTTAAAAGCTTTGATTTTTTATGCAGATCTTTTGTATTTTGGATTGCTTTGAGATTAGAAAAAATTAAAATTCAAAATTTAAAATTTCAATAATAAAATTAAATTTAATAATTAAACTCTTTTTCTCTTACTTCTTTTTTTCCTCTTTCTTCTCTCTCAACTTCTCTTCATTTCAAGTTTATTTCACTATCTTTTTTTTATTTATTTTTTTCTCTATTTTCCATTCTTTCCTTTCCATTTTTTTTTACTTTGTTTTTTGTGATTTGTTAAAAAAAAAATTTGGTATAACCACGAGTTTCTCTACCCTTAAGATGAGACTAATTCGAGTCATTAGTTTTTGAATGTTATTTGGTTAAAATATGATCAAACTCATTTATATGTTTTATTGTATATTCATTATAAAATTATAAAATATTGGCACAACCTCACAAACGCGTAACGACGAAGACCCATGCAAACGCACGGGTCAAAAACTAGTACCATTTAAAAAAGTAGCTGAGACATTAATTTCAAAATGTTATTCTATTATTCCAAATTTACCTTATAATATTTTATTGGTAGTGTGCTTTTAAAATTATTGAATAAATAAAAATATAATTAAAAAAGATAATAAATACTTTTAATTTTTTAATATATTAAGAAACACCAATATTTTGTAATAGAGACAGATATTATGAAATTAATGGAGTATCAAATATCAAATATGTTTTTAAAAAATAACTTCCAAACATCTATTGTTAAAAATATTAGGTTAACTTATCTAATTTTTTTAGACTCATTCAAAAAGTATTTTCTTTTTAAAATTACTCTCCATTATATTTATTCTAAAAAATAATCACGTTTATTAAAAATAATGGGTGTATTAATTATAAAAAGCATTTTAGGTATCTATCATTGAATATAATAAAAGTATGTCAAAATTGATTATTAATGCGTTTAGAAGAGCTTATGCACAACTTATAAAAAATAGTTTAGGGTTGTGTTTACTAACACGAGCTTATACCTTTTTGAGGAGTTTATAGTTTTTTTTCAACAAGTTCTGTTTATTATGACAAGGTTATAGCTTATGAAAAGCAATAAGTTATGAGCTTTTGAAAAACTATTTCAAATAGCTTATAGTTTATAGCTTTCAGCTTTCAGTAATTTATTTTAATTTTATCGTTGTCTTTTTTGAATAATTAATCTTTTACTATCTCATTATATTAAATATTAATATATTATATGTCTTTTTAGGTCATTTCATATAATTTTAGTTTATCATAAGCTAGTTTTACTAAACATTACTTCTCAAAAATAAACTATAAGCTAAAAGCTATAAGCCATAAGTTAAAAGTTATAAGTCATAAGCTAAAAGTTATAAGTCATAAGCTATAAGTTATAAGATAATTTTGGTAAATTCAGCCTATATGTCCTAATAAGTTGTTTTCGACTTATTGTCATAAATTCCATAGAGTAGCTTAGTAGAATAAACTGTTTTTAACTTAATCAAATAAGTTTTATAACTTTTACTATAAATAAACTCTTTTTTAACATGAGCTTGTTGAATAAGTGTATAATTAAACATTGTTTCTAAAGACATATTTTCAATTTAAGATATAGTAAAATGCTAAAATTTGTTTGCATATTTAAAATCACAAGGAGTAAGTTCTAACTAAGATTTTACTCTACCCTTGGAAAAAATTAATATTCAATTAGAGTTTGTATCCATGCGAATGCTCAAGTCCATGCGCCTACTGCTAAGGTTCATACAGTGGGAGAAGCCATCAACCAATTCATTTCTTGGTCAAGGATACTAGTAGTGGTTGCTTCTGAAGAGGTATTCAAATCAATTATTAATTGCATATTACGTTAAATATATATTGACATACATATTTAATTTTATATAGGAAGTTGATGAATATAATGAAAGAGGTAAACCTAAAGAGTTTGAGCAAGAGAGTGGTTCGATTGAATATTTGTGTCTTCTAGCATTGAGACTCGAGGATAGATCTTTAGCGTTGCAGTTGGATTCTATGACATTGAGAAACAAACTCCAATCCCATTCAACCTTTATAAAAATGATATTTTGAATCTTGTTATAGATGCCTCTGAAATGCTTTCAGTGCTACAAGTGTGGTTAATGTAAGTAAAGTTTCAGCTTATATTAGTTAATATAATTATGAAACTCTCATAGTTAACATTTTTTCCCAAAATTGTAGTTGTCTACATGGTGTTTGCACCACACGGGAGAACACTAATACCTATAGCCATAGTTATCAAACTCTCAATTTGACTCGTAGAATCGTGCCAGTTTATGAGTTTACATGCCAAAACGAGTCAACTCGCTTATAGAATTGGTTTTGAATAGATTCACGTAGACTTGAGTAAACTCATACACGATCGAGTAAACTCGCGAGTCTACATGTGAGTTAACGAGTTTGGTGAATTGGCTCAAAATATTTGTTTTTTCTTTTGATAAAATGGCCCAAGACAACTTAAAGTAACATAGTTTCATATTAGAGTTTTTAATTTTTCTAATTTTCCCCTCATTTACAACTAAATCAGTGCAACTTCCAAGTTACGAGCATCTTCTAACACAGTCTCTTATTCTATTTTGTCATTCAATGATCGTTGTGTCCTGTGTGTCTGGGCATCCCCATTTTTCCATTCGAGTTTTCTTCTCCCCATAACGTCTCCATCCTCTTTCTTTCGAAACTCGATGCCTTAGTCTTCGTTAGGAGCATTCTTTCCATTTGAGTTTTATTCTCCCCACAATATCATTAAGGATATTAATAATTTTTACATAATTAGTAGACTCTTACAAGTCTACGAGTTGACACTATAAGTCGAGTTTACAGACTTTCCATAAGCCTACGTAGACTCTCGAGTTTGACAATCTTACCTATGACTTCATGGAACCTGTCCACATTCAATTCACAAGCAACAAGTGAGACCAGAGGTTACTTTGAAAATAGAATGTGTGAAAGCATACAGAAGTGTTAATTAGCACCCTCTTGCTTAAGCCTTCTAACGACACACCACCACTCATCCACATTGTATGGCGCACCACCGCAGCTTTGGGTGCACCACCACGGTCCAAGGCACATGCACCACCCCTCCGCCACGGCCTTCTCAAACGGCGAGGAAGAGGTTCTTTGTTTATGTTCTTCTAAGAGGACTTGGAACAGCATTTTTCATGCTGTTCTCAAGTTCTGTTCCTTCCATTCTGTTACTTTGATTTTGTTCTTCTCCTCTCAAATTGTTCCTTTTCTCTATTATGTTCTTCACCATTTATGGTTGGGTAAGTGAGCTTCAATTCTCAAGTTCTGTTCTTTGATTCTATTCTGTTCCTTCAAGTTTGTGAGTGTGTGCATGTGATTAAGAATATTAAAAACCGGTTTTAGGAATTGAATGATAAGACACTATGTAGTAATAGGAATTACTCACCACTTGTTTGATAAAAGTCTTCAAAGAAGCATGCTATATTAATATGTAGGGAAAAGAGAAATATTATATACTTCAGTTTTCTAATGGTGTGATTGCTTAACTAAGCAAGACTTTGGCAGCACTCTAATTTTTATTTCAGTCATAAATATATTTTTCTTGTTATTGGAAGAAATTTGCTTGTAGGACCTCAGGATTATTGCTCTTAGTGAGATACAAATGCAGAAAATTAGTGCTCAGTTTGGATTTCTTATTATTTCAGGCACGACACCTCTTAATCTCAAAGGTAATTGAGGACATGAATTTAGCTATTGAGCAAAATAAGACTTAAGCAAGAAGTGGTATGAAGTTATTCTAACAAGGAAAATTTCTTTTATGCTTATATGTCTATTGTCTTGACTGTTATGATAACATACTCATTCAATTAATGCTTTTAATTTGTTATTATGTTATGCAACTTTAAGGATGAACTGAATTTTATATCCATATCTTTGTGACTAAACCCTGAATTTACTGTTTGGGAAGATGAGATCATCTTAATCTTCTCTTCATCAACATCAACCAAAGGCATCTTACAAAATTAAAAATCATTTTATTAATTGGAAAATTAAAAATCATTCCTTCAAAGCAGTCTTCTATTCCAAACTTGCTTAGTGCTTTAACTGCATGGATTTTGTCTGTGTTTGTGAAGATCTATAAGCAAAAACATAAGAGAAATCTCATTAGGCATGCAACATGGAATTTTTTTGGCTTTATTATTGGGTTTTGGGCAATGGACAGTGAAGTGAATATGCCACTCACCGAAGTGATGTGAACCCCTACTTGTCGCCGCCCAGACCCACCAACGTTTTTTCTAAAATGCTTTTGTTCTTGTTTGGCAAATATTAAATGATAGTATTATTTTTTTCTCAGCAAAGAAATAATATTATTAATTTTTAAAATATAAAACTATTGTTAATTTTAGAATTAGAATTAATTTTATTACGTACTAATTCCTCCCTTAACACTTCTTATACCATTTAAAAAAGTAGTTGAGACATTAACTTAAAAAAATTATTCTATTATTCCAAGTTTACCTTCATTAAATATAACATTTATAATTTTTATTGGTAGTTCGTTTTAAAATTATTTAATAAATAAAAATATAATTAAAAAAAGAAGATAAATATTTTTATAAAGATTTATATTAAAAAACACTAATTTTTTTTTTTGTAATAGAAACTTATATTATGAAATTAAGAGACTATCAAATATCAGATATGTCTAAAAATTAACTTCAAAACATCTATTGTTAAAAATATTAGTTAAACTTATCTAATAATTTTAGACTCATTCAAAAAGTATTTTCTTTTTTAAAATTACTCTCCATTATCTTTATTCAAGAAAAACATGTTTATTGGAAATAACGCGTGTAATAATTATAAAAATTATTTTAGGTATTTATCATTGAATATAATAAAAGTATGTGAAAGTTGATTATGACGATGTTTAGAAGAGTTCATGTATAGCTTATAAAAATAGCTTATAGTTTCTGGACTATCCGGGTCTCACCCCGACCAAGCCGACCTCAAGACTACTCGCCACGAATCAGTCTCAACGGTTGACTCAGCATCTAGACAGACCCGGCAAATCATGGTAGGTATAAGCAAGAATCAAGCAATCAGGATCCAATCAAGGATGTCCTAACTAGCTGCCCTAATCAATACACCGATGATAACATGAGATACTTTCCTAACTTAGAATGAACCTAGACACTAAGAGTCCCAGGACTAGGCTGTATAAAAGGACTAGAAGCACTCAAATGTAGGCATGCTCACATTAAACACCACAATTCTTATTAGGGTTCAGACAACGGAATTCCACCGTCGTCGGGACCCGGGAGCTGTGAGTGAACATCTGGCGCCCACCGTGGGGCTGGTAGATCAACTCCCAACCCCACAAGAACAATCTTCTCTGAAGCAAGCATTTGGACATGGCAAACACACATAGCAGAGTACACAGGAACACGAACACCCAAGCAGGACAAAGTGTAGAAGAAGCAAACATGAGGGCCCACGGTAACGGCAGAGGACCTTCTTCCGATCCGTTCAGGGCACTGCAAGAATGCCTTGATGCTTTGCAGACTCAGAACGAGTTGGCAGAACAGAGAAACCGGGAACTCGACGAGAGAAATCAGGACCTACAATGGCAAATAAACAACCTCAGATCCAGCGATAGAAGATCAGAGAGATCCGCAGAAAATGCCACTGCAGAAACCCAACACCACACGACTGCGCCGCAGCCCTCGTTGAATCAGTTTGACGATTCCCCCTTCTCGGATGAGCTAATGAACGAAGAAATCCCCCACAATGTCAAACCACCTGTGACAGTAGTCTACAACGGGGAGAGAGACTCCCAAGAACACGCCGACTTTTACAAATCTCTGATGCTAGGATACGGAGCTACCGAGGCCATGATGTGCTGACTTTTCCCAGGAACTCTCGTCAAAAAGGCAAATAAGTGGTTTAATAGACTGTCGCCCCGCTCGATCCACAACTTTAGGCAACTAAAGGAACTCTTCGTAGCGCATTTCTCCTTCCGAATCCCCCAGAAAAGATCACAAGAAGACCTCGGCAATATCAAGAAAGGAATCAACGAGTCCCTGAAAGACTACCTTAACCGATATGATCAGTAGTCCATCATGGTAGATGATCTCAGCCCAAAAGTCATGAAGAACCAGCTCATCTCCGGGCTGTAGGTAAGTGAGTTCCACCAATATATTAAACGCAAAAACATTGTGGATTTGGCTCATTTTAGGAAAAGATGGAAGAATGGATCGCGATGGAAGAGGCGTGCGCAGCAAAAAAAGACGACCTCAATACAGCAACGCAACAACCCCATGACTGGAAAACCGCTGCGACCCCCGAGGGCAAACCAGAAATGCGCCAAAGAAGGAAGGGAGCCAAGGTACCAAGAGCGTTACAATACTTACACTGCTTTGAACACAGGGAGGGATAGAATCTTTAAGGAGATCAACAACACTAGGATCATTGGTCCCTTACCTCGACCCACTAATCCCTACCCTAGAGTGGACCGATCTAAAAGATGCGAATATCACCGCTCGTATGGGCACACCACGGCCGAATGCCGACACTTGAAAGACCATATAGAGCAGCTCATCCGAGACGGCTATCTCAAGGAATACATATGGAGAACAGACAAGGAAAGGAGTAGGTCTCAGAGCCCGCCTAACCGAAGAGGCCCAATTTGGCGGTCTAGCCCGGCAAATAGGGTTATCAACACCATCGCAGGAGGATTTGCAGGGGGCGGAGAATCTAACTCGGCTCAGAAGCAGCATTTGGAGGAGATCATGACCATAAAACTCGGTAGCGAAAAGGTAAAACGTCATCTAGTAATTTCTTTTTTTGGTGATGATTTCTGTGGTTATGTTGAAAAACAGGATGACCCTATGGTGATATCTGTGGAGACCATGAAATTCACCATAAAGAGGGTACTAGTAGACCAGGGGAGTTCAGCCGACATCCTCTTTTGGACGGCCTTCAAAAAGTTGGGACTGCCAGATACGTTCTTACGATGCTATGCAGGCAGCTTGGTAGGATTCGCAGGAGACCAATTGAACGTTCGAGGGTACATCGACCTGATCACAAAATTCGGTGAAGGAGAATCACCAAGAGAGATCACCATCAGATATCTCGTGGTTGATGCAACTAGCTCATATAATATTATTCTGGGGAGGCCATCACTTGACGATGAAGTACCTTGTGTCGAACACCAAGGTCGGCACAATACGAGCCAACTAGAGGATAGCAAGACAATCCTACAACGAGAGTTTGAAGATCACAAAGTCCCCGTATATCCCAACCAAAGGGGTACACGCGATCTCGGCCCCTGCAGCTGTGTATTTGGACCCAAGAATGGACTCCACAAAAAGATGACCTCAACTAATAGGAGAACTCAAACAAGTAGTCCTAGACTCTGACCCGTTGCATACAACAAAGATAAGTGGAGATTTATCGCAAGAACTTGAATATAAATTAACTGCTTTACCGCGTTTAAATGTTGACCTTTTTGCTTGGACCCCGGCCGACATGCCGGGTATCGATCCGGACTTCATTTGTCATAATTTTGTAATTGATCCGAGGTCTAAGCCAGTCATCCAGAAGAAATGTAAAATGGGAGATGAGAGAAGAGAAGCTGTGCGCACCGAGACTAAATCTATGGTTGAGACCGGATTCATCAGAGAAATACAATACCACATAGCTAGCCAATGTGGTCTTAGTGAAGAAATCCAGCGGAAAATGACGAATGTGCACAAATTACACCGACCTAAACAAGGCTTACCCAAAGGATTCATACCCACTACCCAACATTGATCAGTTGGTAGATAGCGCGTCCGGCTTTCAGTACTTATCCTTCATGGACGCATACTTAGGGTATAATCAAATTCGGATGAACCCAATGGACGAAGACAAAACATTTTTCATAGGGTACACTTTAAACTTTTGCTACAAAGTGATGCCTTTCGGTCTCAAAAATGCGGGCGCTACTTACCAAAGGCTAATGGACAGAGTTTTTAAAGACCACATCAGACGCAATGTTGAAGTCTATGTGGATGACATGGTAGCCAAGACTAAAACAGGAAATGATCATGTGGAGGACCTCAACCAAATCTTTCAACAGTTGTGGAAGCACAACATGCGCCTTAATCCCGCGAAGTGTACTTTTGGTGTCAAATCCAGGAAATTCCTGGGTTTTATGCTATCAGAACGAGGCATTGAAGCAAACCTGGACAAATGCAGAGCAATTACCGAGATGCGTAGCCCAAAATCCGTGAAAGAAGTAAAACATCTCACGGGGAGGATCGCAGCACTGTCCAGGTTCATGTCCAAGGTAGGCGAAAAAGCCCGCCCCTTCTTCCAATGCATCAAGAAGGTAAAGGCTTTCCAATGGATTGAGGAGTGTGAGGAAGCATTCCAACAGATTAAGAATTTCCTATCATCTCCACCAGTGCTAGCACAACCACGCCCATGTGAGCAACTAATGTTATACTTATCAGCACCAGATTTCGCCGTGAGTGCTGCATTAGTCTGGGAAGAAAAAATAGATCAACAGCCCATCTACTTCGTCAGCAAAGTACTGCAGGGCGCCGAAGTTTGGTACCAGCTAATCTAAAAGGTAGTTTTGGCACTAATAGTCACGGCGAGAAAGTTGTGCCAATATTTCCACAGCCACACCATAGTAGTTCGCACAGATGTCCCTATCCGAGCCATTCTCCAAAAGCCCGACTTAGCACACCGGATAGTGGGATGGGCAGTCGAGTTGTCAGAATTTGATATCCATCATGAGAATAGGAAGGCCATTAAAGCACAGGCACTGTCAGATTTCCTATTGGAAAGAACGTTCGTCTCTAGCCCCGCCCCGGAGACCGCTTGGAATCTTTGGGTAGATGGGGCTAGCAACATCAATGGAGGAGGAGCGGGGATCATCATAGAAGGTCCGGAAGGATTGACGGTAGAAAAATCGCTCAAGTTCGAATTCAAAGCATCGAACAACCAAGCCAAGTACGAGGCTTTGATCGTCGGCCTGCGCCTCGCTCTAGAATTAGGAGTCCATAAGGTAACAACCAAAACTGATTCTCAATTATCAACTAATCATGTGTCTGGCACCTATCAGGTTAAGGATAAACTACTGGCAAAGTACGTACAAGTAACGCAACATCTGCTCGCCTGATTCCAAGAATTCAAGATCGAACACGTCCCAAGAGGGCAAAACGGGCGGGCAGATCTCCTGGCCAAATTGGGAAGCACTAAGAAAGTCATCAACAACCGAAGCATAGTTGTGGAGGTATTAAAACGTCCCAGTATCGAGAAAATAGAAGTCAACACCGTCGAAGAGACAGCTCCGGGATAGACAAAGCCCATAGTAGAGTACATCCAAGGTAGAATTCCAAAAGACAAAGAGGTCGTCAAGCAGCTAATTATACAATAATCGGCGACGTCCTATACAGACGTGGTTTCCCGCAACCTCTCTTACGTTGCATCACACAAGACCAAACAGAATACGTCATGGAATAAATACACAGCGACATTTGCAGCAGCCACATTGGTGGCATATCACTAGCCACTAAAATCCTACGAGCAGGATACTATTGTCCGACGCTTCGGGACGATTGCATTCATTTCATCAAGCTATGTGAGAAATGCCACGGTTTGCAAATCATCATAAAGCTCCAGCAGAAGCACTGGCTGGCATTACCTCCCCATGGCCCTTCTATATGTGGGGAATAGACATACTCGGCCCCTTTCCTCCCACCACCAGGCATCGGAGATGGTTGGTGGTGGCAGTAGATTACTTCACCAAATGGATTGAAGCAGCGCCGATAACCGCCATCACAGCCGACAACGTCGAAAATATTTTGTGGAAAGACATCTTATGCCGACATGGCCAGCCATCAACACTAGTCTCGGACAACAGTACCCAATTCGCAAGTGTCAAAATTGCTGATTTCTGCAAACAATACGGAATCAAGCAAATTTTCTCTTCAGTAGAACACCCACAGACGAACGGCCAGGCTGAGGCTGCAAATAAAGTTATCCTCACCGGGCTCCAAAAAAGACTAGACAATGCTAAGGCAAAATGGGGAGAGGAACTACCTACGGTGCTGTGGTCATATCACACAACCGTCTAGACCTCTACTTTGGAAACACCCTTCAGGCTCACCTATGGTTACGACGCTGTTATTCCCATCAAGCTCAACCTTCCAAGTTCAAGAATGCAGAGTTTCGACCACGATAGAAATGACGAAGAGATGCGCTTTGAACTGGATACATTGGAAGAAGCTCGTGAGATCGCCAAAATACGCCAAGCCTCGGCCAAGGCAAGGACGACAAGATTAGTGATAGATTATCCTCATATTGTTCACTCTAAGAGGCACCCTAACCCTAAAGGTGAATTAGTACTTATGAACTACATTTCATATTTACTTCTACTTGATGTGAGACTTTTGATTTTGGACTTAACAATCATATTGAATTGTGTCATGAAATTCATGTACTTTTAGTTTTGATCTTGTAAACTCTTTTTATTACGATGAGAGCAACAAAGACCCAAATTTTTAAATACCTAATTTACGTTTTTACTATATAAATTATATAATATTGACATTCTTTTAATTAAAACTAAAATATCAAAGTAATTTAAGCTAATGATAAAAAATTGTCATCTGATCTTCTCGGTCTTAGAAATAATCTACTTCGTATCATAAAAAAATTGTCATCTGAATATATAAACTAATGCATGAGTAAAAGTGTTTTAATAAAAAAATAAATAATTTTTAATTTTTAAAAAGAAAAAACCAAAAAGTTTCACTGATGGATAAAAACAAGAGGAGAGTACAATAGCGATTTTTCTTTCCGAGTCCAAATATTGTGTAGCATAATTTTTTTTTTAATTAACAAAAAAACAGAGACGAAATATATTGAAATTATGGAATGTCTATATAAGCATCACAAGTGTTAAATAAAAGAATAAAAAGAAAACATACAGCAAACAAAGTCAATAATTAGGATTCTGAAATGGCTGAAAACAAAAATACAGCAGAATCATTTAGATCATTTTTATTCCACAAAATAATTGATAACTTAATCGTGCAAATATAATTTTACCAGATGAAAGTAGTTAAAATTTTTAAATTTTTACTATAATAAATAACTTCATTTGTATTTAATTTTCATATTTCTCCATTCATTTTATTTTAATACTAATAATATCTAAAAATAAAAATACTTTTCATATTTACTTAAAGTTATTTTCTTTTTCAAATTAATTAATGAAAATTTATTATAATTCCTTTTATGCAAAAAAAAAAGTTCTTTAAATAATAATAAACTATGTTACTTTTTTCATTTCTGGGATTTTAATAAAAATCTATATTAAATTGTTATACAACAATTCTATATCACATGAAATGTAAGTTTATTAAAACAAATTTTTTGCATCTTTCATAAATTGATTTTCAATTTGATGATTTATGAACAACATTATTTATATTATGTTTTATCTTACATCGAAGTATCTAGTTATCACTTAAAGCAACAAATGTGAATGTAATGGTTAAATACTTAATTATAATTAGTGTTTTTTTTTTTATTTCTTAGTCAGCATTATTAGGCCGTTACAATTAGTTGCATTTCTTTTGATAGCCGTTACTTTAGCAGTTACATTTTGAAACTATAAATAATGACTTTTCTTATATAATATTCATAAGTTATGAATCAATAAAATTTTATATTTATTTTGTTCCTTTTTGTTAGAAGTCCCACGTCGTCTAGTGATATGACCATTGTTGAGTTTATAAAGGGTGTGACAAACCTCATTCTACAAGCTAACTTTTGGGATTGAGTTAGGCCCAAACTCAAATGCTAAGATAGCATCAGAGGCTATCTTATATTCGTTTGTTGGATCCCCATGTTATTGGGTGTTTGTTAGTCCTATAACAAAAAAAAAACGAATATCACATAAGTCAAACCCAACCATTAAAACTAAAAAGAAGGGTTGAGAGTGAACTAAACTCAAGTGAATTATCCAAGAATGAACAAGATTGTTGCACCTCGCCTAAGTTCATACATACATTGGATCAAACTAATAGGAAGAGGCACAAAGAACCATCAACAAATCGCAATTTGTTTTTCGTGATTAAAGTCGTCGCATAGATAGAGCCCATTTGTAATAACTTCTGCTTAGCAGAAAGCTTCTTCACCAAACTAGTAGCTGGATTTTTGTTAGAATGCACGAAATATCAACTTGTTTGAAGCATAAGATCCAATGAATTCGGGATAGGAGGATTATGAATCGGAACCGGATTAGCATTACTCGAAGATGCATTTCCTGTTGGAAATTTGATTAAAAGCACCCATTGTAAAAGTTTCACATTGCTTAGATTAGCAATGTGGTGGGTGTCCAAGACCTATATAATGGATCCAGTCCATGGTTTCATTAAGAATCAGTCGGTTTAAGTTTGTATCTGACTTATTCTTTTTTACACTTTTGTATTGGAGTGTTGTGATGTTGGGTTTAGTTACTTGCTTTGGAGAGTGCGGGTATATTGGGGTCAAGGGTGGTTCTGGATTTGGAGTTTTTTTACGTTAAATTTTTGTGTTTGATTGTGTTTAATCTTTTCTTATTTCTCTCTTTAAAAGATAGTTTTCAAAAGGGGTTAAAATGGGCGATTTTGTTGGAGTGTAGTTGAGAGGGAAAATATAATTGAAGGACACTGTAACCCAAAACCTTAAGACATTAGGGTGGGACTTCACTCTTGACTTTCAACACTCCCCTCAAGTGTGAATCCTCTTTCATCATTGAAATGACACCCTCTCCGAGGGAAGACTTTTTTTTTTTTTCACGAGTATCCATGGAAAGTGTAAGTGAAGGACACTACAATGCAACCCAAAACCTTAAGGTATTAGGTGCAAGGGCCTTTCTACTTATAAACCCTTTACTTAGCTCTTAACCATCCAATGTGGGACTTCACTCTTCCCACTTCACATTTGACTTTCAATAGATTTTACCCAACATTTCCATGATTGTTTCTCACCATTGTTACACAGCAGAAGTTAGAAAGCGATTAATATCATATTGTGATTTCAGAGATAATTTGTGTAGAATAGAGAAATGAAAAAAATATGAAAACTCCATGTGTCTTTTTTTTGTTTTTATATTTTAGCTTTACAATCGTTATATAATTTCAACACAACACAGGGAAAATGCATGCATTGCATGTCTCACATCAGATGTGTCTAAATTCTCAGGTTTGCATGACTTAAACACTGAAAATGCTTCAAACAAAACGATATCTATAGTTATTGTATCCATTACAGAAATTACTATTTCTTACAAATTAATCATTGTTCTTTGTTAGTTGCAACTTCCATTCTACTAAGAATAACTAACTTTCATACTGTATTCATACATTGTTTATGATCCTCTGCTTATGGCAGGATCAGAAATTGGACTAGCTTTGTTTTCAAGTCGATATTCAATCTAGTCCTCAAACTTGCACAAATCTTCACATTAGTCCTTAATTAATATAAAGAAACCATCATATTAGTCCTCGAAATTACAACTTCTCGGGCATATTATTCTCAAACAATGTAATTCGAGATGTGCGAACAAAGACTAATGTGCCCTATGATTTGCAAGATTAGGGAGGAACTTCTCTAGTTTTAGGATTAATATGATGACGGTGTGCAAGTTTGACGACTAAATTAGCTATTCACTCCTTCCCTTTCTCCTTTCTGTTTCAGCTCCAACAGAATCCATTCAAGTCAAACTGTTTACACCTCTTTGCAGAATCATTACCTTCATTGGTTAAGTCCAATCTTGGTTCTGAAAAGTAAGAAGCCATTCTATAATCTTGAGAACCTTTCTCAGGAAAAATGTTTCGACTATTCTCTCTTTCTCCTTCCACTCCAATGCTCATAGACAAGTTGTTGCTTGTACTGATTCTTTCTTCATTCTTGTCCAAAGGGGTAAGAAAGGTGTGATTTTTCACTTGATGACACCAATTAAGGTTATTGTTTGGAGTTTCTATGACACCCTTTTGTTCAAAGAATGAAATGCCATTGAAGGGTCTTAAGCTTATTCTTCCATTTTGGATTTCTTGCTCCCTTTGTGATCCATCACAAGAAGTGAGACAACTTTCTATTGAACAGTCATTTGGATGGTTGGTTTGTGTTTGTAATTGTAACTCTTTGAGTTCTGAAAATGCTGAGTTTAAGCATTGTGAGGATACTTCAGACACTAATTCTGAAAGTTGAACTTTTGCAGCTTCAAGTCCTACTTCTCCCAAATTCTGTGTACCAATTGTTTCCAGTGCTTTTTCAAGCACAGCTTGAAGGTATTTTCCTTGTGCCTCTGTCCTGAGTTGTAGGTGTCTTTGAACCTGAAAGGGGTCAGAAATTCAGAATAGTTTATTAGAATGTATGAAGAATTTTAGTGTATGTTTGGAGGGTGTAATTCAAGATTTTAGATAAATTAGAATCCTACAGAATTCAATTCCCTTCATTTTCAAGAGTTTTCAATTCGAATAACAAAATTACTCAATTAATTTCTTGCTTCAATTATTTGAACAAGGAAGTTTGTAATAATTAATGCATTTTATATCATTGCACAAATTTCAATTGCTTTTTGAAATCTCTTGTCCAAACATAAGGTTAGAGGTATAAAAGAGTAAGAAACATGGGGTCAAAAAGCTCAAAGCTTTATGTCAATTGTTTTTGATTCGATACAGTGAGTTGCAACATGAGTAAGTGAGTAGAGTGATGCATCACGAGTCACCGACGAACCACTTGTTTATTAACTAATCTAATAATTGAGTGACACTAGCTCATCATGGATCACGAATTGAAATCACATGTCTTACAAATGTGACTCCTTCTGTGTTCCTCCGATTAAAAGTGATGCATAATTAAAAAATGATATTCTCTCTCCTGTTTATTTTTTTCATGACATGACAATTTTTTATTGGTGAAGCACAAAAAATGAGATACCATTATAGGACGACTCATTTGAGTCTCATGAATCATACGGGTAGTTACTCATGTTAAACTTCCTATAGAGGGATATTTGATGTGGTGAAAAATGCATGCATGGAAAATATGGTATGTTTGAATTACACACCTCAAGTTGTTCATTTAGCCTTCTCTGCACCTCTATCTGCATCTGAAGTGCCTCACTCAAGTGCAAATCTCTGCCACAAGGGAAATAAATGTTAGCAATTAAAGCCTTCAGTGACATAAAATAAAATTCATATAAAAGCAAACAAGTGAAAAGTTTGAAGCTTTGTACTTGTTAGGCTGAGGAGAAAGGTTTAAATTGTTCACATGAGTTCCTTTATTTTCTGAGATCCTTCCTTCTGTTGCTGCACCTGGATTTGTAGCTAGTAACATAAGTTTGTTGTTCATAAACAAAACTATGTTGGAAATTATGAAGATTGAAGAAATTGTTCTCTTACTGATTTTGTGAGATGCATTGTTACTTTGTCCATGCAGATTCTTGCTCAATCTGTATTTCTGGTGACAAAAAGTAAAGGATCAGTAATTGCACCATACAATTCAAGGTTAGAAAATCTCTTTAAAATTGAAAGGTAAAATGATCAAGGAATGCATAGTTGACTTGCAAGGAAAGATTAAATAATGCACAGACATAAAATGACAGGAATCAAGCAATTAAAGGCAAATATATTATATATATTATCTAATATTATATTATATATTTAGTACAAATCACTAATGATTTACCTGAAGATGACTCTTCAAATGGTATAAGGTAAGCCCTGGAATCCCCATGAGTTTCATTACAGTTTTTGGAGTTGCCTCTGCAGCAGAAAGTTTTCATTTTGAATTAGTGAAATGAGAAAAATAAATAAATTTATAAATAAATGAATGTGTATTTTTGTATACTCACTGTCAGCTCCTCCTAACTGATGCACTGCTTCTATGAATCTGGCATGAAGATCTGGTGTCCATTTCAATCTAGGCTTCGCATCAGTTGAGAGGACAAGTCCTGAATCACCAGACCCATTTTGTAGGAACATGTGCCTCTCTGAAGGGATAGGCATTCTAGAAGAAGAATGCATGTTCTTTCCTTGATGTTGGTGGTGATGGTACATTCCACCTGCAAAAAAGCATGTATTAGCACATGACATTTAAAAACAAACAAGGTTTTATTATCTGTTTGGTTTGTATTTTTATTTTTTATTTTTATAAATAATTACAAAATTATTATCTTGTTTTCATTTTGTTTTCTATTTCTTGAGATTTTAAAAGAAATAATAGAAAATAGCAAAAAAAAAAGAAATCATAGAAACAAGACAGTTTTGATTTTAATGCTTTCTATTAAGATTTCACAAAACATGTAACAAAATAAAAGCAAGGTGTTAGTTTTGTAACTGTTTATGATAATAAAAAGTACAAAAACAAACTAAACAAGCATTTAAGTTGCAGTATGTTCCGCGACATCACACAATGTTAAAGAATTGAAAGTCATTGAAACTGCAACAGATCGTGATGGCAGTTCGAATGATCACATCCAACATGATCATTACTGCAACTACAATTTAAAACATCGCAAAAACCTTAATCACATGTGTGCTCAAGACCAAGTATGCCTTTACCTGATGGCTTCTATTCTCAAGATCCCTTTGCTATCTTCTGAAAGCTGAATTTGGATAATGTTCTATTTTCAAGTACTATTACAAAATTACAAAATCTAATAGTAATAAACAAGTGATCTTCTGACAACTTCTAGTTTTTTGTTTTGTTTCTCCACAACACAATTCTCTTCAGCACAAAGCCTGCTCAAATAGATAGTTATATAAGAGCTAGAGGGAACTAGTTAGCACATGCATGGAATCATTGGTAGAAGAACCAATTGAAAAACAGAACTTTTTTTTTTTTTTAGGTAATATGGAAAACAGAACTTAATCCTTTATTCTTTGTGACTAACATATTGGAATTTGGAAGTATTCCTTCCTACTTTTGCTCACTTGTTTTGTGTTGTGGACCCCACTTTTTATTTCCACTTTCTATTCTAAGCCTTTGCTAAACATTCCATTTGAGTTCTTCTACAATGCAACTTCCTTTCATATAAATAAAAACAAAAATTATTTGGTACACTCACGGTTCACATCTGGTACATCGGGTTAAATACGTATAAATATGTGGTTAAATTAATACATTATTTGATTAAATCATTTCGTACTAATTTAAGTACATGTTTGGTAAAACCATTTTATAGTAATTTAGCACATATTTGTACGTATTTAATCCGGTGTGCGTGAATACTTGATGTACACTAATAATTTTGAAATAAAAACTGTACACTTTATTTTTTTCTCTTACAACTGTCCTTGAATTTTGACCAATTTCTGTATGTAAATTAAAATGTTGGAAAAAAATTTATGTATCAGGTTCCTAACTGCATTAGGTTCTGGAATTGATCCTTCAAAGTTTAATCAAATGTGCATTCTTTATTCGTTTGCCAGAAAAAGTGGGAATCATATTCCCAAATTTTAAATAGGATTTTTCTTTTTAATTTTTTTTTCATGACTTGGTTCTGGAGAATCTTATATTCCTCTAGACTTGGAACTGCCAGAACTCATCCTTGATCTTTGTTCTAATAGAAGATTCTTATATGTTATTAGAGGACTAAAAAATTTTGTTGTTTAGTTTGATGTTGTGATCATTTTATCAGTCTTGAAAGTTTGTAACTTTTTTTTAGCATGTTATAGTTTGGTTGAATGTTATGTATGTTAAAAGTATATAAGAACAAATAATTTAGTTTCTGAATTTACGCGCTGTCTTTATATTAGTCGATGAATTTATAATTTTTTAGGTGTCATGTTTTTACAAATGATTACAAAAGTATCATAATATTTTCATTTTGTTTGATGTTCAAAGTTGTTTGTTTTGTTTTCTTTTTTATGTAAATTTAGAAACCAATAATAAATGAAAACCAAATGACAGTTTGTAATTATTTATTAAATAAATAGAAGTACAAACCAAACAAGCACTTAGGGCTTGTTTAAAACAGTTTTGGTTTTTAGTTTTTAAAAATTTTATTATAAAATAGTTTTCGGAAATAGTTTTTAAAAAAAGTGAAAGGAGTTTTCAATACAAATTTGTGTGTAAATTCAGAAAACTGAAACATATTTTAGATGTTTTCATATTTTGATTTTTAAATACTGAAAAACATAAACGGTTCCCTAAAACTATTTTTGAAAACTCGACTGTTAAACAAATTTTTTAGTTTTCTGTAACATAAAACTGTTTTCAAAAAGAGAAATCAAACTTTTATAAAATTGATTTATTTTTTTGTTGTTGTTATAACTAGAAACCACTTTCTTTAAATAAGAAAAAAACGGATTTTATTGAAAAAAGCTTTTAGATTTAATTCAATTTCTTCTCCTACAGTTCAAATTTCTACTGTAAAAAGCAATTTTTATATCATCAAAACATAAAAGATTATCTTTGAAATCACTTTTGAACAATATACCCAGACAAAAATTATGTTATAATCAAAATAATCGATTATACACATAATCAATTCTTAAAATTGTCTAATTTTCACAGCTAATCTAAACACACCGTAACCCTGTCCTAAGTAACCACTTAATTAGTTGTGCATGAAGAACTTACAAAAACAAAAATATATTCCACATTGACTAAAGCACATTATTGAAATACAATAAAAAAGTGTTAAAAAAATACTAAGGGAAGATGCTTGCATTGCATGGGACTGTTGGGAAGTAAGGAATATAGAACAAGAATACGTTCTGTTTTGTCTCCTTCCATAAGTTTGGAACTTATTCAGCCCCCACGCTTTGAAATAGAAGCAAATTAAATTAAAGGTGGACCCCAAATATTAATTTCCATTCTTTTTTTGGCACAAAAATTCAGACTCATCCTCTAGAATATAATAATCCTTTGCATGAGGGACCAAATTAAAATTAAAGGGAAAAGAAAGAAAGAAAGAAAGAATTGTACTTAACATTTTGTTAAATAGAGAGAGTAGTACTGGACCATAGGACCACTTACTTACCTTACCCCTTGACTTGTACATTGGTTAATGTACCAGATTCTAATGCCACACCTTTCTACTTTTCTCTTATAGTTATTATTCTTCTTATCCATGTAGATTTTTCACTTTTTCACACTTCAATACATATGCATGCTTGTGAACATAGAAACCATGTATGTATCTAGACCTATATCACATATACTAACAAAGTGTTATTGTTAGCATAAGATAGAGGGGGCTAAAATTAATTTATCCTCTCTTATACTACACATCATATGTAGTTCGTTATTGTTAGTCTATAAAAAAGTGTAAATAGGGCAAAAGACTTTTTCGACATGTTGGATTTGTTGTGGACTAAGTTAATTCAAAATCCCACATTAGATAGTATAAAAAAGAAGGAAGTGAGTTATTAAAGTTCTACATTGAGTGGAAGAGATCAGAGAAAGAATAGATGACTTATTCATATAAATAATGAGAGTTACTTTGAGTATTCTCACGAAAACTTTTATTAGTCTCTTGGATTTAATGAGGTATTTGGTAATTGTGTGTTTTGTGGTGGTTTATAATTCATCCTTATAGGTCATGGAAAAATTTCTCCTCTCGTAATCTTTTCATTATAGGATTCACTACAATTTTATTATGTCTTTCAACTTTTGGATCATGTTTTTATAATAATGGTAATAAATTTCACTTGATGTATAATACAAGGGGTTAAATTAATTTCAATCCCATGATATATTAAAAATTGAGAAGACAAATTCTTTCGACATCCGTAAGATTAACCTTTTTACTCTCGAAATAAGGTGGAAATTAGGGATGGCAATCAAGCGGAATGGATTCCAATGCCCTACTACCTGCCTCGTGGCCGAATACCCTCCAAGTACCCGTTAAGCAATATCCAATTAATTGTTTTCAATACTTGCCGAGTGTGCAATGTTACTGGGGATAGGGATCTAACAAAGGTAAC
The DNA here is from genome assembly GCA_037177725.1 of Cyamopsis tetragonoloba. Classification (NCBI taxonomy): domain Eukaryota; kingdom Viridiplantae; phylum Streptophyta; class Magnoliopsida; order Fabales; family Fabaceae; genus Cyamopsis; species Cyamopsis tetragonoloba. The sequence goes on from CM074122.1 coordinate 23,147,659, forward strand.
AACCAAACCAGCTTAGTTGTTTAACAATGGCAGAAAAAAAGAATGAAATGAATTAGGGCTAGCTCAATATAACTTTATATACTATAGAACACTATTTTTAATTTTACTTAGCATACAGGTTATCTGCGAGTACGAATACCATCATACCCGTCCCTCACTCCCATTTATTAACGAGTAAAAAATACCTGCTAACTATGACCTGCAAGTACCTGTTTGTTTCTCAAACCCATCTCGTGATATTTTTGCAAGTCCAAATCTCCTCAAGTGCACCTTATGGTGTTGTACAAGATAGAAAGAGAAAGTTTAATTGTAAGTTTCACCTATCAAACAGAACTTATAATTAAACTCTTTCTTTCTCTCTCATACAAACACCTCAAGTGAACCGCACAGATATCCAACTCTATTTTTATCATCTCTAGTGAGAATACCATGGGAAATTAAAAAATGACGGCTGAAATAGAAAATTATTGATTATTGGCCAATGAAGAGATTAGAATGTGTGCTAGATTTGGCCTTATAGGAGCTCCAACTGCATGGCATATTCTAGGCTATTCCACTAAGAAATTAATTACAGAATTAATAATGTGTTAGAATCTGATTCATTTTTAATTAAAACCAGGAAATGCATGTGTCATCTGAATGCAAATCTTCATTATTCAATTGGAAATACCAAATCTGTAATTGTACAATATGTAAGTAGTGTAGTACTAGGTGATTAAATTTGAAAAATTTTCAAAAATCTTTTAATGCAAAATAAACCTTTTTTGAAAAAGACCAAAGTCACTAATTAATACTACCTCTGCACTCGTGTGTAAGCGAAAAATAATTAATTTATACATATTAAGAAAATTAATTAATTATTTTTAATTTTCTTAGTTTTATATAAAACATAAACTTAAATTATCAAAATATCTTTCATAATATTTTATTTTATTTTTAAGTCTGGAGGTAATACAAACTAGTTATCACCACTAGCCACAAAGAGAAGCAGGGGATTATTTATAAACCGTATCTAATATGCTGATACCAATTCTTTTGGTGCAAAATTTAGACAAACATTTTATGGACAAGTTTATAAAAACCATAAAAACAAATAGACCAAATTAAGATTCCTTGAACAGTATCTTCACATCAGTTCTCTCTTGTTCATCATGTTCTTGATTCTGATTTTTGAGAATATATAATGCAGCTAGCAGAATCTCTGAGCAACTTTGGATAAAGTAAAAGCAGAGTTCCTAAGTGGTTTCAAGCATGTGGATAGGGATAATTCGATCATGAAGTTTGATTTCAGTTTTTTTTTTTTAAATTTAAATTTTTTAAAATTTTGATACCAATTTTTCCTCCTTAGATGGACTTAATATCACCACTTGGCAAATTCCCCAAATCATAATATGAGAAACTTATCATCACAGCAAAGAGAATTGATTTTGTGATATTAATTAATATTTAATCACTTTTGATATCAAGTAAGAGTTTGGCAATTCATGCAAATTAAAGTTGCAAACTATGTGAAAATTAAGATATTTTGAATTTAATAATGTCATATTGAGAATAGCTTGGTTGGAACCATATAACATGTCGGAAAGATATTTTAAGAGTTCTTATGGTAAGTTTCATAGTTGGTGACCGCATGGAGATTAGATATGCGTGTGGATATGGGATTTGATTTTCAGTTGTATTATTTTCTTATAAAAAAATTACTTAATAAGCTAAAGGGTTGAAAATAAATAAGTATCTTGAATTTTAATGTATGTGTACTTAAGTATATTTTTCAAATTGTATATTTTAGTTTTTTGAACTTTTTGAAATGTGTATTTGAGTACTCATATTTAGTAATGGTTAAAACTATTATTAATTTTGATAAAAAACCTGTTGCGGACCCATATCCCAGGTTCGCGGCTCGGATCTCTGGAAGGTCCATCAAGTAACACGGCCCATAATGCCGGCCCATTCCATTAAGTGACTCCTACACGAAAAGTATAAATACAAGGAATTATTGGAAACCCAGGTATGATGATCTAACCCTACTATACTACAAGCCCTAGCCAATACTCACTTAAGCGTCGGAGTCTTTGCAGGTACCACTTGCTTCACGGCGGAGCACTCCGGAGAGTCATCGGATTCGCAGGACCACGTCGTACTTGGATCTCTGGTATGCATCAGTGGCGCCGTCTGTGGGGGTACAAAACAAGCGTAGTCTCACGAGTTCGACATGGTCAATACGCGAAAAAAAAACGTATGACGACAACAATCACAGTGTTCATAATGAACCTCGTCTGACGGATCCAGGCGCTTCGCACCCACCCCGTCCTGTTGTATGACGGCCATCGGTGCTTGTAGAAGACGTCCCGGAACCAAAGGCAATCCAGCCCGTCTTGCAATTGACGCTAGAACCTGGCGAGATTCGATGAATGGCTCGTCTCATAGAAGAGCAAGGGAGGCTCATAGAAGAACTCTGGGCAGAAAGGCAGCGGGCTGAGGCTGAGCGGGTCAATTAACCACAACCCACTAATGCACAACCTCCTTCGCTTAGAAACCCAGCCAGGCAACCCCCCAACATCCTAGAGCGACATACCCGCTCAGCGCCAGAGGCACCACAAAATAATCCCGTTATTGATGCGCGACCTGCCCTGCGAATAGGAGGATAGATGTACAGGAACCCAGTGATGGAGACTGAGCGACGTCGCGATGTTTTGGCTAATCCCCAGTTGATGAATGAGGTAGTGGCCGAGAATGACTTGACACTGGGGTATTGTCGAAACCCCTTTACCTCGGATATCATGGCACAAGAGTTACCCTTTAGTTTCCAGTTCGCCAAGAAGTTGGACGACTATGACGGGACGAAGGATCCTCATCAGCATGTCGAGAATTTCGAAAGAATAGTTACTTTTCAAGGCATCCGCGAACCGCTAGCATGTAGGGCGTTCTCATTGACCCTAACTGAAGCAGTTGGCAGGTGGTTCAACGAGTTGCCGCCCAACTCAATCAGGAGTTGGCAGATGTTCAAAGATAAGTTTCTCCGACACTTCACTAGCAGTAAAAGACAGTTCAAATCCGAATATCACTTAAAAAGCATAACACAGGGCGAAAAAGAGCCTTTGCGAGATTTCGTAATTCGTTTTAATAAGGAAGCCCTAGAAGTTAAGGATGTAGCTCCTAATATGATCTTATTTTTCTTAATGGAGGGTTTAAAACTCGGTTTCTTTAAACAGGAACTAACAGGGAACAAGCCCTTGAGCATAGAGGAGCTTAAAGACCAAGCTGAGTTTTGGATCCGAATTGAAGAATAGTCCAAGGCCAGCGGGGATCCCATTTCTCTACAAGTCAAAGCAGAGGACAAATCAGCAAACAAGGGCCCAACCCAGAAAGGTTCCTTCGACCCCAAGTTCAAGGAGAAAGGACCCTGAGGAACGTTTAATAGCTACACCCCCTTGTTAACAACCCCAGCCAAGGTGTATAAAGAGGTCATGAACACAAAGCTGACAGAGCGTCCCCCAGCGATGAGAAGCTAATCCCGAGACCGGAAGAAGTGGTTTGCGCATCACCGAGATCATGGGCACTATACTAAGGAATGTGTCCAGCTCAAGGATGCAATTGAACAGTTGGTACGTCGGAGTAAGCTAAAGGAATTTGTTCAGCCGCAACGAGACTCTCGAGGTCGATAACGAAGCGAATCACCCCGAAATCGGGGCCAAGGAGGTCAAGGCCTGTCCCCCCGACAAAGGAATAATGATGCCAGATAAGGAAGAGGGAGATCCCCATCACTGCAACACCAGTCGGGGTCTCAGCCCCGGGGTGTCATCAATGTCATAGCTGGAGGTATCCCGGCCAAGTCTAAACGCACGCGTACCGAACGAGAGCTTTGTGCTCAGGTAATCCCTGCAACCGATGTGGCTTTATCATTTACTAAGGCTTATTTGCCTGTAGGAAAAATTAGAGAGAACGAGCCGCTGGTGATAACCGCGATGATAGATGGCTTCGAAGTCATCGGATCTTTGTTGACCAAGGCAGCTCAACGGATATCATTTTCTGGAGCTTGTTCGAAAAATTGGGGCTGGGAGCCAAAGACTTAGTCCCCCATCCCAAGAGTTTAATCGGATTTACCAGGGATTCCATCTTTCCAAAAGGCTATGTGGAGTTGGCATGTGCCGTCGGGAGTGGACCGAGACGTCGCTCCATCCTGGTGAAATTCTTAGTAGAAGACTGCCCGTCAGCGTACAACGCAATTTTGGGGAGGCCAACCTTAAATGCCTTAGGCACTGCAATATCAACCCTACATTTGGCAATGAAGTTCCCCGGGAATCAGGGTGATGTGATCACCATACGAGGTAACAAGGACGAAGCTAGAGAATGTTACAAGGAGAGCTTGAAAATTTCTAAAGCTTCGAACGAGGTCCACTTACAATCGAATAACATGTCCTTCCAACGACGAGATCCCCTGAAGGATTCTGCGGTCCTTATTCTCAACTTGGACCCCAGGCTTCATTAGGGAGGTCCGGTATTCAGATTGGGTCTTTAACATGGTAATGGTAAAAAAGGCAAATGGCAAATGGCAAATGTGCACGGATTACACAGACCTGAACAAGGCCTGTCCAAAAGATCCATTCCCTTTACCTTGCATAGACAAATTGGTGGACAATTCTGCAGGGTATAAATACTTGTCCTTCATGGATGCATACTACGACTATAACTAGATTCCAATGCATCCTCAAGATCAAGAGAAAACAGCCTTCATCACCGACTTCGGCATATACTGTTATAACGTAATGCCGTTCGGATTAAAGAACGCCAGAGCTACCTACCAGCGAATGATGAATCTCGTCTTCACCGAGTAGATAGGGCACGTGCTAGAAGTTTATATAGATGACATCATTGTCAAGTCTAAAGAAGGAGGGGATCCTGTGGTAGATCTTGTTGAAGTTTTTCAGCAACTGCAAAAATATGATTTGAGGCTCACCCCAGATAAATGTACCTTTGGCATTGAAGCAGGTAAATTTTTAGGGTTTTTGTTGACAAGCAGGGGTATAGAGGCCAACCCAAACAAGTCTAACACTGTCCTGGAAATTACTAGTCCGAGAAGCATAAAAGAGGTCCAACATTTGACCGGGAGGGTCACTGCCTTATCGCGGTTCCTCCCAGCCTCCGCCACGAAGTGTCTATCGTTCTTCAAGGTATTACGCAACAAAGAAGAGTTCACTTGGGATGAAGCATGTGAAAAAAGCGTTTCAGGAGTTGAAGCAGACATTGGCACACCCCCAGTGCTAACCCGGCATGACCCAGGTAAACCTTTAATTGTGTATTTATCTGTCACTGACGAGGCTGTTAGTGCGGTTTTGGTAAAAGAGGTAGACAAAGTATAGATGCCGGTCTATTTCATCTCAAAAGCCTTGCAGGGGCCAGAACTAAACTATCAAAAACTAGAAAAGCTCGTTTATGCCTTGTTGATAATGTCCTGGCGTCTCAGACCATACTTCCAATGCCACTCGATATACGTACGCACTGACCATCCAATCAGACAGGTGCTGCAAAAGCCCGACCTGGCTGGAAGAATGATGAACTTTGCAATAGAGCTTACCCAATACGATATTTCCTATGAGCCGCGCCAAGCAATAAATGCCCAAGCATTAGCAGATTTTTTGGCAGAAATGACTCACCCTGGTTCCTCCTCACCTGGGGCGTGGGTGCTTCCTGTGGATAGGAAGTGGAGCTGGAGTGATCATTGAAAACGACGACGGGATAGTAGTGGAGTATTTGTTGAAGTTTGCGTTCCAGACATCTAATAATCAGGCTGAATATGAAGCCTGCTTGGCTGGAATTAGAATGGAAAAAGAATTGGGAGCTGGTACCATCACCATCTGCTCGGACTCCCAGTTAATAGTGTCAAAGATAAAAGGTAACTATATGGCCAAGGAACCTATTTTGCAGAAATACTTGGCTAAGGTAAAAGAGAGTTTACAGGGATTATCCGGCTTCCAGATCCAATACATTCCCCGTGAACAGAACCACCAGGTAGATTTATTGTTGAATATGGCAAGCACGAAGAATGTCGATAATGCAAGATCAGTAATTGAAGAAACTCTTCAAAATCCCTGTGTCGTTCTTTAGGCCGAGACCAGTGATTGGCATAGCCGATTCAGCAATATATTTCTCAAGGCTCCTTACCTGCAGACCTGGAAGAGTCTCAGAAGATTGTTAAGTGGGCAGCACAATTCTGCGTGGTACAAGGACATTTATACCGAAGAAGAACCTCAGTCTCGTTGTTGAAATGCATCAGCCCATCTGAAGTTTGGTATATCCTAGCCGAGATACACGAGGGTAGTTGTGGCCTTCATGGCGGTGGTAAAGCGCTAGCCCAAAAAGCCTTGAGAGCCGGTTATTTTTGGCTGACGATGAACGCCGATGCCGCAACTCATGTGAAAACATGCGATGTCTGCCAGTTACACGCCCCACTTGGGCACTTGCCAACTGAAGACCTGTTAGGCCTTTCGATGCGACCCCGAGACAGTTGAAACACTTGTTGGTTGCAGTTGACTACTTCGAGTGGATTGAAGCCGAACCGTCCTCCACGGTAACCTCAGCCCAGGCGCAGAACTTCGTTTTTAGAACTATCATCTGCCGCTTTGACATCTCGGCAACTAGGGGTGGAAACAGACCAGACCAGGCTTTGGCTAAACAGGTTAGGCCTGTTTTAAAATTGATGGAACTAAGCCTAGCCTATTGGCCTATCATAGGCTCATTTTTCAGGCTAAGTCTAGCCTATTTAAAAGCCTATAAAGCCTGAAAGCCTATTTGTAGGCCTACTTTGTCCTAAGATCTCTAAAAAAGCCAACAATTCTATATTAAATATGCCAACAAGCCACTAAATAGGCTAATAGGCATTTTTAACAAGCCCTCTAAATAAGCCTAATTTATAAACATATTAGGAAATTTAATGTATTTAAATTTATAAAATTTATTATTATATATATATTAATTTTTGAAAAAAAATATTTTATTTATATTTATAAAATTTATAATATATATTAAGATTTAATAGGTCGGCCTATTAGGCTTAGTAGGCTTTTTTAAAGGCCTGTACCTAGCCTTTTTACTTAAATAGGCTTTTTAAAAAGCCTGAACCTGGCCTTTTTATTAAACAAGCTAGGCCAGGTCAGCCTTTAAATAGGCCAGGCCATAGGCCTCTGTTAGGCCGACTGGCCTTTTTCCACCCCTATCAACAGCCATGTGACTGACAATGGAACCCAATTCACGGACAAAGGGTTCCGTGAGATGTTGGCCGGCTTACAAATAAAAAGTGTGGCTCATCCCCAGAGCAATGGACAAGCTGAAGCTGCTAACAAAGTTATAGTCGAAGGACTACGTAAGCGTCGTCGAATGTTGGAATGCAATTGGGTTGAGAACTTATACTAGGTATTATGGGCCCATCGTACAACTGCTCACAGCTCCACGGGGGAACTCCTTTTAAGTTGGTCTACGGGACCGACGCCGTGATCCCGGTGGATATCGGAAACCCAACCTGGAGAATTACTTACCCAATCCCGGATAATAATCAAAGACTTTGCGAAGAGCTGGACATCGTTGATGAAGTACGTGAACTTGCTAAAATAAAGGAACTCTCAAGAAAGCAACAAGTTGTGCAGCGATACAACTTGAAGGTTCATAAGAAGAGTTTTCAAGTCGACGACTTGGTTCTCAGACGAGCAAGCATCAGGAACAAGAATGCAAGAGAAGGAAAGTTAGCAGCAAACTGGGAGGGACCTTGTCGAGTTAGAACAAGAATGGATGCTGGGGCTTATGCCCTAGAGTCTCTTACCGGGAAAGTGATCCCGCGAACTTTCAATGTGTTAGACCGTCGGCGGTATTACAGCTAAGTTTGTAATAGTTCAAATAATTAATTGTAATAGGGGGTACTCTTTTTCTTATGGCAGGTTTTATCCCTAAGGAGGGTTTTACTGTTGTAGGTTTTAATGAGGCCCCAATTATCTGATTTAATAAGAAATCATGTTTTCATCTTACTCCTTTAAATTATGTTATAAGTTATATTATTCTGGGATGCTTAGCATTACAGGGGCGATAACATGAAGTCAAGGCTGCAAAATTTAACAATTAAAAAGTTTACCCCGGGAAAGGGCAACCTGCCCCACTAGGAACTTAAAACCTGGAAGGGATCTGTCCCCCATAAACTAAAAGTACCCCAGGAAAGGGCAACCTGCCCCACCAAGAACTTAAAACCTGGAAGGGATCCGTCCCCCATAAACTAATTGATGCCGGGAAAGGACAACTTGCCCCACCAGGAACCTAAATCCTGGAAGGGATCTGTCCCCCATAAACTAAAAGTACCCCAGGAAAGAGCAACTAGTCACGTCCAGGATTTAGATCCGAGGAAAAACCCATCCCCGAGATGTCAACACAAACACCAGCAAGTACAGAATAAAAAGGTCAAAAATCTAACACGTCGAAATAATATTAATTGAAGGAAGAGACACTTCAGTTATATATACATAGATAAAAATTCAAAATAGTACTCGGTACAAAAAGAACTAAGTTAAAAAGACACAAAATCAAGGGCCAGGGGGCAGTGCAGCAATCTCGACTTCAGCCCCGACATCCTTGACACCAGGAGGCGATGCAGAAACTTCCGCCTCAACCCCGGTATTTTTCTCCGGGTTCTCACTACTTGCAGAATCGCCATCCCGCACGTCACTCTCAGTGGCCTCAGAATCTTCAACAACAAACGGTGCCCAAGGGTCAAAAGCTTTAAGGTCGGGATTGGACAAATCAACAGGACGTGGATCACTAGGTTGACAGATATCGATAAGAACACCCTCAGACACAGTATGATCCACGCTCAGACCCCAGAGATTTAGCTGCACCCCAGGGTTCAGCAGCATAACTTGTTGGAGGCAGTTGCAGAAGGCGTCATAATTAAGAGCATCAAAGTCGTCCCTTAAAGTCTCTGCCTCCTTCTTGGCTTCCTCGGCTTCTCGGGATTAAACCTTCAGTTTCTCCACAAGGAAAATTTTGTCCAGCCGAAGTTGATTCACCTCAGTCGTCAGTGACGCCCTTGTCTTAATTAAGCTAGCCTGCTCTCTCTCAGACGCGTCTAAAGAAGCCTTGAGCTTTTTCTCGGCCTCCTTCCACACGTCGTTTTGACGTATGACCTCTTCCCGGGCATCGTCCACATTCCCGGGCATCGTCCACATCCCAGGACAGCTTTTCAACTTGGGCTTGCAATTCGCTCTCCCGAGTTGCCGCATCAAGCTGCTGCTGGTTCAGCTGCTTTTCCAAATCGCGAGTTTTCTCCTCCAATTCTACTACCCGCTGATTCAGAATATCATTATCCTTCCAAGAGACTGGGGCATTTAATACCCCCTCGGCATCGAACCTAATGTCGTTCAGGAAGGACATAATAATGCCAGCCCATCACTACATTCGTTCACACTGGGCCTGCATTAGTAAAGGTTATCACGCGTCAGTATAGGAAATCACACGGCATTCCGTGCAAATGTAAAGAAAAATAAAATCCTACCTCAAAGGACTCAGTAGAGGAGTTGAAGAAGAAATCCTTAGGATGCATAAAGCTGATCTTAGGGGTGACCAAGTTTTCAAAGATACCCCCCATCTACCTCGCCATGTGGGAACAAAAGGTCGACCCTCCGGCTCAGCAGAAGGATCAGTAGCAACTACGCCATAAAAAGCAAGTACCTCAGATACACTAGTAATATTTTATACGAGAAAAGACAGGAAAGAAATGGAAAAGTACCTTTCCCTTTCTTGGCACGCTTTACTTGTGCCTCGTTATCTTCTTTCTCGGTGATGTCGACGGCACCACTCCCTTCCTCAACTGTCTTCCGCTTGCGCTTAAAAATGGGAGGACCTTCCTCCTCCTCCTCATCATCATCGCGTAAATCGACAAGGTTCTTAGTAGCTGGGATGTTCGTAGGAGGAGGAGAAACCGGGGGCTCAGAACCTGGCATTTCAGCAGCAGCCATGTCTGAAGGCGGTGTCACCTCCTTCGGCTTCTCCACCTTGGATGATTTTTTTGGCGCTTTGGAGCCGGGCTGAGAACCTCCACCCTTTTTGCCCTTGCCTTTAAAACGCTCATAATGTGCGGTATAGGCATTCATGATCTCGTCTACAAAAGAAAAACATAGGTAAAGAAATAACCTACAGCAATAAAAGAGAAAGTACCATGTAAAACACTCACCCAAACAACATTTCCGCTGATCTCGAAATTTAGCATGAACAACGTCCTTGCAATGGATGGGAAAATTACGTCCCCCAAAAACATACACAACTTACGATATGTTGAGTGGTCCACTTCTTCCAAAAACCCGGCAAACCAGCCTCTGGAAGTTGAGGAAGGTTATAGTGGGACTCGCTCCAGTACAACGGAAAGAGATCCCTGCCCTTGTTATCCCACCAAAATGATGCCTTACCACGGGGAGCAATCTTGACATAACTATATTTCCTATCCTTGTAGAACTCTTCATAATAAGTGAACAAAGAAGGGTTATCACATTGGCGGAGCGAAATCCACTCTTTCTTCTTTTTGTCTTTGCGATAAGGCTGAAATAGCACACGGAACAACAAGGAAGAACAGTGTCATTCTTGTGCTCAGCAGAACGTTTCGAAGGCTTGGACAAAACCTCATCCGTTAGGTTGTAATTGAGAAGGAGCCACCTGTAGATAGTTCAAAACTTCCACCTGGAAGGAAGAGAAAAGGAACCGCACCCGAATCCGGGAAAACAAACTATGGTACATCATGATATAAGGTTTCTCACCCTCACTAGCAGGACAGCATACCCGTTCATTTTCATTTACCGGGAACATCTCATACGTATCCCCGGGACTCATGTCCTTCTCCTTCGTAGTTTCGCTTCCAGTGCGAATCTGAAGGGGGTAAAGGTTGAAACAAGCACGCCAGTCATTTTCTATAATTTTGAGATCCTCCTTGTCCTCTACGTTAGAAGGAATTTCCAACACTCCTTATTAACCCAAAGACAACTTCAGATGCACTTGATGTCGGCCCATTTCTCAGGAATAGCGTTCGAAGGGTTTTCAGGAGTCTCTACAACAGATTTCCCCTGGTCCTTTTTTGAAATTTTAGAAATGGAGGTACGAGGCGGAGACATGTTTCCTAGTCTACAGAAAGAAGGGAAAGAGTGAGAAAGAAGAAACACTAGAGATGAATAGAATACAACCCAGAATACAGAAAAAGGGGAACACAATAAAAAAAACAAGAACAGATACTCAAGGAACAAGCTTCGAACAGTACAAATGCATCAGCAAACAAATCTACCCGAAAGGTCCTACCTTTCAATCTTGGATAACCTAAAGTTTCTACCTTGAAGAAACATGGGAAAGAAAGGGTTAAGGAGGTAACCCTAGAAGCGCCCCTCTAAAATCAGACAGTTGACAGCCGTTGATGGTAGTAAAGCATTTTTTTAAGGCAAAATGATACTTTTGGTCCCTTAACTTTTTGCGTTAATTCAGTTTGGTCCCATTACTTTTTTTTTATCCGTTTTAGTTCCTATTTTGATTGAATTTGGTCCCTTCAAGCATGGTTTTTGATCGCTTAACGTCATTGACAGATGTAACGGTAGGGGCCAAATTGAATCCAAAATAAAAGTTAAGGAACTAAAACGAATCGAAAAAAAATTAAGGGACCAAAGTGAATTAACGTAAAGAATTAATAGAACAAAAGTGCTATTTTACCTTTTTTTTTTTAAAATAAAATAGTTCTGGATATGTCAAAAAAATATAGGTCTAATTGTTTCATGTATAGAATATATTATCTTTTGTTAAAATACATAGAATCTTTAATATTTTGGTCCCAAGCGAGGAAAAAAAGGAGGAAGAAGACGACGTTGGAATAGTACACAGAATTTACCTTTTATGTGTTTACTTTTCTCTATTATTGCTTCTATCAGTTGATCATGATGAATTTATTTTTTCTATTGCCTCTTGAGTTTTATGTTATATATATATATATATTTACGATAATTACACTAAGTCTGTCTATTTTATACTTATCTCTTTTTATTTTTTAAAAATACATCTATTACTGTGGTTTGTACCTCCATGACAGCTACCAATTTTTTGTTAATTTTTTGGTTAACTGCGTTACTGATTGCGTGACGCATTTTAATTCTAAAATAATGAATTTATCATTTTACTCATTACATTTTATCTCTCGAAAAAGTGTAATAACCTTAAACAATATAATAAATAAGGATAAAATGATAAAATCATTATCTTGAAAGTAAAATGGGTCACTTGAACAGTAACGTTGTTAACTAAAAAGTTAATGGGAAGGGTTAATGTAATGGAGATATAAATCTTAATAGAGTAATTGCAAAAGATTAGTGTAATTATCCCTATATATTTTTTACTGTGTGAATTAGTTGTTTGTTGGTTGTGTCCATATAGATTAATGGTCTAATGTTTAATATATATATTGATGTGGACCGATATTGAGACAGGTCTACGGTCATAAAGTAAAAAAGTTATCAAGATGGAAGATGCTGAACAATATGCTCCTATGATGCCTAATTATTTGATAGTGTTGTAGGGGTTTATGGTATTCATAGAGACTTCAATGTTTAAGTTGGTATTTGACTTACGGTTTGAGTTTAATTAATAGTGTATTAGAGGATACCTAAATTAGATTCTTTCTACTTTTATCCAGTGTTTGTTTTTGGGTTTTTGGGCTTATGGGCCTTTTCTTTTGTTCGGCCCATTTTGCCCTCAAAACCCTATTTGTACTCCTTGTTTTGATGAATGAAATCACTTTTCCTTTTTTCCTTTCACACGCTTCCAACGACGCTAGAATCCTTTATGGTATCACGCCTTAGGGTTTCGACCTAGGGTTTCCCCCTTCGTCTTCCTTGATGGCCACTGACAACGCCGACGCCGGCCTTGCGGCAACGGCGCAGGATCCGGCAAGTCGATGTTACCTATATCCCTGTGATGGTCCTGCAAGTGTTGTGGCTTCTTCGATTGTTGAAGGCACACACAGTTACCAAATTTGGTCAAGAAACATGTCCAGTGCCTTGATCTGTAAAGAAAAGCTTGGATTCATCGATGGTTCTCTTCCGGAGCCCAAGCTGACGAATCCTCTCCGTCAGGCTTAGGTGCGATGCAACAAGATGGTAATCTGCTGCATAACCAAATCGGTTTCCTCACAGATCGCCCAGAGTATAGCATATTTTGATACTGCCATAGAGGTTTGGCAGGATTTACGTACTCGTTTTTTTGACGGTGACTACTTTCGTTTGAGCGATCTTTTGCAGGAAATTCAGTTTGTAAAGCAAGGTGACAGAGATCTTGCCTCTTACTTCACAGATCTGCAGATTAAGTGGCAAGAACTGGATGCTCTTTGTCCCGTTCTTGTCTGTACATGTTTGATTTAGTGTTCCTGTCCTTTATCTTCAAGCTTCAAGAAGTATCGTGACAACGAATACATTGTGTGTTACTTGAAAGGTTTGAACGATGCCTATGACACGGTTCGCCGTCAAATCCTGTGCATAGAGCCCTTACCTCCGATTGCTAAGGTTTTCGCCCTCACTCAGCAACAAGAACATAAGATTTGTCCCTCTTGTAAGGTTTTCTCATCCCAATCTTCTGGATCTGTTGTGGCTGCTTCTTGGAAACAGAACTCTCAAAATCCTAACTATCAGATCAAAGGTAAAGGAAAGGCCACCTGTAATCGCGACTCTTCTTCTGGTACCACCAAGGTTTGCACCTTCTGTGGGAAGGAAAATCACACTATTGAAACTTGTTATTTTAAAAATGGTTTCCCTTCGAACTTTAAATTCAAGAACAAACAGAACTCTTCTATTGTTAATAATGTTGCGAGTTCTTCTTCTGCTGCACCATCCATTCACACTAGCACTAGCACTAAACCTTCCTTGAATCCTAGCCAAGAGGACTACAATACCTTTTTGAATATGATGCAACATTTTAGGGTCACTTCAATTGATTCTTCTGTGAATCAAGTTGCCTCACACAATGCTCACACTGAGAATCCTACAGGTAATTCTCTAGCTAATAAGTTTTGGATTGTAGATAGTGGTGTGACTGACCATGTTTGCAATGATATGAACTTCTTTGTTTCTTTTAAATCCATACAGCCTATATCTGTGAATTTACCTAATGGACAAATATTTGTTGCTAAGTTTGTTGGCAAAATACGATTTTTGGACACTCTATTTCTTGATGATGTTCTATACATTCCTGGATTCCAATTAAATTTTTTTTTTGTCCACAGAATAGTCTCTTCTTTGAATTTAACCATTAGCTTTAACAAGTCTTGTTGTTTTATCCAGGATTTGGAATCCAAGAAGACAATTGGATTGGCTAGGGTTCACTCCAGACTTTATGTCGTTCCTGATCCTGCTTTTTCCATTGCTCTTGATCATATTACTGCTTCTATTTCTCTTAACAATACTTTGGACTGTTTTGATTTGTGGCATTACCATTTAGGACATGCTTCTATTAGTGTTCTTGATGTTGTGCATAAGTTTTTTCCTTATGTCAAATTCAAACATAACATTGCATGTGATCACTGTCATTCTGCTAAACAAACCAGATTACCTTTCACTAACCATAATCACATATCTGATACTCTGTTTTCTTTGATTCATGTTGACATTTGGGGACCTATTAAGACTAACTGTGTGCATGATTACAAATATTTTTTGACTATTGTTGAGGATCATTCCCGTTTTACCTGGGTTTTTCTAATGAAATCTAAATCTGAAACAAGGCAACTTCTTCAAAATTTCATTACCTTTGTAGAAAATCAGTTTGGTTTAACCATTAAGACTGTAAGGAGTGATAATGGTGTAGAATTTTCTATGCATTCTTATTTTACTTCTAAAGGCAAGTTCATCAGACATCCAATGTTGAAACTCCAGAGCAAAACTCTGTAGTTGAACGCAAGCAGCGCCATATATTAAATGTTGCTAGGAGTCTTTTATTTCATTCTTTTGTACCAACATGTTATTGGTCTTATGCTATAATTCATGTTGTGTTCTTGATTAATTGCTTTCCCAGCCGTATTTTGAAACAAGTATCTCCTCATCAGGTATTGTATGGTATGCCCCCTACTCTTCTTGATTTAAAGGTTTTTGGGTGCTTGTGCTACACTATCACAATCACCCAACAGTGATCTAAACTTGACCCTCGTGCTAATAAATGCACTTTTTTAGGTTTTCAAAATGGAACAAAAGGTTATGTTGTCTTAGATATTAAAACTAATAATATCAGTGTTTCGAGAAATGTTATATTTTATGAAAATCAATTTCCCTTTGCATCACTGCTGCATCACTGTCGCAGAATCATGCTGCAGTTGATTATACAGATTTTGGCCATGATTTTTCTGAATTTTTTTCTCACAACCCTACCATTATGGAACAGACAGATCCTACATTAATTCAGCCTGGGCCGCCAGCGTCTGATACATCCCTTATCAATCCCCCCGTCTCATTTGTCTAATACTTTTGTTATATTCCTTACTGATACTTCTGTTACCACTGATGTTGTTGCTAGTACTCGTAAGTCCTTTAGAATTTCTATTCCTCCTAAACATCTTGCAGATTATCAGGTATATCTACTCAATGGTGACTCTGCTGTTGCTTCCACTGTGAAATATCCGCTCATTCTGTCATTAATTATAATAAACTGTCTTCTCCCTATGCTTCTTATTTTATGAATATTTCTACTGTTTCTGAACCAAAAACATATGCCTCTACTATTAAAGATCTGCGTTGGCTTAGTGTTATGAATGATGAGTTAGCTGCTTTAGACGCTAACCATACTTGGGATTTGGTGGAATTACCTAATGGAATTAAACCAATAGGATCAAAGTGGGTCTATAAGATCAAATACAAAGTTGATGGTTCTATCAAACGTTTTAAAGATCGTTTAGTTGCCAAGGGTTACACTCAAGTCGAAGGTATTGATTATTTCGACACTTCCGCACCTGTGGCTAAAATTTCTACTGTTCGGCTTCTCTTATCTCTTGCATCTGTTAATAATTGGATTTCACAACAATGTGATGTGAACAATGTTTTTTGCACGGTGATTTGCATGAGGATGTTTATATGCTGCCACCAAAAGGTTTAAAACTTTCGAAATATTACATTGTTTGTAAACTAAAAAATCTCTTTATGGTCTTAAACAGGCTAGCCGCAAGTGGTTTTCTAAACTTTCTACCTTCTTATTCAATCTTTGTTATGCTCAATGTGGACATGACCATTCTCTCTTTGTTCGAAAAATAGCTAGCTCTTTTACTGCTATATTAGTTTACGTGGATGACCTGATTTTATGTGGCAATGATCAATCTGAAATTAATTCTGTTAAAAGGCTTTTACATGATGCTTTTAAAATAAAAGATCTTGGTGACTTAAAATATTTTCTTGGGCTTGAAATTGCGCGAAATAAAACCGGTATCACTATTTGCCAGCGTAAATATACTCTTGAGCTTATTTCCTCTGTTGGTTTACTTGCAGCAAAATCGGCTAAAACCCCAATGGTAAAAGGCACAACTAAAAGCACTGATAAAGATCCTAATTTTGAAGAAAAAGCTGCTTATCGCCGCCTCATAGGACAATTGCTTTACCTTACAACTACTCGCCCATACATCACATTTGCCGTTCAGCAATTAAGTCAATTCATGGCGCATCCTAAATGTCTTCACCATGCTACTGCCATCCACATCCTTCGATATCTCAAAGATCATCCTGGCCAAGGGCTATTTTACCCTTTCAACAATCCTCTACATTTAAAAGCTTTTAGTGATTCAGATTGGGGTACTTGCTCCAAAACTCGCAAGTCTGTAACAAGGTATTGTATGTTTTTGGGTAATGCTCTAATCTCTTGGCATTGCAAAACACAGTCGACAGTGTCTCGTTCATCCTCTGAAGCAGAATACCGTGCGATGTCATCTATGACATGCGAAGTCCAATGGCTCTCTTACCTTCTTCGTGACTTACATGCATCACATTTAACTCCAGCTTTACTTTTTTGTGATAACAATTCCGCTAGATATATAGCCAAAAATAACGATTTTCATGAACGTACAAAGCACATTGAGATTGACTGCCATGTCGTTCGTGAAAAGCTTATGGCAGGACTCATTAAACTGCTGCTATGGGCCTTTTCTGTTGTTCGACCCATTTCACCCTCAAAACCCTATTTGTACTCCTTGTTCTGATGAATGAAATCACTTTTCTTTTTTTCCTTTCACACGCTTCCAACGGCGCTAGAATCATTTATAGTGATTACATACCTGAGTTAGGTTGACCTACAGTCTATATAGTGGAATAATTAAGTTTTGAATTAAACGTTTGTAGATCATGCACTTGGGCAAGTTTGGGCCTCAGGTCCAAACTAGGGTGAGCCCACACATGATGTACTTTGGCTCATTCTTTATCTTGGAGGTCATAGATCAAGATGGGGGGTTAAATCAAGAAGGAGACCGATCTTCTGAGATAGCTTAGAAGACTAAGATAATTGCCCTCAAGCTGGTAAGCCACTTTATGTGGATTATCGACTTGACAATGAGCTATATGTCAGTTAGGAGGATGTCATTCTAAAATTTGAATAATCAAAACAGTGCAACTCAGTCATATGCTTTGTCTCCGTGATGTGATCGTTACGCCACGTGTCATTATTTGATTAGACTTTCCGACTTCGGTGATCGTGTGCCATCATAGATGGTCAGTGGGGCCGTGCATTAAATGCGATGAGATCGATTTTAAAAACCACCAAACCTTTTGCCTTCTTTTTAAATTTATTGTAGAAGTATGTTTACTTGAATGACTTATGTATTATGCTTTTATCTTGATGATGACAAATACAAGATTACTTGTGATCATGAACATGCTACATATATAAGATAAATGAGTTAACATGAATGCTTGATATACTAAAGTTTTGAAGTTTGGACTAACTATGATTTTAAAATGAGAAATGTTGTGTAGAATAATTCAAGTATTACAAGTGAAATATGTATCAAGAAAATCAAAGACTCAAGTAGTGGTTGACTCAACAAGGAGATTAATGATGACCATGCTTTTGAAGCATTATGGAGAACATAATAAAAAATTTGGATTAGGTCAAAAAAGTCTTCACGATATTATGGATATAAAACTTAGGTTAAATAAGGGTGAAGTTACTAAACTATCATATGATAGAGCTTACCTTTATCTTGTCCCCACACTTACATTTATAGCCATCAACTTGATAATAGCCATTAATGTGTTTTTTTGAAATAAACACATTTTGCTAAAAACTCATCTAAAGCAAGTGTTTTTCAAAGAATTCGATGAAAAGTTTGTTCATCATGAAAAGTATTTTTTCTATTAAAGACAAGTGATTGCAAAGATTCCAATTTGAAAATAAGCGCCCAAACAAATTTATTTTCAAGTGCTAGCTTTGGTGATTTTTAAAAGGCTAAAATATAACTTTAGTCTTTTATTATTTTTTTTTTTGTCAATTTGGTCGTTTATCTTTATTTTTCACATCATATCAGTCTTTTTACACTAAAACCATTATGTGCTTTAGTGAAAATGTCACAATGAAGTTGAGGAAGATATAGATTAAAGCACTAAATGATGGTATTCTCACATTAACTCTTTGGTTATCTTTTCCAGTATTGTGACTTAATGGAGAATATGACTTAATTGAAAGAAGAATATAACTTAATTGAATTTTTTATTGCCTCATATCAAATTATTGATTTGATTGGATAAGAGGACAGTGTCATCTTAATAGAGATAGTACCATAGAAAGCACCATTATAATTAATGTGATTTTAAAAAGGGATGGTAAGAGATAACTAATGTAATGATGAAAAAGAAAAAAAAGGTAAGTTAGGAAGATTATATACATTTTTTATAAAAATCTATGCATTAATTAATTTTATTATATTTTTTTAATAAGCGTAAATATGCTTGTCTAAAATAAGACCTTATAATGCTCCCCTGATCTTTATTATAAGACATATTTAATTACATTATACATATATACTAATAAAGTTAGTTTGTTGCATCAATTTTTTCAAAAAGTTGTGTGATATATTAATTATATCCTTTCTTGAATATTGTGTTTAGCGGCTAGTACAATAAAGTCAAATCATTTAATAAGGATAAATAAGAAAAATAATGATAAAGACTTTTTTTTAGTAAGCAAAAAAATATTATTAGTGAAGAGTATACTTAAGAAATACTCTTATAATAATCATAAAAACTTTATGAGATATATGTAGTACCTTATAAAAAGAACCACCAAATCTTTTTAAAATATGTCTTGTAATAAGGGCATGAGTATAAAACTGTGGCAGTATTTTACTACTCCATGCATCAATGAAATAAATACATATGGAATATATATAAGAAATTGTATTATAAAAAGTTTAACAAATATTTTAATAAAAATAAGAGTAATAATTATATTTTTTAATAGGAATGTTTTACTCTTAAATAAACCCAAAAAAAGGAACTGTGAGAATAATAGACCAGTGATCAATCTGGTCAATCATATTAGGATGGTAATTACTCATGATTGTGATTTGGTTGGGCAAATATATATGACGGCGGTGGTTAAAATGCAAAGCGAGAAATGGTCCTCACGGGAAAAAGGAAAAAATAAAAAAAATAAAAAAAAATGAAGTAGCTAGGGGAAAAACAAATTAAAGAGATTCTTTGAATTATGATCAACATGAGAATCTTAACTCAGGCTAAAGCCCATAAATCATATTCTCAAGTAACGAATTTGGTTAATATTCTTGTCGGAATGCCCAAAAAAATGGATTCTCACTTCCCCACCAATCTTTTTAGCTAAAATCTAATAAGATGCCTATATATATGGGCATATTATGACAGTTGTGTCCTCCATGGTATTGCTATCGTTTTCATGGAATATGTTGCAATGTCTTGTTTGTTTTAATTACGGTTAATTTTATGATAAAAAAAGTTAGTTTAATGTTCTCATCTTATATATCACATATATAAATTTAAAGTGTAAATTCTAAATTTTTATCAAAATAGTTCAATTTATCATAATTATAAACTTATTTAATGCTTAATTTTTCAATAAAAAAAATTATTTTTAAAGTTCTTAAACTTAACCTATGCATTACACATATATGATAGACAATTTTTTAATTAAATAGCAAATACTAACTATTGCTCTAAATGTATTAATTAAAATAACAAATATATACAGCAAGATTTCATTAAAAAATATTTCTAAATATAAAAAAACTAAATAATATGTAATGAGAGAGAGAGGGGTAGAGAGCGAGCGGTGGACGGATGGACTTTGGTGAGATCGCGCAATCGGATAGCACGGAAACTAGCGCGGGCTAGAGGGATAGATCGACGGGAACAGTGGAGTTGGACACCTCAGGAGCGGCGGCGTGGAAGATAGTGATTGATCGATAGGGTTTCGCATGGCACTGTGAACTTCTTCATTATGAATTTTCTAAATGAATATCATCAGGGGGATTTGTGGGAGGCTTTTAATTTGCTCATTTGGGGAAGGTTAAGGGTGTTTTTATACCTGGGAAGCGTAGTTAGGGAGGGGACCATTTTGGTTTTGTGTGTTTTGACGACGTGACTAGTGTGCCTTTGTTGGAGGATAAATTGCATCAATTATGGTTTGGTTCTTATAAACTCTGCATTAACAGAGCTCGTTTCACTAGGAATGAATCGTCAACGGTTCAAAAATTGCCTCCGGTAAAGCCTTTTCGTGAGAAGAAGGTGGAGAGAGGGCATTCTTTTTACCAAGGACCGTGTTTAGGTTGAGAAGCCTTTGGTTGCTTAGGCAAGGATGGCCTTTGATCCATGGAGGGGTATTTGTTTTTCTTCGAACACAGAGTCAATGGCAAGGTTGTGGAAGGCTTTGATTGGTGTGGCTCATTCTTATGATCTTGCTACAATTATTACAGAGTGCTTGGACAAGAGGGTTTGGTGGCTTTAACTGTGACACCTATGAGGGGTAAGGAAGTTTTTTTAGAGGTGAAAGGGGGGAAAGACTTAGACCAAATTGTGAAGGATGTTGCTAATTCTTTGAAGACCTAGTCACAAAAATACGTCCTTGGGAAACTACGGAGGTGGCGAAGTAGAGACTAATGTGAGTTAGGTGTATTGACGTTCCACTTCATGCATGGGACATCAAGTTTTTTCGCACCGTCAATAATTCTCTTGGTAGGTTCGTTTCTTTTGAAAATGATACTGTTACAAAGATCTGGTATGATGTAGCTCAGATTCTTATTGTCACAAGCTCGAATGACGTAATTCATATAGTGGTTAGGGTCCTTGTTGACGATATCTTCTTTGATGTGGGCATTGTCGAAGAGCCTGCCTTGGTTTCGAATGAGAATAAGGGTGCAAACAAAGTGGTGTCAAATAAGTACACCAAATCTTTGCAGTGGTAAGAAGACGAATTTTTAGAGGGCTTTTTCCGTGGTGGATGGTCGATTCCTGTGAGGTTGACGGGGAAGTTGGTGGCGGATCATTTGGTGGTAGAATATTCAGGATTGAAAGAAGGATGGATGAAATATGTATGATTAACAGGAATGAGGATATTAAAGAAAAGATTATTATTAACGGTATTATTTAAAAACTTAAGGGGTTGATGATGGAGAAGTTCAGGGTAGATTTAGTGGGGGTGATCCCGAAAGATAATCATGAAGCAGATGCTTCTAATTTTATGTCATGTGATGGCTCTTTGGTTTGTAAGCTTCCTTCTATCAAGGAGAAGAAGAAATACATTCAGGATCGCGTGCGAAAGTTGTCAACTCAGGGATTGTTACTCATTGAATTTCTTGTGACGGTTCTCGCGGTAGCACCAGTGAAGCATGATCTTTGGTCAAGCAGAAGCTTTTGGTGAGTTCTGCAAAGGATAATACCATTGTAGTCTTGGCGCAGAGGTTGGGTATTCCTCTTGGTCGGTCTAAGTTAATCCAGCACCTTTCTAATAAGGTTAAAGTTGAGTGTGGGACAGGAGGTGGAGACTTTGGTCTTTAGGGTCTTGGTGTTCTTGTCGGGGATCTTTGTAGTTTCATAATGAAGTTAATTAGCTTTAGTGTGAGGGGGATGGAGAGTCTGTTCAAAAGGAAGGAATTATGGCTTTTAGTGGTCTTTGAGAAGCCATATGTTATTTATTTCTAGGAAACAAAGTTGTCTTCTGTGGGTAAGTCCACTTTGGAATTTATCTGGGGTTGCTCTAATTTTGGTTATGCCTTTAAAGCAGTTGTAGGGAGTTCAAGTGGGATCCTTTCGATTTGGAACTGTACTTCTTTGTCTATTTCAGTAACATTTGAGGAAACTGGTTTTGTCAGGATGTGTGGCACTTGGGTTGCGAAAAGAGAGGAGGTTCTGATGGTGAATGTTTATGCTCCATGTGAGGCCATTCGTCGTTCTGCTTTGTGGTGTGAAGCTCTGATGAGTGGCGTGGGTCTCTATTTAATCACTATGAGGAGGAAATGTGTTGTTTTCATGAGTTCATTGCTAAGCTAGGTTCTTGTTATCTACCTATCATTAGTAGAAAGTATCCTTGGTATAAAGAGGATGAGATCACTATGAGCAGGTTGGACCATTTCTTGGTTTTGTCAATCTGGTTGGACACTTGGAATGAGGTTTCTCAATGGGGTGTGCAGGTGGGAGTTTTTAATCATTGTGCGGTTATTCTGAAAGATAGTAATGTCGATTAGGGACCGAAACCGTTTTGTTTCCAAAACAATTGGTTTTTACATGAGGATTTTGAAAGGGTCATAAAAGATGCTTGCTCTGATTGTGTTTAAGAAGGGTGGGCAGGATATGTTCTAAGAAAAAAACTAAAATTCCTAAAAGATAAGATAAGGGATTAGGGCAAAATAGTATTGCTATTAGAAAAGATGGCATGGAAAAGGTTAAAGAAGCTATATGCTCGCATTTTGTTTCATTGTTCCAATAAAGGGAATCTCAAAGGGTGAGTTTGCATGATGTGGAATTTGAGAGACTTTCTCATAGCGATACTAGTGCTCTTCTAGCTCCATTTGTGAAAGATGAGATCCAAACTGTGGTTAGGGACTATGATAGTAGCAAGAGTTCGGGTCTAGATGGGGTGAATTTTCTTTTTATCAAGATTTTATGGGATACCATTAAGCCTGAGTTATGTAAGTTATTGAGGACTTTATCGTCATGGCAGGTTGGTGTGGGGTTCAGGTAGCTCTTTCATTGTTTTAGTTATGAAGAAAGCAAGTCCTCAGTGTGTGGGTGATTATAAACCGTTTTTCCTCATTGAGTGTATGTACAAAGTGTTGTCAAAGCTACTCACCAACTATTTTAGTAAGGTTCTATCCCGTTTGATTTCAGAGGAGCAATCGACTTTTGTTCCTGGCAAACAAATTTTGGATGGAATTCTTGTGGTTAATGTTGTTGTGGATGAGATTCAGCGTAAGCAACTTCCGAGCTTCCTATTCAAGGTTGATTTTGAGAAGGCATATGATTCTATTGATTGGGTTTTCTTGATCACGTTATGAAGTGCATGGTTTTCCTTATATCCGGCAGGGTGATCATATGTCGCTATTTCTTTATCTTTTGGATGCAGAAGCTTTTAGTAGAATGCTGAGAAAGGCGAAAGAGGTGGGGGCTTTTAAAGGAGTTTCAATTAGCAGGTTCGAATTGGAGGTGACTCATCTTTGATTTGCTTGGTTTGGCTACAAGTTAATGAGTTGATTACCATTAGAGTAACCTTTTTTCTTGCTTTGTTGATGGTAATTGGTTGGAGTTGGTAGCGGCTGAGTTATTGTGTAGGACAGGCAATCTTCCTTTTTCTGATTTAGGTTTACCGATGGGGGAAATCCGATGCAGAAATCAACTTAGAAGCCTGTTATTGATAGAATTCGCAAATGACTGCATTCTTAGGAGTGTAAATCCTTATCTTTTGGTGGTCACATTGTCCTCGTCAAATCTGTCCTTTCGTCGCTCTCGGTTTACTTTCGTTCATTTTTCATAGCTCCCAAAGGTTTCATCTCTTATCTTGACTCTTTATTTTGTCGTTTCCTTTCGGGTGGGAAGGAGGGTTCAAATAAGGTTTTTTGGGTCAGTTAGGATATTATTTGTAAGGATAAGGAGGTAGGGGGTTTGGGGGTGAAACATGTTTTGTTTTACAATCACCCAGGGTTGAATGTTGACTAACTTGGTGTAAACTTTTTAATCAATTGATTGATTAATTTGTTTGTTTGTTATGATTGATTAAAGTTGTTGATATTGGATCTTGTAGATAGCGAGTGCTAGGAGTATACGATTTTTATTTGGAGCATATGGTTTTGGATTTAGAGGTAATTTATTATTATATATAGATATATAGCTAGTATATAAATGTTCACATATTGTTAGGAATTGTCTGTTGTTTGTTAGTGGATAGGGGAGACCCTAATGAAAATTATGAGTACCAAGGTGATGGTTTGCATGTTTTTTTAATGTTGATACATGTGTTTGTTGTTTTTTAGTGGATAGGTAAGACTCTGATGAAAATACTAGAGTACCAAGGTGTTGGTTTATGTTTTGAATTTTCTGTCTATTCAAAATTGGGAAATGCTTGTATTATAGGGGTTATGTTGCCGAAAATTTTCTAAATTAGTATTATACACGTTGAGTGCAGAATATGGAGCGTAGTTGGATGTATGATAGGGTTTGTCTGAATGGGAGGTTGAGAGTTGAGTTTGCAAGGGGAGTGGATGAGTTTGTTAAGAAGGCAAGGGAACTTCATTACTATGCTTTAGAGGAAGGTATTAGATGTCCATGTGTGAAATGTAGGTCCATGAAATTGTTGACGGAGACAGGGGTCAAAGTTCATTTGTATAGAAAAGGGTTTAAGCCATGATATTTGGTTTGGACTGAACACGGTGAAGTTCAACTGGATGGTTACGATGCAGGAGGACAGTCAAGTAGTTTAGATGTTTGGGACGGTCGTAGTGAATTTGATATGATGAACAACATGGTAATAGATGCCTTTAGGGTAGTCGTTCATACCCCAGATGTTAGGATGGAAGACACGGAGAGTGAGAAGGAAATGCCTAACCAAAGTTGTCAGATGTTGTATAATAACTTGCTAGCGGCTAATGAACCCGTATACGAAAGGTGTTCCCAATCGAAGTTATCAATTTCAGTGAGATTGCTGGCGGCTAGAGCTAACTGGCACATTCATTAGAGGTGTGTTGACTTTTTTTTAGAAATATTTACAGGTCTCTCACCCTCTAAGGAGAATTTGCCTAAGAACTATTACGAAGCAACTAAGTTATCATATAAATTAGGCCTGGAGTATTGGATGATTGATTGTTGTAAGAAGGGGTGTATGTTGTATTATAAGGAAGATGCTGGTAGGAAAGAGTGCAAATTTTGTGGAACATTGGAGTATTTACCTAAAAGGGAGTTGATAGGGAGGTACAAGCAAGCTACAGCGAGCAAAATGTTCTACTTTCCAATAATTCCTAGGTTGCAAAGGTTATACGCTTTGACAAAAATGGCAAGTCATATGAGATGGCATAATGACAGTAAGAGTGTAGGCGGTGTTCTCCGTCATCTACAAGATGGTTTGGCATGGAAACACTTTGATGAGTGTTATCCAGAATTTTCCAGGGAGCCAAGAAATGTGAGACTGAAGCTATGTGCTGATGGGTTTACACCCTTTATTCAAGCATCTTCGTCCCCTTACTTGTGTTGGCCTGTAATTGTTGTTCCATACAATCTACCTCCTGAAATGTGTATAACCAAGTCTTACATGTTCTTATTTTGTCTTATACCTGGTCCAAGAAATCCCAATCTTAGAATAGACATGTTCCTTCAACCGTTGATTGATGATCTTCAACTGTTTTGGAGCATGGTGCTTGGACATATGAAATATCTAAGAAGAAAAAATTTATAATGAAAGCCTTTTTGATGTGGACCATTAATGATTTTCCTGCGTACGAGATGTTATCTGGATGGAGCACACATGGTACGTTAGCATGTCCTTGTTGTATGAAAGACACGAAGGCGTTCTGGTTGGACGCTAGTAGGAAGCATTCGTGGTTTGATTGTCATCGCCAATTTCTACCTGAGGATCATAAACTTAGGAGAAGTAGGCAACGTTTTAGAAAGGGTAATCAAGAATAGGATGATCCGCCTTGTATGTTAAGTGGAGAACATGTTTGGGACTTTGTGCGCGACTTTCCAAAAGTGACATAACATGAACCTGCAAAAATACCTGGGTTTGGGTCGCTTCATTGTTGGACCAAGAGAAGTATTTTTTAGGATCTTCCTTACTGGAAAGACAACCTCTTAAGACACAACCTTGATTTTGTATACATTGAAAAAACTTCTTTGACAATATGTTTAACACGGTTATTAATGATTCCGACAAAACAAAGGATCATCAAAAGGCAATGATGGACTTGAAAAGGCATAGTGCACGTGGAGAATTGGAATTGAAACCGTTGGATAATGGAAGAATGGGAATGCCGAAGGCCAAATATACTTTTTCTAAATTTGATGCAAAATTGATTTGCCAATGGGTAAAAGAGTTGAAGATGCCAGATGGGTATGCGTCAAACATAGGTCGGTGTAGTGATGTGAAAAAAGGAGCGATGTCTGGGATGAAGAGTCATGATTGTCATATCTTGATGCAAAATCTACTCTCATTTGCATTCCGTTCTTTGCCTGACGAAGTGTGGAAGCCATTGACTGAGATAAGTCAATTCTTCAAAGATATTTGTTGTCATTCTCTAAAGATGAACGACTTAGATAGAATGGAGCAAAACATTCCTCTAATTCTATGCAAGTTAGAAAAGCGGACCCACTTAAAATCTTTATTGAACAATGACCGGCCATCATATTAGCAAATAAACGTATTATGAGCTTAATGCGTGAAAACAATGAGGGATTAGCTCAAGCAGTACTAAAAAAGGTGCTAACGGCAGTGGGACTCCTGCCGGTAATAAGAAGCTTAAAAAATGAAGCTCATTTCTTTGAAATCCCACTATAGTAATGATATTTCCACCATGCTTCTTCGATTTGATGGAGCATCTTCCAATCTACTTGCCAACTGAAGCACGCCTTGGTGGGCTGGTTCAATATCGGTGAATGTATCTATTTGAAATGTATGACTGTGTTTTACTTGCATTTAAATTAACTATTTTGTTAAATATAATTAATGTGGAGTTTGCTTTCATAGAATGATGGGAGCGTCAAAGAGAGGGGCCAAACAGAAGACGAGGGTTGAAAGATCAATTTGATCCGACTACATCATTAGGAGTTAACATATTTCTGCTCTCACTATTTTAAGAATATTGACTTGTCGGAAACCTCTTCTCCTCGAAATGATCCGGGTCCAATAAAAATGAAGAATTATATACTAAAATAGTCCTTGACTTTGTATTTCATAAGTCAGTTTAGTCCCTCGTGAAATCAGTCATTTTAGTCCCTAACTTTCACTATTATTGGGCATTTTAGTCCTTGAAAGTCAGGGACTAAAATGAATGTTTATATAATTCAGGGATTAAAGTGACCTGCAAAATGCAAAGTCAAGGACTAAAGTGACTTATCCGCACAAAGTCAGGGACTAAAGTGAATTATTCTGACAAAGTTAGGGACCGAAATGGTACGTCACTCAATAAATGAAAGTGGTCAAGAACTTTGCCACCATACTTTCTATTTGCTCACATAAGCTAACCGGTAATGCAAAACATCCCATTATGTATTGAGGGATAGCTCGCGCTACTGCTTTGATGAGGACTTCTCTTCCAGCTTTAGATAAAACCTTCTCTTTCCACCCTTTGAGTTTCTTCCACACTCGGTCACGAACAAAATCAAAGACTTGTTTCTTCGATCTACCAATCAATGTCGAAAGACCTAAGTATCTATCATGACTCTCAACAGCCTTTATCCCCAAAACTCATTCGAGCATACTTATTCTTGTACTAAGCACATTTCGACTTACAGAGAGCTCTGACTTGTCTAGATTTATCTTCTGACCTAAGGCTCACTCATAGGACAACAATATATCACGAATCACACTCGCCTCTGTGACATTGGTCGCACAAATAAGATACTATCATATGCAAAAAAGAGATGTGAGATCAGTGGGGCATGAGAGGAGACCTTCAACCCATGCAGTGCTTGGTCCTCCACACTTTTATAAATCATGGCTGAGAAAACTTCTGCACATAAAATGAAAAGATACAGCGAAAGGGGATCGCCTTGCTGAAGCCCTCATTGTGCACAGAAATTATGATGAATCTCGCCATTAATCATCACTAAAATTATCTCTTTAAGATTCAGATATCACTAAAATAAATTTTATCTCTTATAATGAAGATTTTATGTACACATAACGTAACTAATAGCTTGTTTGGATGTGCTTATTTTTGTAAAATAAATACTTATTTTAATAAAAAAATTTCTATAAGTTTTAATATGTTTGTACTTCTCAAAATAATCATAAACGGGAAATAATGGTTTGTGTTGCTTCTCAAAATAATCAACAATAATAAAATAGAGAAGACTAAAAAATTAATTATTCTAATTCCAACCAAATGTAAACAACTTCTTATTTTTACCGTAATCAATTAAAAAAATAATTACTTTTTTACTTGACTTTAAAATCAATTATTTTTTAGTTTAAACAATTAAAGTTTCACTCTTTTTAAAAATAATTTAAATTTAACCCAATCTATATCTTTTTATCAAAAACTAAAAATTATTCAAATATCATTAAAATAGTGTTGCCAAAGAAAATATCATTAAAATAGATTTTATTTCTCAATAAAAAATTTATATATACATAACATAACTAAAATTCACTCTTTTTAAATATAGTTTAAATCATTAAGTTCTTTTTATCTCAGAAGTGAATACAAATAATAAATCATAATGCACTTATTTTGAATTTGAAGCACGGTATATGATAAAGACAAAGAAAATTGAAAACTAAACAAGGTAGAACCTAAATCTAATCCAAATTTGTTAATAAAAAAAAATCTAATCTAAATTTTAATTTGAGGAAGCTATATTATTTTTGGTATTAGCATTGAAGTGGCAGGGCAGAAGAAGAACATGGCAGGGCAGAAGAACATGGCAAGCAGAAGCCTCAGCTGTTTTTGCAAAGACATTCGATGCCCTCACTGCGCTGGACCTCTTTCAAAGGATGCGGTATTTTCCGATTCCCATCTTCACGATTTTCCTTCAATTCAATTACTTTTCTCTCTGTTTCTTACTTTTTCTTTTTCCAATTTTTCTTCAGGAAACCAGTAGCTGGACCCTTCCTCCACTCGTCAGAGACAGCTTTTCTATGGTTAATTCTTCACCTTTTTGTTCTCGAAATTCAATCTGTTTGCCATTTTGATGTTTGTTTGTTGTGCATTGGATCTAATCATGTGATGAGCTGCGGAATTTGTTTGGTTTTTGTGTGGGTTTCTGAGGTTTTGATCGTTAATTTAGGGATTTTGATTTTATGCAGATTGGTTCTGCCGTTGGCGGCACTACTAGTGCGTTTTATGGATTCAACCACGGTATGTTTTTTTGTGTGAATTTATTTATGTATTTGTATGTGAATATGTTATATGATCCTATTAGTGAAATATAGTAGCTTGCTATTCTGCCCTAAAGAGTAATTCATGTTTGGACTTTGGAGAATGGAAAAGATGCACGTATGATGTACAAAACTGTTTGATCATTTTTTTTTTCAATTGTTAATTTTTGTTTAATGCTCCACCCCTCATGACTCAACTAACATTAGTTAGTTGATTGTTAGGATTTAATTTAGCTCGTTGATTTATCTATTATAAAATTTTAAAAAGTTAAAGTACTATCAATCAATAAAACAACTATTATGCACTTCATTCGAACTCGAATTGGAGGATTTATGGCACTTGGTAATAAGATGAAGGAGAATGTATAGCCATATAGGTTTGTTTGATTTTTAAATTGTAATTCTGGAGACAATTTATGTTTCATGCTGAAAAAAATGAAGCTTGAATGTTAATATTAACAGCCAGTTCTATTATTGAAAGGGATTCTTTTTTTGTAATGCAGTTATGCCTGTTGTCCGCAGATACGTAAAAGGACCCATGTGGTTACATTTTCTCATTGGTGTAAGTTTCTTGTGCCTTTTTGACCCCCTTTCTTCTTCTTTTTTTTCTTTTTTTTTTTTCGCGAAGAATCATTCATTTTGTTAAGTTTATGAAGTTCTCTCATTTGATGTATTCTTTAACGTTTGTCTTTTGCTCATTTATCTTCTTTCCATGTTTAATGATTTTTTATGCAAAAGTTTTGAAGTAGATTATGCTTACTATAAGCCTTGTTGTATTCTTGTGAGTATTTAACTGTTGACTGCTGATGATCTAGGCTATTTAGTTTTAACTAATAATCTGGACTTCCTTCTTATTTTCTTCGAAACAATAGAGAAAAGTTGTTTGATGCAATTTCTGTTGGCTGAAAAAGTATAAACCGTTCATTGTGACTGCGAAAGAAAACCATTTGTCCCCTATCGTAATTCTTATCAAGTCTTGAAAGTTGAAACCATTTATGCATGTCTTTAACGATTAACATCCTTGGACAGTTAACGGGACCCTGTAACCGTTCCTGTGATGACAAGAAAGCAGCCCCGGTGACCTAGACACTCTTGCTTCTATATATTTGTTAGGTAATTTAGTTTCTTTAACCAATCCATATAAGTAATTGGACAGACTTACATGTCGCGTTCTATAATTTGTAAGGGAGTCATGTTGGCTTCAAGTAAAAGATCAATTGTGTTTCAGTTTATTCCCCCCATGATTACAGATTACTACATAAATACCTCCATAGTGGTTATCTCTTGTAGAATCATATAAATTTTGATTTCCAGTTGCCAAAAGGGGACATATTGTTTCTTTTTGGACTGAGGGAAGAGGTTGGCCTTCGTTACATTGTTGCAGCAGTTTTCTCAATCACCTGCATTTTATCACCAGCTTTGAAATATTTTCTGAGTAAATTTTAGTCACGCTACTTGGATTAGACCTATTTCGACGCATTAATTGTTGGTTGACCTTCTCGTAAAATGTCCATGCCTTTCTGTCACCTCTGAATTAAGGCTGCTCTAAATTTGTCCATCTGCTGGAGCTGGAGTTCTGGACTCATTTATTCTTTCCTCAATGTGTTTAGGGTTGAAGTTGAAGTCATTATATATTTTTTGGTAAACTTTGAACTTTGGAATGTACTCCTCTGTTGTTTTTGTTTGTTTGTTTGTATTTTCTTATTCATGTTATATGGGACATCTTTTGCAATTTAGAGTATCTAAAATTGAGTTCATAGGTATTCAAGAATTCTAGAGCTTTTACTCATACTACCCCAGCAGAATAATTCCTAGGGCATACTTTATTCCTTTTTGTTTCATCGAGTACTTGTTAGTTGTTACCATCAAACTGACTGAAACCTTTCTCTGATTTCAGACACCACCTGTGATAGTATTCTCTTCAACCTGTGCAGGGCTTGCAGGTAAATTTCTGATTATGTTATTATTACTTACTTTGCTCGGGTCATGGACTGAGTCAATTCGGATGAGCTACTAGAGAAGTACCTGTAGGATTAGGATTTTCAGTGTGTTATAAGTTGTTTCTACATAAAATTCAAAGTTAGCTTCTCAAATAAACTTGCTTACCTTTTAACTTTTCCAAAAGCTACTTGTGAGTTGTGATAAATTCGGAAAAGTTGAGGTTAGGAAGATTATTTAAGAAGCTGACTTCTGAAATTTATTTAGCAACTTCTAACATGACGAATTCTACTCCTATCTTACTTCTTTAGAAGCTCATCCAAACAAACTCTAGTTTGGAGGTTCACAAGAAGTGTTTCTAGGAGTAAAGTTTTTCATATAAACATTAATGTCATAAACTGTTATAGGAAGTTATTCAAGAAGCTAACATTTCAAATTTTTGTAAAGAAGTTTATGACACTAGTGTTTAGACTTTATACTTTTTAAAAAAAAAAGATAAAAAAATCTACTCTTCTATAAGTACTTTTGACAAGTTCTTCCAAACATACTTTACATGCATATAGTCTTCAGTTTTAGCTTACACTAAATAAGTATCAAGGTTTTCTAAATTTCTCACTTTCAAGAATTTGCCATGTTAAAAAGCTGAAATTTTTCATGATCAAACTTACTTTACCTAACAATGTTTTCTGTGTTTGATGAGCCCTACCCTTTCTATTGTTGTTCTTGAATGGTCCTTTTCCTTGTGATGCTGAGTATATAAAAACGTAATTCGAATAACTGTAGGTGGGGCTGTTCCTGCTTTTGCACAACTTGTTTCGTCGTCTTACCACTCAGCACTGTCATCGCCTCCTTCAGAAGACGAGAAGATTCAGAAGTCAAGAACTTCCTCTACTCTATAATTCTTCTATACGCCTATGGATGGCTTACTTACACTAAAATCAAGCATTCATGTTATGTTTGCTGAGAGTTTTGTTTTTCTCTTGTAAATACTGTTTCTTTTGAGTTTTCACTATTCAGCATTGATGCTTCAGTGTGTTTGTAATTAAGCCCCCATCAACTGGTTTTACAGATCCGCATCATCTGTAATTTCGTTCATCAATAGGATTCGTTTTGCTAATTAGGTTGCCTCAATTCTGGATTTCTAATGATTAATGCTTTATGTACCATTATTTACTTACATCTATTTTACCACCTATTTTTTAATCTTTCTTTGTTAAATATCACATCACTTTTCATATTTCTTTATATCTTTTATACCATGACACTCAAAACTGAGATTTACACTTACAATTTTTTTTTTAATATTAATTAGTGTTACCGCTGATTATTTGATTGAATGAAATTCAATATCATGTGGTAATTTGAAGTTTCTGAACATTATGCTGGTAACACTTGATCTGGTCGTTATACGTCAAATTATAGCTTAACAAAGCGTTTAAATTTAATTCATGGTGCCATTTTTGCTTTTCTTTGACAGTATCTTTCTTTTCCTTTTTTTTTTTTTTTTTTTTGGTTTTGTTTGCAGTCATTTAGCATTCTAAATCAAAATTAACCAAAAGAGGACTCAAAACAAACTTATTTCTGGTTAGAAAAAAATCAGTATTAGTAGCATAATCACCGGCAATGTCTGAAGGATGTTTGGATAAAACTGCAAGTGTAAACAATAGAATGGAACTGGGTAAAATAAAACGTAATGGAAATTTTTATTTTCTTCACATGCATTTGTCAATTACTGATTTTCTCATTAGTTAAAACTTAACACTTCCTCTAAAGTGAAGACTTGAATCAAATCTGATATATTAATAATGTCAATGGCACCCATTAGGTTAAATTGGTGGCTAATGGAAAAAAGTTTTAAGTAGCAATTCCTCAGCTCAAACAGTTTCACTTATTAAAAAAAAATGCCAATTAGGTGTTAACAAATGCTCCTCATGACAACTTCAGGTACTTGATACTCCTTAGAAATTCATACCTATTCTTCAACAACCTATTCTCCATCATTCCATTCATCAATTTTTCCCTAGGCTAAAATGTGCCACCAGGAAGCCTCATTCAAAATCTGCGGCCATGGATTCTGTCTTGGAAAAAACAAAATAAAGGAAACAGTTTCTTTACAATGGTCCTTGTTAAAGAATTCAAGGAAGGGATGCCCTTATATCATTTTGTGCAAACTTTACTTTCTGAAGGACAGAGTCAATGTAACCAATGTTGCTTTGGGCTTCTGAGACATGTGACTCACTCTCTTTTAACATTGTGGTATATAAGGCGAACAAATAAAAACGAAACTTGGAAACTGATCGCACCAAATATGAGGAAGAAAGCATAGCACAGGCACGCATTGTAGCCGATAAAAAAGGATAGCTGCAAGAGCCCACTCATATTTGATCTCGCATAGAAGAAGATACAGTAGCCGAACATGAAAATGGCTGTTGAACCACCACACAGCACAGATCTGCACCCACCAAAAAATAAAAAACATAAGTGACAAAGCCTCATATTGAAGTGTGCAATGTTCATAGATTTTATACTGTTCTTTCACAATGTTCATAGATTTTATACTGTTCTTTCCCTCCCAAGTCCCAACATTCGTATGAAAACATGATAAACATACTAAATTACATGTCTTTTAATTTTGGTTTCCACAAATTTGATGTGAATCAAGCCATTTATTTATATTTTGATGAATGAAAAGAGGTATTGTTGAAAAGCAAAGATGCACTGAAGTAGGGATGAGGATAAGGTACCCTAGAGACTTGAAAGGAAAAACAAAATCAAAAGAGAAACAAATAAGGAAACTAGGAATTGAACAAGGTAGCCGTATTCCTTTTAATTTAAAGCAATTTAATGTATTTGAAATCATCATAGCAAGAAACTTAGCTGAAGATCTTCTCCCCAGTAGTAATGGCTATCAAAGATCATCTAATCTTGTCATCTCATATGTGCAGGCTTTGATATTAAAAATGTTTATCTCTATATATAATCTCAGTCTTTGTTTCTGTAAGATGGATAACAAGAGTTGAGATATAAGAGTGGATCTTAAACAAGGATCAATTATGTGCATTACTTATTAGTGTCATTCCCAGATGCTTTATTATGGGTTTTATATATTTATGACATCTAAACTCAATCGTCACCACATTAATTTCCCTTTGTATATGCTATCAAGGATTAATGGCCTGTTTGGTTTAAGAAAATATTTTCTGGGTTCAGTTCCAGTTTCATAAATAATTACAAAACAGCCACATTGCTATTATTTTGTTTCCTGTTTTCAAGAGTTTATACAAGAAACACTTTAAACAGGATAATATTTTTTTATTATTTCACTGTTTCCCATACAAACTTTAGAAAATAGGAAACAACTTGGCAAAAAGTGGTAGTTTTGTAATTATTTATAAAAAACAAAAAACGGAAACAGTGTTTTCTCAAATCAAACAGACCCTAATATTGCCCAACACACATAAACAAAAGAGGGAGGAGGGTATGGGAGAGAGAAAAGCATTAAACAGAAGCAAGCAACAAGCATTGATGTCAGCAACACAACATACCTGCACCACCATTCATGATCTTCCACAGATAGTTGAATGTAAGTCAATCCAACATTGATAAGTGCAACGGCCACAATAACAGTGATGAATGTGGCAAACAAAATGCTAGGAAGAGTGTATATTTTGTAACCCCACAAACTAGCATACACCTGGTGTAACTGCAGGACACTTGCGCTGAAAGGCACAAGACCACCAATAAACATTTGAAATGGAGTTCTCCTGTACCAAGCAAGTTGTTGAGTCTCTCTTGGATATCTCTTTGTAACGGAAGGGTGTTGAATTTCGGATCTCAAACGGTATCCAATCACTCCGCCGAATGCAAGAAGTGGGATGGCAAGAAATGTTAATAAAGCAAGAATTACGATAATGGAGCCCAATGGAAGTGCAGCTGTGGCCTTGTAAGATATTGCAATGATGTTGAGGATGGAGGCTACGACGAACACGGGTCCAATGTAAAGAATTCCTGCTAGAGTAACACTCCTTTCCTAGAATCACAGTCAACATACATGGAAAGTTACAGGCACGTGAAAATAAAGTGAAAAATTAAATTTGTTTTGTTGTTCCCTTGTGAAATTTCATGTAAAATTACCCATCCATTATCAGCAAACTGGCTGTGGAAGGATGCTGCTGTGTAACCAGCAAAAACAGATGAAATGACATACAGCAAGACAAGCCAGTTGAACAGTCCACCTCTTTTGTAGGGATAGAGCGTGCCAATAAATGCGAGAAACATTATGACACAAAGCCTGAACGAAAAGCACATGGTATTTTATATCAAAGGGAGGAACAAAGTTATAAGTTAACAAGTTTAGCTGCAATCTTTTTCAGCTCAAATTACACATTGGTGCATGGCTGTATGATAAACTAGATATCTAAACCACTCTGCCTGCTATAGTGCTATTTCAGGAACTAACTTTGACATGCATTCAATGTTCATATAAGGGCAGAGATCAAGAGTGAGAATAAAACATTTACAGCTACAAACTTCGTCGAGACAGTTAAGGCACACAGTAGAAAAATGATTTCGATAGAATCGGGATGAACAAATATTGAAAAGAAACCCTGTCCACGTGAAAGATGTGTTCATTTAGTACATGAGTTATCCATGAAAGATCGCGTAAGTATAGCTCTCTGATAATCTCTACAGGTGAAGTTATTGGCTTTGTAACTAGTAAACAAATTCTTCCCCCGCTTTGTGTGAAAATTAATACAAAGAATCAGAAAAATGTGGAACCCAACATAACTATGCATGAGACAGATACCAACCCATGAAAACAGAAATCAAGTTGAAGGAGAAAGCTTTTGGTATTTGGCAACAATTTATAGTCTCGGTTCAGGTGGCTAAAGGATTTTATTGAAAACCAGGTTGATTGATTCAAAGATGAAGCTATACATCAAACGCCTTTAATACTTGAAGCCATGATAATTCCATGTAATGTAAAGACTAGAGGCTGAATACGTGGCTTGTGAGAAGAGGCTTGAGGAATATGTATTTCAATTCAAACACTAAAGTAGCTTACAAGATTAGCAATTGGGTACCCGTTCCCACGACAGCAGAAAGTAATGATAAGTTCGGAGGATGTCTGAATACATCGCCATGGATGGACTTCCAGCCAACCTCCTTATCTTCTTCATTAGCATTAGAAAACCTAAATTGCAAACAAAAACTGTTAATCTAACAAATAAAGATAGCCAACATATGTCCTGTTCTTATAGAATCATGAATAAAGAAGAAACTTAACTTACCTTTTCAAGTCACTCTTCAAATGCCGCATATAAAGCATGGCAAGCAAACCAATCAAAAGTAAAATGATGACAATTGAATTAATGAACGAGAACCAATGAACTTGACGGTACACAGGAAGCATCGAAGCTCTCGAGTATCTCTCCATCCTGTTCTCGAAACGTAGTTCAGTGGCATTCCAGAAAACAGAATAAGTGAACTTAACATCAATCTCAACATCTTTTGTTATATCCACAGCGCGATTCGGATCACCAAATGCATTCACTTCTATGACTTGGTTCCCATTGTAAAGAACGTCAAACTGAACATGTGTAAAAAGGTAATAATTGGGCCTTCCCGCACCAGAAGTACTCCAACTATTATGCTCAAGCTTCCCAATGAAACCCCAAAAAGGAAGATCATCCAAGTAAAACTGAAAGTAAAAGTCGCTATTTATAGCTTGCTTGAAGCTTCCAACTTGATCAACTGAAAGCTTCTTTTGGCACAAGATCTCATCAACCTTGTTCTCACTGAACTTGAACTCATACAAAGCATTGCTCAAACGATCACCATTGAGAACTTCCCCTAGGGACTCTTTCTTTCTCACAACTGGCTCTGTGAAAAACACAAACTTTTCATAATCCAAGCAGTTCCAATCAAAAGCCAATTTTATTCCATTTTCAGCATTATGAGATTAAACAAGTAAAACATCAACTTAGTCCTTGAAATTAATACCCTCAATCAGATTATACCTTAAAATTATGAAAGAAATTTTAGTCACTAAAACTAACCCTGGTCAATCAATTTAGTCCCTAATTTTTTTTTTTTTTATTTTTTTTGTGATTTAAGTGACTAAATTGATTGGTGGCTACAATTCCATTGACTAAATTGATGCTTCACTCGAGATTAAACCTAAGTAAGAGCAAGAGTAACTAACCAGGGGTGCAGAATGGCAAATCATAGTACTCATAAGTCTCACTGCAAGAGATAAATTACATAAACAGAAATTCAATGAAGACGAACTCGAGCAAAATCAGTGAGAAAATGAATGGAACCTGGGATTGTCGAAGGGTCCTACTTTGTTGACAAACAATGGGACACCATTCCCGACATCGTAGAGGTGATCCGAGGGTGATGCTGAAATGGAGCGATAGGGAAATTGAAGAGTGGCGAAGAGAAGAAGGAGAATGAGGTTTTGAGGGTTAGCCATAGATGCAGATTCAGCGCTTCTCCAAATCACTGAGTCAAATGCTTTCAGAATTCAGAGTATACACAGGACACGACCTTTCGTAAATGCTACAAGTTTTGGACATAAATAATTTTGTAAGATCAAACGAAATCAATGAAACTACATGGAATTGGTACAGCTTGCTATAGAAAGTGAGTGCTAAAGTGATTAGATTGCAAACCAAAATTAATGTTCGACTTAAATAAGTGTTTAATCTCTATAAAATAATTTTTTGTTCTAGTCTTTATAAAATATTATTTTATATTTTAATCCAACTTAATTTAATTTTTTTTGGCAAAAATATAATTTTGGTCTCTTAACTTTTACTCAAGGTTCATTTTGGTCTCATAACTTTTTTAAGATTAATTTGAGTCTTTTTAACTTTTGTTTTGGTTCAAAATGGTTTTTTCATTAATCCCGTTAGCAATTTAATGAATTTTTGACGGCCCAAATTGTTCTAAATAAATGATCTAAATTATTGTAAATCAACATCTTAAAATAAATAGATAACAAAATGTAATAGCATTAGTTAAAAGTCCGTTAAATTGTTAACGAAAGTGACAATAGGGACCATTTTAGACCAAAAACAGAAGTTAAAAGACCTAAATGAACCTTAAAAAAGTTATGGGACAAAAGTTATAGTCCCTAAAATTTTATTTCACAATAAATACAAATTTTTAGTTTTTATAGTTACTAAATTTTGTTTTTAATTTTCTTAACTTAATTTTTTCTTATTTTTTCTCTGAAATTTCAATTTTTTATTTTGGTACCTTAAAAAAAATATGATAATTTTGTTTTAAAAAAAATAACTTTAGGAACTAAAAATAAAATTTTAAATTAAGTTAGATATGATTTACATTTACATGATTTTGATGTTGAAATAATAATATGGAAGTGAAGGATGAGATTGATGGAGCAATATCTTCTCTTAAGCAAGTCTTAGATCCTAATGTAATTAAGACAAAAGGTGCCCCCGATGAAGAAAAAGTATGGCAACAAGAGGAATCAGTGTTTAATTGTAAGCATAATGCGCATATATACGAAAAAAGTCATGTCCTAAGCTTGTTCATAATGTAACACATGATATAAGTTTTGCATTCTATGTTATGTTTCTTTTCTATGTTTTTACATAATAATTTGCTTATGGCTTATAATTTTCCATGTCCACTTTAATAGCAACTGATTCTTTCTTTCCTTTTTGCCTTCTCATCATATAGAAAACTTCTTGGGATATTATAATATTTTTACAACTATGGTTACTGGGTATGAACACACATTGCTTTGGTGCATAGACACTTGGCATAATTTAACGATCTCTAAAAAATTGAGTTTAATTTTAAAAAATGTTGAATAATTATGTAAATTGAACTCGACACTTCAATGTTAATAATATATTGTTCTCAATAACGCTGGTAATAAGGTAAGTAATTTAAAAATTGCGTTTTCAGTATTTTTCAAAAATTACTCTATTTTTCAAATGTATAGTTAACCATCTTTCAAAAAATTAAGTTTGATTTTAAAAATGTTTAATAATTAAGTATGTTGAACTCCAGACTTTAATATTAATAATACATTTCTCTCAATAAGGCTTGTAATAAGTTAACTAATTTAGAAATTGCGTTTTCATTATTTTTCAAAAACTGCCCAATTCTTCAAATGTATAGTTAACGATCTCTCAAAAAATTAAGTTTGATTTTAAAAACGTTAACGAATTAAGTAAATTGAGTCGAGATTTCAATGTTAATAATACATTTCTCTCAATAAGCATTGTAATAAATTAAGTAACTTAAAAATCTCGTTTTCATTATTTTTTTAAAATTACCCTATTCTTCCAATGTATAGTTAACGATCTGTCAAAAAATTGAGTTTGATTTTAAAAATGTTAAAGAATTAAGTAAATTGAGTTTGAGACATAGATGTTAATAAGACATTGCTCTCAATAAGGCTTGTAATAAGTAAAGTAATTTAAAAATCTCGTTTTCATTATTTTTCAAAAACTGCTTTATTCTTTAAATGTTTATTTAACAATCTCTCGAAAAATTGAAATAGATTTTAAAATTTTTGAAGAATTAAGTAAATTGAGCGCAAGACTTCAATGTTAATAATACATTTCTCTCAATAAGGCTGTAATAAGTTAAGTAATTTAAAAATCTCGTTTTCATTATTTTTTAAAAACTTCCCTGTTCTTCAAATGTAATGTTAACGATCTCTCAAAAAATTGATTTTAATTTTAAAAATGTTGAAGAATTAAGTAAATTGAGTTCGAGACTTTAATGTTAATAATACATTGCTCTCAATAAGGCTTGTAATAAGTTAAATAATTTAAAAATCTCGTTTTCATAATTTTTGAAAAACTGTCATATTCTTCAAATGTATAGTTAACGATCTTTCCTAAAAATTGAGTTTAATTTTAAAAATGTCGAAGAATTAAGTAAATTAAGTAATTTAAAAATCTCATTTTCATAATTTTTGTAAAACTGCCCTAATTTTCAAATATATACTTAACGATCTCTCGAAAATTGAGTTCGATTTTAAAAATGTTGTAGAATTAACAAAATTTTGCTTGAGACTTCAATGTTAATAATACATTTATCTCAATAAGGATTCTAATAAGTTAAGTAATTTAAAAATTTCGTTTTCATTATTTTTCAAAAACTTTTCTAATCTTTAGATGTATAGTTAACGATCTCTCAAAAAATTGAGTTTAATTTTAAAAATGTTGAAGAATTGAGTAAATTGAGCTCAGGACTTTAATGTTGATAATACATTGCTCTCAATAAGGCTTGTATTAAGTTAAGTAATTTATAAATCTCATTTTCATAATTTTCGTAAAATTGCCCTATTCTTCAAATGTATAGTTAACGATTTCTCGAAAAATTGAGTTTGATTTTAAAAATGTTGACGAATTAAGTAAATTGAGCTCGAGACTTCAATGTTAATAATCCATTGCTCTCAATAAGGCTTGTAATAAGTTAAGTAATTTAAAAATTTTGTTTTCATTATTTTTCAGAACCTGCCCTTTTTGACAAATGTATGTTAACGATCTCTTAAAAAAATTAAGTTTGACATTAAAAATGTTGAACAATTAAGTAAATTGAGCTCGAGACTTCAATGTTAATAATACATTGCTCTCAATAAGGCTTGTAATAAGTTAAGTAATTAAAAATCTCGTTTTCATTATTTTTCAAAGAATGCTCTATTCTTTAAATGTATAGTTAAGGATCTCTCAAAAAGTTGAGTTTGATATAAATTTTTTTAAGAATTAAGTAAATTGAGCTCGAGACTTTAATGTTAATAATACATTTCTCTCAAAAAAAGCTTGTAATAAGTTAAGTAATTTAAAAACTGTGTTTTTATTTTTCTTGAAAAATTGCCCTATTCTATAAATGTATAGTTAACGATCTCTCAAAAAATAGAGTTTGATTTTAAAAATGTTTAGGAATTAAGTAAATTGAGCTGAAGACTTCAATGTTAATAATACATTGCGCTTGTAATAATTTAAGTAATTTAAAAATTGCGTTTTCATTATTTTTCAAAAACTACACTATTCTTCAAAGGCATAGTTAACCATCTCTCCAAAAATTTAATTTGATTTTAAAAATGTTGAAGAATTAAGTAAATTGAGCTCGAGACTTCAATGTTAATAATACATTTTTCTCAATATTGCTTCTAATAAGTTAAGTGATTTCAAAATCTCGTCTTCATTATTTTTCAAAAATTGTCTTATTCTTTAAATGTATAGTTAACCATTTCTAAGAAAATTGAGTTTGATTTTAAAAATATTGAAGAATTACATAAATTGAGTTGGAGACTTCACTGTTAATAATACAATGCTCTCAATAAGGCTTGTAATAATTTAACTAATTTAAAAATTGCATTTTCATTAGTTTTCAAAAACTACATTATTCTTCAAAGGTATAGTTAACGATCTCTCCAAAAATTTAATTTGATTTTAAAAATGTTGAAGAATGTAGTAAATTGAGCTCAAGACTTTTATGTTAATAATACATTTCTCTCAATAAGGCTTGTAATAAGTTAAGTAATTTAAAAATCTCGTTTTCATTATTTTTCAAAAATTGTCGTGTTCGTATAGTTAACGATCTCTCAGAAAATATAGTTTGATTTTAAAAATGT
Organism: Cyamopsis tetragonoloba; assembly: GCA_037177725.1. Classification (NCBI taxonomy): domain Eukaryota; kingdom Viridiplantae; phylum Streptophyta; class Magnoliopsida; order Fabales; family Fabaceae; genus Cyamopsis; species Cyamopsis tetragonoloba. The sequence continues at coordinate 23,189,792 of CM074122.1, forward strand.
TGAAGAATTAGGTATATTGAGATCGAGACTTCAATGTTAATAATATATTACTCTCAATAAGGCTGGTAATAATTTAATTAATTTAAAAATTGCGTTTTCATTATTTTTCAAAAATATCATATTCTTCGGATGTATAGTTAACGATCTCTCCAATAATTTAGTTTGATTTTAAAAATGTTAAAGAATTCAGTAAATAGAGCTCAAGACTTCAATGTTAATAATACATTTCTCTCAATAAGGCTCTTAATAAGTTAAGTAATTTAAAAATCTCGTTTTCATTATTTTTCAAAACCTGCTCTATTCTTCAAATATATAATTAATGATCTCTAAAAAAATTGAGTTTAATTTTAAAAATTTTGAAGAATTAAGTAAATTGAGCTTGAGACTTAAATATTAATAGTACATTGCTCTCAATATGGCTTGCAATAAGTTAAGTAATTTAAAAATCTCGTTTTCATTATTTTTCAAAAACTTGCCTATTCTTCAACTGTATAGTTTACCATCTCTCAAAAAATTGAAATTGATTTTAAAAATGTTGAACAATTAGGTAAATTGAGATCGAGAGTTCAATATTAATAATACATTGCTCTCAATAAGTCTTGTAATAAGTTAAGTAATTTAAAAATTGTGTTTTTATTATTTTTCAAAAATTGTCCTATTCTTTAAATGCATAGTGAACGATCTCTCAAAAAATTGAGTTTGATTTTAAAAATGTTGTAGAACTAAGTAAATTGAGCTTGAGACTTCAATGTTAATCATACATTGCTCTCAACAAGGCTTGCAATAAGTTAAGTAATTTAAAAATTGTGTTTTCATTATTTTTCAAAAATTGTCCTATTCTTCAAATGCATAGTAAACGATCTCTCAAAAAATTAAGTTTGATTTTAAAAATGTTGAAAAATTAATTAAATTGAGCTTGAGACTTTAACGTTAATATAACATTTCTCTTAACAAGGCTTCCAATAAATTAAGTGATTTAAAAATCTCGTTTTCATTATTTTTCAAAAACTGTCATATTCTTCAAATGTATAGTTAACCATCTCTCCAAAAATTGAGTTTGATTTTAAAAATATTGAAGAATGAAGAAAATTGAGCTCGAGACTTCAATGTTAATAATATATTTCTCTCAATATGGCTTGTAATAAGTTAAGTAATTTAAAAATCTCGTTTTCATTATTTTTCAAAAACTTTCCTATTTTTCAAATGTATAGTTAACGATCTCAAAAACCTCCCTACTCGGTTATATTTTTACATATAACTGACGTTCGCAGTATTGCATGTATTGAAAGACTGTGGAGCTAAAACAATGGATGAGACAAAGCGTTAGGCTTAGGTATAACCATCCTTAGTGAACCTAAGTCTTTTGTTCAGAGATTACATGGTTCAGTTGTATAGGAAATTGTAATTTAAATAAAGAAGTAGTTCTGCTGTATTTTAAATAGAAATCAAGTAACAAGTTTTGTATTTTCAAGAAAATTTTTAAGTATAAGATTTTCAAAAATTAGGGTGTTACATAATAAGTTAAGTAATTTACGAATCTCTTTTTCATTATTTTTCAAAAACTTCCCTATTCTTTAAATGTATAGTTAACCAACTCTCCAAAAATTGGGTTTGATTTTAAAAATATTGAATAATTAAGAAAATTGAGCTCGAGACTTAATGTTTATAATGCATTGATCTCAATAAGGCTTCTAATAAGTTAAGTAATTTAGAAATCTCGTTTTCATTATTTTTCAAAGGCTGCACTTTTCTTCAAATGTATAGTTAACGATCTCTAAAAAAAATTTAGTTTAATTTTAAAAATGTTCAAGAATTAAGTAAATTGAGCTGGATACTTAAATGTTAATAATACATTGCTCTCAATATGGATTGCAATAAGTTAAGTAATTTAAAAATCTCATTTTCATTAGTTTTCAAAAACTTCCCTATTCTTCAAATGTATAGTCAACCACTGCTTAAAAAATTGAGTTTGATTTTAAAAATGTTGAAGAATTACGTAAATTGAGCTTGAGACTTCATTGTTAATAATACATTGCTCTCAATAAGGCTTATAATAAGTTAAGTAATTTAAAAATTACGTTTTCATTATTTTTCAAAAACTACACTATTCTTCAAAGGTATAGTTAACAATCTCTCCAAAAATTTAATTTGATTTTTAAAATGTTGAAGAATTTAGTAAATTGAGCTCAAGACTTTTATGTTTATAATATATTTCTGTCAGTAAGACTGGTAATAAGTTAAGTAATTTAAAAATGTGGTTTTCATTATTTTTCAAAAATTGCTCTGTTCTTCACATGTATAGTTAACGATCTCTCAAAATATTTAGTTTGATTTTAAAAATGTTGAAGAATTAAGTAAGTTGAGATCGAGACTTCAATGTTAATAATACATTGCTGTCAATAACACTTGTAATAATTTAATTGATTTAAAAACTGCGTTTTCATTATTTTTCAAAAACTATCATATTCTTCAGATGTATTGTTAAGGATCTTTCCAAAAATTTAGTTTAATTTTAAAAATGTTGAAGAATTCGATAAATTGAGCTCAAGACTTTAATATTAATAATACATTTCTCTCAATAAAATTGTTAATAAGTTAAATAATTTAAAAATCTCGTTTCATTATTTTTCTAAATCGGCTTCTGTTCATTCTTGTAGCAAATATCTTTTGTGACCATCTTCTCCAAATGAAAGACTTAGGGATGAATACCAAATAAGGTTATGTGGAAATGGTATGATCCTACCCTTATTTGGATTAATTCAATATTAGCTAAACGAATGGGGGAAACAGCACCCACATCACCTTTTAAAATACATCATGGAATTGTAAAAAAAAAAAAGACATGTAAACAAAAAGTCAACTTTATTCTTACTATTGACTTTTTTACACATCGTGGCAAAGGAGCATTCCAAAATAAACAATTCATTGAAAACACAAAGAGCATAAAAAGGAAGGATTAAAACCTACCATCTTTGGGCGAATTCAATCATTACTTCTCCCTCTACCAATGGTGCCTCCAGCATGTTTTAAAAAGGACATGTATAAAAAAAAAACCAAACAAACAACATATATTTCTAAAGCTAAAAAAGCTAAAAAAGGAATATATATATTAAAAAACCAAAAAATAGTTTTAAGAAAATTAAAATTTATTGACTCACACTTCCTTATTCACAACATTCTAATAAAATACTCTTACAAACTTCTAATTGAAAATTTAAGATAATTATATTTGTAATTTTTTTTTCTATACCACTTCTACATATTTGTTTTTATCTCACTCTCCCTTTTTCTTCTTCTTTTTTTTTTCACTCTTTTTTCTCTATCATATACTCTTTTTTTTCCTTATTATAAAATATCTTCTAGTGAAATTTGTGATCTTTTTTACTAGACATTCTATCATTTCTATAAAATATTTATCTATTTTTGTAATTAAATGCTTTGACTTTTATTCTCTTTCATGATACTCCCTCTATTTGATAATATAGGCCCATAGAGTAAAAAATTAATGTTTTATATTATAACTACGTGCACATATAACATTAAAAGTATTTATCAACTTTTTCTTTACCCTTATTTATTATACTAAATTGCTACTAGTCGTCATAATTGACTTTATATTTAATTAGGGGTAAAATTATAAAAGAATAATAAACTTTTTAAAAATCAATATATTAACCACTTTTTTAAAACTATGTTAAAAGTTATTAGGGACTTATATTATTAAACTGATGGAGAAATTATCTATACGTTTTACGAAGAAAAATAAAACTGATAAATCACTTAAAATTTAATAAAGTCAAATATTACTTTTTGTCCTTATTATAAAATATTCCCTTTTGTCCTATTTATAAGGCATATTTTAAAGGATTTTAGTGATAATTTTTATAAGGCATTTAATAAGTTTTTCCCTTTTTTATCCTTATTAAATAACTCAACTTATATCTACTTTTCACATTGTAAACTTAAAGTTATTAATGTACTTTCATATTTGAAGGATAAAATTGACATATCACATAGTTTTTATGACAACTAACTATATTTAACTATTTTTATTCGTATTAATGATTCGATTAAAAATGTCTTATAAATTGGACTAGAGGGAGTATCTTCTAAATGAAATATGTGGTCCTTTTTACTAAACATTCTATCATTTCTATAAAGTATTTACCTATTCTTGTAATTAAATGCTTTGACTTTTGTTCTCTTTGATGATACTCCCTCTGTTTGATAATATAAGTCCATAGAGCGAAAAGTTAATGTTTCATATTATAAGTACTTACACATATAATATTCGAAGTATTTATCAACTTTTTTTTACTTTTACCCTTATTTATCATAGTGAATTGCTACTAGTCATCATAGTTGACTTTATATTTAATTAGGGGTAAATTTGTAACTATTTTAAAATCAATACATTAACTAATTTTCTTAAACTATGTAAAAAGTTATTAGGGACTTATATTATTAAACTGATGGAGTAATTATCAATACGTTTTATGAAGAAAGATAAAACTGATAAATCACTTGAAATTTAATAAAGTCAACTAAATTTAACTACTTTAATTAATATATGTAATTTAGTCAAGTATAACTTATAAATAGGACCACAAAAGGTACTAGTATCAATACTGTTTTGATCCCTCAAATTATTAAAAAGATTCAGTTTAATCCCTTATATTTTGGCTATGTTTGGAAATGGGGTTTTGGGTTTTTTTAGGGAATTTTGGCTTTCAAAAAGCTTGTGTCGTTGCTTGATAATTACAAAAATAAGGCTTTTGGCTACGGGAATGTGACTTATGTAACGAACTTTTGCAAAGTTTTTTCAAGAGACTTTTGGCTTCTAAGAATGAGCTTTTAATATTTCACTTCCAAAATTGTCTTTTTTATTTTTAAAAATCACAAAATACCCACCACTATTTGATATTACTATTATATTAATATTATATTAAATATTAATATAATATTGTTTGTCCTTTTTGGTCATTTAACATATTTCAGCTTATTACACATCCTATTTTACTAAACAATTCTGACCAATATACCAACCTCGCAGCCATAATCTCACAACCTTTAACAAGCTTCACAGCTAAAAGCCTTGAGATTTCAGTCCGTTTCCCAAACATATCCTTTAGAAGTTTAACTTTAGTCCCTTATGTTGTCAAATAATTTCAACTAGAAGATGACCCGCGCGATGTGCGGACGTATGAAAAAATCTACATAAGTAATATTATAAGTAATATTGTTAATTGATTATTAAATAAAAAATTAATTTATGATGTTCTGAATAATTTATTGCGTACATAAACTTAAAATTAATGTTAAATAGAATGCATACATGTTAATTTAATATGAAATTGTAAATCACTTATTTTATAGAATAATTTTTCAATCAAAACTAATTATAATTAATATTCATGAATTAAATTAAAGAAGAAAATAATTTTGGGTGAACTTGAAAAATTATTTTAATTATTACATGTTATTTTAAAATATAATATAAATGAAGAAATATGAAAAACACGTAAATTAGTCGTTTATCTTAGTAAAAATTTAGAAAACAAAATTAATTTTGCTGAAATCATTTATTAAGAGATAGGTTGTTGATTAAAATTTTGAATAAAGATATTTTATAGCCTAAAAACTCAAAAATTGATGATCTAATTATTTCCTTATGTATTAAGTTCTTGAAAGTTATGTCATTTCATGTTACTTTATTTCGATTGATAGTTTTATGAAGAAAATTAAATATTTAGATAATTGTGTTAATTTTAATATGTGTAATTTTGATGAAAAGTGTGTCTAATTATATACATATCATTGTTAATGTGTAATAGAAATTTAATTTAAAATAATTTAGCAGTTATTTTCTAAATAGATTATACTATGTAATAATTGATTTAAATGTTTTAAAACGGTAATTAAATTTATTTAAAATATTTAATTTTAATTGCTTTAAAAATTATTATGTTAAAATATAAAATATTTTTTTAATTTTTAAATTATTTAATTACTTTTTCTTTTTACAATTTCAAAGAGAAATAATATTTATAATCTTAATAACTGAATTTTAAAAATAATAGTTTTAGAAAACTTAAAATGCTAATTAACATTTACATATGTGTTATACTTGACAATACATATATGTCAACAATTTAGTTAAACTTGACCAAGAGTTTTAGTTCAAATGATCATGTACAAGTCATAAGGCTTGGAAGAAGGAGGTCCAAGGTTCGAACCTTGGCAGAGGTGAATAGTTTAATTTAGGACTCTGTTTAGTAAAACTAGCTTATGATTTGTGACTTATAATTGAGTAGATGTATTTGTTAAAATAATTTATATTTGTTAAATGACTTAAAAGGACAAGTAATAATTACATGTAATAAATGACTAGAGGGTAAAATAAGAAAGAATTATTGAAAGCTACTTTTCATAAGCTATAAGTTACTTGAAGTAGCTTCTCATAAGCTATAAACTCCTAAATAAGCTATAAGCTAGTTGTGTCAAACATACACTAGGTATGAAACATTTTTTAATGAGTAAGTAGGAAGATTTTTAAGAATATGAATTAGGAGAATTAAGAATTACTCTTTAAAAATATAATATAAGGGGAGCAAAATGAATCAAAAAATGCAACATAAGGAATTCAAATATTGGAATAGAAAAATTGAAAATTACTCAAAGGTAAAACTTTTAAAACACAGTAGACCAATATGTGATTTTTTTAACAACATAAGCAACTGAAGAAGTATTTTTTTTTAGAAAAAACTATCACTTATCACTATTTTTTTATTCTCTCTTTTCTTTTATTTTGATACAATTTTTTTTCTTCTGTCTCCTTTTTAAACCTCTCCAAAATAGGTGTTGCACTATCATCATTTCATTTTAATTTTTTATTTTAAAAAAAAAAGTATACAACTCTGCGATTTGCTACCCACTAAAATATAATTGTCCGTGAGTCAAAACCTAAAACGCACTCAAATCAAAGAACACAAAAACTCAAACGCGCTTTGATTTGGGATTGCTTTTGTTTTCAATCATAGTTGAGATTTCATATTCAGACTCTCTGTTTATTCTCTTGATTCCAAATTAACCAGCGTAACATTCATCAATCACAAACGAACGTTATTCAGGTATTCTCATCCTTATCATTCATTGTTGTTTCTTAAATTTGTTTTAATTTCATTTCTGATCCTAAATTCTAATTCATCAATTCCCGCGTTTATTAACTCCTAATCTCAATTACGTTGCTGATTTTCGTGTGATTTCTATTTTCTCTTTCAAATAAATCGATGAAAGATGCTGGCCATTTGAATTTGGTGATATTCGTTCAATCTTGTGGTGTAATTTTCGGTTTTCCAGATTCGTTATTGAATTGAATTGAAGGACTTATTTGTGTTTGGATTTCGGTTGAAGCAATAAACTTTTATCTCCATTTATTGACGTGCCTTGATTGTCATATGAAAGTCAGTTTTCTCAAATTAAAATGATTCCAAACTGGCGTTGAACTCTGAGGGAAACTCCATTTTCATCTCATTGAGTGAGGTTAGTTTGACATAAATTCATTTTTGTAAACGGATATTGATTGTTGTAAAAAATTAACACACACACACACACTCTCAAATGCAGTTGATAGATATTATTGTGTTTGTGAAGGACGAAGGGTTTAGAAGTTGCAAGTTGCAACATGATGGAGAAGCTTCCTGTTGAAGTCATTGGGAACATACTGTCCCACCTCCAGGCAGCACGAGAAGTGGTGATAGCCTCAGTAACGTGCAAGAAATGGCGATTAGCATGCCGCAAACACATTCGTTCACTCTCCTTCAGCTCCAGTGATTGGCCAATGTATCGAGACATGACAACTACGCGCCTTGAGATTTTGATAACCCAAACCATTTTTCAAACATCAGGGTTGCAGGCCCTCTCAATTTTGATGGAAGATGTGGATGAGTTCTCGGCGTCCGCTGTTACTGCTTGGCTCTTGTACACACGGGAAACTCTGAGGGAATTGTCCTATAATGTGAAGACTATGCCTAATGTTAACATTCTTGAATTATGTGGCAGGCACAAGCTGGAAATACTGTATCTGGCTCATAATTCGATTGCTGGTGTTGAGCCTAATTATCAGAGATTCCCTTGTTTGAAATCCCTTTCCTTGTGTTATGTCAGTATATCCGCGTTGGATCTGAACCTTTTGGTATCTGCATGTCCAAAGATTGAAGTTTTGGAACTTGTCAATCCAGAGATTGCAATGTCTGATGCACAGGTGACCGTTGAAGTGAGTAGCTCAACGCTGAAGAGTGTATATGTAGAAGCTATCAGCTTGGACAAGTTTATATTGGAGGCTGATGGGATTGAATGCTTGCACTTGAAAGATTGTGCACTTGAGGTTTTTGAGCTCATTAGCAAGGGGACCTTGAAGCATTTCAAGATTGATGATGTTAGTGTTATACATCTTGATATTGGCGAGACAGTTGAGAATCTTGAGATTGTGGATATCAGCAACTTCACAATTATATGGCCAAAATTCTACCAGATGATTTCAAGATCGTCGAATTTAAAGAGGCTTCGGCTTTGGGATGTGATGTTTGATGATGAGGACGAAGTGGTAGATTTGGAAACAATTGCGATTTGCTTTCCACATCTGAGCCATTTATCTCTCAGTTATGACGTGAGAGATGGAGTGCTTCACTATGGCTTACAAGGCTCTTCGAATCTGGAGAATGTTGTTGTCTTGGAGCTTGGATGGACTGTGATCACTGATCTTTTCACCCACTGGGTTGAGGGGCTGCTTAAGCGATGCCCGAATCTCAAGAAGTTGGTCGTTCACGGGGTTATTTCCGAGGTTAAGTCTGATCAAGAATGGAATATCTTGGGCAATTTCACCACATCAATGGTTGAGCTCATGAGGAGATACTCACATGTAGATCCACATTTCAAGTATGAATAGGATTCTTCTGAATTCCTTGTTTTAGCTCAGGCTTTATTTTTAAGTCTCCATTTGTGTAGGCACATTTGTAAGTTACAGAATTCAAGAGCATATGCACTTTTAACTTACAGGTTGAAATCTTTGTTTAGAATTTTTGTGATACCTCATACCATACATTTAGAATTTTGATCACTTCTTAGCAGACAGTAACATTGTTAACTAATCTGGAAATTTTGCTCTGTTTGATGTGTTCTGGGAGTTTTAATCTTGTAATCAAGGTCAAAATTAAAAACACATTGCAATAGATTCTATTTTGAGTGAAGAGAGTTGTGAACGGTAAGTGGTGGCATTCAAGAGGCCTTCAAAGTTATACTATCTATAATATTTGGAGTTAGATCCTCTCATATTTGATTTTAACATGATCTTGTCATGTTGAATTTTTTTGTCTCTCTCTTCATGATCATTAAATAAGTGGTGCCTTATTGAATTTTTTTTATAACTAATTAAGAGAGAGATAGACACAATTTTAACATGACTACGTTACTTTAATGTCTAACATGAGAGGATCCAAATTCGGAATATTTTGCTCAGGAGGTTCATCCTTGTTTGCTTCTCTTTTATTTTGATCTATATTAAGACGTGAATTGATTGTATTGTGCAGGTTTGGATAACACACAAGCAAACTCTTTTTGAAATTTATATGGAATATGATTCGGAGGTATCCAATTCCCATCATGCTCAAACCTTGACCTATTCGCTCTCTCTCTGACAATTATGCATTGGTACTTGGTACGCGCTGTTCTTGCATTATTTATGCCTCTATGTACGCAAGGAAGGCCAAGATAGAAAAGCCCTTGATATGATGATAAAATTTTGTGATGCTGCTAAACTTTAGATTGCTGATCATTTGTTCAAAGAATAGAATATTGATTCTGAAGCTAATATTTAGCCAAATTTTCAGTGGTGTGATGTATGTTGCATATGAAAAGCATTTTCTCTTATGTATTTATGCTGCAATTGAGGAACAGGTTTATTACTGTGATGCATTCTCAGTGTCTTCTCTTATTCTTCTGTTTCTGCAACGGTTGGATTTTTATTTTTTTTCATTGGGATTTTTCTGCTTCCTGAGATAGCTACTATTATCATTCATACCATAGAAAACTTTCTATAGTTAGTGTTTGGGATGATTTACTCTGAATGGTTAGATAGGTAAAATATTCAGTTCCTTCAGATGAATTTTGTTGTTTAATAAAAAACAAATACCCTTTTAAGTGGTAATCTACTATGGCAACAGGTAAATAGATGATTAAGCTGCTGCTGAACCAACTTGCAAAATAGAGTTGAAGTGATGTTTACATGAAACTTTCAAAACTTGTTGCTGAGGAAAGCAAAACATATTTTGCTGTGTAGATTTTAAGAGTAAATACTCATTACATTTTACATTTTCGCATAAATGTCAACTTAAATCCCAAAGGTGCTTCCAATAAATAGCATTTGTAAGTGTTATACTTTTTAACTACTGATCAATACTTGAGGGCACATTCTGCATATCAGTCTGGAGCATTTAAAGAAATTAATCTGGCTTAAAATTTGAACTTGAGTGTTTAGTCAAGGCAAAAAAGTTCTTATTTAGAAGGATGTTGGGGGTAATGGTAGAGTTACGTTACGACTTTAAAAGAAAATCATGATTCGATCTTTAAAGAGAGATATCAATTGCAAAAATGAGGGATATCCTTTTATGCACGTGGAATTAGTCTTTAAAAGAAAATCATGATTCGATCTTTAAAGAGAGATATCAATTGCAAAAATGAGGGATATCCTTTTATGCACGTGGAATTAGTCTTTAAAAGAAAATCATGATTCGATCTTTAAAGAGAGATATCAATTGCAAAATTGAGGGATATCCTTTTATGCACGTGGAATTAGTCTTTATTCCTTAATAATAGGATATGAGATATCCATGAAAAAAGGGGAAAAGCATGCAGTGCACCTCTTTTTGTCTATGGGGATGAAGAATTATATATTATCAAATATCAATATGATGATAAATTATTCTAATTTATTTTACACATTTTCTTAATGAATTCTTTATTAGTGGATAATGTTTCACTCTTTCTATAGAAACCACCCTTATATGTTTTTTAGTTAAACAAGTGTGAGACATAGCCCAATAATAAAGTATTAATTATTTAGGATAAAAAATTAGCAACATGTATGGTATCATTATACGAATCACAGGCATAGCTCGCCTAAACTGTTAAGCCAAATAAAATTCTGTGACGCAGACTCTTCTTTGTATATATTTGTTCTTGGAGGTTTTCTCTCATACGTTACCTAGAATGGTTACTAAAATATGAAAAACGTAAATATCAAATAATAATAATAATAATAATATTAATGCACACTTTTCTTTTATTCTTTTCCACCTCTATTCTGAGTATAACTACTCTTTTGCGTAACTCTCTTTGTTTTTTATTATTTGATAACAGTGATCTAGATAGATCTTGAGTTTGATACGGTCAATCTATTTGGGATGCCCAACAAACAAGAAAACAAAATTGGGAAAAAAATGAAACAAAAAGAAAAATTCAAAAAAAAGGTTAAATATGTTTTTATTGCTGAAATTTAGTGAGAATCTGTTTTTAATCTCTTAATTTTGAAAAAAATCTTTTAATCCCTTTGTATAGTTTTTGACTTTTTGTGATGTGGCAAAAGGAGGGTGTTTTAGCAGGTTCACATGTCAGAAAAAATTGTATAAAGAGACTAAAAGTAAATATTTTAAGGTTCAGCAATTAAAAATGAATTATCATTAAAAGTCAGAGAACAAAATCATATTTAACCTTTTAAAAAAATTAATTGCGTCATTAAGAAATAGAGTTGTTCAGATGAAGTTTAGGTGAAATTCAATTGAAAAAATAGGTTAAATTTAAATGACAGACATGCAAAAAGGCTGTAGCAGCTCATACAGATGTTTTCCATCAATCTGAGCTAATTACTAATGAATTAATGATTAATAATTAAATTAAATTCGTGTATTTTGAGCATGCCCCATATGTCACACTCCTATTGCATTGAATCATATAGATGATGATTTTAACTTATTTTTCTCAAGTAGAGATTAGTACCAACTAGCAAAAATAATTTATAAATAATGGGTTGTGCAAGTAGCACACTTTCTGTTATTGACTGAAACTGACACTCTACACAATGCAATTCCTATTTTTTATTTAACGTGTCATAAAACCTTATAATAATATGTCACATATATATTTTCTTTGTTTTAATCGGCAATAATCATACCTCAATTTAAACTAAATAGGTTATTGTTTGAGTTTAATTTTGCATATTTATAAAATATTTGGATAAAAATTCAAGTTATGTTTGATTGTCTTGGAATCCAAGCATGATCTTTCTTTCCAAGATACGAAACACCTCCTCAAGGAATGGAGTTTTTGTGTGCGTTTTGTTTTATTGGGTTTGATGGAAAACCAAACATAACTTTTAGGTATGTATTACCGTTGAGGTTATTTTAAAATTGTCAGTGCTTTTAGGATTTTCTTTTTTTTTTCATAAACAAAAATATTTATTAGCAGATAGATGAGGATTATCCCCTTTAAAGTATTGTCTTGTGAGCTTGTGGCGATTAGTGAGAATCAGTTTGTTTATTGATAGTAATTTTGAATCCTAACATAAATACAATGAAAGTAAGAAATTCTTACTTCCTCCAAAAAATACTTTTACTCATAGTGAAAATATAACCAAATAGGTCATAAAATGCGTTTTGTATTTTCCTAATGATCTCATAATTTGAAAACTATTAAATTAATGAAAAAATTAGTATTAATTCCCACAAAATAACACATGGTATCTCTACTTAATCAGGCAAGTAATGTGCATTCACCTACTAAGAATGAAAGGCAAAGGCTCTTTTCAATGTCAGTATCAACATGCAAAGGGTCTAGCCAGGGAAGGCAAAAAGTTGTAAAAAATTAAAATAAAATTAAAAGAAAAAAGAAAAAAAAATGTTGTTTTAGTTAAGTTAATTGCTTAGACAATAAGTAATGACATAACATAATAGTTGAACAAAATAAAATCAACAAAGGAAAATTAAATAATACATAATTAATTAATTAATTAATTAATTAAAGATTTTAATTTGATCCTGATCTATTACCTTTCTTCAAAGAATTACGGCTCAAGGTAATGCCAGATTAATGGAACAATTTGCTTCTAAAACCTTCAACAAAACATTTCCATGTGAAGAAGATCAAAGGTTGTTAGGTATATTGGGAACAAAGGTATTTATGCTTAAATTACATCATTGACCTAATCCTTTTAGAGTTTGTATTTTTGAGCCAAACCACTTTTTTTTTTATGACCAATCATTGGGATCATAAAGGAATAATTGGTGGGAGGCTATAAAAAGTATTATTATTATTAGATGAGCATAAGATTTGAATTTAATATTTGAATTTTAATTTACCTCTTTTTGGGGGTAGATCCGGTACATATTGGTTGAAAGTTGAAAGTCTCCCTCATCTCTCTTTTTTCTATGTCTATTCTTTATCAGCATATTCTTTATTTGCATTTTATAAACTCATCAATAATGTTCATTATCAACAAACAAGTTTGGCACGGTTGTTATTTGAATTATTTACCGTTATATCTCTCGTTTTATAATTACAGGATATTTTAATTTTAGATTTTTAAAATGTTTGAATTAATTTTTAATTTTACAATTATTTTGTAGGCCACTTTAATATAATATCTGATGTTAAGTGACACTTATAGAATATTTACGTGACATATTGAGTACCTATATGATATGCTGATTGACACTTATGGAGTGTATGTAAGTGATAAAATGATGTGGTTTTGCTTAACATTGAAATATGTAACTCAATTAGTCGCTTGAATCACTTGCAACATAACTCAATTTTAGGTCTAAAAACGCTGCATAACTTTGGAGATTAAGCAAAACGACTTTAGTCGTTTACGTGGACTTATACATGGCAAATAACATGTCATATAAACACTTAGCATGTCGCATAGACATTTCATCAATGTCACTTAACACTAAAGACTAAAAAGACTTACAGAGTGAAAAATTAAAGACTAATTCAAACATTTTAAAAATTCATGAATTAAAACACCCTGTATAAAAAAAAAAACTTAGTTTAGAGAAAACAAAACTCATTTCGACAATCTACACTCTTCTCTTCAAAATGACTAGTCTTTAACCAAAAATAACCTTGATTCTAAAATAATAGTGATAATGTTCATCCTGAACATATATTTTTAAAAATGGAGAATTGAAACAAGAAATATAATGCTAAAGACCCCATTTGAGAGCTAAACCAAAACATAAACAACACCTTAACTAATGATGAATTTTCAGATACTAATTAAGAACACAAATGAAATTAAATTGCAAGCATATATTTTAATGATTACTATGTGTACCATATATATTTCTCTGCAAACATATATGTCCATAAGTAGAAAAGAATCTTAACAAGGCATGGTTTTAGGTGATGACAGGGAATGGATGTTGACCTATCAACAAAGTGGATAATACCAAACAAATCCATCTCAGAGCTAAGATTAAATACACAGAGTGGGTATGCTTGTGGAATTAATATTATTCTAATAATAATGTTTTAGTTGAAATGGCATGAGCACAAGTTCATGAAACAATAAATTAGTATTTTAATTTCGGAGTCTGTGAATACGGAATGTTTTAGTTTTTGATTTTATTAAAATTAATTTTTAGTCCTGACTTAGTAGAATGTTTTTTAATTTAGTTGAATCAAGAACTAATGTGATTAGTTTTTATATAAAGTCAAGGACTGTTGTGATTATTATGATCGATTTTATTTTTTATAAAATCAAAGATTATTATGATCGATTTAAAAAAATTAAGGACTAAAACTTAATTTTGATAAAGTCAGAGACTAAAATGATCGATAACTACAAACTCATAGACAAAAACCAAAATACTAGATTATTTTGTTTATTACATGATATGAAATTAAAAGAATTCACTTTTTTTTATAGGCTGATAGTGGTAAAAAAAAAGAAGAAGTGAAATCCATGTCTTATTGGGTATAAAAGGATCAATAAATCATCACCTTTAGAGGTTTCTCTTTTCATTGTTTTTTTGCCATCTCAAACTTTAGCAATAAAGGAAAAGAAAAAAAGGAAACAAAAAACTTGTCTCATGTTGATCAATGATCATGTAGTACACAATTTTATTGTGTTGTTGCATAAATAAATAAATATATATATGACTTTTTCCTATTAAGTACATGCAGCTCTGTGAAAGCCCCAAACAGAGGACCAATAAGAAAACACAGGCGGTTAGAGGAGAGAGAAACAGAGAGAAAGAGAGAGAGAGAGTGGAGTAAGTGATTCTAGTGGTTTCCTTCATATGGCCCCACCCCTCCAATTTTATTAATTAATTTATTAAATTTTTTTTGTAATTTTTAATTTTATTCCAACTCCTTTCAAATTACATGTTAATTTTTAAGTTGGACCACCGTGACTCACATTTTAGTAATATATAAGTAGTTATGATCTCATAATTTGTTTATACACAAATGTTAGCCACATTTAATATTAAAGCAAAAGTCTAGTTTGGTGTCGCGCATAAAATAGTAACATTCAATAGGTTGTTTGGATAGTTAAGAAATGTTGGTTTGAATAACTACTTCTCAGTTTGAACTCAACTATCTAATTTGATGTCGTGCATAAAAAAAACTTTAGGGAATGTTTGTTTCAAGTTATTAAAAAAAATTTTGAACATGTGAAGTTTAGAATCATATACTTATGCTTGTTTAAATCTTTAAAAATATAATTCAAGATATGATTTAATTATGAAAAAGTAGTTTTTGCACATTTTTTATAAATTAAATTCCCTTGAAATATGGATAGTTATATATATTAGAATTAACCTTAGCTTATAACTTTTATGATTTTTTAAAATTGAAAATATATTTCCATAAGTATTAGATTTCATCCAAAACACAATTAAAAATATACTAAGAATGAGTTTCTTAACTATAATATTTCTGGGTAAGTAATTCCCATAAATCTAATAACACACCTCCAAACAAACAGCTTCTTAGCGAGAGATGTTTTATGTATTTCGACGATTTTTCTATTTTAAAGAGGTTATTTTTAACTATTAACTTAAGAATGTTCTTGATGTAAAAAAAAAACACAAACATTGAGAAATAGGTTTAACGTATGTTTGAATTCATTTAAAATTATTAGATCGAATCATAAATCTAAAATACTGGAACTACTCATAATTATGTTAAAATAAAATCACATAAAACCAAACATATAGAGACAGTGATTAAGCAAGCCAAACACTCTTATTAAGGTTTCTTCCTAGTGAAGAAGAAAAGAAAGAGACACCACATGAGAGAGATAATAAAATGCAACAAAGAAGAATATATATATATATATATATATATATATATATATATATATATGAGAAAAAGACTAGACCCTCTTCTTGTGGCAACTTTTATATATATATATATATATATATATATATATATATATTACTTTGACAATAAAGCTTTGATCTTTCTATTCTGTGTAAACTTGTTCTTATAAGATCCTATTTCTCCTTAGAATTTCCAAAGAGAAAAATACAGGTAATTAAACTCACATCACTTCTTGGTTTTAATTTCAATTTTCTATTTTCATATACACACATGATTCTTCAAAAAAATATTATGTATATATATATATGTACAAATTACAATATAGTCTTTTGTTCTTGTGAACTTAGTTTCTAGGAAATTATGAGAAATTTTCAGTTTCAGATTCAGGGGAAGAAGATGAGACAAATGGTCTGAAAATTCTTGCATGGCGAGCCAACGAATCGGAGAAACCGGTTTATCCGAGTCGGGGCCTTCGACGACTCATCAAGTTCCTTATGGAGTTCTTCATCATCATGGGATTAATACCCCATCATCAAGCTTAATGTATTCTTCAATAACAATTTAATTTATATGTTGTTAATTTAATTTCTTCATTTTTATAAATTTCACTAATTGGATTTTGATTATTATTATTTTTTTTGGTTTGTTAGGAATCAAGGGTCTGCTTTTGATTTTGGAGAGCTAGAAGAAGCAATTGTTCTGCAAGGAATCAAGATAAGAAATGATGAAGCCAAAGCACGTATGTGTTTGTTTCCTTTTTTCAATTTTCATAATTTATTTATTTATTTTTTTGATAAAGCAGATAACCAACTTTTTCTTAGGAAGGTTTGAACATTTCTAAGATTTTAAATGAAAAGAGTTACTATTTATAATACCATAATGATTCAAAGGTAATTCACTCAGATAGCATGGGGTTACAATCTTAGAAACATTACTTCAATTACTTGAAAAACAGGATTTGGTTCCCACTCTATTATTTTCTTTTTTCTATATATATAATTGAAAATTATAATAAAGGCTTTATTTTTGGTGATCCTCTGAGTTTTTTTTTTAATTTTCTTATTTTGGTTTTTTTTTTTTCCAGCTTTGTTCACAGGAAGACCAGCAGCAACACTTGAAATGTTTCCTTCATGGCCTATGAGATTCCATCCAACCCCAAGAGTATTATCAATCTCTCTTCTTAAAGATGTTAAGCACGAATTTTTATCGAAACAATCAAACTGACTTTCATCACAATGAAATCATCACTATCGTGTTTGAATCATTTGATGAAAGTCAATTAGTTCAACAAAAAGTTAATTTATGATTAAAGTTGAATAGAAATATCAATTTTGTTTCGTTGAATAAGAGTTATGTCAACAGAAATTCAAATACACATTACTAGTTCAATTTCAATAAAATTCCAATCTTTATATAATTTTTTTCCAATATTTTTTATGTGAGATGTTTCTAACAAAATACTTTACAAAAAATTGAAGCAGAATAATTGATTTTGGACATGAAAATCAAAATTAAATTTTTATTTTTTTAATGGTTTATGGAAAACAGGGAAGTTCAAAATCAGGAGGGGAAAGCACTGATTCAGGATCAGGAATGAACACTAATAATACTTTTTCAAGCAAAAATGAGTTTCAGTTTGAAACAGAATCTCCCATAAATGTTAAAGCATCTGCTTCTTCTTCTGATCATCATAATCATCAGAATCTGCAACTTCAACAGGAAAAGACACCAAATGATGCCTCAAAAACTGCACCATCTTCTTCTCAGAATAATCAATCACCACCACCAACCAAATCACCTCATGATAAGGTTCTTATTAATTCAAATATTTTCTTTTTTCTTTTTTTCACTGTTAAAATTAATTAATCTCTCAGTTCCTTCACTTTCCATGTCACCACATTGATTTCTGTATTTACCACATTATAATTTCACTTGGTAACTAAAATACACAAATAAATTCTAAAATTTGATAGTTCAAAACAACAGTTTAACACATTCAAAAACTATAAATTATTTTAAAACCGTAACTATAAACCGGGCAACATTAACATATGTGGTAAATTCATAATACTTTTGAGATAATTATTATTATTTTTACTTTAGTTTTGGAGTTTGTATCGAGATAATTATTTTTATTTTAACCAAACTAAATGTGTATTTTGTTTCAAATAAAATTTAATAAAACATAAATTTAAAACACGAAAATTAGTTTTAATTATATAAATGTGAAACGAAAAGTACACTAATATATATACTAAAAGTTTTTCCATGAAATCAATCACAGTATGTGTTAGTCTCTTTATTTCTCTGTACTTCTTCCTTCTGTGCATTTCTTCAGAAAAGAACAACACAGATCCCAACTACTATCAGAAAATCAAAAGAACACAGAGTTTTTCTGATTCCTGAACGATTTTCTGTTGAATAATATTGTCTGACATGAAATTTGTGTGAGAGAGAGAGAAAGAAAGATGAACTTGATGACAAACAATAAAACAAAACTGAGAATCTTTTCAGTACTTATCAATGTTTCTTTCTTTCTTTCTTTCTTACTTTTTTTAACAGTGACACACACTGAAATCCCCTTAACTTGGAGAAAATTTCTCACTTTTCCACTTTCAAACAAGTTATTATTAATTAATTAATTTTAATGTTAAAATTCCAAACCACAAAAAAAAAAAAAAACACAATATAATGGCAAATAAAGAAGCTTTTTGCTTTCACATATTACATTAATCATTTCATGGCTCTTCAAGAAAAATAATGGCCTCTGCATTCAGAAATGTTTTCTGAAAATTCTGTGAGAATTTATTACATTTATTTTTTATCTTGCATTGTAGTTATGATGGTAATTCCATTAGTGCAAAAACAATTTTTCACCTTTTTTCCTTAATTATGAAATTATACTAATCTCTTAGTTTAATTTTTGGGATTATTTTTATTGCAGAGGAAGGGAGCTGGTTCCACTTCAGAGAAACAACTTGATGCAAAGGTTTTGAACGTGACTCACACTGAAACACACATGTTAATTAATTTATTTATTTATGCATTATACTTATATATAATATATTATGTTCAACAAAAAAATTATAATATATTATATTATAAAAAAGATATTTAGTGTATCATCGCTGTTTATTGGTACATCTTACGCTCTCTTTATATCTAAAAAATTTAGCTTTTATAACATCTGGATGTAAGATGTACCAATAAACCGTAGTAATACGCCAAATATTATCCAATATTATATTATATTATAATATATATATCCTAAGGAATCTTTATTTGAATTTTTACATTATGAGAAGCATAGTCAAGATTTTCTTGTTTGGTTTTGTTTCAGACACTGAGACGTTTAGCTCAAAACAGAGAAGCAGCAAGAAAAAGTCGTCTCAGGAAAAAGGTACAATTTTTTTATATTATTAGAAATTAGAAATAACTTATATTATAAGAATTTGTTAATATATATATATATATATATATATATATATATATATATATACTTTCTTTTTTTATAAAAGGTATAATTTAAGAGTGTACTTTAAAAAATTGAGTTATAACTCAATTTTTTATTTGGCTTATAAAAAAAATAAATTATAATATATTAATATACTCTTTTTTTCTGTGCACTTTTTGTGCTCCTTTTTAATATATTCCCTTTTGCTGATAAAAAAAAAATATACTCCTTTAAAAAAACACATGAGAGTAGGTTAACCAACCTATTATTATATTATTATAATGAAAAAAAATGGAATAATACTCAAATTAACACATTATTTGTAAATGTTATGTTGCAATTGTAATAGGCTTATGTGCAACAATTAGAGTCAAGTAGATTAAAACTCACACACCTTGAACAAGATCTTCAAAGAGCACGTTCTCAGGTTTGTTTTCTCTCATTCTCCATTATTAAATAATAATGCATATTAATTTTTTTTTTCTTTTTTTGAACTTGAAATGATTATTATTTGCATTGTTTAATGCAATAGGGATTGTTCTTGGGTGGTGGCAATATAAGTTCTGGTGAGTTTAGCTGTTTCTTGCGTTAATTTTGAGAATATGTTATTTCATTATTTTTGGCTGTTACAATCTGCGCCCCACATAAATTAAAATGGATTTTAAAATTGAGCATAAAAAAAAAAATGAATACCTGAAAATAAATTCATAAATTATATGGTTTAATAGAAATTTTTAGATTAAATAGATCCACATGTGAAAAACATCTTAAACTTGGAAATTTTTGACACTTATAAGTTGTAATTATGAAATGATTATGAGGCATGGAAAATTTAATTTGTAAAATGAATACCTGAAAGATTTTATTGTGATAATGTTTTGACCCTTTTTAGTACTTGCTATAATTTACACGTAACTTAATTAATAGTTTGAATCTTTTAAAACAAAGAATAATTAATGAAAGTCAAAATTTGATTTTAAGAGTCCATTTCATAATCTAGAATCAGCTGGAGAAGTCTCTAAATTTGACCAAAATATCTGCCCTAATTCACATTCAAATCCAAATTAATAAAAAATATATAGGCTAGCTAGAAAAAAAACAAGAGAGCATTATTATTCAAAATTATTAAGATAGTGATAATATATTAAAATGTATTTATCGAAAATAGAAAAATATATGAACATGTATATAAATTAAGACTAGTTTAATTTAATTTAATTTATTATGTGTTTCAACTTTTCATGAATTATTGATACATGCATGATAGCTGCTTCTTTTCTACTTTTAGTAAAATCACACTCAAACAAAAGGTTGAGAACAAAGAAGAAAAATATCCCAATTAGAAAATGCACTTTGGGATGAAAAAGGAAAAGCACAATACATATATTAATTAAAATTAATTTCTGTTGATATAAATGGAATCTAATAAAATGGTGCTAGGTCTGTTTCAATTTGAGCCATAATTTGAACTGATACGAACCAACCAACATTTCAAAAATATCATATCATGCATTCATCCAAAATAATATTATATTATTATATAATAAAAAAAGATAAATGTAAGAAAATTATTTTCTAACATTTTTAATAATTAATTGAATTAAAATATATATATAGCCCACTAAATAATGAGTAATTAATTTCACTTTATATTTAAATAAAACATATTTGGATTTTTTTTTTTGACATGACTGCTTACTTTTCAAAAAATCTCTTCAAACTAAGCAAATATAATGATTATTATTTTTAAAAAATAAGCTAAACTAAACATGGAATTAATGGATTGTACTTATGAATTAGTAGATCAACCTTAATCTTAACCAATAAAAAAATAAGTCTTTAAAAGAATGTATTATATAATATATTCCTTGACAATATTGTTATGATTTTTTATTTTTTTATCATGTTCAACTAAGCATAGGTTAAAGATTCAAAATTAAAAACATTTTATTAGAAAATAAATTATTTAATTTATTGTAAATGTAAATACAAAACTTAATAAAACATTGTCAATCCAAATTCTGAACCTATGTGAAATTGCACAAATTAAAAAATTATATATATATTATCATTATTTAATTAGTTAAAAATTAGAAACTAAAATAATTAACAAATGGAGTATTAATTGTGTTGATATAGGAGGTGCAATGTTTGACATGGAGTATGCAAGATGGTTAGAAGATGACCAACGGCACATGGCAGAGCTGCGGGCGGGGCTGGCGGCGCCGCTATCGGATAGTGAGCTAAGAGTGATTGTGGACGGATATCTATCGCATTACGACGAGATATTCCGGCTGAAAGTGGTGGCCGCGAAAACGGATGTGTTTCACCTAATAAATGGCATGTGGACTTCACCAGCTGAAAGATGCTTCCTCTGGATTGGTGGTTTTAGACCCTCTGAACTCATCACAGTATGTATTTTCTATCTCTTTTTTTTTTTTTAAATAAAAAAAACTCTTCGTCTTGGCTGATAAATTAATAACATTATTATAACGAATATATGAAGCATAGATATCTTTCTTAATTATTAACATGTCGGCATATCTAACGTGTTATTGTTCGACATTTTTAGTGTGGCTTAATATATAAGAGACACTTTAATTATTTTAATATTTTTTAAAGCAGAAACAATTTATTTTAAAATGTCAAATAAAGTGTTAAAAAAATAGATTTTTCTTGACATGTAGCTTATATTTTGTTTTTTTTTAAATATCTATATGTATGTGATGTTTGTAGGGTTTTTGTTTTTTACGTTAGTCGTGTCAAGGTATATATGTGTTAGTATTGTATCTGGTATCCGTGTTAGAGTTCGTACTTCATAGGTTATAACACTGTTATATGTCAATATACTTATTTAACATGTATTATAAAGTTATCACACTAAAATTTAGGATTTAGAAAAATGGGTAAGTTCTATCTTGTTACATTTGAAAATAAATTAAATTTAGAGAATTTTTTCATAAAGCAACAACGATGATATAAATAATGTGCTTAATTAATATTCCATTAATTGATGTAAAAAATATATAGTTCTGTTGTGAAAGAAAACATTTAAGAAACAAACCCCTGTATCAAGTGTTTTTCACACAAAGCTAGCTTATTTGATTTCTTTTCAAGGGCCCTAATAAAGAAAAAGTGATGAAAAAAATGAGCAAAAGAAAAATCCTAAAAGGAGAAAGAAAGTGAAACATGACTCCTCTATCAAGTGCCTGATTTGCTACTTATGGCAAAATGAACTCACACCCAAAAATTAAAATAAATAAATATAATACATCAAATAAAAGGAGTAATTTTTTAATAGCTAATAATAAAAAGAGCCATATTCTTCCCAAGTGAGAGACATCAAACTTTATTGTAATAAGAGCATTTTTGCTTTTACTCCCTTATAATTTTTTTATTTGTTATTAATTGTGACAATGAACAATTCCGCTCCCATGTTTCAACAGTACCTTTAACCATCAAAAGCCTTATTAATTCGGTCACTTAATCAATTTCTTTTATAGTAATATAATATTTCTTTTTTCTTTTTCAGATGTTGATTCAACAATTGGAGCCCCTAGCGGAGCAACAAATAATGGGCATATATGGACTCCGACATTCGTCACAACAAGCAGAAGAGGCTCTTTCTCAAGGCCTTGATCAGCTTCAACAGTCTCTTGTTGACACCATCGCTGGCGGCCCTGTTGTCGATGGCGTCCAACAAATGGTTGTCGCTATGAGCAAGCTTGCAAACCTTGAAGGATTCATTCGTCAGGTAAAAATTAATAAAATGTCAATTAAAATATACTTTTAGTTTTCGTAAAGTAATTTGTGATTTTGTATTTTGGTCCTTGTAATGTTTTTATTTAATTCTTATCCTTATTATAAATTTTGTTTGTTTGATTTTGTCCTTTCCTTTGTGAGAAATGGAAAAAAAAAAGTAGAGGTAAAAAGAAAGCAATTTTGAAACATTAGGTGGTGGAATAGAAAATTTGAAGTTAAGAAGTCTTAGACTAATAATTAATATCAAATTAAAAAAAAAAACTAAAAGATCAACTAAAATAAAATATTTTAATATATGGATTGAAAATATATTTTAGGTAAAGAGAAGTAACACATAAAAAGGGCATTTTTTATGT
The DNA here is from genome assembly GCA_037177725.1 of Cyamopsis tetragonoloba. Classification (NCBI taxonomy): domain Eukaryota; kingdom Viridiplantae; phylum Streptophyta; class Magnoliopsida; order Fabales; family Fabaceae; genus Cyamopsis; species Cyamopsis tetragonoloba. Next base: position 23,213,747 of record CM074122.1, read on the forward strand.
AAAAAAAATGTCATATTATTGAATTGATTGATCACATTATATATTTAGTAGTTGTAGGAAAATAATATTTTCCTTATATCTTAGTTCTAAAGTAATAGATACTTTTTTGAGTACGTACAAATTTTGGTGAGGAGGTTGAATAAAGCTTCAGATGACATTATTATTTGTACCAAAATTTCTATTTGACTAATTTTAAGAGGGAGTGTCTCTTCGTACGTTTATTTAAATTTAGATTATTTAATTAATTTCAATTCATTCATGATTTATCCATCAATTATTAACAAATTTGAAAATGGATTGGAAATTCTTCTCTTCCTATATATGTACGCTTATAACTTTTTTTTTTATTATTATTATTTTAAAAAAAACCAAAGAACTTTGTTAAAATATTAACAAATTACTTTTGACTTGAAAGACGCATTTTTAAGTAGTATAAATATATGATCATCATCACAATTGACAACCAATGAAATTCAGCATAATTAGTAAATAATTAAATTTTTTAAACATAGATAATTAATCTTTACATATTGATTCAAAAATCTAAATATTTATAATTATATATGATGCATATTACAGTTGAAATGTTACTTTCTAGCTAGTCCATTAATTTTTATTTATTTATTTATTTTTTATATAATTGATGATGGAGAATCCTTTCATATATGTATGCATGTTTTGCGCCGCAATTCTACTTCTTACGAATTGAGTATCCTAAGCTTTCACCTCAGCTTGATTTAACAAGACAACATGTTAACTTTTTCTTTTCTTTATTTATTTATTTATTTATTTTATTTTTTTTATGTATGTGAACTTTTTTTTGGCTACAAATGAAAGAATATATATGTGAATGTTTGTTATTAGACGATGGCGAACTTATTTTAGAGTAAATTATCAATTTGAATTTTTAAAGATTTGTTTGTCATTAATTAAATATTTTATTAAAGATTTTTATCATTAAATAAATCTTTTAAAAAATTTATGTGTATTTTAAAGGATTATTTTGATGGTGTTTAGTTCTTCGAGAGACTAATTTAATTGCATATATTTTAACTCTTTAAGGATTAATTTAGTAATGTTATAAATTTTTAAAAGACTAATTTAGCTATAAAAATATTTGAGAGACGAAATTGATGACAAATAAATCTTTAACCAAAATTAATGTTTACTATTTAGTTTAATATAACTTAAAGTAATTGTCAAGACTTAAGCACATCATAATAACCAAACCCAAAAGACTAGTCCATTAGATAAGAGAGTCTCATAGGTTAAGTATCACATTGAGTTTCTATTTCTACTCAATGTGAGACTCCTAACATTGCCGCCCCCTTTAAGAGCAGACGTCTACAGCGGCTTCACTCTATCGACACTAACTTTTTCCTTTGGCAGTTTCACTCGTCTATCAATATTCGGTATTTAACCTTAATCCAGTCTATAAGTAGCCCTTTCCGTGACCCAATCTCTCAATAAAAACACCAATTTTTAAGACTTAAAGCACAAAAGAAAAACCTAACCCAAAAGACTAATTTATTAAGTGAGAGAACCTCATAAGTTAAATACTACATTGAGCTTTTATTTTTACTCAACGTAAAACTACTCCTAACAGTAACTTCCATATTTAAGATTATATTTAACTTATTATTATAACATAAAATCAAACACGTACACATCAAGATATTCAAAGGCAAAGCTTGATGAATATCATTTTTATTTTTTTGGAATAAGCATGATGGCCTAGTAGACTCGATTGTCTTTTTGTATGAAGCTAGCTATATAACTTCTTTCAATAATAATAATAATTTCTTGTAAATAATTGGGTTGACTTATTGAATCACCTACTACTTGTTTGACACGTCTTTAAATATATCATTACATTACAAACATTTCTCTCTGAGCTACTTTACAATTTATTAATTACTTGGGGATTTATTTTTCTACTAATAATTAAGGTGCATGCATGTTCATCAAAATATTGATGAGTATATATATATATATATATATATATATATATAGTTGTGTAAGAGGCATTATTATTATTATTTGATGTAGTTTTTTCATCTTATTACCAAAATGTTTCAATCAAAAGTTGGTTATAGATAGTGATGGCTAAATGTTTAAGCATAAACCCTTAGAAAACTTATGATAAACATGATAACATTATTTTAAAAGCCAAATTGCCAAATGATTTGTAATTAATAAAAATATATTATCCTCCGTTGTTATAATTATTATTATTATTATAAAATCAAAAGAACATCTATCTATCTATATTATTTTAGTCTAGTGGAAGTTCAAAGATAAGACAATCTCATGAATTTCAAACTCTTTGAGAGCATGATGTTCTTGTCCATATATATATAAGGGAAGACTCATCTCATAGGGTAGTTGAGTTTTGATTCTATACATTATACATACATAATTATATTAATCAATTATCATTAAATATCATAATTTCCTTTTGACTTATTTGTTATGTTAACTTGGCATGTTGTGTAGCTAGCATATTATTTTTATTTTGTTTCTCACTCAATGAAATAATTATTATTATTTTTTAAAAATTTTGTGATGAATGAATTAATTTTGAAAATAGGCTGATAATTTGAGGCAACAAACACTTGAGCAATTATGTAGAATTCTGACGGTTCGTCAAGCAGCACGGTGTTTTATTGTGATTGGAGAATATTATGCTCGCCTTCGTGCCCTTAGTTCTCTTTGGGCTTCAAGACCACGAGAGTAAGATATCTAACTATCGTTACTATAGACTTTATCAAACAGAATTATCTGTAAGTAGAATCAACAAATATTCTTAATAATAATGCTATAGCGACTAAATTAAAAAAAAGAATTCGCTGAACTTACTTTCACGGTTGTTAAATATGTTAGCGACTAAATTAGTATACATAATAGAATAAACAAGCGACGTGATATTTAATGACCATCCGTCTTGCTTTTTTTATGACAATGATATATTTATTTGTTAGTATAAATATTATACACTGACTTATACATACTAATAGATTTATTCTTTTAGATAAAATTTGTACTAATGACGATTAATTTGATGTTGAAATAGTTAGCAAATAACAATTTGTCTGTGGTAAACTATATTTTTTAAAAAAAATCATAAAATTTTCATTATACTATAATAACTATATACTACTTTTTTTTGTTGTTGATTTTTTCTTAATTGACATAAACATCTATTGAGCAAAATTTTTGTTATGTAGACAGTATTGACATTGATTTCTTTTTCTTTTTAAAATAAATATTATATAATATATATTAATATACAAAATACACCTTAATAATTATATATTTATATGCTTGTACGTATAATGCACAATAATACCTAAATTAATATATCAAACTCTGTTTTAGAATTTTTTTAATACTAACGAGGAACAAACTAAATAACCAAAAAATTGTTAATTAGTATAAGTTTTTTATTTTAAAATTTTTAATTATCTCACCTGAATTAGTCAAAAACTTGAATGGATGGTCTTGATTTATTTTGCCACGTGTTTTCAAGTTTCAACAATGATGAAAATTACATAGTGGTAACTTGTAAATATACTCCATTGAAAAATATGGAAAAGGTTAAAAAATAAATAAAAAAAAAGAGTAACAGACATTATATTATTTCCTTTGGTTGAACAGGACTTTGATCAGTGATGATAACTCATGCCAAACAACCACGGAATTGCAAATGGTTCAACCTTCTCACACTCATTTCTCCAATTTCTGACCATATATTTATATTTATATATATGTAATTAAATTAAAATTGAACTTATTATTTATTGCCTGAAAAAAAATATTAAAGTAGATTTCTTTGAGCTATATATAGCTTATTTTTTAGAATAGGAAAAGAGGGTGTCAGCATAATCAAGAATTAATATTATATTTTTTTTCTTTATTTTTTTTTTTAATTTACTTCTGCTCCTGATGATCTTGTATGTCTATATATATGTCTTAATGTAAATGGAATTCGAGTTTTATGTGAATGATGAGGAATTAATTAATTAATCTTCTATTTTGGTTTTTTTAAAAAATTAGATAATTAATGAAATAAAGGTACATATACGTGACATATTTATGATATGTAGATAAGTATATATATACTTAAAATCAATGATGATACTTTTTCTTTTTGATGTTCTCCTCTATTTTCATATTTTAATTAATATATGGCTTTAGAAGTATATTAAAGGGTGTCACTAACTAATTGTATTTATATTCGTAGTGGTTGTGGAATATATATCTTATATTCAAGGCAGTGGAAGACAAGTGAAAAGAAGAGGGCATGAAAAAAAATTCATTAAATATGAATATACAAAAATTATTAAATTAATTAAAAATGAGTAATAATAATCAAATCAGATTGACGTACAATAGCACCACCCGAGAATCCGGATTCGCTGCTGTTACAGCATGCTGTTCCGGATCTAATGATGGTAACAACAATAGTATGTTTTTTATTTTATCATTTTTTTCAAAGTAAATAATAAAAAACTAAAATTGAAACACGTCAATTAGCTGTGTCTTTTTATTTATTTTTGATGAAGTCTCTTTATTTATTTATTTGAACTTTGAAGTGGTTGCAATTAGGATTAATTAATTAATTAATTAATTTCTAAAAAAAAGACGAGGGAATTGCGCGTCTCTGTCTTTGTTGGCATTTGTTTGTGGTGCAGTATTGAAAATATAATAAGAATGGTTTGTTTTTGTCTGCTTTTGTTAATATACGGCGACAACAGAAAGACATTGTTTTAATTAATTTGTATTTGAGATTTGAGATAAGTGCAAAATATGTTTATATGTTTCAGTCTCACTTAATTGCTTCAAAATACAACAGGGAGAGGGAACTAAAATTCAAATATACAAATTACAAATATATAATGTGTTCCAATTCTATGGATATGTCTTGATCATATAAGAATAGAGTTTCTAGTAGAAGATATCTTCAAGTTTCTTCATGTTGATCGGGTTACTTGCAGAAATTTCAACGTCCTAGTTAGTGAATATTAGGGTTTGAGTGTGATTAGAATGTTAACTACGTTTGCATGAAGTGTATGTAATGTATTTATAGTGGAGTTCATAGGATTTTATGAATACTTAGATGTGTCTTATGTTTATTGCGTTTGGCCCCTAGGTCTAATGGGACTGCAGTGTTTAAGGGTTCTATCTCAACATACAATATTGAGATGGTGACTCTGTAGAACTCGCAATATGGGCCGGCGCGTGTGGCCGCCCGAATAAGCCCGAAAAAAGGGCTTGGGCCTTAAAAATTGCAAAAAAAACACATCTGGTCTTTTTGGCCCAGCCCACCAAACCTGCAAAAGAAATTGGTCTAGCTCGGCCGAGCCCAGCCCGGCCCGATTAAAAATCAATTTATAAATATATTTTTTACGTACTATATTAAAAAAAATTAATATGTTCTTTTAAAAAATATATAATTATAATTAACTTTTTACTAAATACACCATTTGTCTGAGCTTACACAAAAAAAATTAATACAATTTGATTTAAAAAACCAATAAAAGATATAAATATTTTTTATTTAAAAAATTGTTTTTTTTAAAAAAACAAATATAACCGGGTCGGCTAGCTAAGCCCGAAGCCCGCATAGAACCTGGTCTGGACTTACTAATTTTCACAATAAAACGTATTTGGATTTTTGAGCCCGGCCCAGAAAAGCCTACAACCCAAATGGCCCAGTCTGAGCCCGACCGGATAGCTTGTATTACCACCTCTACGACTCTATATAAAGTAACTGACATGGTTGATGGACCGATATGCCGGTCCATAATAGTCAAATGGCCCAGTCTAGGCCTGGCCAGGTAGCCTGTATTACCACCTCTACGACTCTATATAAGGTAACCGACATGGTTGATGTACCGATATGCCGGTCCATAATAGTCGAAACTGAAATTTTTGAAGAGGACATTTCCTAGTTTAACGGCAATTATATATACTTATCTTTTTCATGTGCAATGATTAGGGTACCTCAATAACTCACAACTAATAATAAAAGTGTGAGGAAAATGAATCCAGAGTGAAAGTTCTAAGAAGAATCTTTTGATTAATCAACTTGAGTTACTGCACGAGAGTTCATGAATGACTAAGCTTAGCTGTTATGAAACTAACAATCATAACAAACTATAATTGATAATAACTAAGTAATTAAGAGATCAAAACTATGATCGTAATCTATCCGAGGAGGCCCAAGCCCAATATGGCCCATTATACTTCATACCCCATCTCAAATTGGGCTGTATATATCAAGCAAACCCTTTATATAAGCATGGTCCCAACATGCTAGTTCTATATTGGAAGGAAAATAACTAACTAACAAACTTACAAACCTAACTAACCACTATAAATAGATGTAAGCAAAAATTGAAGCTAAGTTAATAGCAGCTCCATGCCTTAATGACATATAAAAATATTTATTTTGTGTAAATTTTCTCCATGGACGTTGTTATTAGATAAACTAGATCTCGCGTGATTTTATGATTATAAATTTCTAATCATATTTCAATGTTATAGTGAATCACTATATTAGTGTTGTTATAGATCTATATCTCAATGATAGCGAATACGGCGACAAGTTCCTTCACCCTTTACAATTAAAGGTAGGAAAAATCTATTGCTCGAAGAGAGTGAAGTATATACTTTTACTTCACCCAAAGGATCAAATGTGAAACCCTATTTTGTTACACTTGACCGACTCATACATAAACAAGTGTATTACAATTCTTTCGTGACTCTATTTTGCTACACTTGACCAACTCATTTAATTTAAAATTTTCTTATTTTTTTGGTAACATAAAATTTTTTTTTTTGATAGAGAACCAAATGTAGTATTTTTGTCATTATATAATAGCAAGAAAGTTGAGTCTTATTACCTAAGAATTTTAAGGAAGAAAACAATAGAAATGAGTATTTCAAAACTTTTATGGACTCCCGTCAAGTGGACAATCTATTTGGTTTTTTTTATTATATATTCTAATTTGCTGAGTTTTTTGTCATTGTCATCACTCTACTCTATTTAATTTTCAATTAATATCAATTATTATAATATCATAACCAAAATTTAACAATTCATTGTGACAATTAAAATATAATTGTAAATGAATTAGCAAAAGAGACGTGTAACCTATGAAGCACCGATACCTCTCTCGACTGTTGTGTCGTAATATTTTTTTATCTCTCGATACTTTTAGCTGGCACCTATGTTTGGCTCAACTCTTTTGAGCGACACCTGTGCGTAACTCGACACTTCTAATATGCTTTTTATAATTTTGTAGAAGTTACACTTTTTAACGAAGATGGTTAAAAAAATGGTGACATACCTTAAATTAAGACTTATTTTCAAAGTTTTTTTTTGTGATAAAGCTTAATTTTTCTTTTTTTGAGGCATTATGACAAAGGCAAAATGTGAAGTTTAAGTGGTAGAAAAGGCACAATGTTTATATTTTGATGACTTATCACGATATTTTTTATGAAACTCATTTTATAATCAAGTTGAATGGTAAAATATTAACAATTTATTTTACAAAAATAAATATAAACATCTTTATCGACCTATAATTTAATTTTTTAATTTTTTATCATGTTTCTTATAATTTTTATATTTTATAATTATTTTAATATTTATTTATAAGCGGTGTCACGGTATCCTATATTTTGGGCATTGATTGTGTTGCAGTGTCCATGTTATATCGTAGTATACATTTCAAAGTCGGTGCTTCATGGATTGTAGGTCTACTTACCTCTAAATTTTGGGATTGGGTTCTTTGCGGTTTAAACTAAAACCGCACAAATTCCTGACCATCCAAAATTAATTTTTATACATATAATGATACAATAAATTCAAGTATTTAACTTTTGAAGGGTGGAATATGGAACACTGCACTAGCCTACAGTTCTTTTTGAAGTGTAGGGTAGCTCTTCCATAGAACTTTCTACATAAAATCAAATAGCGATAAGTTCTCCACCTCCCTTGATTTACCCTATATAACTGGTTGGAAATTCTTTATCCCAATCACAAAAAAATTGTCTCCCAAGAATTTCAAGTAACATCAAGTTCTTGATGCCCACCAGGTCCTATGAATGCAAATAAATTCAGCTTCAAAAATATTACAACTAACAGGGAGAATCTTAGTTACATGATTTACATCCTTTCACATGATCATATTTAACTCTGATAGGTCATCCATTGGAATTTCAAGACCAATACAGTCATGGTCTTGCAAACCATCTTCATCAAAGTTCAACCAAGAACTAAGATCTTGCGGCCCACCAAGTTCGCCAGATACACCAAAGTCCTCTATTGAACCCAAATCAAGATTCAGATTCCCTAAGTCCGCCGATTCCTTAGCATCCAGATTACCACATAAAGTTGCCCCATCTTTGCTACCATTATTGCTTGCATCAGCTGCAGATAGACTAGAACCATGAACGGGTAAAAACTCTGATTCATTTGATTCCATGAACCTATCATGTCCATTGGTGGTATTCTTTTGTTTGGCTTTGGCTTTTGGTTTGTTCTCATTTTGGCTATTGTCCAATGACAGTCGTCCAGCTCTGGAAGTAGAATGCTGTCTGGTCTGATCCCGGTGCAGATTCCTATCTCTCTCACTTCTCTTTCCCTTTACTCCACCCTGAACCGCACCATTGACAAGCATTTCCCTTTTCTTCTCCTTCATAAACACAGACCCATTCTGGGATGATGCTTGTTCTGATGAGTGAATTGAACCTTGAAAAGAATCAACCAGTCCCCTGTCAGTATAATCTCTGTGGCAATCATATTTATCAGAAGCACTAGAAACCACACCTGTAGCAGGAGACAACAACAAAAATTAAAAATGGGAAATCAAATGAACCAACCAACACTAACAAGTCTCTTATAATGACATTGTTACAAAGTAAGCAAAAGCAGAATTTTGAAATACCTGATTTCCTAGATTCAATTTGATTGGAAGCTCTATTACATGTATTACTGGCCGTCCCAGAGACAATGCAGTCTGCAGGTTGTGCATCATTCTCGCATGAAGGGGGGGCGAACAAGATATTTTGTAGGGTAGATTCACTAAAGCAGCTAAAGCCAGCTTCTTCATATCTTTTACATCTTCCAAGAGTACGTTTCAGGAAAGCCAAAGCAACTTGTCTTGACACCTTGTGAGCTGCACCTTTTGAATTTTTGCTTCCACGACATGCCTGAAAAAAAAATTGAGTTGAGAGCAAACTCATGATGAAATGAATTCATCAAAAAAATTATTGAGCATTGGCTAGTGACATTAGAATTGTAAGCATTATTGTCCACAATGGAGAATGTTTACATGTGAGCATTTGTCACACATAGAAGATAGTAAACATGATCTCACCATCTCCAATATCACACACTGAGCCTTCTTCCAAAAGGAATGACAGCTTTTAAAAGTTCTAAAATTTGCTAGAACAGTAGGTTCTACAGATTGCCACAACAAAGCACAAAGCTGATAATCAAGCTTCTTCCACTGATCACGTTTTTATTCAGGAATAGCATCAGAGGATTTTTCCAGATGTTCATAGTATCCTTGACCAAGCTTGAACAAGGAACCAAAGTTCCACAGAAGCAGACCATGCTAAATAATTCTTTCCATTTAGCTTCTCTGAGAAAATGGTTGGAGTTTCAGATATAAGCAAAGGGCAAGCAGAAAAGGATTCCTGATTAGATCCAGAAGCCATGGCTGTCAAACAGAGGCTGAATAGGAAAAAAAAGGAGGGGACTTTGGGTTTTTTTTTTTTTTTTTTGAGACCCACTGTTCAAACACTGAAATAAGGAAGACGACCCTCTAAAAGGATAGAGGAGGGCCAGACGAACCAGAAACAAGAAGCGTCGACAGAATCCGGCAAGCAGAAGGTGGCGCGTGGCCTTCACGCACCGAACAGGGGACGGAGTTTGCGGTGGCGCGTGGACGACTTTCCGGCGACGGGACTTCGGCGTGTGGCCAAAAATGGAAGGAAGAAGTGATTGAGGGGCCAAGTACAACAAGATCTGGACTTGGGACAGTGATTTTGCCCTGGACAGTTACTGAGTTTAAGGAAAAACAAAGAAAAACAGAGTCGGGTAAAAGACCCACTCTGATACCAACTTAAATTTAAGATTTAGGATAGTTGTGAAATGCTTGTGTGTGTTAAAGAAACACTCAGCTGAACTGAATATATATACACATAGGGAGTAATTTACATTTTACGATTACAACAAAAGAATAAATGTGGTTTATGGTTCCTAAGTACATGAATGACTATGTACATGAACATAGAACTAATTGCTACAGATTACAATATCACTATTTACTTATGCTATTTCCAACAAGATTCATAGGGAAACAAGACAAGGCACTAACGAAATAAGAAAGGGAGGACACAGTGGAATGTTAAATATACTCAAATTAGCAATGAAAATGAAGATGAGAAAGGACAAAAAAAAACAATAAACCTCTTAGATTTGGGTTTGGGCTCAACTCACTCCCAAAACCTAGCTCATGGGAGGAGGATTGCCACACCACTTATATACTCTTAGGTGGTCATATCTCTAGCCGATATGAGACTTTCAACAACACTAAAGTTGCTTCCAAACCTGTGGACTACTAGCAAGCATGACAGAAAAACCAGCACGCAACACAAACCAAAGAAGGCAAACTATCTAAAAGAGTAAAGCAGCAGAAATCCATGTTCCCCAACAGAACCACCACGAAAAATCACATGATTTACAAACGCGCACTAAATGCAGAATTCAATAACATGAATGGGGTGGGGATAAGCCTAACCAACATACAATTCCAACATAATCTTTTATGCCTTCGCCAGCCAACTTGACTTGGTTAATCCCAAAGTACACATTATTTTATACATTGATCAACGATAAATTATATTTCTGAACAATGAACATATGTTCCAGCCAAAAAGTGAGCCACTGACAGTCAACACCATCTAAATTGCAAATACGATGGACCCAAATAGCCACCTCTCTAAAACTACCATAAGCACTACTCATTTCGTTTTAGTAGCAGGTTACTAAGAAAATGAGCATGAATAACTAAGCCAGCAGGAATTCAGTCCTAACAACGAATATAAGCCAAAGAAAGACCAATTTGGTCTTTAAGCATGTATGATTTATAAAGCCAACCCTAGGAACCTATGGTATACATGGCGATCAGAAGTGTCTGCAGTGCAACCAAATATGCTGCTCTGCATTGAGACTAAGATACAAGGTCCAAACAAGTGCAAGCAAGTATTAAAAATCACAAGATTTTATAACTGGAAAACGATAAATTTGTAGATCTTGATACAATAGGATAAAAAGGCTAAAGGAACGTTTATTACCAGTCGCTTTCTGTAAGCAATTTCAATAAGATGGTCAAATGCAGCTTCCTCAATCTTCCTGCACAGCAATAACATTATTCATAATAAGAATCAACAATATCATAACTTCCTAAGCACAAAGTCAAGAAATGGAAATTCATGACTCATAATTCATAAAGGCTGGGAAGATAACACAGCAATCAGGCGGGTGATCTATAACATAAAATTAATAGAAGACTACAAAGAGGAATCAGAAGTAAAACATGCAAAGCAATAAAGCATCATCAAAACATACCGCCTTTCCATGTCCCTCCCTTTTGGAATAGCTCTATCAATTTTGTCCAAGTTTTCCTTCTTCCTCCCATTCTATTACAATATCAAAATAACATCAATATATAAGAATGGACCAAATTCGAGGACAAAAGTAAAAAAGTGGTTTTATATCTACCAAGGAAAATGCTACCAGTGCAAACCTGTTCATGCAGAGCTTTCTCAAGTTTCACAATGTCTTGATTTATAGCTTCATCTTCCTCAGTTAAATCAGGCTGCATCAAACAAAGCAAGTTTAAGATGTAGAGCCATGATTTTAGTAAGCTTCAAGTGACTACGACATAAGTAATTCCATATAAGATGTAACGGCCTACCAATACTTCAGGATATAAGCCAATGCTCTGCAACTCAAGCAGAAGCCTATCATCCAGAGACATCAGCTGATACTGGCCATCAGGAGAAGGGAAGTTAGAAAAACTTGATACAGCAGGCTGGAGTTGATCGAGATCATTTGAACATATTTCACTGGTGTGAGTTATATCAGAAAGGGAAAATTCTTCATCTCCCTGCCAAACTCCAGTGCTTTGTAAAGAACTGGACGTGTTTGGGTATCTAAATGTGTTGGATGTGGTACTCTTATCACAAGACAATCTGTCCAACATGCAAGTCTTCTGAATTTGAAGATCCACCTGTGATTCAACTTCGGAATCCATTCTGTCCCGGTCTTTTGGTTCAAAATCAATTTGATTACAAGAACCACAGTGCGAGTCATCACTAGCAGATTGTCTAGATATATTCTTTGCTTCACTTTGGTGATATGATTCTTCAATTTCATCTTCTTCAATTAAAGCACAGAGAAGTCTCTGATATAATGGGGTAACCTTGTCCAGTCTTTCCAAGTCATTCTTTCCACGTAAAGTATCAAACATAGTTGATTCTTCGTCACAATGGCTTCTCTTTCTTCCCACTGAACCTTGAGTGGTGTTGTTATCAACGACACCCTGAGGAAAATTAAATTTACCAGTTACCAACATTCATCAAAAGTTTAGCGCATGTTTAAATAGTTCCATTTCATGGTTGTAATTTTTTTTCCCAGATAAAAATTTTGTTGCAAATTGGTAATTGTGAAGATCTTAAAATTAACAGATGGAGATCTACAGAGAAGTTCACAGATGACAAGTGAGGAAGGAAATACGCTAATTTAGGCATAATTCTAAACACTCACCAACATATCATGATCAACGCCAGACATATCAGATAAACTTTTATCAAATTCCTCAGCAATATTGAGCTGATTCAGCAGCAGAAAACCAGAAACCCGTTAGAGTTATCTAACATATTGTGAATCAAATGGTAAGTAAACGTTTCCTGAAAAGCATGACATGGTCAAGACCCAGTAGCTACCTGTTGCTTCAAGTACGATGCATCATCTAAGCTGATAGAAGCAAAAATAAACTCCAATTTCTTCCAAAATGGGCCCGTACAAGCAAGATCTACATAATGAGATATAAAATTGAATGCAAAAGCAAAACTATTAACATTTTGAAGATATACAGAAATTTCTAGAGGTAAAACTGGTCAAGATGCATACCGCTAGCACTACGAGCAGCATTTGCAGCTTTATATAATTCTTCATGGTCATCATCAGATTCACCTGTATAGTCATATTCCAATAAGCAATGTATGAATACGTATAGTCATATTCCAAAAAGAAAATATATAAACATAATATTAACAGACTATATATACAGCAAATATATAAAAATATATGGAGGGATTTGCTTACCGCAAGTGTAAGTCTTAGGCACTTACTTCTTAATAATTCCATATGGACATTGAATTTTATCGATCCAACAGTTGAATCATAATACATTATCATGATGAACATGTATCCCAGATTTTAGAAAAATCAAACATTTCTCTAGGTATGTCCTCTTATAGCCAAAATTTACTTATGTTTTAAAAAGTTTATTATTCATTAAATTAGAGTTGATTAATGAAATATCAACAAGTTTTCAAATCTAATGAAATTTTGTATAGTTGATTTATATGCTAAGGACTTTCAATTGAACGATTAGATTATAAGAATTGATGAACATAGAGTTATTGAGCAGAGTAACTCTCACAACACTTCTTCTTGGAGTAAGTAGATATGGATACCCACTATATGTGTGTATGTATTTGTATACATACATACAAACATACAAATATATATAGGAGTTTGCTAACGTACACCCCACTTGTTTTATAGAAGGAGTACGTTAGCACGTTATACCTTTTGGGTGTACTTTAAAAAATCAAGTAACGACTTGCTAACATACTCATAAAAAGCGGGTGTACATTAGCAAACCCCATATATATATAGTTTGCTAACGTACACCCACTTATTTTGTAAAAGAAACATTTTAGCACGCTACACCTTGTGGGTGTATTATAAAAATTCGAGTTATAACTTGCTAACATCCTCCTTCTAGAAAACATGTGGATGTACTCAGCACACACACACACACATATATATATGAAAATGATACATGAGTTGTATAGAACAAAAAAAATATAACATTGATATGCTAGTCGCTAGCTTATGAATGGCTTAACATTTCAAAAGCATTAAAGCCCATGCCCAATAACATGAAAATATTCCAGTTGGGGAAACCCTACCACTGATGTAATCACTATTCACTACTATACATGGACGCAATGAAAGAATTTAACAGCTCCTGCTATAGAACTGAAATTCCAAAACAAACAGCACTTGGTTTCAAAAAATCGATACCTCCAAAATCAGAAGAACCAATATTCAGTTGCTTCCCTACACGAGTCAAAACTTTGCGTTCTTTCTGCTTTTTTGAGGGAGCGCGCCCATATTTGCTGTATTCAACAAAAAGTGTATGATAACAATTTTGGCAAATGGAATCAGAAAGGATGAACTAGATCAAAAAAATGAAATCAACATACATTTTACTCTTATCATTTGGCTTCATGTCCAGTACAGGCTTTGCTAATGGTAGATTCTCCGACTTCTCCCTCCCTGAAGGAAGGCCAGGTTTTATCAATGATAAATTCCTTCCAGTTCTTCCTTGTCTCTGTACACTGTCTCCAGATTCATCTGCTAGTATTTTATTCTTCTTCATTTGTAACATAGAAGACCGAGCCTTATCTACAGCCATAGCAAAGTCACTTCCATTTACTCCTTTCTCTTTTATTTTGTTTTCCCCGGCTCCAGATTCTTCACTTTCAGATAATCCAAATGGAGATGAAATATCATCATGGGGTCTTTTATACTTTGGAGTACTGTTGTCAACACTGCTCACCAGTTGAAATCCATTGTTGCCAACAGATGAAGCTTTAACACTGAAATCAGGATTAAGACCACCTTCAGATGATATCTGAACTTCAAGATTGCGTGAGGCAGGAGAAACCACTTTCAATCTCCGTGAACGTGAATTTTTAGGTGGCCTCTGACCAACCCACTGGGTCATGGGATGTATAGAAGAACCTACATATGTGGAAAGCTTTTAATTATTTTGCACACCAACCACTGAGAGTTCACTATATTAGACATCAAGGATGTTACCAACCTGTAAAATTTCCAGATGGAGGTTGAATGTTGGATGATTCTAGTGCACTAACTGAACCAGTTCTCAGCGCACGAGATACCTTGTTTTTAATTATCATGTTAGGACTGCTTGCTGGATCCTCTTGAGTGTTTGCCCTAATCATAAAATAGTCAACAGAAAATTTTGAAGCTATAAATATATAAATATATTTAAATAAAAAGGACAAGCCTAATTGAAGTTGTAAATTTCACTCAAGAATCTCTCAATTTTGTCTGATAAAACAATTAAGCTGTATAAATATAATAAGACAGTGGCAATGTCAAAACATGTTTAAAACCTGATGTTTCCTTTTGCCACAACCCTCTGCTCGGTTACTTGGTCCCTGTGAAGAGAAACACCTTCTTCACTTGTGAGCATGGTACGTACACCTGTATTAGTAGGCTCTGTAGAGCCCTCGGACTTGTTGATTCCACCAGATACAGTAAGTGACTTTAATCTGCGCCATAAATTATTAATATAAGAATTTAATCTTAATTTTCTGTTCCCCATTACTTACAATCATACCAAAGCACCAAACCATTTCACAATGATGTGAATACCTAAGATTTGAAAAGTTACCCAAGTAGGGTAAACGACATTAACATCTACAAAGGATAATAAAATACTGGAGGAACATATTAGAAGCAGCAAAAGACCCAGCAATATACTGCAGAGGAACTTAAATTAATTCTGGTTGCAGTAGGTTAGTTAAGAATCAATTGCGGAATACAAGCAAATAATAAACATGAAATTCAAACCTAAAAGAAAGGAATTTGCCATCGGAATTGAATCTATGAGTGAGGCTAATTCAACATCATTGACCTTCATGCAGTCACTTGTAATATACAGAGATGCATACAATCATACACATGCGATATGACATTATCTATTTTGTATGAGTAACAATCTCTAACCGGTAACATTCCAGTAAAATCTGTTAATAAAATTATTTAATCACAAATAGAAAGCAAGACATTGGGTCTTCCAGGTATTCTAACTTCTGAGGCTTAAAGGACTTATATACAGCAGCAACAACAACAACAAGCCCCATCCCACTAGGTGAAGTTGGCTACACAGGACACACAACGTCATGTGCTCAATCAAAAACCAAATTTTTAGATGTATTACTAATTATTAATCAAAAGATCCTCTTTAATAAATTCTCCTATGGTCCTTTTAAGTCTCTATATCCCGGTTCAGAGGACTAAAAATCATGCTATCGACTCTCCACAAAAGTGTCTCCAATGGCCTTCTCTGTCCAAACCACCTTAACCGATTTTATGTCATCTTTGCCTCAATAGGTTGTTAGGCAACGAGCATTAAAAGAGAAAATAAAAAGAGATTCGGCACAGCGTGTACGTACCTACGTCCACTGCTACACTAGGGAAAATACTTTTATTCACCGTGCATAGAAGCTTACAAGGTGTCTCTTTATATAGTGCTAACGAGACATAAGTTTTACAAACTAAGCGATGTGGGACTTTAAAATAAGACTACAAACTCAACTAAGCAATGTGGGACTTTGGAAGTTAGGCTACAAACTCAACATAGGTGCCACCCTAATATCGTTCTGTATATACTCATTCTGTGTCTTATCAAACCTTACATATCCATCTCAACATTCTCACTCTGCAACTCTCACTTTTTTCTCTTGTCGTCCTTTTAAAGCCCAACACTCACTATCTTGTAAAGTGACTTATACATCAAAAGTAATTTCTTAGTAGATGGAGTACTCTTGAACAGCCAATTCGGATTTTGAATATAAAAGGTGATTATCAGAAGTATATACGTTAAATGCCAATCACTTTCTCAATTACATAGGATTGCCGCATGGCAAAAGCTATGGATCCAAGGGAGCATTAAAATTTACAATCATATATATTATATGTAGCAGGAAATTAAATCTAAACAATCACCAAGTAGGAAAGAAGTGTACAGAAAGACCGCGCATCAGATCTATGAAGACCCTTAAGATAAAAGCTCTGAACCTTACTAGACAAAAGTAAAAATGCCCATAAACTCCACTTCTGTTTAAAACTCATCTAACAGAATGCAAAAAAAAAAAAAAAAAAAATCCCCCAATGTTAAATAGATAGGCATACTGATGATATTAACAACTTGAGATTGTGAAACGTGTAATGGATGCCTATGGAATGCTGGAAAGGCATCACCCTTTAACAGAGAGTGACATATCCTTCACATATATCATCTCCAGAAAGAACTGAAATGCCTACGCCTAACACAATCTTCATCTACATTTAACATTACACTTTAAAATTTATCTTGCAAATTAAAAGAGATAATTCATAATAATACATAAATAAATCAACGAATAACTACCTGAAACCCTGAGCATCATAAAAACGCATTTTCAAATCAGCATTTGCCTTCTGAAGAGTAGCTCGTTTTACATCCCTTTCACCTGCTATAACTCTGTTTCCAACAGTTCCTACAGACCTCCTCTTTTTAATTTTTTGATCCAACCCTTCACCTCCAGCAAGTAATCTGCGGGTTTTCTCTTCATTTCGAACAGTTTCTCCACCAAGTGTCTGAATCAGATTTCCATCCTTCTCTGTGACTGTGACCATCTGCTGCCTGCCAATAGCAGTCGACCTACTTTCCTCCTGGAAGCATAAGCGGGCAAAGTCATGATGAAAGAATGGGAATGGACACAAACAGATTGTTACAAAAATTAACAACTCTAAGTTTATGTTTTGACATTGTATAGGAAAACAGAATTGTAAAAATTATGTCCAATTTTAAAACTGACATAATTGTTTTTACTGGAGACTAAGATGATAGATGACAAATTTTTTCATCGTGGAATGTTCAAACTGGGCCTAAACCAACTTGAAACCTTCCTCTATGGGATTAGAAAGAAGCTTGAAATTTTGAAAATGTTAAAACAGTGCGCATATAATGCATTCTTTGTCCTTAGAAAAATTGAACTTCCATATAGATAAAAATGGTTTTAACTTTTTACAAATTACAATTCTGCAATCAAGTAGTTTGTAGCATCTCGCATTATATAGATCAAGAATAAAACCACAGCAATAACAGTCTAACACATACACACCCGCACATCTGCCACTGATGTACGAATTTTCTTGTTCAGCACTGAATTTGAGGTCTTGGTGTCTGATCGCTGAGTCAGACTATCATTAGGGGTTTTATGAATCTGGCTACCTGTCTTTGTTAAGTTTACTCCACCTCCCCTGTCACCTGATACATCAGACCTTTGCCGCTTCTTTGAGTTTATTGTCTCCCTGAACCTATCCAACTTAAATATAGAATCCCGAAACATTTTTGATCTATCCCTGCTCAACATATTACACTTATGTTAGAACATCAAAATGAAAATATATTATGCTCAGAATAAAGCCCATTTTTGTAGGTATTTTAAAAATAATAGAATTTAAAACAATAATATGTTTATAGCATCATAGAGGAAAGAGTAGGTGGTTGTTCCAGATAATATACCTATTGAGTTATGAAAAGGGCTAAAAGAAAAAGGCATAAGATCGCCCGCGAAATTGTTTAACAAGATCATGAAGTCTTAGTGTATTTCCTGAATGGAGGAAATGTACTCTAATCCATATCTTTAAGAACAAATGTTACATGCAAAACTGCATATCAGTATCACATAGGGATCCGATTAACTGATCAGTGATCAAGACAAAAAACCCATATCATAAAATTAATTTGGTTTTCTGCTGAGAAGATATATATGGATTTCATTGATTTAGGGGGGAAAAAGTATGCTAAACTACCTATCAAGATTTTGTAGAAGCTTCTAAAGAAGACAGGCGTTAGCATTGTTACATACAAGCAACCAATGACATGTATGCGGAGGGCATGACTAGTGCAAAATCACAAAGTGAGGATACAAAATTATACCATAGCTATAGATCTATGCATAGGGGCCTACTGTGAGACTTTATCTTTTTCTCCTAGCTCTAGACATGTTTAGTCAAAATAGTACAAGGTGCATTATATTATTAATAGAAGAGTCATCAGAAGACATAAATATAAAATTATAGATTTGAAGACAAGCCTAGAAACTCATAATTTCTACCTAAGTAGAGAAGTAAATGGTGTGGAATTATAGTTTACTACTAAATTAGAGAGAGAATGTTACTTTGCAATAAATGACATGAAGGATTTTTTCTTTTTTTTGCTTATATATAAGTCCGCATAGAATATGAGAGAAAAGTGCCATTCAAGTTAAAAGGAAAACTGTACCGCACAGCTATAAGGCCTGCAATATTATATGGGATTACAAAAAAGGCCTAGTTGTCGTAGAAGAATATATGTTAGAGGGAACTGAGATAAAACGACAATACCTTGCCTTTCTGGAGGCATCTTGTACACTTTCTTTGAAGTGCTTTAACTCCCCTGATGATCCTGGGGCCATGGGTTTAGGATGTGGAACTCCAAAAGAATGGTCTTCTGATGTTTTTCCAGCAGAAACACCGAGAACCCTCCTTAACTCTCCAGTATATTTCTGATTGCCAACTGTAATTGAATCTAATGGCAAACATTGGGGGAAGGGTTGCATATCCGATGAAGTTATCCCACTGCTACTGCTGCTGTTTAAGTTATTCCCAGAACCCAACATTAAGCTGTCAACCTTACTAAAGCTTAGAACGCAATTCCAAAGAAAGTCTCTTTCTTTTGTACCCAAGATCAAGATATAATTGAGCCTCTGAATTCCTTCCCGCCATTTGGAAAAAAATAATAATCAACAGAAGTAAGCAACCAATCATGAATTTACTAAATGTACCATCACATCAACTTAGGTAGGTAATAGCAACAACAACCAGATAAAATACAAATAATGAAACTAACTACTTAAAAAACTACTGCACTTAATGATTCTGAATAGAGAAATGAACTAGTTTCCAGCTATGCTAAGAAAGTCAACTTCAAGGAACAACTTAAAGCTTAATCAAATTTAAAATCTAAACTTGTCTAATCTTGCTCTCAAAGATAACACTCACCAACGCACATTACTAATTCGATGAAATAGCAAACATCAGATACTACACAAAAATCTATTAAATTATATAATGCTAGAGCGTTCATGTTGCAATTCTTAGTTATGCAACTACTGTTCAAAACGTGAATTTACTTATTTAACCTTGTCAGTTTACTTTTTTACTCACATTTTGTGCCTTGGCGTTCACAAGAGAAATTCCATTTCCACCCTCACCCACTCACTCAAATTACTTTCTTCCCTATTTCTTTTTCTCACCTCTCTGCTTAGGCTATGGATAGCTTCATGTTCATCTCTTTTTAATTTCAATTAATCAACTATCAACTTCAATCTCACTCTGTCCAGTCCTAAGAGTCTAAGAGAATCTCAAAAAAAGAGAACCGAATTTGAGTGGGGATGAAGAGGGAAAAAAGAGGAGAAAGCAGTACCAAAAACAATAAATTCTTATTCCATTTTCACCCTCACCCACTCACTCAAATTACTTTCATCCCAATTTTCTTTTTCTGACCTATCTGCTTAGGCTATGAATAGCTTCATGTTCATCTCCTGTTAAATTTCTATTCATCAATTCATCAATTATCAACTTCAATCTAACTCTGTCATGTCCTAAGAGCCTAAGAGAATCTCAAAAAAAGTGAAACGAATTTGAGTGGGAATGAAGAGGGAAAGAAGAGGAAAAAGCAGTACCAAAAACAATGAAATATTGTTCGATATCGACGATTCTGTGAGCGGCGGTGGGAGGAGCTTGCTTCGGGTGCGGGATCCGGTTAGAGGGATGACAGTTGGCTCAAGACGGTGGACGCAGATCTGTAGCTTCGACGTCGTTTTGGTGTGAGGGGGAAAGGAAAGAAGGAACGAAGCATGAGGAGGGTTTGGGTTTGGGAGATGAGAAAGAAAAATCAACGAAGGAAGGACAGAAAGCCTTTTAAGCATCCTTCTCCCTAATTCAAAGAAAAAAATTAACGGTGAATTGGGCTTTAGCCCTTAATTTTTTAAAACAGTTAAAAAAAAAAAAAAACAGAGGTTATATTGAATGAGCGTTTTGGGTATGTTTTTTTATCTCTCATCAATTGAAAATTTTTGTATAATATATTAAAAAATATTATTTTATTATATAAAATTTAGTTAATGATTGAAACTATAATGTAAAAATAAAATTTAAAATATTAATTTTAAAATTTTGATTGAAAATTTAGTCCTTATTTGTTAAATTTTAATTATTTTATAATTAAAACTATAATGTAAAAATAAAATTTAAAGGTAAAAAATGCGTCATCGTGAAAGAAATTGTGTGTGATAACCATGTGATTAGCGTAGGTTCTTCATCCAAGATTAGTAAATAATGTTTCACCAATCATTATAAATAATCATATGTATAAAATAATTATTAACAATTAATTATCAAAAAACATTTATAATTAATTATATTGATTTTCAATAAAATTAAATACATAATAAATTATTTAATCTAAATTTTGATATATTAACAATATAAAAATAATAAATAATACTTTATACTATACTTATATTTTTATACTATTATAGTAATATTTATATGTTTTGTTTATGCATAAATTTATATTTAAAATATATACATCTATTTAATTGTTTAATTAATAATTAGATATTAATACTTTAATTCTATTCAAGAATATTTTTAATTTAAAAATAATTAAAAAAATAGTGGAAAGTAGACAAAAAGGAATGATAGTAATATCATTTTTTTTTGTCTAACTTAATTTTTTAAACAATTTCATCCAAGTTAAACATGTAGATTATCGATAGACTACTATGACAAACTCTTATAAATTGTAAGTTTACAATAAAGTCAACGAATTTACTTTTGTACCAAAATATATCTCTATATTACAATAATATAAAATAACAATGTATTTATTTTACTATTAATGCCAATCATTTTATATCAAGTGGGATCACGCAATAAAATCAAAACATATGGCTTCATTGTGTTCACTCATTTTTTTATGACCCAACGAACTTATTGTACTATCAAAACTGCATGCCAATGATGCATAGAAAGCTTGAGCTTGTCATTGATTCTTGAATTTACACTACACTAAAAATATCATTTAGAGGCTGTTAATTGGTGGGTGTTCCAGCCAAACCGCCTGCGCTAGCACTCTGGTGGCGGTTTAGTAGGCGATTTTGTTCACCCACCATCGTTGGCACTCTGTTCTGCTATCATGTTATTTGTTTTTTTCTTTTTTAAATTTTAAGGAAAGCCAAAGCAAAGTTTTAGGTCCCATTGCACTTTTCGTTTCTCTCTTTGTTTGTTAGGGCTTGTTTGGTGAATAGGATAGGATAAGGATAGATATGATAAAAGTGTTGCATAAGAGCACAATAGAATATGAGCTGGATAAACTCGGATAAGCTCTTATCACATCTAGTATTTGATGTATCGATGAGATATCAAATTGGATAGTAGTAGTTGTAGTTGTTATCATAGTTATGAAAGTCGGACTAGACTGGCCGGTTCAACTGGTTGGCCCAAGAACCGGAGGCCTAACCGGTCCGGTCCGTGGTACGGATCGGATATGCATTTGAACTGCTGAAAACCGATTTAACCTGCTTGAACCAATGTGACTCGGCCTCAACTCGCTTGAATCGACCTGAACCGAGCTAGCATCTGCGCATTTTAATTCCCAGTTAGAAGCTTATATTCCACTGCTTCAAACCCATTATTTGTCATAATGTTGCGCAGTTTAGTATATATTAGGTATTTAATATATTAAGTGCCACAAAATACATATCTTAACGTTATTATTATGTTTTTATTTATTTATTTATAAATTTTATATTTTTTTTGTAACAAAATAAATTTTAATATTTGACTATTGACTCACTAATATGTTTACTCAATATTTTATAATATTAATTCTCTTTATATTTATTTATCATTTATAATTTTAATGTTTGACTTCTTTTTAAGTCATATTTTTTAGGGTAAATTACATCTACCTCCCCTGAACTTTTGGAGTATTACACTGTCTCCCTACATATTTCAAATCATAACACGAACCACCCTTGAAGTTTGCTTACCTTACATTGATATCCCCTCATCACGTTAACAAACTGTTTTTAACAGACATATGACTCGCACATGGCCTCATAATTATTAAATACAATCACACCCTTATTAAATACAATTACATAGTGATCGCCAGGTAACAATAGCGATCATGAAGAATAAAGAATATAATGGCAAAATCAGACTTATTCGTCTAAGACATAAGATTGTTAAGCAGCTGCTGAAAGATGGAATAATATATATTGATTATGTGATATCGGAAGTAAATCTAGCGGATCCTCTAACTAAACCGTTGTGTAGCAAAAAGATATTTGAAACATCGAGGGGAATGAGACTTGAGCCGATTTGAAATTAACAAGTGATGGTAACCCAACCTTTGTGATTGGAGATTCCATGAAGAATGTTCATATGAGTAATAACAAATCACTTATTAATTCTACTAGCACTATAAATTTGTCTCTTCCTATGATGTGAGAACTGCTAGACTGCATCATTGTGAGGATAAGCTTGAAAGCTTTTAGTGAAATTCATAGCCCTTTTGGGTGGTGTATGAGTTGCAGCATACACTTATGAATTCTCCTATATGTGCCAAGTGGGGCCACTTCCATGAGATCGTCGCGAAAGCACTTATGAATATCGAGCATGCGCACGACCTATTTGTGCATAACAACGTCAATGGCGAGAATTGTAGGGATGCAATTTGGTTGGTAAACCTCTAATACACGCCCAAGTGTCTTGGTTCATAAAGCTTGCTCACCAAATCACTTGTGTGTTAAGTCTTATCAACCTAGCTCTGGTTCATAGTCCAAAAGACACCAAATTCCAAAAAGTGCACTCATATGAGATAACCCCAAAATTGATTCTTTATTTCCTTCTTCTAATCCAACCTTTTGAAATATGTGGGGGATTGTTGTATATTAGTGTAGTATTTCAAAAGGGGAAAGTCTCACACCGAGAACATTAATTTTAATATGGTTGAATTTGACCACCGTCTAATTCCAAATACACGGTTCTTCTCAGTGCACCGTCCACTGTCCATATTTATTTACTGCCCAAGCTAAACACTAATTAGAGGCTACCATCCAATCCTTGTAATTAACATTTTGCATAGGAATTAACGGGTGCCAAGCTTATATAAGAGAAGTCTCACCTCACTTCTATGTACACCAAAAATCATTCTTCTATTCTCTCTCTAATTCGAGCTTCTCTCCCTAATTATATTCTGGTTATATTATTTCTCGCTAGTTTTTACATCCCAATTAATATCGGGAGAGCTTGTTATATCTTGGGGGTTTGCGGAATTAACGCCGGACAAACCCTTTAAGACAGTGTTTATCAACACGTCTTAAGCTACAACATCATTGCTCTCCTATATTATTTAAAATAGTGGATTTTAAGAACTAAAATAGTGACAAAAATATTTCAAGTACTAATGTCACATAAACAATTTAGAGAACAAAATGACGTTTTAGCAAAAAAAATAAAAAACAAATCAAAGTCAGAAAAAATATTAAAGTAAGGAGAAATGTTATTCAATGTGAATATATATATATATAGAGAGAGAGACTACAAAAAAAAGGGTCATTTACGAGGTCTTTTAGCCCTCTAAAAATCAACAAAGCCCTCGCAAAATGAAAATTTTTGTCGGCTTTCCGTCGGCCGCGGGCCGATGAAAAAATGCTCGAAGTAAACATATTTGCGAGGGCTTAGCGCTCGGAAATCCTACGGTAACGAGTGCCAAAATTACGCGCCAAATGATTAGCTTTGCATGGGCTTTTGACCCCAGAAGCCCTCGAAAATAAAAGAACAAAACAGGTCACAATTTTGAGTGTGTCAAGCCCTCGCAATTTTTTTTTTATTTTTTTATTTTCACAAATATAAACTTGCCTAATAAATTTAAACCAACACAAGAACTAATATATAAATTCATAAAATCCATAAATCAAAATACAAAAGATCATAAAACAACATAAATATAAAATAGATAATATAAATCCATAAATAAAAGTTTAAAAGTTTCATTAAACATAACATAAATATAAAATAGATCCATAGTATATGAAACAAAATGCTTAGTGGCACGACGTCGATGATGTGGTGGAGGAGCAGCGGGAGGATCACGATCAGGCTAGGATTAATCGTCTAAGGTGGGATCATAATCTGGATCAAATTGGGGAGACCCTGAAGGTCTGGGTTGTGGAGGCGTCAGCTGGAATCCTAAAACTCCAAAGTCTAAAGCAGAAAGACAACTCATAAACATATCCATCCTACTCTCAAATTCCCTTTGGACCCATTCAAACTCAAGCCTTTGGAACTCTTGCATGTGCTGCATCTCTTGCCGTTGGGCCTCTCGCATGCACTCAATTTCCTATTGCTGGGTCTCTATCTGTTGCTTCTGTGTCTCTAACTGCAACTTGTGAGCCTCTATCTCCTGTCGAAGGCGCACAGACTCATCTGAATCATGGGAGGTGGATGATTCGCGAGGGCATGCATGAGACTCCTTGGTGTAAAATGATGAAGCCCCTGATAAAAGTGAGAAGACAAGTCGCCAGTACCATAAACTCGGTCCCTAGTCTTGCCTCCAATAGTCTCCTGCCAGGTGGACATCTTCAACGTAATGTCATCTTGATCCTCAGTATCGTGAGGAGTCTGAGATCACCTCTCGTCAATGTTCTGCGTATATGCGGCCTAACTCATACAAAACACATCATTGTCATTAACAACACTAAACACACATTTTAATGACTTAGTTGATAAATTAATTTAAATTCAAACTTACATAAGTTTCTTGAGAGCACCGGTCCACCCATTCCCCATTTGCCCTCGTATATGTCACTATGAAGGACTCGTCTGGATGTACTGGACGCCCATATGTCTTAGTCTGTCAAACAATCAAACAAGTTTAGTAACTAACTTAACATTTTATATATACAGATATATTCATAGTCAATATCAAGTAACTTACCAGCATGCCTATCACCTCATGATGTGGGACGCGACCGGTAGTGTGGAGTGTCCCACCTCTCTCGGATGCCCAATTTTTTCGATTTGGGGCAGACATTGCCTGAAAAGCAGGTGAAGCCCAATAACTATGTAAGGCCACCCAGTCCTGCTCTTCAATCCAATCCTATCGCTCTCTCCTCAACCTTGCATTGTTAATACACAAGCATTGAACCAACGATCACGGTGGTCCTGAGGGATCTTCGTCCAAGAAGGCCATGGACCCGTGAAATCATTCTTTATAATCTCTACAAGTGCCTCTACCCCAGCTTGTTTAGGCGTCCAGCTACAAAACAATTACAAAAATGATTTATGAATGAGACAATATAAAAATAATAAATAAATACGTATAAAGCAAGAAATTAAATATGTTACTTACCTATTTCCTTTGAGAGTAAGGATATAACGTCCGGTAGTCTGCTCTACAACCCACGTAGAACGTGGTGGAGCCTGTATGCTTGGGTGACACAGCCCATGATAGTCAGGCTGGCCTATTTGATCAGTCTCCTCCATTTCATGCATGTACTCTCGCTCTTCCTCAACCTGAGCCTGCTCCTCCTCATCAACATCATAGTGCTGCTCCTCATGCTCCTCCTCCTCTGGTGGAGGGTCTTGTGTGGATGTCCATGTCGGGTGTGGGACCTCCGGGTATAAAGATGGCACAAGAAGTGGAGATGGTATCATCCTGATCCCACCATCTGGCTGGGATGACTGAGTCTCTAATGGTATAGACTGTGATGATGCAGGTCGTGATGATGGACGACATGACAATATAGGTTAGGACGTTGAGGGACGTGATGATGGGGGCTGTGATGATGTAGATCTCCTAAGACTCTACCTTTGACGATCACACTCTACAGACAACTCCCCTGATCGCAAATAGTGGCTTCCCCTACCTCTAGCCCTTCCTCTATCTTGGGAAGACATCTATAGATAAACAAGCTACATATGAGTTAGATATTAATCAAATACAGTAACATAAGACATAAGCAGTTATTTGATAATTAGTGAAAATTTCACTTAACCAAATCATGTCTTGATAAGTCGGTATCATTGTCATTATCATCATACAAATGGTCATCATCATCATTGATATTCTCTGCATCGTTGTCATCATACACAACTTCTTTTACTTCTTTAAGAACATCATTAGTAGCCACCAGTTTAGGAATGTGATCAACAACTCGCTCAAACGTCTGAACACAACCATCAACTAACCTCTCCATTTATTCAACTTCCATGATAGACATAATAGGTTCATTGGATTGTTGTGCATCTTCAAAGATTTCATCAACCTCTATGTGACCACTTGGCTTTGTTGCAATAACAACACACCAACCACGTAAGTCCCTATACGTGTTCGGATAATTCACATAGTATATTGTCTATCCTATTGAGCAATAATAAATCGATCATAGAGTGTGTACTGTTGTGACGGCCAAGTTAATTTCTATTATCTTGTATTTAGTGTGTACTCTAGTGCCTCAATCATACCATAGACATTAAAAATGGGCAATCTTATGAGAAAAATCTTGAGACTCCAACTCATAGATATGATCCAGATACCATAATAATCGTCCTCGCCACTTTGTGTTACACCTTTTATGCATACACCGCAATTTGTGGTTTTCTTACCATGAGTCCACGCTCTTGTGTGAAATTTATACCCGTTCACAAAATACATAGGCCATGATAAAACTTGTCTGTATGGACCCAAGACAATGACCTTAAGTCATTGTTTGTGACTCCGTTACTCTCGTCATGAACCAGTAAATGACAGATTTTCATATTAAAGAAATTTAAGTCATTGAAACTAGAAAATTGGTGCATGACTGACTAAAATAGTACTTACATACGCCTTAAACTATGCTGGAAAATCTGCGTGCATATGACTATCCCCGTGTATCCTTAGGTACTGACTACATTAATTGTTTGAATTAATAAACAAGTATATAACAAATAAAATTTTTTTGGTTATATGGATGTTTTCACTTACTCCAAGTATGATTTGACTTCGATGCATTTGATAAGCACATGTACATGAGCTGACAAAAATTCTTGATCACTTAGCCAGTATTGTTGGCATTTCCCACTTGGACGTCCTATCTTGTTAAATATTGATAATGAAGTATGTGGTACAGTACCACCATCATCCGAGTTATTCCTAAGACCAGAACTTGACACCAAGTTAAAAGTTTTAAAGTAGTGGGAGCAAAAATAATTGATCTCACGACTAAGATAGTCGGAACAGATAGATCCCTCAACCTTAGCTTTTCGGGTCAATGCCCTCTTGTATGCACCCATCATCCTAAATAAGATAATAATTGTTAAAATTATTAGAATACATGAATAAAACATATTAAAATTTTTGTAGGAAGATGTTGAAAAACCTTTCAAATGGATACATTCACCGATATTGAACAGGGCCACCAAGTCTTGGTCCATTGGGTAGGTAAATTGAGAGATGTTACATGGAATCAAAGAAACTAGGTGGAAAAATTATCTCTAATTTACATAGAATCAACGGGATGTCTTGCTCTATTTTATCTAAGTCACTAACTTTTAGTGAACTACAACATATATTCTTGAAAAAGCAGCTGATCTCAGTCAAAGGTTTCCACAAAGTTTAGGTAATGCACGAAACGCAATAGGAAGTAGATTTTGCATGAAAACATGACAATCATGACTTTTCATTCCAGACAGGACTCCTTTATTCAAATCCACGCATCCAGCTAAGTTTGATGCATAACCATTTGGCATTATTAACTCTTTTACCCATTCACAAACGAACTTTGCTTCTACTTTGGTCAATGTATATTTTGCTTTAGGCATCCCCATTTTGCCATTAGGCAATGGAACCAATTCCAAATCCCTCCGCACATAGTGCTTTTCTAAATCCTTTCTGGCCTTCTCGTTGTTCTTTGTCTTATTTGCAACATTCATCATAGTATTAAACACATTGTCAAAGAAGTTCTTCTCAATATGCATCACATAAAGGTTGTGTCTTAGCAGGTCATCTTTCCTGTATGGAAGATCCCAAAAAATGTTTCTTTTAGTCCAGTTATGAAAGGTCCCAAACCTTGTCAACTTGGGAGGAATTGAGTCATTTACCTTTGGCAAATCATGTACAAATTCACACACTTGAAAACTACCCAACATACAAGGTGGATCATCTTGCACATCTTTGTTCCTAGTAAAAGATCTCTTACCCTTCTTAAAGGATGATTCTTCGGCATAAATGTACAATGAAAATCAAACCATGAATGCTTTTTTCCAAAATCCAACCAGAAAGATTTTGTTTCCTCTATACAATAAGGTCATGCTAACCTCCCATGTGTGCTCTAACTTGATAACATCCCATAAGCAGGAAAATCATTAATTGTCCACATTAAAGAAGCTCTCATGGTAAATTTTTGCTTTGTGGATACATCATATGACAATGCACCTTGAATCCACAACTGTTTAAGTTCTTCAATTAAGGGCTGCAAGAAGACGTCTATTCTCACGGTAGGATTACGTGGAACAGGAATGAGACAACTTAAAAGAATATACGGTTTGGTCATGCACATATCAGGAGGGAGGTTATAAGGTACAAGAGTAATAGGCCAACATGAATATGGGTGTGTGTATGTATGGTGTGAACCCATTGGCACATAGACCAAGCCTAACATTTCTTGACTCGTTGGCAAATTTTGGATAACACTAATTAAAATGCTTCTAAGTTTCGCCGTCTGATGGATGGCGAAGAAAACCATCAACAGTCCTGTTCTCATGATGCCATCTCATTTGACTTGCATTTTTGGAAGACGCGTATAGTCTTTGCAACCTAAGAGTAATAGGGAAGTAGAACATTCTCTTCACGGGAATACCTTTATGTCTGCCCATCCCAGGATTACAAGGAACAAACCTAGGAGCATTGCAAAATTTGCATGAACTTAAAGTGTTGTCTTCCTTATAAAACAACATGCAACCATTTGTACAACAATCTATTATATAAACTTGCATCCCTAACTTAAAAGCCAACCTAGTTGCTTTATAACAGTTCTTGGGTATATTTTCCTTTGTGGGTGATACATTTGCAATCATCTGTGCAAAATAATCGACACATCTTTAAGGAATGTGGCAATTAGATCTTGCTGCTAGCAATATGACCGAGAGTGACAAAGTAGATTCCGAACAACCTTCATAAATTGATTTGTTAGCATCCATCAACATATTATAAAATCTTTGACATTCTAGGTTAGGCTCTTCATCTTTATTTGCTATCTAGTCAAATATTGTTCTAAACACATCAGTGACATATGCTCCATCATCTCAAACTGATCATCCTCATCCCAATTTACATGACTTGATTGTCCTCCTAAATCATACGATTCAAGCTCATCTTCACCATGTTCTATCCAAATCCAGGTTTAAACCCATCCTTGTACAAGTGATGTTTGATTTCATACTCCGTCAAAAGTCTCATGCACTTACATTTCACACATGGACATATAATCTTTTTTTTCAGATAAGTAGTAAGGAAGTTCTTTCATCAACCTAACAAACTCATCAACCCCGTTAAGAAATTTAGTGTTCAAACCCCTCCTATTTGCAGGAACCCTGTTATACATCTATCTACGATCTATATTCTACATTCAACTAGTTTGACACTAAAAGAATAAAATTTTGGCAGCATAACTCCTTAAATTCCAACAATTCCAAATTTTGCTAAGAAAATCAGACAGCATAACAGCTTAACTATATGCAATCCAAAAATACAAATAAATACAAACCAATCATCTAGAGACCTATCTACTAACAAATAATTCAATAAAATATCGGCAGTATAACCCCTACAATTCAAATAATCCCAAATTTTACTAACAAAAATCGGATAGCATAATAACTTAATTATATGCATTCCAAAAAACAAATTCATAGGCAAATATTAAACTAAATACAAACCAATCATTCAGAGACCAATCTACGAACAAATAATTCAATAAAATTTCGGCAGCATAACCCCTAAGATTCAAACAATCTCAAATTTTGCTAACAAAAATTAGACAACATAACAACTTAATTATATACATTCCCAAAAAACAAATTCATAACCAAATAATAAACTAAATACAAAACAATCATCCAGAGGCCTATCTACTAACAAATAATTCAATAAAATTTCAGCAGCATAACCCCTAAAATTCAAACTATTCCAAAATTTTTAGTAATAAATCGGACAGCGTAACAACTTAATATATGCATTCTGAAGAACCAAATTCATATGCAAATCATTATCTAAATTCAAAGCAATCATCTAGAAACCTATCCACTAACAAACAAAAAACATATTCTTATGTGTAAGTTCATTTACACTATGTTTTGAAACAGAGATTAGCATTTATTTACACTATGGACATACCTCAAACTCCTAAAAATAAGCTCTAAAGCCCAAGTTCGAATATACAACTCCAACTCCAAACTACAAGTCCAAAATAGTAACTACATTTAATGCACTTCATAGGCAATAAGGTTCTGAAATCATAACAGGTTGTGGAACAGAACTCAAGTTCATATTCATCATCAAGATTTAGACATCTTATTCATTTTTTCTGGATTATTTATATTGCACAAGAGTTTCTTTGGTAGCTACTATTTATAGACATGACTTAAAATATTATCTATACTTTAAAAATTGTGGGTTGGTCATTTAAACCATTTCTTCTTGCCGTGTAATGAAGAAGCAAATATGCATTATTATCCAATCCAATGCTTTATTTGGTATTTCCCTTTTGTCTTTGGTCAAACTTGTGCCCAATGTGTAATAAATTCTAGTTTCTATATCAACGTCATAGTTATGATCCCATTCAGTTAGTAAAATTTTTCTTTATTACCAATTTTTTTTTTGACGAGCTTGAAGGTGAGCTCCCCGTTGCAATTTCATGCTATACACATAACAACCCCAAAAGTATATTTTAAATGCATATTGTTGAGCACTGTTAAGTTAAGATTTATTTTATTAAAAAATGTATGAATGATCAACTTATGGTTTTCAAAAAGAATTTTATTACTAGTTTAATTCTCAAAAGATTAAAAATGTCACAAAATATCTTTGGAGGATCAAATTGGTGAATTTTAAATATTTGGAAACTAGAATATTGATGACATAAAGCTTCATTTTAATCATCTAAAGATACTTGTGATATTAATTTAGTTTTCAAAAGACTGAAAATCCACCAAAGTAATTTTAAGAATTTAAATAGGGACAAAAATATTTCAAGTACTTATATCACATAAATAATTTGGAGAATAAAATGACATTTTAGAAAAGCAAAATAAAATAAAATAAATCAAAGTAAGATAAAAAATTAAAGTAAGAAGAATATTATTGAATGTGAATATATATATATATATATATAAAACAACTGAAGTAGTATTATCTTGACCAAAATTAAATGAGGAAAATATCATTACTTGTGGGAAACTATGGATTTCATCACTATCCGCAAGTTTATAGGAAATTGGATTTGCCTTAATAGGTACCTCTAACATGGTTTTCTTGGAATTTTCCTCCTGAATTGAACATACAAGTTAAATGATATACATATCTATCTCTCTAAAAAAATTTACAATCCATATATATGTGCACGAAATACAAGATTTTTCTTTGGAAATAAAAACGCAATAAGAGTGATGTTATCGATGATAAAAAATTAAAAATTTGAAAATTAAGATTGTATACTAAATACTTCATGTGGTAATGCATTATTAAACAAAAATGTCTTGTAGATTCTATCTATCTAGTTAATCATTTAATTAAAAAAAATCAATCTACTTCTACATGAAAGTAGATACTTTCAAGTTTTTTTACGAGAGCTGTGACTATGTAAAACCAAGACATTAAGAATCATCCATTACAAATATAACGACATCAAAACACGGAACCAAAGCTCCTTCATCTAAGTACATGTTTGAAAAGTGGAAGAAAAGCTTTTGGATTATATGCCATGTTGTTTGCCTGAAGTTTGGAAAAACGATTAAGTTTTTTGATAATTTTTCTATAACTACAATAACGTTTTTTAGATAAGCAAAAATTTGGAGCTTAATGAAAAAAATAATGTTTTGCTTTAATATTTTTTCTCCTTCTACAATTCAAGTTTCTACTATAAAAAGAAATTGTTTTGTCAACTAAACATAAAAGATTATCTTGAAAATCACTTTTTAATATACACCCACAAAAAATTATGTTATAATCGATTATGACAATAATCAATTCTTAAAATAATCAACTTTTTTCACAACTACTCCAAACACTCAAGTTTTTCAATTTGGGTAAGCTCCTTCATTTGACATCATGCTGCAACATCACGATTTTAGCGGTCACTGTAATGGATTGTGTTAGGTCGACAAGCCACACCCTACCACATTTAGATTTAGACACATTTAATGTAATGTAATGCAATAACAACCACAAATCCACTGTGATCGTAATTTAATCCCTTGTCCGCTTTCTTTTGCTATCCTGACATAAACTTGATCTACTAAGAGAATGCAAAATGAATCAATAATCCAGACAAACTCAAGACGTCAAAAAAAAATGAACAAGATTTTCACATAATTATGAGAATAAAGAGTTAGATCTACAAGATTTTCACACAAGAAATCATATGATACACAAATCTGACAGATCTAGTAGTTTTTTTTCAATTTTGAAATGTAATCCATCTGATGAATTATCGATCTACGAGGACAAGGGTTTCACAGAAAGAGAAAAAACTAGATATATAAAATTTCAAAGAAATCATATGCACATCTATTTGAAGAACAAAATTATTGAAATTGGGTGGGTGAATAGATTGATAGTTCATAATCTACAACAAAAATCATGCGATCTGAGCTCAAAGCTCTTCGATGTTTGACCAGTTAGCTAGGTTGGGAACTGGAGCATTTGACAAGTATGCTGGGTTGGGAACGTCTTTGGGATAATTTTATAAGATAACTGGGTTGCAATTCATGGTGAATACTCAATTGGGGATTGAACAAAAACCACATTTGCATATAGATAGAGAGAACCATAGTGTATTTTTCCTACTTTCAACTTTTTGTACTGGCGTATTCTCCTTCTTTTCTTTTGAGTACTCCCTGAACTCTTCTTAATAAATTTCAATTACTTTTTTTTTTTTTACAAAAATAGTTCTATTTCGTGCATGATGTTTTTCAAGTCTAGCCACTACGTGGATCCCATGCCAGAATTTTGTGGCTACTTTTATAAAAGTAAATTAAAGTGAATAAAAACATTCACTTTTAATAATTTTCTTCAAAGGTAATGGAGTAAAAATATAAAGATATAAAATTGAATTAAGTATTTTTACACGAAAATATTTTTGATAATATATAAACATTTTAAATAATAATTTAAATTAAATAATAAATGTTTCTTATAGGCAATTAAATAATGAATGTGTCCCAATTATGTAGCTCAGTTGGTGAGCACATGGGGACATGTGTGTGGGTACGGGGTTCGAATCCCGGTTATACTACTTTCCTATGAACCAAAAAAAATACTAAATAATGAATGTTATAATAACAACAATTAAATGATCTACATTATATCAATTTTATAAATGAAATAACCTCTTCGTTTGGCTTGACTTATTTTTGGTTTATAAGTAGCTTTTAAGCAAAAATTGAAAATAAGAGCTTTAAGAAAAGCTGAAAACTATTTGGCAATTTAATTATTTTTTTACTTTATAAATTGCTTAGAAGTAAAAAATTGTTTATTGGATAAAAGTGTTTTGTGTCAACTTTTTAAAGTTACCTAGGATTAATTGTCGCATTTCTTTGATATAAAAAAGTAATTTAACAATATAATTTTTTAAAATGAAAATTGCAATAAAAAAATGATTCTTTGATAAAACTCATTATTTTTATTTTTTTGAAAAAAACTAAACACAATATAAATTTACCAAAATAATAATTTAGCATTAAAAATTATTGAATATGTAAAATTTTAAATAACCATAAAATGCATAAATATTAAAGTGAAATGAATAATTTATAAATGAGAAGATGACTTTAAAGGTTTTAGCGAATTGTTATTTTTACAAAGTGAGAAGAAAAAGATACTCAAAATTTCAAGTGTTAATTAGGATATTCAAGTGTTAAATATGATGGACCCACAAAATAAGCCAACTTTTTTCTAAAAAACTCCTATTTCTAGCTTTTGGCTTAAAAGCCAATTTTTTACATTTTGTACACTTTTGCACTTAAATTAAAAAAGCATCTTTAATTTAAGAACTTTATCTTTAAATGTGTTTGGTCCATCTTTTACTTATAAGATGAAGAGAAACCAGAAAAAAGATGGGTAAAACGCTACCGTAAGTTTGAATATATTCTTATTATCTTATAATTAGAAGCATGTTAGGTAAAAATTATATGGTAAGTTTTCAATAATATTGGATATAAAAGCTTATAATATTATTCTTTGACTTATTTAATCATCGTAATCTATTCAATAATTATCTTTATACTATTTTTTGATACATCATTATCTTTTTATTGACATTTAATACATCATTATCTTTAGACTTTTAGAAAGAAGTGTCAGGTATTAATATTTTATTTGTAAATGCTAATTATAAATTGAGAGTCATGGTTAAGAATGTATTAAATTAAATAATAATAACATAGTGAATATGTAAAAGAAAAAATAATCAATACAAGTTTGAAAACTAGTAATTAATATATTTATTATTTTGAATAACAAAAAAATAAAGTGAACGCTTTATACATTCAATTAAGGATATTCATATAAAAATGTTTTAATTATTTTATGGGTTGTCCTTGAGTATTAGCTCACTTGATCATGTAACAAGTCTTTAAGCTTTGGGAGATTGGAGGTCCGGTGTGTGTAGATATAGGAGATTTAGTTTAGAATGTGTGTGAGTATTTGCCTATCAAAAACAATTATTTTTGGGGTATATATGCTCTATTCTAGGACCAAGATAGATTATTGAAGGCTAATCTATATATGAGACATGGATCATAGGTTCTCTCAAGTTGAGAGGAACCTATTAACAGGTTTTTGCCAAAAGGTATGATGTATCTTTATTATTGAATCAATACTTGTGTCAAATTTAAAATCAGCATTAAAATTATTAAAAGTAACTCTTTGGAATGAAAAAATATTTTGTGCTTGTGATGCATAGGTTAAGAACATAAAACTAAAATATTTTTGTTAGAAAAATATAAATTTATTACATTAAAAACATAAAATTTATTTATCAAAAACTTTATTTTCCAAAAAAAAAAAAATTTCTAGTTATTGTTTTTTAATCTATTAGTCAAATGCATAGGTTATATAGTCAAACCATAATACCGCTATTTAATGCTTTTTTCTTTTTTTTTTATGATACCTTTATTGTTATTGACTCCTCATTTAATATTTTTGTGAGTTTTTTTTATGTACTTTAGTTTTTGAGTCTTGCTAATAAGTAGTGCTCTTATTTTTTTTTATAGGAAAGTAGTACAACCAGAAATCGAACTTCGTACCCATACACGCATGTCCCCATACGTTCACCAATTGAGCTACATGACTGGAACAAAAAAGATGCACTAAATACACCCTTGATTCTTTTTTTTTTTTCCAAAAATTTGTTGTTTTATATTTTTAAGATTAATTTGGATTTTGTCCTCTCATGTTATTTTTTCTCTCACGTTTCTCATTTTATTATTTTATTAGTGAAATACACAACAAAACAATAGTAGGACCGTCTGTCATCTAACATCATTTATTAGAAATTTTAGCTGTGTCTATCTCCCTCATATGACGAGGAACATGACCAAAATGAATAAGAGATGATCCAAATGCTATTTAATTCTTTTCTTTCATCCATGCCTTTATTTAATAAAATTTAAGTGAATACTGGGTTGTTAGAAAAAAATAAATGAAAATATTAAAGATATAAATGAGGATATTTCAGTCAAAAGCATGTTAAAAAAATTACATAATAAATTTTTTCAATATGTATGAAGAATCTTAAATAAAAAAATAAATGGACCGGAGCAAGCACTTAAAAAAGCATGCGTTGGAATGTGTCTTGATTTTTAAAATAATAAATAATCACATTTTCTATGAAGAATTTAAATATGTGTATCTTTAACAACTATCCAAAGAGCACTTGATAACATTTCTTTTATTATTTTTTAATCTATCTTTCGTGTTTTCTTCTTGTCACAATATATGACATCATCTATAAGTTAAAGTGCCAAATTATGCACTACTTCAAGGATCAGAATCATCTCATTTTATAAACTATCATGACCATCTCTTGTTACTAAAATATATATGAACCATTAATTTTTCTTAAAAACTTATCAATGGTCATAGAAAAAACACGTCATGTCGAACATCTCAACACAACATTTTATTAGTAGCTATTATTTTTTTTTGATAGGCTAATTTTTTAAACTGTCATGACCATCTCTTGTTACTAAAATATATATGAACTATTAATTCTTCTTAAAAACTTATTAGTGGTCATAGAAAAAACATCTCATGTCGGACATCTCAACATAACATACATTTTATTAGTAGTTGTTATTTTTTTGATAGGCTAAAGCGCGTCCACAGGAGTTCAAACCGAGGACCTGCTACTCAAAGTAGTACTCCTCAACCATCCGACTAACCTATTGAATGCTATTAGTACCTAATTGTTATTATTTTGGAGAGAATACAAATTTGATCTTTTATGTTTGAACAATCAGTTCTTAATCATTTTGATCCTTTATCTTTTTATTTGTCAATTTGGTTCTTTATCTTACACTTTTAAACCAACATTAGACTTGGAATATGGTTTCTATATCATGACTTAACAATGTTGTCTTACGTGGTACTTATGTGACTTAACAATAATGTTAACTTCATTCTCAACATGGCATTAAAAATTTTAATTCAATAAACCTTAGGGATTACTTTCATAACATAATGTAAAGTAAATCACAATATT
Organism: Cyamopsis tetragonoloba; assembly: GCA_037177725.1. Taxonomy (NCBI): domain Eukaryota; kingdom Viridiplantae; phylum Streptophyta; class Magnoliopsida; order Fabales; family Fabaceae; genus Cyamopsis; species Cyamopsis tetragonoloba. Next base: position 23,252,003 of record CM074122.1, read on the forward strand.
GAAGACATATAGACCATAGATATCTTAAAAGATGAAATTGAAATCAATTAAAAACATGAGGGATTATAATAAAAAAACTGAAGTATACATTTCATGTATGAATGTTATGGACTTATGTCTAAAATACAACTTTGGTTCTTTATCTTTTTGCGAATTTCAACGTTGGTCATTCATATTTTTTTGTCAATTTGGTCTCTTATTGTTTTTAAACCAAATTAGTCCTTTTGTGCTGATATCATTGAGTGCTTTAGTGGAAATACCACAATGATGTGTTTTAAAAGCTGGGGTGTCCAAGGCTGTGAATAAAACTTCGATTTGGGAGTGTGCGTTGCATGTCAGACTTTCCATATTGAATTTTGTTGTCATTTAATTGTTGTCTTTCAATATTTCGTCTATTTAGCTACTGACTTGGATTTACACTAGTCGTCTAAACTTAACTTATGGTCTAACTTGGTATCTTATTTACCATCTATAGCTCCCTTCTTTATGAATATATGTTGTCAAAGACATATTTAAAAAGAATTACATGACATTTTGACTTTCATACAGTCACCAATCAATTCAACACAAGTATCCCTTTTTATTTCCTAAAGGCTACTTTTCCCTTTTGGTTATCATTGGAAAATCACAAAAATCAGAAAAAAAATATATAAAGAATATTATTCCCCGTATATGTCTCTTAAATCATATATGAATCAAACACACATATGGGTCAAGACACCAAGTGTCAACGGTAAAATGACACTAACCATACATTTATATAAATATTGAATTTCACTAATCTAACGCTTGAAATGAAAGTTTTTATAGAGTATATCAACCTAACAAAATTTCATATTATTTAAAAATTTATTGATGCTTCATTTGAATAATATATTTTAATGTAATACATGTTATTTAAAATAAAAGTAAACTTCTTCTTCTATATTACATATTTATAAATATTCAAATCATCTAAAATTTAGTGTGACCGTATATTCTAGTGGGGTGGCCCGCAATGGTGGATCTTGAGTAGGGGAGCCACTAAATATTGATTAACATTTTATGTTTTTTTATCCAATTTAACTATTTGATTATTTTAAGTTGAAGCTATACAAGTTTAAATTCCAGGTTGCTTGTCATTTATGCATTTTTTTTCTTGAAATATATATATCTTATAGATCATGTCAAAAAAATTTCACATTAATCCGAAATCTTTTAGTACTCCATCAACGTACTAGAAAAATAACATAAAATATAGTTTTCAAATATATGAAAATAACAAGTGTGTTGATGGAGTACTAAACGATTTCGGATTGATGTGAAAATTTATAAACATGATCTATAAATAATGGTACATAGCATAGGGACGGATTATGGTAACCAGACATTGAATCTAAACTCAAACTTAAGGCTAGACTGGCCAGCAAGTAGGACTTGAACCTAACTTTAAAGCTTAAAATGGTCCGTGTTAGACCTAACCCGAAATTCTCAGGACCAAGTTGGCTCGAATGACGGGCCGAGTCATGAAGATGGCTAACTCTCATTTCCTAATAATTTAAAGATTATGTATAAATATCTTATAAAATTAGAGTTCATATAATAAGTTTTCTACCTGTTAACACTCTTTTTTGTGAAGTTCACCTGAACAACCTCTATATCTAACTAACAAATGAACAAGAGTTCATATTTAGTTACCTCAATCAAGGGTCCTGAAAAGATCATCAAATTTTTGCAAGAGCAACTTCTCTTGTGCAACAACTTTTGCTAGTTCTGATAGCAACTAAGCAGTCTCTTCACCTTGATTATGAAGAAATCTCAATTTTCAACTTCAATTCCTCCCAAATAATTATAGAAACACTAGTGTTGTGTTACAAAACATGCCAGAGGTGTAAATTCACCCATAATCATAGATATGATATGAGTATCAAATACTATAAATTTCCAAACATACATGTATACTTTATATAATTTAAATAATATATCACCGTTTAAAATTGTAAGGACATAGTTTTTATTTTTTTATCTTTTTTGTTTTTGGACCATCAGTACAACAAATCTAGGAATTAACATGAGATACAATCAACACTAGACCAGAGGCCCAAAAACAGAACAAATATTAGTACACCCTAGCCCTCTCTAAGATGGGAACTTATTTCCTATCTTCATAACTTATTGAAGTCGAAAATACTATTTTTAATGTATTTGATGCTCGTTGAGTGAGTATTCCTAAAATATCGACTAGTATTATTAGATACTAATCACTTACGATATGTAGAGAAAAATAAAGTATCACTACTTCATAATTATCATTTAAATATGATTTATTTTAAAATTTTTTGTACCAAATAGCTAGCACCACTTGCTAAATTAAGAAAGAGTGTGACTCATTCAATATAGAATGGTCTCATCATTTAGTAAACCACGCTACAATTGAAATAGATGAATCAAGATTTTAAATTATTATAATAGTTATGTTGTGTATATCACTCTTATACTTAAGATCTAATGAACTTAAGAGAATCTCAATTCAATTATGTTGTAATCACAACTGTGTTGCTTTAAATGCTATCAAAATATGACATTGCAGTGTAATATACTAATATTGCATATTTAACTACAATTTGAAACTTTATACTAATTTAAATAATAAAATTATAATATAGAATGAGATATGCTACTATACTTACTTGAGAATGCAGTAAAAAATCAGCTTCATCTCTAACTTTTCTCTCTCAAGCAGTATCTTCTTTTGCCTGCATTTGGCACATAGTTCTTCCTCCTTGTATTTCATTCTGCCAGATTTTGAACAAGTTTCTTAGTACGTTGTTCACATTACCCTCAAATCAAGAAATTCCTCATCTCACTCAACTAATATATCATAAAGTGGATAAATGAGTCAATAAAGTATATAGTGTTAGGATCTAGAAATCAAATATTCGACGTATGAAGCTTCTTTTTCATAGAAAACTAACGAAACTTTCAATCTATCTAATTTTTAATGTGAAAGATAACATGAATTTATTGCGTGAGATAATTAGACAACTTCCAGAAATTAATTATCTCAAGCAAGTTACTCAATTCATGGATTTGTTGATTACTAAGATCCAACCGATCGGTTAGTGAGAATCTTAATTCCAACCGATCAATTGATAGGAGTTCTCCTGTCTGGTTCAAAAATTCTCTCCATTAAATTGGTAAATCTTGGATCAGTTGGAAGTAGCATATCACGATTCCTCCTCCTCAAAAGGTTTGATTAAGGCACTTCTTTTCTGCTCACTAATCTGCCTCAAATTAACCCCATCAAGGCCTAATCTAGGTCCTATTGAATCAGCAAATTTATTTTCAAAAAAGTTTTTTATGCCCCTTTTTACCTCACTTCTTGGATCCTCAATCCAAACCCCATCCACCCACAATCATTTTATTTCATTTACTTTTCTTTTTTTTATTATGCTAAGATGGAAAAATCTAGAGTTTGCATCCCCTTCTTTCATCCATTGAATTCTTGACTTTTGAAAAAATAAGGATTCTTTCTTTCTATTTAAGTCCCAAAAGAGTCAAGTGAGCTCTCTTTTCAGAACCTGTTCATGATCACCTAGTCCTTTTACACTAATATCATTGAGTGCTTTAGTAAAAATACCACAATGATGTTGAGGATAATATACTTTTCACTTATTATGAAAATAAAGATGAAAACAATCAATAGTGTTAGCACAAAAGGACTAATATAGTGTGAAAAAAAGATAAATGACTAAATTGACAAAATTAAAAAAAAGGATCAAAATAGGAATTTGTTAAAATATAGAAGACCAAAGTTGTATTTTTGCCAATTGTTATTAATGTCTTTTGGGTTTAACATAACTCTTTTATTTGGGGGAAGCATTCTTGAGTACAAATGGGCACAAAAAGATTGAAGCGTTCCAACGACAAGAGAGCGTATTGAAGAGCTAAAGAAAATGTGTTCCAAAAGCTAGGTTGTCCAAAGGGGTGAAACAAACTTCGATTTGGAAGTAAGCATTGCATGTCAAACTTTAAATATTGAATTTTTCTGTCATTTCGTTGTTTTGCAATATTTCGTCTATTTAGCTTCTAACTTGGATTTAAATTAGTTGCCTAAGCTTAACTAGATGGTCTAACTTGGTTTTATCTTTGCCTTTGATAGGCCCATTATTTATGAATATATGTTGTCAAAGACATATATTCATAAAGAATTACATGACTTTTTGACTTTCGTACATGCAATATTCAATTCGGTAGAAGTATCCCTTTTTATTTTTATTTCTTAAAGGCTACTTTTCCTAATGATTCAACTATACATAGAATTATAAGAGAGCAAATGATGTAAGTTCTTATTCGTAGCCGCATATTCTGTTATGTACACAAAGATTGACTTTAGCGTTAGAGTCTTTTTGCAAGTACCCACCCTTTGCGGGTTCTGACTGCCCTGTCTCGAGACTACCACTTGGAGAGAAGACCGAAGCTTATCGTGATCCTTCATGTTGTAAGTCTACCTTACAACAAGAGCATACCATAACAGATATATTTTATACAATTTTAATATTGAGACAATAACCAACAAGATCCAAATAAAACAAGTTTAATGCTATCTCATCCAAAATAGAAAATTGACATAAAATAATACCCCAAAATCCTAATTCAGTATTTTATCTCTGTAGCAAACAAATTTGTTCATAAATGATTAGATGATAGTTTTTTGAACCCCATTTAATTTGAATATTCTCTAGTCAAATATATTAAATAGAGACATCTTAAATTCTTCTCTTTAAGGATAGAAAATGTGAAGTTGGTTATAGCGAGCATTTGCCAAAAATTCTTAAACGAAGGCTTGCAGATTCTCTGCTTTGGTGTCTCTTTCAACGGCAGGAATTTCCTGAAATTTCATTGTAAAAATGAAAACATGTTTCATATGAAAAGTGACTACTTGCTATATATTAAAATTATTATATATATTAAAGTAAAATCGATTCTTTCTTGTACACTTTAGCAATCATGTACTAGAATAGCATATAGTGTTAATAATATAACTTGAAGAATTGAATAATACATAGTAAATTAGTAAGAACCTTATAAATTAGATTTATATTGGTGAAACATTTATAAAACTTAATGAACGTTAACAATAAGTAGAACTTTTAAAATAAGCATACATACAGTGAGTGGAATTTTTTTCTTCCCCTCATTACCAGGCATTTCCCTAAAAAAATTGATAATGAAAACATAAAGAAGTATATTGTGTATATAATTATTTGCTTGTAATTGACAATAAAAATGCTAAATTTTAGATGTATGCATGTCTAGTCTATTTCCTTTTGCATTAGCAATCATTTCATGAATATTATACCAATACTTTAGACGAAGAATAATGGTATATTAATGAATCTATCAGACTAATATAATTTAGGAAGAGTTTCCTAAAAGTGATGAATTAAAACATAAAATAACTAAAATTATAAAAAATATATAACTTTTAAATATGAATACTCACTTCATTTGGCACTTTTTCAGTCCCCTCATTATTAGGGGGCATTTTCTCCTGAAAATTATAATAGTAAAGTTTAAATTAAAATACATAATTAAAATAGAAAGTAATTCCTAGAAGTTAGTATTTAAATTTTAAACAAAATGCTTGACATGAAAAATCATGTAATGTTAAAATGAAGTTGTATTTTAAGACTTTAATTATATGTGCTGGAGTAATTGTTAAATGTAAAATTATATTGAATAGTGATGAAAAAGGTTTAAATTTGAATTGGATCAATGGATAGGAGCATGCACTCTATTGATAGCTTTTCTCAACAAGGCTAGCTCGAGTAGCACGTGATTTGCATTGCAATTTGGATTTTGGGAAGGTCTGCGGTGGAAGTGAAACTTAATTACGAGATTAAATTTTTTCCTTGTGAATATCCTTTGACAGAAAGTTGATGACCTTTATTCAAAATGTAAATGGTGCGGTCTCCTTTTGAAGATGAATGGTGTTGGTCTCGAGGAGCAAGAGGTATGCTAACCTCTAATTAAATTTATGCTTGTATTTACTCTCATCACTTCTATCATAATCAATCTAACATTTCTTCGGACTTGGTTTGTATTCTTAAATCTTTATTAGTGGGGCTATTACCACTCAAAGATGGCTCTTGCCACTCATTTTTAAATATTTTTTAATTTTAAAATATTCTATAACCAATCAAATCAAAGTATTAATATAATAATATAATTAAAATAGTCAAAGAGAGTGGCAATAATCATTTTGGAGTGGCAATAGACCCATTCATCTTTATAGAAAAGTTGGTATGTAGTTAAAAAGTTACTATTTTTTGCTGGAAATTAAACTTCTTGATAGAATTCCAACCCAGACTAATTTGGCAAAGAGAGGCGTGTTAGTCTTGAATGATGATTTGAATTTTATTTTTTTTGTGGATTATTGGTTGAGGGCTCTCTTGATTTGTTCCTTCACTTTTCAAATTGTGTAATATATTAGTTATATTTTGGAAATGGATGTGAATGTTGAATTTAAAAATGAAAGAGATGGAGAAAATGAAAATGGTGCCCAACACCTTTGTATATTGCTTTGTGTTTATGCTGCTCTCAAACCCTTGATATGCTCCATATATATTTCTCAATATAACTCATCAAGCAAAAATGCATTTTTAACATCCATATGTCATACCTTCCAAGACTTGCTAGTCGTCAATGCTAACAACACATGTATCATAGTTATCTTAGCCACTGAACTAAATATCTCATCATAGTCTAATTCGTACTCATGTAAAAAACCTCAGCTTCTAAACAAGTCTTTTACCTTTTCACTGAACTATCAGGATGAGTCTTCACCTTGTATACCCATTTACAAGAGATGGGTTGCATTTTCGCAGGTTGTGACTCTAACTCCCAAGTTTCATTTCATTTTAGTGTTTTTAGCTCCTCTTCCATTACATCTATCCAATTCTTAGACTCAGCTGCTTCTTCATATGTACTTGGTTCTTTCACACCATTATCTTCCATTAATGTTGCATTAGCATATTTTGGATTAGGCTTACGATTTCTAGTTGATCTCATTGGTTATAACTGAGGTATTATTTCCACTATCTCTTCTATCTGGCTTAGTCTTTCCTCCTCTAAAGACCTAGTATACATTGAAGTTTTCCAAGGGTTTTTCCCTTTTAGTCAGTGACCTCTCCTTCATCTACTATCTCTTCTCGTGATGAGGTAGTAACTTTATTCCTTTCTAGTTATTCCTCCAATTGCTCAAGTACCCTTTCCTCATTCTCCTAGGAATCTAGAAACAATACTGCTTGTGAAGACCACCAAGAAAATGCTTCATTAAATACTATATACATGGACAACACCTCCATCATTTTCACTTACTATCATAGTCAACATATAAACAACGAACTACATTTTTTGTCAAATTTGTTATGTTGTTGACTTGGAATGAAAATGTAGCAAACACATCCAAATACTCGAAAGTAACTCATCAATGGGTTCATTCCTCGCAATTTCTCATGAGGCAAAACGAAATAAAGCCTAGCTTGAGATAGCCTAATGACCTAGGCAACTGCTTTCATATATTCTACCCAGAACTTAGGCAGAACATTCTTAGCATGTAACATGCTCGTGCGTGCAAGTTTATGTCAAGTGTCGATTCTTCCTTTCACAACACAATTTTGTTGCAAAGTATTTGGACATGTTAATTGCCAGCTTATTCCACACTTTTGTAGGTACTCTATATACTCCTTTGAACTGTATTCTCCACCATTAACGGTGCACGAGGAATGAATGTTAAATTCAGTTTCCTTCTCAATATTGACATCATACTCTTCAGGGAGACCATCGAATATTGCACCGATGTACTCCTCAGTTGACAAAGGAAACCCAATAGCAGCTTGGGTTTCTATATAATTTGCTTGATAGAAATATAATATTCACTAATTAAACTAGATTTCTTCATACCTTTCAATAGAATCTTCTATTGTTTAACATGTGCCTTCATTTGAGACGCAAAATAAGTCTTGATCACATGCCATCTAATAGCTCCACTTGTATCCAACAACGCGGACCTTGAATTGGGCATCCATGGAAGAAGCCACTATTTGAGAAGATTGTCGTGTTGTTCGTAATTCTCAAATGTTGGGTTAACAAGATTTTCCGCGGCATCATCTTTTGTGAAAAATTAAGGAGGAATTGATTTAGCGCTAAGAATATGTTGTTTCAGATGTTACGATTTTGTTCCTCCAGTATCATCTAGTCTTCCTGTTATCCAATCTACTATTATTCCTATTGACCTTAAACATACTTTCAATAATCACTCTATGGTAAACATATCCAAATGTGGAATATTTAAACCCAAAGCTTTCATAGCATAAATAGAACCATCCTCAGCCAAAGAAGCTATTCAGGATCCTTCTTGGTTTTAGGCTATGCAAAGGGAATACCAAGCTATGACCAACAATCACACTTGGGACATTGTTCCTTTACCACCCCATAGAAGAGCAATAAGATCTAAATGTGTTTTTAGAATTAAGCATAAACCTGATGGGACTATTTGCACCTACAAAGCCAGACTTGTGGCTAAGGGCTACTACCAACAGGAAGGCTTAGACTACATTGAGACTTATAGCCGTGTTGTGAAACGGTAACCATTAGGATTGTTCTCACTATTGCCCTTGCTCAAAGCTGGCCTATCCGACATATTGACATCAATAAGCCTTTCTAAATGGGCTTCCTTATAAAGAAGTTTACATGAGACTGCGAGAAGGGTTTGATAGTTCTTCTCATCATATACGTGAGCCTGCTTTGCCAAACTTGCTTCTAAGAAATTGTCACGAGAGTTCAAGCACTTGTTTTAATCTTGGGGGATAATTTCACATATCAAATTGCATTGCACTGAAGCTCCACCAGAATTTGCTTTAATATCAAGACGGTGGTCAACATGCCATGGGAGAACATACTCAACTCCCTTTCTCTTTTCTAACAAGTGGGTCAATATTTTAATGTACCTACTGTTTTTTGACTTGGTGTGAGATCGTTCTTGGACATTCAAATGATTTGGGGTTTTTTAGTCGCACTTCTTTACAACAATGAATTTCTACATATTTTTAAAGCAAATTAAATATATATACTCACTTTGATTTTATTGCTCGTGCTTTGATCTTCCTTACTTTTACTTTTAGGAAGAATGTGCTCCTTTTCGAACCGTTCCACTTCTTTCATTGATCGACACTTAAAGCCATGAATTTTATGAGTGTAGAACTGCAAAACAAATATTTTCCAATAGTAATGATTAATCTAGTCAATGTATAAGCATAAATAAAGCTCTATTACCATGTTAGAACACGTTGAGAAAAGAAATCATAGAGAGGTTAGCAAAGCGCGAAAGAATTTGTTTAATTTGAGTATTACCGCTTTCATACCATGGCAAATAACATGGTCTCAAGAAAGTATAAATATATAAATTGAGAAAAAATTAATCAAATTTATAATTGATTGAACCGAGAAATGTATGATTGCTATAGTTTATACCCATATGTACAAGCAAGGAAAGTTATACTACCGATCGAACTAACTCATATTTCTAATATAGGATAAAAACAAGTCATGGATGTGGATTAGATTCTACATTGAGAACACTCGACTCACATGGCATTCTCTAAGCTGAACAAGGCCACAAGAAAAGGTGTACCATTCAAAGAGTTGTTGGTGATCGAAATCCGTTTATAAAAGTAGTTGCATTTTTCAGGTTGTTGTGGTAGAGATTGATACATGATCAAATTCCCAATATTTGCAATTAATACGTTGAAAAGACTAATCATTTTAATGATGGTGATATACGTTTTCATCCATTCAATAATAATTCATCATTTGCCTCTTAATAATAATAAAGAGTGAGTAAATCAGCGTGATAGTTCATCCCTGACAATAATAAATCCCTTTCACCTTCTTGAATATCCCTATTGGGACCAATACTAGGTTCTATTCCAAAAGCGTATGTTAGAATTCAAACAAATTTCTTATGGGGAGGGTTTCATGAGGGAAGAAAGATTGCATTGGTGAGTTGTAGAAGAAATTGTAAACTAAAAATTTTAGGTGGGCTTAGGGGAATGAATCTGAACCCAAGATGTTCATATAAAGGGAGATGAAATTGAGAGAGTTATGGGGTCTATTCAGTTAAATCTTCTTATAACCTTTTAGTCTCTTTGGCTTTTGACCAGTTTCTAAAGATAGTTTTTATAATATGTTTTCATCAAGTTTGGTACCATTAAAGATTGAATATTCTTGATTTTTTGCGTTATTGCAGTGGGGATGGAAGACATGTTGAAAAAGTTAATAGACCTTATACAATTGGGAAAACATTCATGGTGAGCATTTTGGAATTTTTTCCTTTACTAAACTAGTGTTTTCTACTTCTCAAATAGCCATATTAACTAGGTATGCAATTCGAGTTCAATTAAAAAGTAGAAGCTCGAATGCTTCATATTAACTAGGAATTGCGCTTAGTTTTGGATTCTAGCGCATCAAGCATATTGTGAGACCACGTATGGAATTTTCTGCTTCATCAAAAGTGGTTGAACTAGAATGAGAGCAAGATTTTCACTTGGATGAAGGAACAATAGATTTGATGATTAACGAGGTGATCAGAAATGGAATTAGGGTTGATAGAATCAAAGTTTTGAGTTCAAGAAGGCATTGTAAGAGGAAAATCGATAACAAAGGAGAAACAATTCAGAGAGGAAAATCTAAGAATAGAATTTCTGATTAATCAACCTCAGTTTTGTACAAGAGTTTACAAGTATATACAATCAGGGACTGAACGAATTTTGTTATGAATATAACAACCATAACAAACTATAATTAATGATAACTAACTCATTAAGACATCAACACTATGAATCCTAATCTACTCAGGAAGCCCAAGCCCAATGCTAACCCATCATACCTAATAGTTTAAACTCAGAAACCATCTGTAAATTACCCAAACCTCCCCCACTAGACAGACCCAAATGAGATTATAGAGTCTTATGTAGTTAATGAATATCAATGCACTTCTTTATTTATCGGCAAAACATAAACAAAAATTGGGAAGGAAATATATGCATAAATATTAAATTATAGTTTCAAATATCAATGATCCAATTTTGATCCCATTCAGCTGGTAAATCTTTTCCCTTATGACCAGTTTTTTTCTTTGACGAGCTTGAAGGTGAGCTCCCAATTGCAATTTCAAGCTATACACATAATAACCCCCACAAAAACATATGTTAAATGCATATTGTTGAAAACTATTAAGAGTTATTTCATCCAAAAATGTATATATGATTAACTTTTAGTTTTCAAAAGAATTTTCTTACTAGTTTAATTCTCAAAAGATTAAAAATGTCAACAAATATATTTGGATGATCAAATTGGTGAATTTCAAATATTTGGAGACTAAACTATTAATGACATAAAACTTCATTTTGATCATCTAAAGATACTTGTGTTATTAATTTAGTTTTAAAAAGATTTAAAATTCAACAAGACGACTTTAAAAACTAAAATAGTGAAAAAATATTTCAAGTACTAATTTCACATAAACAATTTGGAGAACAAAATAATAACGTTTTAGAAAAAAGAATAAATAAATCAAAGTTAGACAAAATATTATTAAATGGGAATATGTGTGTGTGTGTGATGCATAAATATTAAATTATAATTTCAAATTGACTATCCACCTTGTCAATCCTTCCATTATCAGGTTTGGTTTCTCTATCAACGTCCCAGTTGTGATCCCATTCAGCTGGTAAATTTTTTTCTTACTACCAGTATTTTTCTTTGATGAGCTTGAAGGTGAACTCCCAATTGCAATTTTATGCTATACACATAATAACCCCAAAAACATATTTTTAATGCATATTGTTGAAAACTATTAAAGTTAAAAGTTATTTCATCAAAAAATGTATCTATGATCAACTTATAGTTTTCAAAATGAATTTTGTTACTAGTTTAATTCTCAAAAGATTAAAAATGTTACCAAATATCTTAGGAGGATCAAATTGGTGAATTTTAAATATTTTGAGACTAAAATACTGATGACATAAACTTCATTTTGATCATCTAAAGATACTTGTGTTATTAATTTAGTTTTTAAAAGATTGAAAATTCACTAAGTCAATTTTAAGAACTAAAATAGTGACAAAAATATTTCAACTACTAATGTCACATAAACAATTTGAAAAATAAAATTACGTTTTAGCAAAAAAAAAAAAAAAAGAAATCAAAGTCAGAAAAAAATTAAAGTAAGGAGAAATATTATTAAATGTGAATATATATATATAGAGAGAGAGAAAGAAAGAAAGAGACTCAAATGGGATTATATAGTCTTATGTAGTTAATGCATATCAATACACTTCTTTATTTATTGGCAAAACATAAAAAAAAAATGGAAAGGAAATATATGCATAAATATAAAATTATAGTTTCAATTTGACTACATACCTTGTCAATCCTTCCATTATGAGGTCTGGTTTCTATATCAATGTGGCACTTATGATCCCATTCAGCTAGTAAAATTTTTTCCTTACTACCAGTTTTTTTCTTTGACGAGCTTGAACGTGAGCTCCCAAATGCAATTTCATGCTATACAGATAATAACTCAAAAACATATGTTAAATGCATATTGTTGAAAGCGATTAAGTTAAGAGTTATTTATCCAAAAATGTATCTATGATCAACTTATAGTTTTCAAAAAGAATTTTATTTCTAGTTTAATTCTCGAAAGATTAAAAATGACACCAAATACCTTTGGAGGATCAAATTGGTGAATTTTAAATATTTGGAGACTAAAATATTGATGACATAAAACTTCATTTTGATCATCTAAAGATACTTGTGTTATTAATTTAATTTTTAAAAGATTGAAAGTTCACCAAGTTAATTTTAAGAACTTAAATAGGGACAGAAATATTTCAAGTACTAATATCACATAAACAATTTGGAGAACACTACCTGTGGGAAACTATGAATTTCCTCTATCAAGTTTGTATGAAATTGGCATTGCCTTAATAGGCACGTCCAACATGGTTTTCTTGGAATTTTCCTCCTGGATTAAACATACAAGAGAAATGATATGCATATCTATCTCTCTAAAAAAATTTACAATCCATATATGTGTGCTCGAAATACAAGATTTTTCTTTGGAAAGAAAAACACAATAAGAGTGATGTTGTCGGTGAAAAAAAATTAAAAATTTGAAAATTAAGATTGTATGCTAAATACTTCATGTGGTAATGCATTATTAAACAAAAAAGTCTTATGAATTCTATCTATCTATCTAATCATTTATTAAAAAAAAGGGTAAACTACACTGACCTCCCCTGAAACTTTTGAAATATTACACTGTCCCCCTGCATATTTCCAAACATAACACAGACCTCCCCTGAAGTTTGTTTACGTTACACTGACCCCGCTTCACGTTAACAAACAGTTAGATTTTTAACCGACATGTGACTTGTACATGACCTCATAGTTATGAAAAGACAATTTTACCCTTAATTGAGAAAGTTACACTAAATAAAACAACTATTCATACTTTCACTTCAAAAATAAGCAATTGAGGTTTAAAATAAAAAAATGTTTAATTAGTAAAACATACCTAAAATGTCGAAAGATCACTCAAAAAATACCTCTTGGACAAGGTGAAGATGAAGTGGTCCCAAATTAGAAATCCTAAGTGGTGAAGATTGAGAAAATCGAAGGAAGAGTTCACGAGGAAGAAGAACGATTTGCGGTTTGAGAAGGTTGCGAGGTTGAAGAAGGGTTTGGGAAGGTTGCGGGGTTGAGGATGTGTTTTTAAGGTCGTAGGGTTGAAGAAGGGTCCTGAGCTTGTGAGCTTCAAAAATGGTGGCGACTTCGCGGCCTGAAGAACGGAGGCAAGGTTGAAGAGGTCGCGGGTTGAAGAAGGGGTGCAAGGTTGCAAGGGTTTCAGTAGGCTGAGAAGGTTTGCAATGAGGTGGGGAGTTGTTATCATTATTAATAAAGGATAAAATATTCAATTTATAAAAAAGACCTAGAAAGGTTAACGTCGTTATCATTTAAGGGAGGGCTACGTAGTTTTGGAAACATGTTAGGGAGTTATGTGTTGTGTTTGGAAACATGCAGGGGGACATCGTAATACTCCAAAAGTTCAGGGGAGGTAAGTGTAATTTACCCAAAAAAAAAGTCAATCTACTTCTACATGAAAGTAGATACTTTCAAGGTTTTTTACGAGAGGTGTGACAATGTAAAATCAAGACATCAAGAATCATCCATCACAAATATAACGACATAATGACACGGAACCGAAGCTCCTTCATCTAATTGCTTGTTTGGAAAGTGGAAGAAAAGCCTTTGGAATATACACCATGTTGTTTGCATGAAGTTTGGAAAAACCATTAAGTTTTTTGATAATTTTTCAATAACTACAAAAAAAAATTTTAAATATGCAAAAATTTGGAGCTTATTGAAAAAAAATGTTTTACCTTATTCTGTTATCTCCTTCTACAATTCACATTTCTACTATAAAATGCAATCGTTTTGTCATCCAAAAATAAAAGATTATCTTGAAAATCACATTTTAATAATACACCTCAAAAAAATTATGTTATAATCGATTATGACAATAATCAATTCTTAATATAATCAACTTTTTCACAACTAATCTAGACACGCAAGTTTTTCAATTTGGGTAAGCTCCTTATTTATCTGACATTGTGCTGCAATGTCAAGATTTTAGCCGTCACTAAAATCGTAATGGACTGTGATTGCGTTAAGTAATGGTGGACAAGCCACACCTTACCACATTTAGATTTAGACACATTTAATGTAATGTAATGGAATAACAACCACAATTCCACTATGATTGTAATTTAAACCCCTGTCCACTTTCTTTTGCCGTCTTGACAGAAACTTGATCTACTAAGAGAATGCAAAAAGAATCAACAACCTAGACAAACTCAAGAAGTCAAAAAGCTTGCAAATCGTGATCACCGCAAACTACAATCTCGCTCAATTCATGGAAGGATAAGGATTTCACATAGTCATAATAATAAAAAGTTAGATCTACAATATTTTCACACAAGAAATCATATGATACACAAATCTGACAGATCTGGTAGTTTTTTTTTTTCAATTTTGAAATGTAATCCATCTGATGAATTATCAATCTAAGAGGACAATGGTTTCACAAAGAGAGAGAAAACTAGATATATAAAATTTTCAAAGAAATCACATGCACAACTATTTGAAGAACAAAATTTTTGAAAAGATTGAAATTGGGTGGGTAGATAGATTTATAGTTCAAAATCTACAACAAAGATCATGCGATCTGAGCTCAAACCTCTTCTGTTTTTGACCAGTTAGCTAGGTTTGGAATTGGAGCTTTGGACAAGTATGCTGGGTTGGAAACCTCTTCGGGATAATTTGATAAGTTTGCTCGGTTGCAATCCATGGTGAATACTCAATTGGGACTGAACAAAAACCAGAGAAAACTAGAGTGTAGTTTTCCTCCTTTCAACTTTTTGTATTGACGTATTCTCCGTCTTTTCTTTTGAGTACTGCTCACTAAACTCTTCTTTATAAATTTCAATTGCTTATTTTTTTTATAAAAAAAAAATAGTTCTATTTCGTGCCTCATCTTTGTCAAGTCTAGCCACTACGTGGATCCCATGCCGGAATTTTGTGGCTACTTTTATAAAAGTAAATTAAAGAGAATAAAAATATTCATTTTAAATAACTTTTTTAAAAGGTAATGGAGTAAAAATATAAATATATAAACTAGAATTAAATACTTTTAAAATAAAACTTTTTAGATAATATATAAACATTTTAAATAATAATTTCAATTAAATAATAAATGTTTCTTTATAGAAAATTAAATAATGAATGTTAGAATAACAATTAAATTATCAACATTATATCAATTTTATAAATGAAATTACATATAAGTATGAATATATTCTTATTATCTTATAATTAGAAGCATGTTAGGTAAAAATTATATGGTAAATTTTCTATAATATTGGATATAAAAGCTTATAATATTAAACTTTGACTTATTTAATCATCGTAATCTATTTAATCATTATCTTTATACTATTTTTTGATACATTATTATTTTTTTATTAAAATTCAATACATCATTAGATTTAGACTTTAAGAAAGAAGTGTCAAGTATTAATATTTAATTTGTAAATGCTAATTATAAATTGAGAGTCATGGTTAAGAATGTTTAAATTAAATAATAATAAAATAGTGAATATGTAAAATAAATAAATAATCAATACAAGTTTGAAAACTAGTAATTAATATATTTATTATTTTGAATAATAAAAAAATAAAGTGAATGCTTTCTACATTCAATTAAGGAAATTCATATAAAAATGTTTTAGTTATTTTCTGGGTTGTCCTTTAAACTTTGGGAGATTGGAGGTCCAATGGGTGTAGATATAGGAGATTTAGTTTAGTATGTGTGTGAGTATTTGCTTATAAAAAAAATATTTTTGGGGTATATATGCTCTATTCTAGCTAGGACCAAGATAGATTATTGAAGGCTAATCTATATATGCTCTTTATCATTGTATCAATACTTGTGTCAAATTTAAAATCATTATTAAAATTATTAAAAATAACTCTTCGGAATGAAAAAATATTTTGCGCTTGTGATGCATAGGTTAGGTCATCACAGTTGGCAAGGACATACGTGTGTGAGTGTGTGGTATATGGTTCGATTCATGGAGTCGTTAAATTTCCTTGTAAATAAAAAATAATTAAAAACTTGATTTTCCAAAATAATTTCTAGTTATTGTTTTTTAATCTATTAGTCAAATGCATAGGTTATATAGTCAAATCATAATACTGCTATTTAATGCTTTTTCTTTTTGTTTATGATACATTTGTTGTTATTGACTCCTCATTTAATATTTTTGTGAGTTTTTTTTATGTACTTTAGTGCTAACAAGAAGTGCCCTTATTTTTTTTTGTTGATAGGAAAGTAGTACAATCAGTAATTATGCCCTCAGCAACTGAGCTATATGACTGGACAAATAAGATGCGCTAAATACACCTTTGATTAACTCTGTCTTGTCCATTTTTTTTGTTTCACAAATTTGTTGTTTTAGATTTTTAAGGTTAATTTGGATTTGGAGAGGGCTGACCCAATGTCTTGTGAGGTCTAAAGCAAAGTTTTAAGATATGGCTCTTTTATTAAGTTAATAATTATAGTTAAATAAATTTTTTAAAATTTACTTAAATTTTATATTTTGTACTTTAGGAATGCAAAATCACTTATTAAATCATCATAATCGATTTCACTTAATATTTCTTTTTCAATTATTAATAAAGCTAAGGTGGATTATTTTAGCATGGTCAACTTTTTTCGCTTGTCCATCAAAAAAGATTAAATTGCTATGTGCTCCATTTTTGTAACTTGATGTAATTTTGAATGTGTCATTTTTTGAATTCTACTTATTTATAAAATGACCCCAATATTTATTTAAGTTATGAAATAAACACTGTCCAACCCAATTCGACAACTTTCTTAGACGCCATTTGCAGATTCCACAGCTCCAATTTCAACCTCTTCCTCTCTCAAAAGCAACTCACTCTTTCATAGCAAACCAATTCTAGCATTGAAAATTTGCCCATTGTGCAACCTAAAGTTAGCAACAAATGAGTTTATTGATAAATAAATGAATGGATTTATTTAACTTGAAGAAAACCTAGAAATCAAAGAAGGATGAAACCCAGGAGTTGAAGCAAAAAATGAAAGTCCCTGGACAAGGGACAAAAAAGGTGCTATTGTAACCAACAAAATAGACACAACTTTATGAAATGTTTAGTGTTTCAATGTTATTAATATGCATGTAATAAGTTTTACAAAAAATTAAAATATCTATAGTAAGTGAAAAAAAAAATTGGAGTCTAAAGCAAAGCAAGGGCTTGGGCCGCCTTACTATTGGGCCGGCCCCGAATTTGGATCCTCTCATTATATTTTTTTTCATGTTTCTCATTTTATCATTTTATGAGAGAAATAGACAGCAAAATAATAATAGGACCATCTATCATCTCACATAATTCATTAGAAATTTTTGCTGTGTCTATCTCTCTCATAGGATGAGGAACATGACCAAAAAGGAATATGAGAGGATCCAAATCTCATTTAACACTTTTCTCTCATCCACGCCTTCATTTAATAAAATTTAAGTGGTCACCGGGTTCTTAAAGAAAAATAAATGAAAATATTAAAGATATAAATGAGAATATTTCAGTCGAAAGCATGTTAAAAAATTACATAATAAATTTTTTTAATATGTATGTAAAATCTTAAATAACAAAATAAATGGACCGGAGCGAGTACTTAAAAAAGCATGCATTAACATGTGTCTTAATTTTTAAAATAATAAATACTCACATTTTTTATGAAGAGTTTAAATACGTGTATCTTTAACAACTATCCTAAGAGCACTTGATAACATTTCCCTTATTTTTTAATCTATCTTTCTTTCTTGTCACAATACATAGCATCATTTGATTGGTGTGAGAATTGATGTCAAATCAATTAGCATCATTTGATCCTAGCCCCTCTCTCTCTATCTATATATATATATATATATATATATATATATATATATATATATATATATATATATATATATATATATATATATATATATATATATATATATATATATATATATATCAGATACAAGTTCAAGCTATACTTAACACATAAGACTCCAAGTTCTAATGATTATATGTGATTTTTGATTATATCGTAAATGAATCTGAGCTGATTTTTTATGGTATACAAAAAACTTGACCAAGTTAGTAATTAAGAAGAGGGGGAAAATAAAAAAAAAAAGAAAAAAAGAAAAATTCCCCTGGAGAATATTGGACTATACCTTATGTGCCAATCAAAATTCATGATATTTTGATATTTTTATTTAATGGAGAATATCGATTTCTGACTTTGCTAATATACATCAAATTAATTTCGCTCATAAAAAAAAAGTTAATTTTAATTAAATTGTCTAATATGAATTGGACAAATAATTTACATTAGATAAACAGACCCTTGTACTTGTTCGCCAAAAATAAAAACCATTATATTCTACTTTAGAGGGTTGTATAAACAGAAGCTACGTACTGAATTTCATTTTGCAGTAATATATAATTACATAAATTCACATAAAGTAGTTTCAAAAAAATAATTAAAACATTTTTTTCCGTCATTATTTTAGGGATGGGATAAGGGAGTTTGGCACACCTAACAAATTTAAACCTTGTACTTTTATAAGTTTTTTAGATCAAATTATCATAAAGTAATCATAGAAATTATTGAAGTGTTAGGAAATCATAGTTAAATACATTCCATGTACTGTATGAACAACTCTACGGATTAAGTGGAAGTATACATAAAATAATTGTGAAGAATAGCTAAGAAATAATTCACTAAATCAAATAAAAGGACTAAATGCAGAGGACATACATAACAATTCTGAAATGAAGCTAAAATTAGTCTATTAACCGGTCAGTGGGGAATGAATTTGAGACAAAATGACATGGAGATACATGTTAGAAATAATATGACTGTAATCAAGAAAATAGTTGCAACTGATAACTCGATTGGGTTGGGACGGGTTACACTCATCCCTCACTTAGCCCTAAACATAGTTCGAGCCAATTAATTAAACCTGAACCTGATCTTAGACCCAATAAAACTTGAAGATATAAAACTCCAATTAACAACGGGTTAAAAAGGACATGGTCGGGTCGACCGAACATGCAACTAAATATAAAATCACACAATTAAAAGTTAAGGGACCAAAATTGCACAATTGGAAATTTTGAGGGACTAAAATTGCTCAACTGAAAGTTGAGGGACCAAAATTGTTGATAAAATAAAATTAGAGAACCCACAATTGATAAAATTAAGGGACAAAAACTGCAATTAAGCCTATATTATAATGATATATGATTATACCATGATTTTAGATATAACTTACGACTATTGGTAATTTGTCATAAAATTAAGGATAAATTACACTAACATCCCCTGAACTTTTGAAGTATTACCCTGTTCCCCTGCATATTTCCAAACATAACACAGACCTCCCCTGAAGTTTGTATATGTTACACTAACACCCCTTCACGTTAATAGAGAATTAATTTTTTAACAAACATGTGATTAGCACATGGCCACATAGTTATGAAAAGACAATTTTACCCCTTAATTGGAAAAGTTACACTAAATCAAACAAGTATTTAGACTTTCACTTCAAAAATAAGCGATTGAGGCTTACAAATAAAAAAATGTTTAATTAGTAAAGAATATCTAAAATGTCAAAAGATCACTTAGAAAATGCCTCTTGGACAAGGTGAAGATGAAGTGGTCCCAAATTAGAAATCTTAAACGGTGAAGATAAAAAATCAAAGAAGGGTTTAGGAAGGTAGTAGGGGGTTGAGGAAGTGTTTTGAAGGTCGTAGGATTGAAG
The DNA here is from genome assembly GCA_037177725.1 of Cyamopsis tetragonoloba. Classification (NCBI taxonomy): domain Eukaryota; kingdom Viridiplantae; phylum Streptophyta; class Magnoliopsida; order Fabales; family Fabaceae; genus Cyamopsis; species Cyamopsis tetragonoloba. The sequence continues at coordinate 23,272,504 of CM074122.1, forward strand.
AATGATTACAAGCTTCAAAAACAGTAGCAAGGTCACGACTTGAAGAACAGAGACAAGGTTGAAGAAGGGGCACAAGGGTGCAAGGGTTTCACCAGGTTGAGAAGGTTCGAAATGAGGTGAAGAGTTGTTCTCTTTTTTAATAAAGGATAAAATCGTCAATTCATAAATAAGACCTACAAAGGTTAACGCCTTTATCATTTAAGGGAGGACTGTGTAGTTTTGGAAACATGTAGGGGAGGTTTGTGTTATGTTTGGAAACATGCAGGGGGACAGTGTAATACTCCAAAAGTTCCGGGGAGGTAGGTGTAATTTACCTTAAAATTAATAATTAAGATTTATTAATAAAACATAGATTCTTAATTTAGAAAAATAAATAAATGAAATATATATAAGGATATAACTGATTGCGGTAGGTTTAAAGAAAAAAGCATTTATTGGTAAAACTATATTTAATTTCTTGATATTTGATCATTAGGAATTATATTATTAAAACAAATATTCTGGAAAAAGTCGGCTAAATAATAGTAAGAAATAATATGCATAGGGACGGATTAAGGTAACCCGTATGGCTAAGCTGGTCAGCGAGTAGGACTTGAACCCAACTCCAAAGCTTAAAATGAACAGTGTTAGACTAGGCGCAAATTTCTCATGACTAGGTTAGCCTGAATGACCGGCCGGGTCATGAAGATGGCTAACTTTCATTTCCTAATAATTAAAAGATTATATAGAAAAATCTTATGAAATTAGAGTTGATATAATAAGTTTTGTACATGTTAACACTCTTTTTTGAGAAGTTCACCTGAACAACCTCTATATCTAACTAACAAATGAACAAGAGTTCATATTTAGTTACCTCAAGCACAAAAAAGAAACGGTCCTGAAAAGATCATCATATTCTTGCAGGAGCAACTTCTTGTGCAACAACTTTTGCTAGTTCTGATAGCAACTGAGCAATCTTGTCAGCCTGATTATGAAGAAATCTCAATTTTCAACTTCAATTTCTATTTCAATTCCTCCCAAATAATCATAGAACCACTAGTGTTGTGTTACAAAACATACAAGAGGTGTAAATTCACCTGCGTGCAATCATAGATATGATACGAGTATCAAACACGATAAATTTCTAAACATACGTGTATACTTTATATAATTTAAATAATATATCACAGTTTAAAGTTGTAAGGACATAATTTTTATTTTTTTATCTTTTTTGTTTTTGGACCATCAGTACAACAAATTTAGGAATTAACATGAGATACAATCAACACTAGATAGGCTTTGAGGCCCAAAAACAGAACAAATATTAGTACACCTTAACTCTCTCTAAGATGATAACTTATTTCATATTTTCCAAACTTATTGAAGTCGAAAATACTTTTTTTAATGTATTTAATACTCGTTGAGTGAGTATTCCTAAAATATCAACTAGTATTACTAGATACTAATCACTTACGATATGTAAAGAAAAATAAAGTATCACTACTTCATAAGTATCATTTAAATATGATTTATTATAAAAAAATGACTCATTAAATATAGGGTGGTCTCATCATTTAGTAGACCACGTTACAATTCAAGTCACGACCAAAGACAATGATAGAGCAAATGTTGCTAAAATTATTTTTCAACAATTCTCGGTATAAAGTGAAATAGATGAATCAAGATTTTAAATTATTATAATAGTTATCTTGTGTCTATCACTCTTATACTTAAGATCTAATGAACTTAAGAGGATCTCAATTTAATTATGTTGTAATGACAATTGTGTTGCTTTGAATGCTACCAAAATATTATATTGCAGTGTAATATACTAATATTGCATATTTAACTGCAATTTGAAACTTTATACTAATTTAAATAATAAAATTATAATATAGAATGAGATATGCTACTATACTTACTTGAGAATTTAAAATTCAGCTTCATCTCTAACTTTTCTCTCTCAAGTAGTATCTTCTTTTGCTTGCATTCGGCACATAGTTCTTCCTCCTGGTGTTCCATTCTGCCATATTTTCAACAAGCTTCTTAGTAAGTTGTTTGCATTACCCTCTAATTAGGAAATTCCTGATCTCACTCCTCTCACTCAACTGATATATCATAAAGTGGATAAATGATTCAATAAAGTATATAGTGTTAGGATCAAGAAATCAAATATTTGACTTATGAAGCTTCTTTTTCGTAGAAAAATTGACGAAACCTTCAATCTATCCATTTTTTAATGTGAAAGATAACATGAATTTATTACTTAAGATAATTAGACAATTTCTGGAAGTTATCTATTGTTAACCTTTTAATGGTGCTGGAAAGGGTTAACTCGTTTCAGTATAGTAACTAAACGTGTATCGTCCACAGGGAGCACTTGGATTTATTCGATTAAGAATTAAGTTGACAAAATGCTCAAAAACACAATAGATTGTGAATGGAAAATAAAATAAACACTAGATAAAAAGATAAACAAATAAGATAACTATTCACCTGGGATTGAGTTTCATTACTTAACCTTGTTTCTTTCAATTAAAGTTAAATATTATAAGAAAAGATGCGTACTCAATGTCACAAGTGCAAATCTCTTTGATCACTTCATTCTAAGAAACTAGTCTCTAGAACCCAATCTCTTGGCATACTAAGTCTTGCATTAAGCAGAGTACTAAGGCAATCATAAGCACTTCCATCTATCTCTAGACTAGATGATTTTATGAGAGTTTTTCTCCAAATCCATTTATAAACCAGTTTCTCAACTGCGCAAATAAACTAACACATGGAAAAGGTGATCAAGCAAAGAAGAACAGAAGAAGAACTCCAATTCATATATAATATAAACTAACAATTGAAAGAAACAAAGACGAAGTAATTACATTGAATCCTAGCACAAAGCTTAGCCTAGCAAGGCCATGAACTTCAAGAACTAAACCTAAGAGTATTAGAACTCTGACTAAAGCCTATATTTTGTGGTTTATTTCTATACAATCCAATAATATATTCTAACTTTTGAAAGGCTCTATTTATAGGTGTTTTGGGCAGGGGTTTGGCGCTCGAGCGCCCTCCTGGTGTGGCGCTTGAATGCCAGGCTCATAACTTTGGCAGAGAGAATCCAATGCTCAACGTATTCTGGCGCTCGAGCCCTGGTGTGGCGCTCGAGCGCCAGGCTCATAACTCTGGCAGAAAGGATCCAATGCTCAACGGTTACTGGTGCTCGAGCCCTGGTGTGGCGCTCGAGCGCCAGAGCATTTGCACTGGCAAAAAGGATCCTATGTTCCTCAGCTTCTAGCGTTCGAGCCTTGGTATGGCGCTCGAGCGCTGCCTCTTATATGCTCCAACAACTTGACTTTCTTATTTTGCTTCAAAAAGCACCTGAAAATACATTTCTAAAGTTAAAAAACTTATTATTACCACTTATTTACTCTTAAACTCACAAAGTAAGGAAAAAGGGTGAAATTATGTATAAAAACATGTAATTTCTAGAGAAGATAAATGCAAATCCTTTATTAAATAAACACACTAATTTGCACTTATCAAACTCCTCCAACCTAAGACTTTGCTTGTCCTCAAGCAATGTATCCTAAAACAAAGAAAAACAACAAAAGAAAACATGGCAAGTATGGGTTAGAGAAAAGTTTATCAAACTTCAATCCTCATGATATGCATGGAAAGAGTTAAGAGAAACTTTGTGATCACCTAATTTACAGAAGCAACGGACCAATTTATGACTTAAGTGCAAAGGAAATTGTAATCAACCATTAACAAAGGTTTACTCTCAAACCTTACATGGTGTCATTTTTGCTCATTCCTCAATGTCACTTAACTTGAATTTTGTTTTTCATTTGCCATCAAACCATTTCACAAAATCGAACAATAAATCAAGAGGTCTTTTCAAAAGGTTGTAATGAGGCTGGGCTACAAAAAATCTTTGTTTTTCTGGTTATGCAAAACGAGTTAGAGAAAATATTTTCATATACTTACAAATTTCCCCCCAATCTATTCTACAAAACTTGCTCACCTCATACTTCCTTTCAAGTGTTTCTCATTCTTGTTTTTCCAAGGCACCTTCTCTTTTCTTTATTTATTTATTTTTTCTTTTATTTTCTTTTTCTTTTTCTTTTTCACATATATACACAAGGCTGCCCAAGGATTTTCACTAGAAACACTTGATTCCTTTGTCTAAGCCAACAGAATCATATATCATTTTAATACCCATTATTTCCCCTCTGAACATATAAATATTTTTCTCCAACTCAAAGGTAATGATAAAAATTCACATAGGTGTCTTAGTGTTTAAGAAAGAATTCATGGCTCAAAGTGGGTACCAACAAAAGATGTAATTTCACATGTAAGTTTTTTGGCTCAAACTCAATCAAGAAAACTATGCTTCAATCATTTTTAAGTCTCAATTGATCATGACAATTACAAAATCAAACAAAATCCATTCAAGTTAACAAAGAAAGGATCCAATAGATCAATTGAGATGGATTGATTGATTCCATTTAAGTGCAAATCATTTATTAAATAAACACACTAATTTGCACTTATCAGTTACTCAATTCATGGATTCATTGATTAATAAGATCCAATAGATCGATTAGTGAGAATTTTAATTCCAACCGATCAATCGATAGGATTTCACCTATCTGGTTCAGAAATTCTCTCGATTAAATTGGTAAATCTTGGATCGATTGAAAGCAGCTTATCGCGATTCGTCTTCTACTCCTTGCAAAACTGATCAAAGAAAAGAAAGGATTAAATATTGTAGAAGTATATGTGCTTAAATGTTTAACAGATTTTTTTTGATGACGACAAATAGAATAGTAATAAGTTATGTGTAGTATGTTTTGATGATGACAAATGTAAGATGAAATTAGAAACGAACATGCTACATTGGAGTGCATTATACCATGCATGATTATGAGTTCTATATTGTGACATACAAGTTGATAATCATGCAATGTGTATATCAACGCTTTATATACTAACTCGAGTTATATATTTATAAATCAAGCATATTTGATATTGAGTTCGGATGTTCTATGATTTTCAAGTAAGAAATGTCTTGTAGGATAGTCGAAGTATTAAGAGTGAGCAATGATCAACAAATATGGAAAAATCTATTATGCTTGACTCGAGAAGGAGAAAGCCAATGATAACCAAGTGCTTATAATACTATGGAAGAAAAACTAACAAGCTTGGATTGCATTAAGAAGCCTAAAGACTTAATTTGGTATATTTTTTATCTAGATTATGTAATTGTAAAATTGAAAAGTCATTACTTGATAGAGCTTCACCTTGCATTCATAGCATCGTTTTATCATAGTTTTTATCATGAGAAAATTGTTTTTCAATTAGATAAGGATATTAAAAGTGCTCAAAGATTTGTTTTGAATTTGTTAATAAGCATAAACAAATATATTTTCAACAATTAGATAAGGATATATGTTTATCATTTTGATCATATCCTTAGATTTGTTTTGCATATTGAGCTGAAAGTTATTTCATATGAAAATAGACTTAAAGAGATTACTAATGACAGTATTTTGTTCTAAATGGATAACAAATGAAAAAGTTATGAATTTTTGAATTCAACCTTTGTTTTTAGCATTTGGAAAATGACCTTTGTTCACTATTTTGATTATACTTTAAAAACTACTTTGAGTTTTGATCTAAAACTTGTTTCATATGAAAGTAGACTCAAAGAGATTTCTAACGAATGGTCATTCGCTTTAAACGAACAATATTCGAATATAGGTTTTGATATTCAAATATATATTCAAAGTTAGAGATTGTCGTTAGCAATTTCATATATGCATACATATTCGAATATAGCTTTTCAAATTTGAAAAATATGCTTTCAGAAGTGCCATATTCGAATATGGGATTTCATATTCGAATATGGGCTGTGCAGAGGTATAACGAGAAGATGTTTTTCACTTGTTTTGCATTCTCTTTCTTCTCCCAACCTTCTCCAACGGCTCTTTCTCATAAAATGCTATAAAACAAATGTTCTAAGCTTCTTCTAACATGAATCAAATGCTTTAATCTTGGTCTTTCATCTTAAATCATTCTCATCATTCAAAAAGCTTTGTTATTCAAAATTTCTCTCTCTTGCTAAAGGTTTGCTCAAATCTTTGTGCTTAAGTTGTAATATCTACTCTTCTTTTGAGAGATTCATAATTTGTAAAACTTTAAAGTGAATTGTTAAGAGAAGGCGAGGTATCCTTCTAGTTGATTGAAGGTGGGGTATCGTTCGTGGTTGTTTTAGGGTGAGGTATCCCTAGTTGAAGCTCTTGCACATTGGTGGGGTATCCAATTGTGGGGAGTGTTCTTAGTTTGTAATATGTTTGGAGATTGAATGCGTGTTTCTGCGGTGCTATTTGAAGACTAGACGTAGGTCACAAGGAACCGGTATAAATCTCTTTGATTGATTCTCTCTTCCCTACTCTTCCAATTTTCATATTTGTTGCTCTATACACTACAAGAAAATGGTGTTTTTGCGTCAATTTTTTGTGTAGGCCCTCGACACCGACCCAAAATTTTGTTGTTTAGGCCTTAACCGACAATAAGGCAACACAATCAAATGTATTACTTTTTGATTTTTTTTTATTTTTGCGTCGGATGCCATTATTGTTTGCGTAGGTTTTCACGAACGCTATTCTTTTAGTGAAATTTGCGTCCGTTTTGGCCTACGCAATAGTTAATCTCAATATACTTTCCAAACTTTGCCCTTCGCATCACATCCTCATTCACGCATTATTGGAGCGCTTTTCATCAAACCCTTCGCATCTCCTCCGACCCCAAATCACCGCCTCAAACGTTTCTGCACCTGCGCCCCAAATCGCCGCCGTAAACCATCGATCTCCGCCGACAACTCTGATTCTAGACTCACTAGAAGTGAAACTGCCCTTTCATTGTTGGATTCGCCATCACCAGAACCGTCATCACCAAGTTCTCCCTCGGCCTCACCGGTAAATTTGCGCTACACAGAGGAAGATGCTCGTAGTTTCCAAATTCGTCCAGGCACACAAGCGATAACACCCCTTCGTCAAAATATTCAGTAGCTTAGATTTATTTTGTAGAAACCCTAGCTCATACTTTTCCTTCTATGTATGTTCATTGGCTGCGTGTATTGGAACGTCGTGTGCACTGTGCAGTTTTTAATGATAATGTTAAGTGGAAAACTGCATAATCATATAAACACATAATTTTTTGTTGGTTAGTGTGGAAGAATGCCTTGAATCTCTGCACTTAAGGTTCTGAACTTATGAGGACTGTTATTGCAAAGTGTCATTTGGAGTTTTGGTAGAGTTGGTACATTCTAGTTGTAGGAACTACTTCATGTAAACTCACAAGTCAATGGGACAAACCTTAGTATTATGATATTTTTCATATCAGATGAAACCTGATGCTTCTCTTGCTGCTAGTCTTGTTCATGGTCCATGTTTGTAGCTATTTGTTTTCGTTATTTCTGACTTTTTTATTGGTGATCAAATGAAATTTGATTTGATATGATTACTATAGACCGCAATTACAACATGATACAATTGCAGTAATAGTCAAAACTATTACGCTACAACAATGACATCTACCACAATTTAAAACCGTGACGTTGACTAGGGTTGGATTTGATTTCGTTTAATTTCTTGCTCTAAATTTCTAAATCTTTAGAAGAGATTTGTTGTGCTATATTTATGTATATTTACAAATGAAAAGTTGAAGCAAACTATAAATTAAGGTAGCTTTGTGGCTGTAATTTGATTTAGGATGATGTTAAAAAGAAACTAACAGTGAATGCAATAATAGGGGGTTGGGTACTTTTCTTGTGTAGGGACAATTGATCTGATTTTGAAGGCCCAGAATCATTATTAAGGCACAGAAATTAATTAAAGTTAGTTAGGTTCATGACATGATCCAGAAGAATCATTATTAATGCAATAATAAGAAGTAGTTTGTTATACAAGGAAAAGTGGTGCTTGAAGGCTTGAAGCTGTTACACATTCTCTAGACGCAATCTGCAAGTATTATTCAAGCTTGTCATCTAGAACTACAGGTACATATATATCTCTCTCAAATCACATATTGGTATAGTTGGTATGAAATAGGAAACTTGTCTTGATTGTAAGTTACACTAGTTCACAATGCATTTTATGTGGCATTGTTCTGTTTTTTTTTCTGGCTTATTTTTATTTTTAAGTTCTGTTCTGGTTTTTCTCTAGTTATGTTCCTTTTTGCTTGTCTGTTCTGTATTGTGTTTATTTTTTATTCTGATAGGTATGTGTGTGACCTGACTCAATTGAGTTGCATTGGCTATATACTTAAACATATAAGATTATATATATAAGATTCACTTGACGGTGGTGAAAAGTAGATTATAAATGGTACACTTTGTTGAATTTAATTTCATTTTATGTAGCATTGTGTTATGTTTTTTTTCTTGTCTGTTTTATTTTTCTTCTGTTCTTTTTTTTTTCTTGCCTATTCTCATTTTTTCAGTTCAATTCTGTTTATTTTCATGTTATGTTCTAATTTTTTTCTGGTCTGTTTTTTTTTATCGTTTGTTCTATTTTTTTTTGTCTGATCTATTCTGCTCGGTGCTTTTTTTCTGTTATGTTCTTAATCAATTTTTAGTTGTTAGGAGACTAAGTGAATGATGGAGGACCGGAGCTAGATGTACGAAATGTTAGATGAGCGTAGGAGATTAAATCCTGAGTATGTAGATGGTGTATATGACTTTGTCAATAAGGCTGTCCAAACGACACGGTGTTTGTTGGATGGGGGATTAGGTGTCTTTGCGTTAGGTGTGTCTCTGAAAACATATTAGGTGAAGATATATGTAATTACTACTTATTAAAGTGATATAAATTAAATTTTTTTAGAAATTAAATTAAATTTATTGTTTTAAATGCAAGTGATGAATAGGATATATTTTTAATTTTTTTTTATTAATAATTGCTCCGGCCAAGCTACACAATAACATACACAAAAATAACATTTATTTGCGTTGGCTTTTTAAAAGCTGCATCAGCTTTCGTCTTTATCTATTTGCGTCGATTATTTTAAATTTGCGTTGGCTATGAACCTTCACTATTTTGCGTAGGCCTGCTTGTCCGCGCAGGTCTTTGCGTAGGCTTCTAACGGACGCAAATTTGTGTCGGATTTTTGAACGGACGCAAACACTTTCCATCGAGGTGTTTTGTGTCCCATTCGACATCGACGCAAAACTATATTTGTGTCCTTTTTTTGCCTGTTTGTGTCCGCTTTTGGCCTACGCAAAAACCCGAATTTCTTGTAGTGATATTTGTATTGCTAATCTTGCTTAATCTTTAATTCCTCATAATCTCATTTAAATTTCTTAAAAGTGTTTAAAATTTTTAAATAACTCAATTCACCCCCTTAAAAGGTGATGGTTGCCATGACAAACATAGATTAAAACAGGAGAAACTAGCCTTCTCCTCAGACAGCGCCAATGATGTGTCATTCTCCGACGAGGTGGTGCAAAGACTCTGATAGCCTCAACTTGCAGTGGTTGGGTACTTGCCTATTCTTATACCGAATAGAAATATCCAATAACATTAGGAGGTCGTTGTGTTAGAATTAAAGAGTTAGGGTTTTAAGAATTACGTGAATCTTTAGCGCTCATAACCACGAGATGCAGCAAAAGTCTTATTGATGATGAACGCCACGATCCATCTATGTCATCAACATAGAGACCAACGAGGGTTAGAGAAAAGTGTGGTGTTGCTCGCAACCAAACCTCTTAGTCCCAATCCGAGATGTCCCACTCTGAATGTGGAAGAGTATATGGCTAGATGGCGATTTGATATGTTGGGGACCATCACCTCATGACATGTCTATTTATAATAACCACCTACTAGGGTTCTATCGTGCCCATCGTAGGCTAGACCTAGGTTTCCAATCCCACGTCATTATTTTATTGTGTAATCTAAAAGGATCTCAACAAATTATCTTAATCGATTGTGTTGATCACTAATGATTTCATCTACTTAATTTGAATAGTTGATACAATCTTCTTATTAATATTCAGCCGACACTAAATAATTATTAGAAATAAGATATTTCCAGTATCAACTACTCCAACACTCAAGTCAGTAACGACCCAAAGTGTGTGAGTGATATTAAAGTGACAATGTTCCATTTCTCCTCCAGCATAACCTATTTAGAGTAATCCATCTAGGTACCAAAGTCAAACATGTTAGTGTTACCTTTATGTGAAATAGGGCATGACCTTCGGATCTGTAACCGTCAACCTAATCGACGTACATAGGCTCACCATGTCGTGAGTTCCGGGATGTCCCCAACATCGTACCTAACATGGTAAGCATAGCTCGTTCATCAGCCTGTGGTCCCATCCTGTGGTAGTACCACGAGATAGGTCCATAACAACATAGAAGGTAGTTTATTATCTACACAGCATGGGTAATAACGTAGGACCAATAGCAAGCAGACTCACGAGTCAAAAAGAATACTACGAGTAACTTTTAAAATGTGTCAATGCTTGCATTCCACCACATAATTTTGTTATGGGGATTCAACACATGTTTTCTGATGCAAAATCCCATTTGTACATAAAAATCATTCATACAAAACTCCAATCCATTATCACTCCTAATGGTTTCAATAGAAATAGAAAACTGATTTTTAACATATGTAATGAAGTTTCGAAGATAAGTTCTTGTTTAAGCTTTTAAAGAAAACCCATGTAAAGAGAGAATAATCTTCAACTGCTGTCAGAAAAATTTGTAATCATGGATACAATCACTACAAATTGAACCCCATGTCAACATGAATGATATCAAACAAAGATCAAACCGATAATTTTAGTTTGGAAAAGGAAGCCTAGTTTGTTTAGCAAAGTGACAATGATCACAAGCAATTTTATTTTCTAACATAAGAGAGCAAATGATGTAAGTTCTTATTCATAGCCGTATATTCGGTTATGTACACAAAGGTTGACTTTAGCGTTAGAGTCTTTTTGCAAGTACCCACCCTTTGCGGGTCCTGACTACCCTGTCCCGAGACTACCACCTGGATCGAAGCTTATCGTGATCCTTCATGTTGTAAGTCTCCCTTACAACAAGAGCATACCATAAAAAGTATATGTTATACAATTTTAATAATGAGACAATAACCAACAAGATCCAAAATAGAAAATTGACATAAAATAATACCCGAAAATCCTACATTCAGTCTAGATTTTATCTTTGTAGCATACAAATTTGTTCATAAATGATTAGATGATAGTTTTTTGAACTCCATTTAGTTTGAATATTCTCTATTCAAATATATTAAATAGAGACACCTTAATTTCTTCTATTTAAGGATCGAAAATGTGAAGTTGGTTATAGCGAGCATTTGCCAGAAATTCTTTTACGAAGGCTTGCAGATTCTCAGCTTTGGTGTCACTTTCAACGGCAGGAATTTCCTGAAATTTCATTGTAAAAATGAAAACATGTTTGATACGAAAAATTGATGACATGCTATATATTAAAATTATTATATATTGAAGTGAAATCGAATTCTTTCTCTTACACTTTAGCAATCATGTACTAGAATAGTATATAGTGTTAGTAATATAACTTGAAGAATTGAATAATACATAGTAAATTAGTAAGAACTTTATAAAATTAACTTTATATTGGTGAAACATTTATAAAACTTAATGAAAGTTAACAATAAGTAGAACTTTTAAAGTAAGCATACTTACCGTGAGTGAAATTTTTTCCTTCCCCTCCTTACCAGCCATTCCCTGAAAAATTGATAATGAAAACATAAAGAAGCATATTGTGTATATAATTAAAAATATTTTCTTGTAATTGACAATAAAAATGCTAAATTTTAAATATATGCATGTCTGATCTATTTCCTTTTGCATTAGCAATCATTTCATTAATATTATACCAATACTTTAGACGAAGAATAATGGTATATTAATGAATCAGATTAATATAATTTAGGAAGAGTTTCCTAAAAGTGATAAATTAAAACATAAAATAACTAAAATTATAAAAAATACAGAACTTTTGAAAATGAATACTCACTTCATTTGGCACTTCTTCATTCCCCTCAACATTAGGGGGCATTTTCTCATGAAAATTATAATAGTAAAGTTTAAATTAAAATGCATAACTAAATTTTTACATAATTAAAATAGAAAATAATTCCAAGAAGTTCATATTAAAATTTTAAACAAAATGTTTTACATGAAAAATGATGTAATGTTAAAATGAAGTTGTATTTTAAGACTACAAGTATATGTGCAGGAGTAATTATTAAAAGTGAAATTACATTGAATAGTGATGAAAAAGGTTTAAATTTGAATTGGATCAATGGATAGGAACATGCACTCTATTGTTACCTTTTCTCAACAAGGCTAGCTCGAGTAGCACATGATTTGCATTGCAATTTGGATTTTGGGAAGGTATGCAGAGGAAGTAAAACTTAATTTGGAGAATAATTTTTTTTCTTGTAAATATCCTTTGGCAAAAAGTTGATGACCTTTATTCAAAATGTAAATGGTGCGGTCTATTTTGAAGATGAATGGTGTTGGTATCTAGGAGTAGGAGGTATGTTAACCTCTAATCAGATTTATACTTTTACTTACTCTCATCACTTCTATAATAATCAACCGAACATTTCCTCCGACTTGGTTTGTATTCTTAAATCTTTAAGAGTGAGGCTATTGCCACTCCAAGATGGCTATTGGCACTCATTTTTAAATATTTTTTATTTTAAAATATTTAATACCAATCAAACTAAAGTATTAATATGATTAAAATAGTCAAATGGAGTGGCAATAATCATTTTAGAGTGGGAATAGACCCATTCATCTTTATAGAAAAGTTTGTATGCAGTTAAAGTCACTATTTTTGCTAGAAATTAAACTTCTTGATAGAATTCCAACTCAGACTAATTTGGCAAAGAAAGGGGTGTGGTGATTGAATGATGATTTGAAATGTTTTGGTTGTGAATTATTGGTTAAGGGCCCTCTAGATTTGTTCCTTCACTTTTATGTTGCATTATGAGTTGATTTTTTATGTATTTTTTCAAACAATTATGGTGCTTTAATAATATATTTTCTTGTCTGATTAAAAAAATAGTGATTAGTGATTAAAAAGTTGAATTTTTAAAATATTCCTACTCATTTTAGTGTCTACTTCATTTTTTTATATCAGCAAGCATTTCCTAAACATCATATGGATATTTTTGAATTATAGTAATGAATAACACTAAACTAGTGACAATTTCTTAGAAATTCTAGCATTCATTAAAACACAGAGCTTGTTAATCATTAGTGAAAATGCGAAGCTTTCAAAATAAGTAAACTTACTTTAGTCGCACTTCTTTACAACAATGAATTTCCACATATTTTTTTAAAAAAAATTAAGTATATATACTCACTTTGATTTTATTGCTCGTGCTTTGATCGTCCTTACGTTGACGTTTAGGAAGAATTTGTTCCTTTTCGAACCTTTCCACTTCTTTCATTGATCGACACATAAAGCCATGAACTTTATGAGTGTAGAACTGTAAAACAAAGATTTTCCAATAGCAATGATTAATCTAGTCAATTTATAAGCACAAAACAGGCTCTATTACCATGTTAGAACACATTGAGAAAAGAAATCAGAGAGAGGCTAGCAAAGCGCAGAAGAATTTGTTTAATATGAGAATTTCCGCTTTGATACCATGTCAAATAACATGGTTTCAGGATAGAAGAAATATATAAATTGAGAAAAAATTAATCAAATTCATAATTGATTGAACCAAGAAATGTATGATTGCTATAGTATATACCCATATGTACAAACAAAGAAAGTTATACTACTGATAGAACAAACTCATATTTCTAACATAGGATAGAAATGAGTCACATGGATATGGATTAGGTTCTACTTTGAGAACAATTGACTCACATGGAATTCTCTTAGCTGAAAAAGGCCACATGAAAAAGGTGTACCATTCAAAGAGGTGTTGGTGATCGAAATCCATTTATAAAAATAGTTGCATTTTTCATGTTGTGGTAGAGATTGATACATGATCGAATTCCCACAATTTACAATTAATCCATTGAAAAGACTAATCATTTTAATGATGGTGATACACGTTTTCTTTCTATTAGTGTTTAGTATGCTTGAAGATATAGATAATTTCTTAATATAGGTAAAAAACTGTTGTGAATGTATGTTTTCAATGGTGGACCACTTTATGTAATGCAATGCATAGTAAAGTAATAGAAATAGATTACTCTAAATATAGAAATGTATGTCTAAGAATGAGAATATTGTCACTTTAATATAATAAAGTCTAATTTCACTCTTTTGTTATTTGAATTTAAAATAAATTTTCAATCAATGAATATACAAATAATATGAAAATAACTCAATAAGAGAGAGAATAGACAAAATAGAGTGATAATAGCACCACCAATCTGATGTTTAAAGATAAGGTTTTTGGTTTTGAATTTTTTAATTGACATTTTTTTTATCTATGAGACAAAAATGAAGAGGAACTATTATTACTATTTTGTGGGAATTATATGGCTATGGAGTTATGTGTAAATTTTCAATCATAATAGCAAATCTAATTGAAACTTTAATGGCTATCAATATATATATATATATATATATATATATACTCCCTCCGTCCCATAATATAAGCCCCAACTAACATTTCACACAGTTTAAGAAAAGTGGTTAAATTATTGGAATTAAAAGTATTAAGTAGACTATTGAGATGTTACATCAATTAAATTTAAACACAATTTTTTTCTATTGGTTGAATGACTTTGAAAGTTAAAAAATTACAATAAATGCTTCTTATTTTATGTGTAGGTGCTTATATTATGGGACAAGACATTTTGGTAGTTGGGGCTTATATTATGGGACGGAGGGAGTATATATATTCAAATGACACCAATGTGTTAAAGTTAGTAAATGACACCGCGCATGACTTTTTATTAACAACGAATTTCGCTGATTTTAATTGAAAGTTTATATGACATTGATCAACCATGCAAAAATTCATAAAATTTGAAAATTTGTAGGTATGTAATCTAGCAAAAGAAATTTACTTATATTTTAAATAATGTAGTAGATGTTCAAACAAAACATTCTGATAACGTATCAAGGACTTTTTAAATTGTATGAATTTTTGCACAGTTGATCTACATGATATAAGCTTTCAATTCATTGGTTGGATTGGCGAAATTCGTTGTTTATAAAAAGTTATCCGTGGTGTCATTTACTAACTTTTTCAATCTATATAATTTTTTTTTTATAAACAAAGCATCAAATTTAACTAAGATAAAACACCAGCAATGCTAAATGAGTTACAATTAATCCAACTATATATGTAAATATAAGTATGTTACCTCACCATAAATAATCAACTTAATTTTGAAAGTTATTACATAGAAAGCATATATATGAGTTTATACGGTGCAAGGCCCCAAAAATTATATTTAATAAGTGAATTCCTTGTTGAAAAAAAAACTCATAGGAGGAAATATATAAACAATAAATGGGTATGTGCAAATCATGATGAACTCAATATACATAAGATCTATTATGGATAATATTAATATAATGTCATTAACCTAGTTTTACTCTCATGTATCAAGACTGCTAAATTGGTGGATTTTTTATTTATAAATATTGGTGAGATTAGTAAATTATGTTGCGTTAAAGATGTTTCGTCTCTAGCTTTGACTAAATATTAAAGAAAGAGACTCCTTGGCTCCTTTTCTCTTTTTAATAGTAGTTTAGGGTCTTGCAAGTCTAGTTAGAAATTATGTACATAAAAAAGTTTTTTTTTTCTAGTTTTAAAATAGTAAGTGAGGTGGTGGAAATTTCACATTTACAATATGTAGAGATGATACTCTCATTATGTGTCAGCCTCTTGGGAGAATCTTAGAGCCTTCAAGGGTATCTTAAGATGTTTTGAACTAATTTCAGGTTTAAATTGATAAAGGTTAATTTATTTAAAAGTACGTTGGTGGAGTTGAAAGTAGATTCTTCTTCTTTTGTGGGAATGACCTCTTTACTTGACTATATTATTGAAAAAATTTGTTATAAGTAATTTAATTTGTAACAAGGGTTAGTTAGCAATTTACTTTTAATAAGGATTACTAGCAAGGACTATTTTGCAAAGTCCTTGTGAATCAGTTAAGAGTTTGTTAGTTGGTTAGTTGCAGGGAAAAGCTGTTAATATAAAATGCCATTGTAAATTATTCTGATTCATTCATTCAATAATAATTCATCATTTGCCTCTTAATAAAGAGAGAGTAAATCAGCGTGATAGTTCATCCCCGACAATAATAAATCCCTTCACCTTCTTCAGTATCGCTATTGGGGCAAATCCTAGGTTGCATTCCAAACGCGTATGTTAGAATCCAAACAAATTTCTTATGGGGAGGGTTTCATGAGGGAAGAAAGATTGCATTGGTGAGTTGTAGTAGAAATTGTAAATTAAAAATTTTGGATAGGCTTAGGGGAATGAATCCGAACCCAAGATGTTCATATAAAGGGAGCTGAAATTCAAAGAGTGATGGGGTCATTCAATTAAATCTTCTTATAACCTTTTAGTCTTTTTGGCTTTTCACCAGTTTCTAAAGATAGTTTCTATAATATGTTGTCATCAAGTTTGGTACCATTAAAGATTGAATATTCTTGAATTTTTGTGTTATTGAGGTGGGAATGGAAGACATGTTGAAAAAGTTAGTAGTCCTTATACAATTGGGAAAACTTTCATGGTGAGCATTTTGGAATATTTGTTTTTACTAAACTAGCGTTTTCTACTTCTAAAGTAGCCATATTAACTAGGTATTCAATTCGAGTTCAAAAAGAAGAAGCTTGAATGCTTCATATTAACTAGGAATTGTGCGTATTTTTTTTATTTCAGCACATCAAGCATATTGCGAGACCACGCATGGAATTTCTGCTCCTTCAGAAGTGGTTGAATTAGAATGACAGCAAGATTTTCACTTGGATGAAGGAAAAATGGATTAACGAGGTGGTCAGAATTAGGGTTGATAGAATCAAAATTTGAGTTCAAGAAGCCATTGAAAGAGGAAAATCGATAACAATGTGAGGGACTGAACGAATTTTGTTATGAATATAACAACCATAACAAACTATAATTAATGATAACTAACTCATTAAGACATCAAAACTATGAATCCTAATCTACTCAGGAAGCCCAAGCCCAATGCTAACTCATCATACCTAATAGTTTAAACTCAAAAACCATCTGTAAATTACCCAAACCTCGACCACTAGACAGACCCAAATGAAATTATAGAGTCTTATGTAGTTAATGAATATCAATGCACTTCTTTATTTATTGGCAAAACATAAACAAAAATTGGGAAGGAAATATATGCATAAATATTAAATTATAGTTTCAAATTGACAACATACCTTGTCAATCCTTCCATTATTAGGTCTGGTTTTTGTATCAACGATCCAATTTTGATCCCATTCAGCTGGTAAATCTTTTTCCTTACGACCAGTTTTTTTCTTTGACGAGCTTGAAGGTGAGCTCCCAATTGCAATTTCAAGCTATACACATAATAACCCCCACAAAAACATATGTTAAATGCATATTGTTGAAAACTATTAAGAGTTATTTCATCCAAAAATGTATGTATGATCAACTTTTAGTTTTCAAAAGAATTTTCTTACTAGTTTAATTCTCAAAAGATGAAAAATGTCAACAAATAAATTTGGATGATCAAATTGGTGAATTTCAAATATTTCGAGACTAAAATATTAATGACATAAAACTTCATTTTGATCCAGTAAAGATACTTGTGTTATTAATTTAGTTTTTAAAAGATTTAAAATTCAACAAGTCGACTTTAAGAACAAAAATAGTGAAAAAATATTTCAAGTACTAATTTCACATAAACAATTTGGAGAACAAAATAATAACGTTTTAGCAAAAAAAAATTAAAGTAAGAGAAAATACTATTAAATGTGAATATATATATATATGTGTGTGTGCGTGTGCACGCGCGCGCGTGCGCGTGCACACGCGTGTGTATATGTAGATAAAGAGACCCAAATGGAATTATATAGTCTTGTGTAGTTAATGCATATCAATGCACTTCTTTATTATTGGCAAAACATAAAAAAATGGGAAGTAAATATATGCATAAATATTAAATTATAGTTTCAATTTGACTGTATACCTTGTCAATCCTTCCATTATGATGTCTGGTTTCTGTATCAACATCCAAGTTGTGATCACATTCAGTTGGTAAAATTTTTCCCTTACTACTAGCTTTTTTCTTTGATGAGCTTGAAGGTGAACTCCAAAATGCGATTTTATGCTATACACATAATAACCCAAAAACATATGTTAAATGCATATTGTTGAAAACTATTAAGACTTATTTTATCCAAAAATGAATGTATGATCAACTTATAGTTTTCAAAAAGAATTTTGTTACTAGTTTAATTATCAAAAGTTTAAATATGTCACCAAATATCTTAGGAGGATCAAATTGGTAAATTTTAAATATTTGGGGACTAAATATTGACGACATAAAAGTTCATTTTGATAATCTAAAGATATTTGTGTCATTAATTTAGTTTTTAAAAGATTGAAAATTTACCAAGTTGATTTTAAGAAATAAAATAGTGACAAAAACATTTCAAGTACTAATGTCGCATAAATAGTTTGGAGAACAAAATGAAGTTTTAGCAAAAAAAATTAAAATAAATCAAAGTCAGGACAAAATAAAAGTAAGGAGAAATATTATTAAATGTGAATATATACATATATATATATAGAGAGAGAGAGAAAGAAAGAGACCCAATTGGAATTATATAGTCTTATGTAGTTAATCCATATCAATACAATTCTTTATTTATGGGAAAAACATAAAAACAAATGTGAAAGAAATATATGCATACATATTAAATTATAGTTTCAATTTGACTACATACATTGTCAATCATTCCATTATTAGGTCTGGTTTCTATATCAACGTCATACTTATGATTCCATTCAACTAGTAAAAAATTTTTTGTACTACAAGTTTTTTTCTTTGACGAGCTTGAAGGTGAGCTCCCAATTGCAATTTCATGTTATACAGATAATAACCCCAAAAGCATATGTTAAATGCATATTGTTGAAACTATTAAGTTAAGAGTTATTTTATCCAAAAATGTATGTATGGTCAACTTATAGTTTTCAAAAAGAATTTTATTACTAGTTTAATTCTCAAAAGATTAAAAATGTCACCAAATATCTTTGTAGGATCAAATTGGTGAATTTTAAATATTTGGAGACTAAAATATTGACGACATAAAGCTTCATTTTGATTATCTAAAGATACTTGTGTTATTAATTTAGTTTTTAAAAGATTGAAAATTCACCAAGTCAATTTTATAGACATAAATAGGGACAAAAATATTTCAAGTACTAATATGAGATAAACAATTTGGAGAACAAAATGGCGTTTTAGAAAAATAAAAAAAAGTAAAATAAATCAAAGTTAGAAAAAAATCAAAGAAGAAATATTATTAAATGTGAATATATATATATATATATATAACAACTGAAGTTGTATTATCTTGACCAAAATTAAATATGGAAAAACATACTACCTGTGAGAAACTATGAATTTTATCACTATCTGCAAGTTTGTATGAAATTGGTTTCGCCTTCATAGGTACCTCCAACATGGATTTCTTGGAATTTTCCTCCTGAATTAAACATACAAGTGAAATGATATACATATTTATCTCTCTAAAAAAATTTACAATATATATATATCTGCACAAAATACAAGATTTTTCTTTGGAAAGAAAAACACAATAAGTGTAATGTTGTCGATGAGAAAAAAATTAAAAAAATTGAAAATTAAGATTGTATGCTAAATACTTCATGTGGTAATGCATTATTAAACAAAAAAGTCTTATGATTCTATCTATCTATCTAATTATTTATTTTAAAAAAAGTCAATCTACTTCTTCATGAAAGTAGATACTTTCAAGGTTTTTTGCGAGAGCTATGGGAAAGTAAAACCAAAACATCAAGAATCATCCATCACAAATATAATGACATCATGACACGAAACCGAAGCTCCTTCATCTAAATGCAAGTTTGGAAAGTTGAAAAAAAAAGCTTTTGGATTATACGCCATTTTGTTTGCATGAAGTTTAGAAAAACGATTAAGTTTTTTAATAATTTTTCTATAACTACAAAAACGTTTTTTAAATAAGTAAAAATTTGGAGTTTATTGAAAAAAATGTTTTACTTTAATATGTTATCTCCTTCTACAATTTAAATTTCTACTATTAAAAGCAATTGTTTTTTCATCCAAAAATAAAAGATTATCTTGAAAATCACTTTATAACAATACACCCAAAAATAATTATGTTATGATCGGTTATGATAGCAATCAATTCTTAAAATAATCAAATTTTTAACAAGTAATCCAAACAATGAAGTTTTACAATTTGGGTAAGCTCCTTATTCATCTGACATTGTGTTGCAACATCAAGATTTTAGCTTAATGGACTGTGATTGTGTTAAGTAATGGTCGACAAAACACACCTACCACATTTAGATTTAGACACATTTAATTTAAGGTAATGCAATAACAACCACAATTCCACCGTGATTGTAATTTAAACCCTTGTCCACTTTCTTTTGCCGTCCTGACAGAAACTTGATCTACTAAGAGAATGCAAAAAGAATTAATAACCCAGACAAACTCAAGATGTCAAAAAAATCAAAACATAAAAAAGATGCAGTTCCTTAACTCTCTTGCCAACAAAGAACTGCCATTACTGGCAAACCCCAAAATAAGAATTTTAGAGATTGTCCACCAAGTTAGTCTCCACTAGAGTATATGTTGCAGCAAAAAACTCGCAAATGGTGACCATGTCAAACTAAAATCTTGGTCAATTCATGGAACGATAAGGATTTCATATAGTCATGAGAATAAAGTGTTAGATCTACAAGATTTTCACACAAGAAATCAAATGATACACAAATATGACAGATCTAGTAGTTTTTTTCACCTTTGAGATGTAATCCATTTGATGAATTATTGATCTACGAGGACAAGGGTTTCTGATAAAAAAGAAAACTAGATATATAAAGTTTTCAAAGAAATCACATGCACCAGTATTTGAAGAGCGAAATTTTTGAAAAGATTGAAATTGGGTGGGTGAATAGGTTGATAGTTCAAAATCTACAACAAAGATCATGCGAACTGAGCTCAAACCTGTTCTATGTTTGACCAGTTAGCTAGGTTGAAAAGTGGAGCTTTTGACAAGTATGCTGGGTTGGGAACCTCTTCATGATAATTTGATAAGTTTGATGAGTTGCAATGCATAGTGAGTACTCAATTGGGCTTGAACAAAAACCAGAGAGAACTAGAGTGTATTTTTCCTCCTTTCAACTCTTTCTATTGGTGTATTCTCCTTCTTTTCTTTTGATTACTCCCTGAACTCCTTTTATAAATTTCAATTGTTTGTTTTTCTTACAATAATAGTTCTACTTCGTGTCCGGTGTTTGTCAAGTCTAGCCACTACGTGGATCCCATGCCGGAATTCTGTGGCTACCTTTATAAAAGTAAATTAAAGTGAATAAAAATATTAACTTTTAATAATTTTCTTAAAAGGTAATGGAGTAAAAATATAAATATATAAAATTGAATTAATTATTTTTACGCGAAAACGTATTTGATGATATATAAACATTTTAAATAATAATTTCTATTAAATAATAATTGTTTCTTTATACGAAATTAAATAATGAATGTTATAATAACAATTAAATGACCAACATTATATCAATTTTATAAATGAAATTACATATAAGTTTAAATATATTCTTATTATCTTATAATTAGAAGCATGTTTTGTAAAAATTATATGGTAAGTTTTCAATAATATTGGATATAAAAGTTTAAAATATTAGTCTTTAACTTATTTAATCATCGTAATCTATTTAACAATTATCTTTATACTATTTTTTGATACATCATTATCTTTTTATTGATATTCAATATATCATTATCTTTAGACTTTAAGCAAGAAGTGTCAAGTATTAATATTTAATTTATAAATTCTAATTATAAATTGAGAGTCATGGTTAAGAATGTATTAAATTAAATAATAATAAAATAGTGAATATGTAAAAGAAAAAATAATCAATACAAGTTTGAAAACTAGTAATTAATATATTTATTATTTTGAATAACAAAAAGATAAAGTGAACGCTTTCTACATTCAATTCAAGAAATTCTTATAAAAATGTTTTAATTATTTTATGGGTTGTCCTTGAGCATTAGCTCACTTGGTCATGTAACAAGTCTGTAAGCTTTAGGAGAGGTCGGCACTAAATGCACCACACCAATTTCTGGTCTCACCACACACTTTTATTTTTTTCCAAAAATACCCCTCACTAAGAAACTAGTTTCTGAGCAAGGTTTTAAGTTTATATACCACACCACCCAAAAAACAAAAACTAGTTTCCGTTACAAATAGAAATTAGTTTCTAGCTAGAAAATACTCTAATCACGCAGAAAACAGAAACTAGATTTTGTTTATAACTAATTCTAGTTTCTAAAATGTAGAAAACGTTACACTTGAACTAAACACAAAAAAACACAAAATTAAGACAATTAAAAGTCAAAATCAATATTTAGGAGATTTAGTGCATAAATTGGTGTGGTGCATTTAGTGCCCACCTTTAGGAGATTAGAGGTCCAATGCGTGTAGGAATAGGAGATTTAGTTTAGAATGAGTGTCTAAGTATTTGTTTATCTAAAACAAATTATTTTCTGGGGCATATATGCTCTATTTTAGGACCAAGATTGATTATTGAAGGCTAATCTATGAAGCATGGATCATAGGTTCCTCTCAAGTTAAGAGGAACCTATTAATAGGTTTTCACTAAAGGGTATGATGTATCCTTATCATTGTATCAATACTTGTGTCAAATTTAAAATCACCATTAAAATTATTAAAAACAACTCTTAAGAACGAAAAAATATTTTGCGCTTGTAATGCATAGGTTAAGAACATAAAATTAATTTTTTTTTAATAAAAATATATATTTATTACATTAAAAACATTAAATTCATTTATTAAAAAATTTATTTTCAAAAAATAAATTCTAGTTATTGTTTTTTAATCTATTAGTCAAATGCATAGCTTATATAGTCAAACCATAACCGCTATTTAATGCTTTTTCTTTTTTTATTTATGATACATTTATTTTTGTTGACTCCTCATTTAATATTTTTGTGAGTTTTTTTTTATATACTTTCGTTTTTGAGTCTTGCTAACAAGGAGTGTCCTTATTTTTTTTGTTCATAAGAAAGTAGTACAACGGGGAATCAAAAAACATCGTACCCACACACGCATGTCTCATGCGCTCACCAACTGAACTACATGAGTGGGACAAAAACGATACGCTAAATACACCTTTGATTAACTCTGTACTATCCTTTTTTTGTTCCAAAAATTTGTTGTTTTACATTTTTAAGATTAATTTGAATTTGGTCATTTGGATCCTCTCATGTTATTTTTTTTCATGTTTCTCATTTTATCATTTTATATGAGAAATAGACAAGAAAATAATAGTAGGGTCGTCTATCATCTCACATCATTCATTAGAAATTTGTACTGTATCTATCTCCCTCATAGGATGAGGAACATGACCAAAAAGGAATATGAGAGGATCCAAATCCTATTTAATTCTTTTCTCTCATCCACGCCTTCATTTAATAAAATTTAAGTGAATACTGGGTTGTTAGAGAAAAATAAATTAAAATATTAAAGATATAAATGAGGACATTTCACTCAAAAGCATGTTAAAAAATTACGTAATAATTTTTTTTAGTATGTATGTAGAATCTTAAATAACAAAATAAATGGACCGGAGCGAATACTTAAAAAAGTATGCATTAAAATGTATCTTAATTTTTAAAATAATAAATACTCACATTTTCTATGAAGAGTTTAAATATGTGTATCTTTAACAACTATCCTAAGAGCACTTGGTAACATTTTCTTTATTTTTAATCTATCTTTCGTGTTTTTTTCTTGTCACAATACATGGCATCATCTATAAGTTACAGTGCCAAATTATGCACTAATTCAAGGATCAAGATCAACTCATTTTTTAAACTATCATGACCATCTCTTGTTACTAAAATATGAACCATTAATTCTTCTTAAAAACTTATCAATGGTCATAGAAAAAACCCGTCATGTCAAACATTAAAATCTTTGCATTTCATTAGTAGTTGTTATTATTTTGGAGAAAATACAAATTTGATCTTTTATGTTTGAACAATCTGTTCTTAATCATGTTGGTCCTTTATCTTTTTGTTTGTCAATTTGGTCCTTTATCTTAATCTTTTAAACCAACATTAGACTTAGAATGGTTTCTATCTCAGGACTTAACAATGTTATCCTTCGTCGTACTCATGTGGCTTAAGAGTAATGTTAAGTTCATCCTCAACATAGCATTAAAATTTTAATACAATAAACCTTATGGACTATTTTCATAACATAATGTAAAGTAAATCACAATATTGAAGATATGTAGACAGTAGATATCTTAAAAGATGAAATTGAAATCAATTAAAAACGTGAGGGCTAAATGCATTTTATGTATGAATATTATGGACTTATGCTAAAATACAACTTTAGTCCTTTATCTTTTTGGGAATTTCTACTTTGGTCACTCGTCTTTTTTTTTTTGTCAATTTGATCTCTTATTGTTTTTATAAGTAATTGTATCTTTTCGATCTAAAACGTATGAAATTAATTAAAAAAACTTTATTAGAATATCAAAAACTAAAAACTAACTAAACCCCAAGGGTTGGCTTAGCAGTGTAAGGGTCTGCTAAGTTCATAGGAGGAACGATTCACAATAGGAGTTCCCGTGTTCGATATTTTAGGAATGGGATAAGGGAGTTTGGCACACCTAACAAATTTGAACCTTGTATTTTTATCTGATATCTTAGTAATACTTTCACTATTCTACTATTAAGTTAATGATAAGTAACACATTTTATAAGTTTTTCACATCTAATTATCATAAAGTAATCATAGAAGTTATTGAAGTGTTAGGAAATCATAGTTAAATAATTCCATGCACTGTATGAACAACTTTACGGATTAAGTGGAAGTATACATACAATAACTGTGAAGAATAGCTAAGAAATAATTCACTAAATCAAATAATTAAAAGGACTAAATGTAGGACATACTTAACAAATCTGAAATAAAGCTAAAATTAGTCTATTAACAGGTCAATGGGGAATGAATTTGAGACAAAATGACATGGAGACACATGTTAGATATAATATGATTGTAATCAAGAAAATAGTTGCAACTGATAACTCGATTGGGTTGGGACGGGTTACACTCATCCCTCACTTAGCCCTAAACATAGTTAGAGCCAATTAATTAAACGTGAACCTGCATGATCTTAGACCCAATAAAACTTGAAGATATACCAGTCCAATTAACATCGGGTTAAAAAGGACATGGTCGGGTCGACCGGATATGCAACTAAATATAAAATCACACAAATTTGACTTATAAAATCCCATTTGTAGCATAAAAATAATCCATACAAAACTCCAATCCATTATCACTCCTAATGGTTTCAATAGAAATAGAAAACTGATTTTTAACATAAGTAATGAAGTTTCAAAGATAAGTTCTTGTTTCAGCTTTAGACTTCATAAAAAAGAAAACCAATGTAAAGCGAGAATAATCTTCAAAGACTGTCAGAAAAATTTGTAATCATGGATACAATCACTACGAATTGAACCCCATGTCAACATGAATGATATCAAACAAAGAATCAGACCGATAATTATAGTTTGGAAAAGGAAGCCTAGTTTGTTTAGCAAAGTAACAATGATCACAAGCAATTTTATTTTCTAACATAAGAGAGCAAATGATGTAAGTTCTTATTCGTAGCCGCATATTCGGTTATGTACACAAAGGTTGACTTTAGCGTTAGAGTCTTTTTTCAAGTACCCACCCTTTGCAGGTCCTGACTACCCTGTCCCAAGACTACCACCTGGAGAGAAGACCAAAGCTTATCGTGATCCTTCATGTTGTATGTCTCCCTTACAACAAGAGCACACCATAACAAGTATATGTTATACAATTTTAATAATGAGACAATAACCAACAAGATCCAAATAAAACAAGTTTAATGTCATCTCATCCAAAATAGAAAATTGACATAAAATAATACCCCAAAATCCTACATTAACTCTAGATTTTATCTTTGTAGCATACAAATTTGTTCATAAATGATTAGATGATAGTTTTTTGAACCCCATTTAGTTTGAATATTCTCTATTCAAATATATTAAATAGAGACATCTTAATTTCTTCTATTTAAGGATCGAAATGTGAAGTTGGTTATAGCGAGCATTTGCCAGAAATTCTTCAACGAAGGCTTGCAGATTCTCGGCTTTGGTGTCACTTTTAACAGCTGGAATTTCCTGAAATTTCATTGTAAAATTGAAAAAATGTTTGATATGAAAAAATGACGACATGCTATATATTAAAATTATTATATATTGAAGTGAAATCAAATTCTTTCTTGTACACTTTAGCAATCATGTACTAGAATAGTATATAGTGTTAGTAATATAACTTGAAGAATTGAATAATACATAGTAAATTAGTAAGAACTTTATAAAATTAACTTTATATTGGTGAAAAATTTATAAAACTTAATGAAAGTTAACAATAAGTAGAACTTTTAAAGTAAGCATACTTATAGTGAGTAGAATTTTTTTCTTCCCCTCCTTACCGAGAAATCCCTGAAAAATTGATAATGAAAACATAAAGAAGCATATTGTGTATATAATTAAAAATATTTTCTTGTAATTGACAATAAAAATGCTAAATTCTAAATATATGCATGTCTGATCTATTTCCTTTTGCATTAGCAATCATTACATGAATATTATACCAATACTTTAGATGAAGAATAATGGTATATTAATGAATCAGATTAATATGATTTAGGAAGAGTTTCCTACAAGTGATAAATTAAAACATAAAACAACCAAAATTATAAAAAATACAGAACTTTTGAAAATGAATACTCACTTCATTTGGCACTACTTCATTCCCCTCAACATTAGGGGGCATTTTATCCTGAAAATTATAATAGTAAAGTTTAAATTAAAATGTATAACTAAATTTTTATATAATTAAAATAGAAAATATTTCCAAGAAGTTCATATTAAAATTTTAAACAAAATGTTTTACATGAAAAATGATGTATTGTTAAAATGAAGTTGTATTTTAAGACTTCAAGTATATGTGCTGGAGTAATTATTAAAAGTGAAATTACATTGAATAGTGATGAAAAAGGTTTAAATTTGAATTGGATCAATGGATAGGAACATGCACTCTATTGTTACCTTTTCTCAACAAGGCTAGCTCGAGTAGCACATAATTTGCATTGCAATTTGGATTTTGGGAAGGTATGCGGCGGAAGTAAAACTCAATTTGGAGAATTGTTTTTTTCTTGTGAATATCCTTTGGCAAAAAGTTGATGACCTTTATTCAAAATGTAAATGGTGCGGTCTACTTTGAAGATGAATGGTGTTGGTATCTAGGAGTAGGAGGTATGTTAACTTCTAATCAGATTTATGCTTTTACTTACTCTCATCACTTCTATAATAATCAATCTAACATTTCCTCCGCGTTGATTTGTATTCTTAAATCTTTTAGAGTGAGGCTATTGCCACTCTAAGATGGCTATTGATATCATTTTTAAATATTTTTTAATTTAAAAATATTTTATACCAATCAAACCAAAGTATTAATATGATTAAACTTCTTGTTAGAAGTTCAACTCGGACTAATTTGGCAAAGAAAGGGGTGTGGCCTTGAATGATGATTTGAAATGTTTTTGTTGTGGATTATTGGTTGAGGGCCCTCTAGATTTGTTCCTTCACTTTTATGTTGCATTATGAGTTGATTTTTTATGTATTTTTTCAAACAATTATGGTGCTTTTAATAATATATTTTATTGTCTGATTAAAAAAATAGTGATTAGTGATTAAAAGGTTGAATTTTTAAAATATTCCTACTCATTTTAGTGTCTACTTCATTTTTTTATATCAGCAAGCATTTCCTAAACATCATATGGATATTTTTGAATTATAGTAATGAATTTATAACACTAAACTAGTGATAATTTCTTAGAAATTCTAGCATTCATTAAAACACAGAGCTTGTTAATCATTAGTGAAAATGCGAAGCTTTCAAAATAAATAAACTTACTTCAGTCGCACTTACAACAATGAATTTCTACATATTTTTAAAACAAATTAAGTATATATACTCACTTTGATTTTATTGCTCGTGCTTTGATCGTCCTTACGTTGACGTATAGGAAGAATGTGTTCCTTTTCGAACCTTTTCGAACCTTTCCACTTCTTTCATTGATCGACACATAAAGCCATGAACTTTATGAGTGTAGAACTACAAAACAAAGATTTTCTAATAGTAATGATTAATCTAGTCAATTTATAAGCACAAAACAGGCTCTATTACCATGTTAGAACACGTTGAGAAAAGAAATCAAAGAGAGGCTAGCAAAGCGCGGAAGAATTTGTTTAATATGAGTATTTCCGCTTTGATACCATGTCAAATAACATGGTTTTAGGATAGAAGAAATGTATAAATTGAGAAAAAATTAATCAAATTCATAATTGATTGAACCAAGAAATGTATGATTGCTATAGTATATACCCATATGTACAAACAAGAAAAGTTATACTACCGATAGAACGAACTCATATTTCTAACATGGGATAGTAATGAGTCACATGGATATGGATTAGGTTCTACTTTGAGAACAATTGACTCACATGGAATTCTCTAAGGTGAACAAGGCCACATGAAAAATGTGTACCATTCAAAGAGGTGTTGGTGATCGAAATCCATTTATAAAAATAGTTGTATTTTGCATGTTGTGATAGAGATTGATACATGATCGAATTCCCACAATTTACAATTAATCCGTTGAAAAGACTAATCATTTTAATGATGGTGATACACGTTTTCTTTTTATAAGTGTGCTTGAAGATATAGATAATTTTTTAATATAGGTAAAAAACTGTTTTGAATGTATGTTTTCAATGGTAGACCACTTTATGTAATGCAATGCATAGTAAAGTAATAGAAATAGATTACTCTAAATATAGAAATGTATGTCTAAGAATGAGATTATTGTCACTTTAATATAATAAAGTCTAATTTCACTCTTTTGTTATTTGAATTTAAAATAAATTTTTCAATCAATGAATATACAAATAATATGAAAATAACTCAATAAGAGAGAGAATAGACAAAATAGAGTGATAATAGCACCACCAATATGATGTTTAAAGACAAGGTTTTTGGTTTTGAACTTTTTAATTGGTGGTTTTTTTATCTATGAGACTAAAATGAAGAGGAATTATTATCACTATTATGTGGGAATTATATGGCTATGGAGTTATGTGTAAATTTTCAATCATAATAGCAAATCTAATTAAAACTTTAATGGCTATCAAGGTTTTAGATGTCAAGTTATATATATATATCCTTGAGGTCTAGTGAAAGAATAATAATGTTACTTGTACGGGTGTAAGGTTGTATGAGAAAAGAGAAAAATAAAAAATTATAAAAATATAATTATACATGAATGATGTTCTGCACTTGACATGCTTCTAAAATCCGATTGAACAATACCCACACATCACCTTTAAATGAAAAAAGTGAGTTGGATTCATGTTAGATTTCTAGTTTTCCTCATATGTGTCATGACTCATGAGTCATATTTTGTGTTGTAAAGTAATTTTTCACACCCTATAATTTTTCCATAAGACATGCAGCTTGTCTGATTTTGTGTTGTAAAGTAATTCATTGTTTATAAAATTATGTCTTAAAGCTAATAAAAAAAACTATATGTTAAAGAAGATGTGATTTAAAAAAGAAAAAAAATGTATAAATATAATACAAGAGAAAAAGAAATCATATCACAATTAATGATTTAAATTTTTTTTAGGGAGTTTTTAAATGAAAGTTGTGAGTTGTGATACTATATATAAACATGTTTGTTTTAACTTTAGAGTCAAACGCAATGTAAAAATTAAAATAGGGGATAACTCATATGAGAAAGGCATCTTTATATGAGAGTGGGAGGAACTATTTTTAGCACTTAAATTAAAATAGTCAGTTGAGATTAAATGATGGAATTAGTACTTCATGTGACTCTCCATTCACGCTACTTTGTTGTCACTTCAACTGTTCCTTCTACTTAGAACGAAAAGTTGTATGTGCTGTGTGAGAAAGGGGAAAATGCAGGGAGCATCAAGCATGTATGGCGTTCTAAGATTGAGGTCGCATGCAGGGATGGAATAAGGTTGCAGTCGGGTCGTCGCTTAGAAAACGGACAGCGTGGAGGGATCATTCGGTGTATGCGGTGGCTTAGTCAGAGATGGTGCTGACGGCAAGGGCTTTGTTTGTAGTTGGACAGAAAAGGTTGGCGGCGTGGGCTTGGTTTGGTCGGTCAAAAAAGGGTGCCGATTTCGGATGTGCGGCATGGGTTTGATTCATGTGGCAGAGTTGCTTTGATTCTCCGAGATCCGTTTTTTTTTCATTATTTGGGGGGTTTTGGTAAATCACGATTTATGGTGTATTAATCTATCCTTACACTCAATTTTCACATTCAATTTTTGATTCTCACTGATAGAATGAAATTGTGTTTCTCAATTTTGGGTGTGCTCCCTATGATTTTCTTTTCTCAATCTCAAGTTCTTTGTTGAAAAATAGTGTTAAGGAAACTATGGGTTTCAATCAATTGGTAATGAAAGTGCAAAACAAGAAAATAAGTATTGATAATGAGAATAATAATCAAGTGCACAATGATCTTCATGATGGAAGATTAGAAACGCGGTAACTGAACACATCTATAGCGTGAATGTAGAGTCACGTGAGTACTAATTCCATCATTAAATCTCAACCGTCTATTATAATCTAAGGGCTAAAAATAGTTCCTCACTCTCATATAAAGATGGCTTTCTCATATATATATATTCAAATGACACCAATGTGTCAAAGTTAGTAAATGACATCGCGCATAAGTTTTCATTAACAACGAATTTCGGTGATCCAACCTTTTAAATGAAAATTTATATGACATTGATCAACCATGTAAAAATTCATAAAATTTGAAAATTTGTAGGTACATAATCTAGCAAAAGAAATTTACTTATGTTTTAAATAATATAGTAGACGTTCAAACAAAACATTCCGATAACGTATCAAACACTTTTTAAATTGTATGAATTTTTGCACAATTGATCTACATGATATAAGCCTTTCAATTTATTGGTTGGATTGACGAAATACGTTGTTTATAAAAAGTTATGCATGGTGTCACTTACTAACCTTAACACCTTGGTGTCATTTGAACCCAACTCATATATATATATATATATATATGTGTGTATGTATGTATGTAACTATGTACCTCTACTCGATAATTTTTTCAATCTATATAATTTTTTTTTTATAAACAAAACATCAAATTTAACTAAGATAAAACACCAGCAATGCTAAATGATTTACAATTAATCCAACTTATATGTAAATATAAGTATGTTACCTCACCATAAATAATCAACTTAATTTCGAAGGTTATTACATAGAAAGCATATATATGAGTTTATACAGTGTAAGGCCCCAAAAAGTATATTTAATCAATGAATTCCTTGTTAAAAAAAAGCTCATGGGAAGAAATATATAAACAATAAGCGGGTATGTGCAAATCATGAGTCATTAACCTGGCTTTACTCTCATGTATCAAGACTCTTAAATTGGTGGATTTTTTATTTATAAATATTGGTGAGATTAGTAAACTATGTTAGCTAGTTAAAGATGCTTCGTCTCTAGCTGTTAATATAAAATGTTGTTAATATTGGTGAGATTAGTAAACTCAGTTGGTTAGTTGGAGGGAAAAGCTGTTAATATAAAATGTCATTGTAAATTATTCTGATTCATTCATTCAATAATAATTCATCATTTGCCTCTTAATAAAGAGAGAGTAAATTAAATTAGCGTGATAGTTCATCCCCGACAATAATAAATCCCATTCACCTTCTTCAGTATCCCTATTGGGGCAAACCCTAGGTTGCATTCCAAACGCGTATGTTAGAATCCAAACAAATTTCTTATGGGAGGGTTTCATGAGGGAAGAAAGATTGCATTGGTGAGTTGTAGTAGAAATTGTAAACTAAAAATTTTGGGTGGGCTTAGGGGAATGAATCTGAACCCAAGATGTTCATATAAAGGGAGCTAAAATTCAAAGAGTGATGGGATCTATTCAGTTAAATCTTCTTATAAACTTTTAGTCTCTTTGGCTTTCACCCAGCTTCTAAAGATAGTTTCTATAATATGTTCTCATCAAGTTTGGTACCATTAAAGATTAAATATTCTTGAATTTTTGTGTTATTAGTTGAGGATGGAAGACATGTTGAAAAAGTTAGTAGACCTTATACAATTGGGAAAACTTTCATGGTAAGCATTTTGGAATATATGTTTTTACTAAACTAGTGTTTTCTACTTCTAAAGTAGCCATATTAACTAGGTATGCAATTCAAGATCAAAAAGAAGAAGCTTGAATGCTTCATATTAACTAGGAATCGTGCTTATTTTTTGATTCCAGCACATCAAGCATATTGCGAGACCACGCAAGGAATTTCTGCTCCGTCAGAAGTGGTTGAACTAGAATGACAACAAGATTTTCACTTGGATGAAGGAAAAATAGATTCAATGGATTAACGAGGTGGTCAGAATTAGGGTTGATAGAATCAAAAATTGAGTTCAAGAAGCCATTGAAAGAGGAAAATCAATAACAATGTGAGGAGAAACGATTCAGAGAGAAAAGAGATTAAAAATTGAGAAGAGAATTTCTAATTAATCAACCTCAGTTTTTTACAAGAGTTTACAAGTATATACAAGGACTGAACGATTTTTTTTTATGAATATAACAACCATAACAAACTATAATTAATGATAACCAACTCATTAAGACATCAAAACTATGAATCCTAATCTACTCACGAAGCCCAAGCCTAATGCTAACCAATCATACCAAATAGTTTAAACTCAGAAATCATCTTTAAATTACCCAAACCTCCACCACTAGACAGACCCAAATGAGATTATAGAGTCTTATGTAGTTAATGAATATCAACGCACTTCTTTATTTATCGGCAAAACATAAACAAAAATTGGGAAGGAAATATATGCATAAATATTAAATTATAGTTTCAAATTGACAACATACCTTGTCAATCCTTCCATTATTAGGTCTGGCTTTTGTATCAACGATCCAATTTTGATCTCATTCAGCTGGTAAATCTTTTCCTTTACGACCAGTTTTTTTCTTTGACGAGCTTGAAGGTGAGCTCCCAATTTCAAGCTTGAAGGTGTGTGTGTGTGTGTATTTTAAGAACTAAAATAGTGAAAAAATATTTCAAGTACTAATTTCACATAAACAATTTGGAGAACAAAATAATAACGTTTTAGCTAAAAAAAAATCAAAGTTAGAAAAAATACTATTAAATGTGAATATATATATATGTGTGTGTGTGTGTGAGCGCGCGTGTGTCTATGTAGATAAAAAGAGACCCAAATGGAATTATATAGTCTTGTGTAGTTAATGCGTATCAATGCACTTCTTTATTATTGGCAAAACATAAAAATATGGGAAGGAAATATATGCATAAATATTAAATTATAATTTCAATTTGACTATATACCTTGTCAATCCTTCCATTATGATGTGTTTATGTATCAACATCCAAGTTGTGATCATATTCACCTGGTAAAATTTTTTCCTTACTACCAGCTTTTTTCTTTGGCGAGCTTGAAGGTGAACTCGCAATTGCGATTTTATGCTATACACATAATAACCCCAAAAGCATATGTTAAATTCATATTGTTGAAAACTGTTAAGACTTATTTTATCCAAAAATGAATTTATGATCAACTTATAGTTTTCAAAAAGAATTTTGTTACTAGTTTAATTATCAAAAGATTAAAAATGTCACCAAATATCTTAGGAGGATCAAATTGGTAAATTTTAAATATTTGTGGACTAAAATATTGACGACATAAAACTTCATTTTGATCATCTAAAGATACTTGTGTTATTAATTTAGTTTTTAAAAGATTGAAAAATTACCAAGTGGATTTTAAGAACTAAAATAGTGACAAACATTTCAAGTACTAATGTCACATAAACAATTTGGAGAACAAAATGCCGTTTTAGCAAAAAAAAAATTAAAATAAATCATAGTAAGGACAAAATTAAAGTATGAAGAAATATTATTAAATGTGAATATATATATATATATATAGAGAGAGAAAGAAAGAGACCTAATTGGGATTATATAGTCTTATGTAGTTAATGCATATCAATACAATTCTTTATTTATGGGCAAAACATAAAAACAAATGTGAAGGAAATATATGCATAAACATTAAATTATAGTTTCAATGTGACTACATACCTTGTCAATCCTTCCATTATGAGGTCTGGTTTCTATATCAATGTCATACCTATGATCCCATTCAGCTAGTAAAAAAATTTCTGTACTACAAGTTTTTCTCTGTGACAAGCTGGAAGGTGAGCTCCCAATTGTAATTTCATGCTATACATATAATAACCCCAAAAGCATATGTTAAATGCATATTGTTGAAAACTGTTAAGTTAAGAGTTATTTTATCCAAAAATGTATGTACGGTCAACTTATAGTTTTTAAAAAGAATTTTATTACTAGTTTAATTCTCAAAAGATTAAAAATCTCACCAAATATCTTGGAGGATCAAATTGATGAATTTTAAATATTTGGTGACTAAAATATTGACGACATAAAGCTTCATTTTGATTATCTAAAGATACTTGTGTTATTAATTTAGTTTTTAAAAGATTAAAAATTCACCAAGTCAATTTTATAGACATAAATAGGGACAAAAATATTTCAAGTACTAATATGAGATAAACAATTTGGAGAACAAAATGGCGTTTTAGCAAAATAAAAAAAAAGTAAAATAAATCAAAGTCAGAAAAAAAAATTCAAAGAAGAAATATTATTAAATGTGAATATATATATATATATATATATAAAACAATTGAGGTTATATTATCTTGACCAAAATTAAATGTGGAGAAACTTACTACCTTTGGGAAACTATGAATTTCATTACTATCTGCAAGTTTGTATGAAATTGGTGTTGCCTTAATAGGTACCTCCAACATGGTTTTCTTGGAATTTTCCTCCTGAATTCAACATACAAGTGAAATCACTACTAGAATACGTTAATTTAGCAGCAAAAATTTAGCGTCGGCCACAACATCGACGCTATTTCCACGCAACTGTTGACATTCTCAGTTTAAAAAAATTTCGACCAATTAGCTTCGGCTTGACCGACGCTAAATTAAGCGGGAAAATTATCTTACCGTGGGACACGCCGACGCTAATTACAAAATTATGGCGCGTATTAAATGTGGAACGGTAGCGTTGGTCATTGGCCGACGCTAACTTACATCAGTTCAATGCCACATGTCGTACTTAAGATTAGCATCGGCCAAGGCCGACGCTAAGTCAAAACGGCTCAATACCACGTGTCTGATTTCAAATTAGCGTTGGCTTTGGCCGACGCTACTGTAAATAATGGACAGAGTTTGGATCTTCTTCCCCACTTCGTCTCCCTCTCTGTTCTCCCTCTCTGTTTCTCATCGCCGCCGCAGCCACCATACGCCGTCGTTCCTCCGTTCTCCAGCCACCCAAATCATTTTTGGCACCGTACGAGTCTTCCTTACCCTTCCCCCTACGTTTTGGTCCGATTACTTTTTTGTTTAACCCACCCATGCTAAAATCCTAACCGAAACCCTCCCCATCTCCACCACCATCACCACTGCGGACCACTGTCACCTTCTCCACCACCATAAGGTGTTCTTCGTTCTCCCTCTCTTTTCAAAAAAAGTTATTGTACTTATTTAATTTTTTTGAATTAGTTTGTATTATTTTTATTTATTTGTTGAAATGTAAGAGGAGAGATTGGAAGGGAGTGTGCTATTTAGTGAAATTAGTGAAATTATTATGATGAGTTGTTGTAAGTAAGAAATGAGAAGTAGGGCAATGCAAATGGAATAAATTCATATGGTAATGCATAAGGCAACACTTCCACAAAGACAATTTTATCATTCTTTACTTAGTTATAGTAATATAGTAGTATATATGCTTTACTTTTACTTATCTTTTTTCATATATATTTCACTTAGTGAAAATGGCAAGTGAAAAAAAAAAATAGTATTTTGGAATAAATGGGGAGCCTTGATAATTTTAGTGGGGTGAAGCTTTTAGGATTACAGTGGATTCCAAGTTTTAAATCTGAACTTTTTAAGTCATTTTTTCGAAATTTAAATAATCTTTTCATTGTCTCATCAAATTACCAAATGCATCAATTTGGTTGACCTTTCTCATTTTTCATTAGTGGTGATTTGATTTAATTTACAGTTGTTGCTTTTGGATCACGGATATAGCAGGAGCTAGGAGCATACGGTTTTGGATTCAGAGGTATGTTCTTGATTATTTAGGGTTGCATGCTAGCTATAGAATATAACTGTTCACATGTTGTTAGGGCTTCTTTATTGTTTATTGTGTGTTAGTGGATAGGTGAGACCCTGATGAAAATACTGGATATACCGGGGTGCTGGTTTACTTTATTATGTCGTTGCTTGTGTTTGTTGTGTGTTAGTGGATAGGTGAGACCCCGATGAAAATATTGGATATACCGGGGTGCTGGTTTACTTTATTATGTCGTTGGTGTTAGTGGATAGGTGAGACCCTGATGAAAATACTGGATATACCGGGGTGCTGGTTTACTTTATGTCATTGCATATTGTTTGATTTTAAATTTTTTTAGGTATTTTAAATTTGGGAAATGCTTGTATAGTAGGGGTTATGCTGCCGAATTTTTTGTAAATCAGTTTATTACACGTTTACTACAGAATATGGAGGATTGTAATTGGATGTATGATAGGGTTAATCCAAATAGGAGAAGGTTGAAACATGAGTTTATTGAGGGAGTTGATGAATTTGTGAGGAAAGCTAAGGAACTTCCTTACTATGCTTCTAATGGAGGGATTAGATGTCCATTTACCAGGTGTAGGTGCATGAAATTGGTTACGGTGTCAGAGGTGAAACTGCACTTGTACAAAAGAGGCTTTAAACTTGACTATTGGGTTTGGACAGAACACAGGGAAGTTGAGCCAGAGGGTTATTGGGAAGGATTAAGAGGCCTGTCAACTAGTGTTATAGATGATTGGGGGGATCAGAATGACTTTCAAATGATGGACCATATGGTGACAGATGTTTTTAGGTCAGTCATTAATTCATCTGCAAATATTATTACTGACACCGAAGATGTGGAGGAGGAGATTCCTAACCCAAGTTGTCAGAGGTTTTTTGATTTGTTGAAAGCTGCTAATGAACCAATTTATGAAGGGTGTTCTCAATCCAAGCTATCGATTTCAGTTAGGATGTTGGCAGCGAGAGCTAATTGGCACATACCTCAGAGGTGTGTTGATTTTTTTGCAGAGATATTTGCAGATTTGTCTCCCTCTAAGGATAATTTGCCTAAGAATTATTATGAAGCAACAAGGCTAGCATATAAATTAGGCCTGAAGTATCAGATGATTACTTGTTGTAAGAAAGGGTGTATGCTTTACTATAAGGAAGATGCCGAGCTGAAAGAATGCAAATTTTGTGGTATGTTGCGATTTAAACCTAAAAGGGATGGGATAGGGAAATACAAGGATGTTCCTGAGAGACGAATGTTCTATTTTCCAATAATTCCTAGGTTGCAGAGGTTATACGCATCGACTAAAACAGCAAGACACATGAGATGGCATAAGGAGAAAAGGAGTGAAGATGATGTTCTCCGTCATCGAGCCGATGGCTTGGCATGGAAACACTTTGACGATTGTTATCCTGATTTTGCCAATGAATCTAGAAATGTTAGATTGGATCTATGTGCTGATGGGTTTACACCCTTTATTCAAGCATCTGCTTCCCCGTACTCGTGTTGGCCTGTGATTGTTGTTCCATATTATCTGCCTCCTGAAATGTGTATGACTAAGCCTTACATGTTCCTATCTTGTCTTATATCTGGTCCTAGAAGTCCTAATGTTAGAATAGACGTTTTCTTACAACTGTTGATAGATGATCTTCAACAGTTGTGGAACTATGGTGCATGGACGTATAATATATCTAAGAAGCAAAATTTTGTAATGAAAGCATGTTTGATGTGGACAATTAATGATTTTCTTGCCTACGGGGTGTTATCTAGATGGAGCACACATGGTAGATTAGCATGGTAGATTAGCATGTCCGTATTGCATGGAAGAAGCATTCATGGTTTGACTGCCATCGCCGTTTTTTATCGTGGGATCATAAATTCAGGAGGAGTAAGTTGGGTTTCAAAGCGGATGTCCAAGAAAAGAGTGGACCGCCTGTGTTGAGTGGAGATCATGTTTGGGAGTTTGTTCATGATTTTCCTAAAGTGATCGAGCATGAACCTTCAAAAATACCGGGTTTTGGGACGTTGCATAATTGGACAAAGAGGAGTATTTTTTGGGATTTTCCATATTGAAAAGATAACTTATTAAGACACTGATGTTATGCATATTTGCTGTGGACTACAATTAAGAGATATCTCAGTCGTAAATACCATGTCGAGCCAAATATCTCAGCCATTATAAAGATTGGACTAGATCCAGAGACAAGACCGTTGAGGCCCAAAATATAGCCTGCAAACCCTAATGCTTCTTTATAAATATAATACATAATAATCACACAGGTATGCTATCAATATAATAATAATTACTTGAGCGTCGGAGTCCTTCTAGGTCCCCAACTCGCCGTCGTGGAGCGCCGTCGGAGCACATAGAAACCGGAGTTCTTCCCGTGGATCCCGTCATCATCACATCCAAGTCAGGTACCTCTCTATTTATGCTGTTCCTATAATTTTAGAACGCAACATTGGCGCCGTCTGTGCGGATTTGGTAAAACATTTTCCTACGTACCTACCATGGCTAAGGATGAAACTACAACAATGTTGTCCTACTGCCTAAATAAGCTTTACAAAATGTAATTCTTCACCCAAAGGAATCGCCATAATCGAAGGGAAAAGTGGGTGGCTTTCGATCACCACCGGCAACGATTCTCAACGGAATAACGATTCTGATTGCGGAAAGGGGAAACCAAACGAAAGTCAACAAACACCACTGTGAATGACGGATTCCCGACTTCCCAACGTAACAAGGATTGACGACTCCAACAAGTGCGTGGCCCTCAAATTGATCTTCAAAGCTCTGCTTCGTCATAAGAAAATGACGAAGATGAAGGTTGCGGCGATCACAAGAGACTGTGTTTAAGCAGCAAATGCTGCATTTGATGCTATGACAGAAAAGATTGAACAAAACTCTGCGATGGAGATTTCCAATCGCGGAATCAGCGTGGCGTCGTTAACGTTGTTCCTGGTGTTTGCGGCGCTGCCATTAGGTTGAAGAGAGAGCATTGCGGCGTGACTCTGTTCGTAACGTGAATGAAGGTTGTCAAAAATCGAAAAATGGTGACAACATTGGCGGCACCGTTTTTGATCTGCGGCGCTGTGTTCTTTGTTCCTCGCTCACGCTAGAAGCTGGTTGAAGATGAGTGGGTGGTGCAAACAGTAAACTGCACACACCCACTAAAAAAAACAGTAGCAGGTGCATAAAAAAAAGGGCCATCCTAGTAAAAAAATATATATATCAAAAAGAAAAGAGGAAGAAAGGCCCAATATAAAAAGGGGAGAGAGCCAAAAAAAAAAAGGAAAAAAAAAGAAGTGCTACACCAGCACACACAAAAAAAAAACTGGTTCATGCACCTGAAAAAAAGGGAGGGTAGTGCAGTGAGCAAAACACCGGACCTGATCAGCAAACAACAAGCACCAAAAAAAAAGAAAAAAGAAAAAAAAGTAAGTTGGTGAACTTCTGCCACCAAAAAAAAAGGGAGAGAAAGGCCCTTTAGACAAAAAATGGTAGTGTGTCTAGCAAAAAGTTGTCTATTCAGATAAATGGTTCATCAAGCAGAAAAAATAAAGGGTGTCGCAGCTGAAGATGTGGTGGGCTTAGTAGAAAGATCTACTCGGTAAAAAAAGTGGGGTGGTGTGCATAGTAAAAATGTCACCCTGTTCAAAAAAAGGGAGAAATGGTGTAGTCAGCAAAAATATAGTAAAAATGATGCGCCTAGCAGAAAAAAACTATCCTGATTCAGAAAACAATATTGATTCAAAAACCCATCCGTTTGATCAGAAACCATCCCGGCTCCATAGATGAATATTTTAGTTCAAAAACTACATGGAAGATGTCTAAGGCACGACCTACTATGCAGTATACAATCTATTTTAGTTTATATGCTCAATGATCTATATTTATATATCATAGTCATGTTTGACATTACAAAGTAGAATTATTTTAATACGGTATGCTAGCACCCATTACATCGTTTGTGCAATATATCTTGCTCAATATATGCTTCACAATTTGCATGCTAGCATTCACAATATTATCTATTCAACATCAAACAACTTAAAATATGTGCACCTACGATATTGTTTATATTTGCTCCATATATGCTAGCATCAAAACGAATATTGTCGGTACAATACACCATGATTAATGTTTGTATTATGGTATTATATAATATTACTCAATGATCAACATGCATGGATGATAAGTGGCAAGACGAACATGAATATCATGTCGGTCAACTATATATTACTGGATCATGTAGGTTAACTATATACTACTAGTGGAACCTTGTTTTTATTGGTACACATGTGAAATTCAAATCATGATTTCAAAGGGAAAATCCCTCCAAAAAAGAGGAAAGCAAGATTAAATCTTTATTAGTTCTTTCCTTTAGTAGCACCTTTTTTCAGTTACCCTTGACTACTTACCATTATGCATGTTTTGTCTATCAATTTCTTGAGATACAGGAAATTAATAATGGTGGCAAAGATATTCCGGAACAGACACTAAAGAAACTGCATCAAATAGACCGGGATACATATGTCATCCTCAAACAAGTCCTCTTCAACACGACGACATTAAACGACTTTCAATGCCGAAGACCAAGGTCCCTTCATAAAGAAGGCGATAAAGGTCATGACGACATTAAACGGCGAACAATGCCGAAGGCCAAGGTCCCTTCATAAAGAAGGCGATAAAGGACACGACGACATTAAACGTCTTTCAAAGCCGAAGACCAAGGTCCCTTCATAAAGAAGGCGATAAAGGTCACGACGACATTAAACGGCGAACAATGCCGAAGGCCAAGGTCCCTTCATAAAGAAGGCGATAAAGGTCACGACGACATTAAACGACTTTCAAAGCCGAACACCAAGGTCCCTTCATAAAGAAGGCGATAAAGGTCACGACGACATTAAACGACGAACAATGCCGACGGCCAAGGTCCCTTCATAAAGAAGGCGATAAAGGTCACGACGACATTAAACGGCTTTCAAAGCCGAAGACCAAGGTCCCTTCATAAAGAAGGCGATAAAGGTCACGACGACATTAAACAACGAACAATGCCGAAGGCCAAGGTCCCTTCATAAAGAAGGCGATAAAGGTCATGACGACATTAAACGGCTTTCAATGCCGAACACCAAGGTCCCTTCATAAAGAAGGCGATAAAGGTCATGACGACATTAAACGGCGAACAATGCCGAAGGCCAAGGTCCCTTCATAAAGAAGGCGATAAAGGTCACGACGACATTAAACGACTTTCAAAGTCGAAGACCAAGGTCCCTTCATAAAAAAGGCGATAAAGGTCACAACGACATTAAACAGCGAACAATGGCAAAGGAAGGTTCCTTCATAAAGAAGGCGATAAAGGTCATGACGACATTAAACGGCGAACAATGCTGAAGGCCAAGGTCTCTTCATAAAGAAGACAACAAAGGTCACCACCGACATTAACCGGAGAACATTGCCGAAGGCCAAGGTCTCTTCAGAAAGAAGACGATAATGGTCACATCGACATTAAACGGCGAAATCGCCGAAGACCAAGGTCTCTTCATAACGAAGACGACAAAGGTCACACCGACATTAAACGGCGAAATCGCCGAAGGCCAAGGTCTCTTCATAACGAAGACGACAAAGGTCACAGCTACAAACGAAGACGATCAAGGTCTCTTAAGGCAATCTACAAACAAAGATGATCAAGACCTCTTAAGGATATTTTGAAGCGACAATCAACAAAGACCAACAAATATGCCTCTTAAGGCTATCAGCGGACAAAAATGAAGACCAAAGATAGCAAACAATTATGTCTTTTAAAGCTATTCAAGAACAAGTCAAAAGCTAAGCAAATAGCCACAACTGCAAGTAAACTCTACAAAACGAGATCAACACTACTTACAGAACGACATATGCCAAAAATGCAATGTAGAAATATCAGCTCAATAGAAAGCACAAAG
Organism: Cyamopsis tetragonoloba; assembly: GCA_037177725.1. Taxonomy (NCBI): domain Eukaryota; kingdom Viridiplantae; phylum Streptophyta; class Magnoliopsida; order Fabales; family Fabaceae; genus Cyamopsis; species Cyamopsis tetragonoloba. The sequence goes on from CM074122.1 coordinate 23,315,118, forward strand.
ACGTAAATCTACGGCTATCAAGCAAAAAATTAAAGGCAAAAGCCCGAGAGAACAAAATGTGGCAAGATTAAAGTAACAAGTATTCCAAAAGTACCTACAAAATATTGTTTCAAAGTTAAAAGCTCGAAACTGAGAGCTATCAACAAGGGACGCCTTTAAGGCTAACCCTCAACAACAAAGACCGCCAAAGGACACCTTTAAGGCTAACCCTCAACAAGATCAACAAAGGGATGCCGCCAAAGCTAACCTATATCAGCGACATTAGAATGGGATACCTCCAAGGCTAACACATCAACGAAATCAAAAAGAGATGCCGCCAGGGGTAACCCATAGCAAGATTACAAGGCTAGAAAGGCTATGGCTAAGGCCAAACCAATTTTATAAATTCGAGATGAGGAAAAATGAAAGGACAATGGTTATGACCAACTCGATTCTACACAAGCTTGAAGATGTTGGTAACCATCCTAGTCAATATGATTCCAAAAGAGAAAAACAACAAAGAAAGACCTACGACCATCTCGGGACGATAAAACCTTCGAGATACTAAATAAAGGCCTATAGGTCATTCCAAGAAAAAGTACTTGACCTAATTTGACGAGGCTACATCCATCTCGGGATGACAATATCCCGGGATATCCCATAATAAGGTCGATGGCCATCCCGGGATAAAAGTACCCCAAAACAATATCATTGAGGCTAAAAGCCGCTTCGGGATAAAAATTTCCCGATAGAGTACAGAGGAGGCTATAGGCCATACCGGGAAAAGAGTTTGCCGGAAAATAAGCAAAATAATTGGTCAACAACGCGTGAAAGAAGCACAAAGGTTCATCACAGAAGAAATGTTAAGTAATTAGAAAAGTAAGTCAAGAGGCTTCAACTTCACTGATATTAGCGCCATGATCTTCTGGAAAACGTAAAAATCAAAAGAAGCAAACACCTTCCAAATTGAGGTGAATACCGAGATTCAAAAATTGAAGTATCTTAACATAATCCCTGAAGGCATCAGGACCTCTTCCTTCGAGGAGACCTGAAGAGACCTTAAAGCTCATTCACAAGGCAAGTCCCAAATTTGGGTTCAAGACGTTATACGAAAATACAAAGCCTCAAGCACATAAAGATCGGGATTCAATAGATCATCTGGCATGAATAACCTAAAGATGATAGCTTTCTCAAAGAAACTTGTCGATTTGGGAGACTACAGTGTTACAGATCCAACTTCTAACATGGACCAGTCTATTTCGGCAAAAATATTTTGATTAGTACATCTCAGCCAAGTATATCTCGACAATTGCCCCAACTCAGCTCCAAAGCCATGTTGATTCCAATAGGGACCAAGTCCCTAATTTGAAGAAGATAACCTCGGCAAGACCGTTAATTTCAACAGGACTTTCATCGGATTCTTGGACAATAAAGTTCACATCAACCCAAAACAAATGGTTCAAGGTTAAAGACCATCAAGAACTGAAAGCCTTACCAAAAAAGGTTATTCAACTCCTATGTTGAAGGATTATAAGAAATTGACGACCGATGGGAATCCTGAACCATTAGCAAATGGTCACAAAGTCCTAAGATGAAAAGATTTGAAGAACCAAAATCGACATGCAATCAATTAAATAAAGAACAAGATACAACGTATATTCAAAGGCAAATATGTACATCACATCCAGACAGAAATTCCGGGATGATGCTGATCTTTGGAAATTTCCGACATGAACCGGTATTCAAGACGACATTGAACAAAATATGATCATAGAGCATGAGATGCCATCGATATCCGAGATAGCTTCAGCAAAAGGAGTCGTCATAAATTTAGATCATCAATGTGGTAAAACACCTCCTGGAATTATCAGATCACACTGAACAATACCGGTGTCCGTAGAGTCAGTGAACCAAATTATCTAAAGGATTCCACTAAAAGTGGATGGCAGTAGCCTTAACTTGGGGATCATAATCCTATATCCATATTAGTGATGTAGAGGGTCAAAGGCCCCATGCCAAGGCGAAAAGGACTGAAAATTTCAGTTGAAAATCATGTGCTCATAAAAGGCGAACAACAAATTCAAGATAAAATTATATGAAGTCCCGACATAACGGTCAGAAACAAAATGTTTCAATCTGACATGACATTCATGTCGCCCAAGTATAATAAGGTCAAAGTTTTACCCTCAAAGGAACACTAGCTCAAGGGCAGTTATATTATGGTGAAGAGTTTCACTCTCAATAGAGTATCGACTTGGAGCTTACCGCTACAGCTAATATGGAGCAAGTCAACAACAAAGGACATATTTGTCCCGTGGTGTGAATTTGACAAGACTCCGAGATCTACAATGATCGAACGTATAAGAGATTATAAAAGACCACCCAACTCTAAGGAACTAGAAGAACTAAGAGAAAAAATAATTCATTTTACGAGATGAAATTAGAAGAACATATGATACATTTGAGTCAAAACTCTACTACCCGTAGAACACCATCATGGAGGGTTTCAATAAAGAAATCATGAGAGTGATCAACCATGAAAAATATTCTCCTACTCACAAATGGAGGGCAATTGATAGAGTTGGAATACGTTGAGTTTCAAATTCGACATCCGAACTGGGAACCAGTCCGATAATATGAAGCTTCAAATTGAAGTCAATAAACTATGTTAAGCCAACAAGGCAAATGAGAATGCTTGGAATTCTAGAAATGAACTCCTAATAAATAAAAGAGCGACAGAGCTGAATAACTTGAAATATCCCGAAGTGTGGGATCAATAGTAACCCGACATGGATACTTAAAGACGCCGACTTGCCTGCAACAACTCGCCGTCTTGGGGGGCTTCTGTTGTGGACCGGGATTAACAGATATCCTGGTCGTAAATACCATGTCGGGCCTAATATCTCAGCCATTATAAAGATTGGACTAGACCCAAAGACAAGACCCTTGAGGCCCAAAATATAGTCTGCAAACCCAAATGCTTCTTTATAAATATAATACATAATAATCACTCAAGTATGCTATCAATAGAATAATAATTACTCTGACCCATACAGTCACTGACTTGAGCGTCGGAGTCCTTGCAGGTCCCCCACCCGCCGTCGTGGAGCGCCGTCGGAGCACATAGAGACCGGAGTTCTTCCCGTGGATTCCGTCATCATCACATCCAAGCCAGGTACCTCTCTATTTATGACATTCCTATATTTTTAGAACGCAACAATATTGAAAAGAATTTTTTCGATAATGTATTTCACATTGTTATGAATGATCCTGACAAAACAAAGGATCATCAAAAGGCAAGGATGGACATGAAGAAGCACTGTAGACGTGGGGACTTGGAATTGCAACCGTTGAATAATGGAAAAATGGGGATGCCAAAGGCAAAATATACATTAACTAAATCTGATGCAAAATTGGTTTGTCAATGGGTGAAAGAGTTGAAAATGCCGGATGGGTATGCATCGAACATCGCTCGGTGTAGTGATGTGAAAAAAGGAACTATGTCTGGAATGAAGAGTCATGATTGTCACATTTTCATGCAAAATCTTCTCCCAATTGCATTTCGTTCTTTGCCCGATGAAGTCTGGAAACCTTTGACTGAGATAAGTCAGTTCTTCAAAGATCTTTGTTGTCATTCTTTGAAGAAGAGCGACTTGGATAAAATGGAGCAGAGCATTCCTCTAATCCTATGCAAGCTAGAAAGGATATTTCCGCAAAGTTTCTCTGATTCGATGGAACATCTTCCAATCCACTTGCCCAACAAAGCACGACTTGGTGGACCGGTACAATATCGGTGGATGTATCCATTTGAGAGGTACAACTATTAACAAAATTATCTCACCTTTAAAATGATTTTCCTACATTTCAATTTATTGACAATAATGTTTAATGTGCTGTAATAATGTAGAATGATGGGAACATCAAAGAGGGGTGTCAAACAGAAGGCCAGAGTTGAAGGATCAATTTGTTCCGACTACATTGGTCGTGAGATAACTTATTTCTGCTCGAACTACTTTCAAAATTGTGACTTGGCAGGAACATCCGCTACTCGAAATGATCCTGGCCCATGTAATGATGGCGCTCAATTGACTTTGTCCATACTTAACAAACATGGATGTCCAGGTTTCAAGCCTACAGTGGATTATTTGCATGGTCAAGTTTGGAATTCTGTGCATGTACATATACTTATCAATTGCGTCGAAGTCAAGCCATATCTTGAGTAAGTATATGCTTAACTCTTCTTCTTGCAATCCATTATAAATGAATTCACTTATGTACTAACCTTAAATTTTCCATGTAGCATGTACTTACAATTATACGGTCCTAGTCGAATGCATGAAGAGTTCCCAATTTGGTTTAAGTCACATGTAAGTCTTATAACTTAAAACCAACCAATTCCAACAACTTTTCTTAAATGCACAATTTCAATAAAAATATTTAATCTATAGGTTCATGGTGAGGGAAGTCACGTTGCTAGTGATGACTTAAAGGCATTGTCATGGCATCCCACAACAAGGGTAAATTCTTATAATGTTTACTTTATAAACAGATACAAGTTTCATACTAAGGCTTGGAGTCAAGGAAGGAAAATAACAAATTGTGGTGTTATGGTGAGGACAACTATTATGGTGTTATAACACATATATATGAGGTGGAATATGCATTAGTGTCTAAACCTGCTGTTGTTTTCTATTGTGAATGGTTTGATCCATCAACTCGAGGCACAAGAGTTCATCCTCAATATAAGATAGTAGAAATCAATATGAGTAGACGTTATGGACATTATGATCCATTCATTCTTGCTCAAAATGCAAGACAAATTTACTACGTTAGTTATCCCTCCATGTGCAAGTCCTTGCGTGGTTGGAGCGTTGCAATTGCGACAAAGCCCAGGGGTTCTGTTGAGGTCGATAACACCGAGGATGAATCCGATGAACAACCTTATCAAGCTGATGAAACTGTACTTCCACATTTAGAGGTTGAAAGTATTCGTTGCTTGGTAGATGAAACGGTTGATAATTATCAACAAATTGTCAATCCTCTTTTGGAACCATTATGTGAAGATGAAGTCTTTGAAGAAGAAGTTCAGAATAATAATGACAATGAAGAAGAACAAGGAGATGAGGAAGATAGTGAAGATGACGATGGTGAAGGTTGGGATGGGTATTATGATAACGAATAGGTTAGGAGTACTTTAGTCACTATTGATTAATTGTTTGAATTAACTTTAGTTAACCTTATTAAATAGTTGTTTGATAAAATTGTAATTGATAGATGTCTTCACACGGATCTACTCGAGGAGGAGGAAAGTTGCCTCCCACTAGGGGTCATGGTAGGGGTAGTCGGGGTGCTATTCAGCCAGGTGAGTTGGCTAGACAGTCTGATCGTCGACGCAAACAACATGTCCAGCGCCGCAGACCAGCTCCAACAGCACCGACACCAGCACCAGCAGCATCAACATCCGCACCAGCAGCACCAGCACCGACACCAGCACCACCAGCACTGACACCAGCACCGATACATGCACCATCATCACAGGGGTTTGTCATGATCCCTACGCCACAGTATGGCCCACAGCAGCATACGGAGGTCTACTCGAGCCATATGGAGGTAGGTCATGTGGACGTACATGACCATCAGGATCAGGAGCCTGTTCCAGACACTGAGGGGGGTCTTGAGGACCTCAACTATGAGCATGACATGGAGGATACTGAGCGAGATGATACTCCATCCACTATGGCCGCTCCACCACGTAGACGTGTACGACATTCAGCTGCTGACCGTGCCATTGAGCGTGATGAGCAGGGACGGGTGATTATTCGTGTTGGCCAGACATCAGGGTATGTATTCTTAACTCTTTTTTAAATTAAGTTATCTATAAACTCATATTTGTAATTTGATTATTGTTTTTGTCTGTTAGATGGCTTGCGGCGCAGCCACCTATTACAGCTCTTCGTGATGTGATCACAAAGAATTTCACCGAGCCGTGACACAGTTGGGGGGTGATCCCGTCAGTTGTAAAGGATCACTAGTTTGACATCTGGGGGTAAGTATATAATTTAATTAGCTTTTTATCTAATATTGGTTTGTAAACTTTTATTTTTTTTCTATGCATTAATATTTTTTAAATTCTTGTTGTGCAGAGGAGTATAGCGTATAGTCCCAACCAGGTTTCCCGTGTCAGACATATTTGGAACCATTATGGGAGCAAGTGGCTTTCAAATATGCTTCAAAAGGCCCGGGAGAAGAATAGGAGAAAAGTCTGGATCGAAGAGGGGGTGTGGGAGAGTCTGCAGGCTTATTGGCGCAGTCCTGAGTTTCTGGCCCAATCAGGTCGGAACAAGACGAACCACCATTCTGCTAGGGGCGGAGCGGTCCACACCTCAGGCAGGACCTCTTTCATACAGGTTGCAGATGACATGGTACGTAATTTTAAGTGTTAACCAACAAATGTGTAGATAATTGAATATTTTTTGACTTTATTTTTTATTTTTGTTGTATAGGCACATGAGACAGGCCGACCCGGTTAGCTAGGTTGAAAAGTGGAGCTTTTGATAAGTATGTTGGGTTGGGAACCTCTTCGGGATAATTTGATAAGTTTGATGAGTTGCAATGTATAGTGAGTACTCAATTGGGATTGAACAAAAACCACAAAGAACCAAAGTGTATTTTTCCTCCTTTCAACTCTTTCTATTGGTGTATTCTCCTTCTTTTCTTTTGATTACTCCCGAACTCTTTTAATAAATTTCAATTGCTTATTTTTCTTACAAAAATAGTTCTACTTCGTGCCCAATGTTTGTCAAATCTAGTCACTACGTGGATCCCATGCCGGAATTCTGTGGCTACTTTTATAAAAGTAAATTAAAGTGAATAAAAATATTAATTTTTAATAATTTTCTTAAAAGGTAATAGAGTAAAAATATAAATATATAAAATTGAATTTATTATTTTTACACGAAAACATATTTGATGATATATAAACATTTTAAATAATAATTTCTATTAAATAATAAATGTTTCTTTATAGGAAATTAAATAATGAATGTTATAATAACAATTAAATGACCAACATTATATCAAATTTATAAATGAACTTACATATAAGTTTGAATATATTCTTATTATCTTATAATTCATGTTATGTAAAAATTATATGGTAAGTTTTTAATAATATTGGATGTAAAACTTTAAAATATTAGTCTTTGACTTATTTAAACATCGTAATCTATTTAATAATTATCTTTATACTATTTTTTGATACATCATTATCTTTTTATTGATATTCAATACATAAATATCTTTTGACTTTAAGCAAGAAGTGTCAAGTATTAATATTTAATTTGTAGACTCTAATTATAAATTGAGAGTCATGGTTAAAAATGTATTAAATTAAATAATAATAAAGTAGTGAATATGTAAAAGAAAAAATAATCAATACAAGTTTGAAAACTAGTAATTAATATATTTATTATTTTGAATAACAAAAAGATAAAATGAACGCTTTCTACATTCAATTAAAGAAATTTTTATAAAAATGTTTTAATTATTTTCTAGGTTGTCCTTGAGCATTAGCTCACTTGGTCATGTAACAAGTCCGTTAGCTTTAGGAGAGGTGGGCACTAAATGCACCACACCAATTTCTGGCCTCACCACACACTTTTTATTTTTTTTTCAAAAATACCCCTCACTAAGAAACTAGTTTCTGAGCACGATTTTAAGTTTATACACCACACCACACAGAAAGTCAAAACTAGTTTCTCATACAAATAGAAATTAGTTTCTGAGCGAGAAAATACTCCAATCACGCAGAAAACAGAAACTAGATTTTGTTTATAACAAATTCTTGTTTCTGAAATGTAGAAAACGTTACACTTGAACTAAACACATGAAAAACACAAAATTAAGACAATTAAAAGCCAAAATCAAACAATTTAAATCAAAAAATTCAAATATTAAACTCTAAACCACATTTAAATATGTGAATTAGGATTTGAATTTATTGACTTTAAAAAAACTATTCATATTATTGTTTAGGATTTGGATATTATGAAATTTTTGTTTGATTTGAGTAGTTATTTGTGAAATTTCAGACTTTGTATATGTGATTTAGAGTTTAATGTTTGAATTTTTTTATTAAAATTGTGTAATTTTTGCTTTAAATTTTCTTAATGTTATGTTTTTTGTGTGTTTAATTGAGTCGCACATTTTTTTTGTAATTTCAGAAAGTAGAATTTGTTATAAACAAATTCTAGTTTATGTTTTGTGCGTGATATGATTATTTTCTCGCTCAGAAACTAATTTCCGTTTGTATCATAAACTAGTTTCCGTTTGAATCATAAACTAGTTTTTGTTTTCTGTGTGGTGTGGTGTGTAAATTTAATATCTTGCTCAGGAACTAGTTTCGGAGCGAGGGGTATTTGTGGAAAAAAAAATAAGTGTCCACCTTTAGGAGATTGGAGGTCCAATGCATGTAGGAATAGGAGATTTAGTTTAGAATGAGTGTCTGAGTATTTGTTTATCTAAAACAAATTATTTTCTGGGTTATATATGCTCTATTTTAGGACCAAGATTGATTATTGAAGGCTAATCTATGAAGCATGGATCATAGGTTCCTCTCAAGTTGAAAAGAACCTATTAATAGGTTTTCACCATAGGGTATGAAGTATCCTTATCATTGTATCAATACTTGTGTCAAATTTAAAATCACCATTAAAATTATTAAAAATAACTCTTAGGAACGAAAAAATATTTTGCGCTTGTAATGCATATGTTAAGAACATAAAACTAATTTTTTTTTTTAAAAAAATATCTATTTATTACATTAAAAACATTAAATTCATTTATTAAAAACTTTATTTTCCAAAAACAAATTCTAGTTATTGTTTTTTAATCTATTAGTCAAATGCATAGGTTATATAGTCAAACCATAATACCGCTATTTAATGCTTTTTCTTTTTTATTTATGATACATTTATTGTTGTTGACTCCTCATTTAATATTTTTGTGAGTTTTTTTTTATATACTTTCGTTTTTGAGTCTTGCTAACAAGGAGTGTCCTTATTTTTTTTGTTCATAGGAAAGTAGTACAACGGGGAATCGAATCTCGTACCCACACACGCATGTCCCATGCGCTCACCAATTGAATTACATGAGTGGGACAAAAACGATACGCTAAATACACCTTTGATTAACTCTGTACTATCCTTTTTTTGTTCCAAAAATTTGTTGTTTTACATTTTGAAGATTAATTTGGATTTGGTCATTTGGATCCTCTCATGTTATTTTTTTTTCATGTTTCTCATTTTATCATTTTATATGAGAAATAGACATCAAAATAATAGTAGGACCGTCTATCATCTCACATCATTCACTAGAAATTTTTACTATATCTATCTCCCTCATAGGATGAGGAACATGACCAAAAAGGAATATGAGAGGATCAAAATCCCATTTAATTCTTTTCTCTCATCCACGCCTTCATTTAATAAAATTTAAGTGAATACTGAGTTGTTAGAGAAAAATAAATTAAAATATTAAAGATATAAATGAGGATATTTCACTCAAAAGCATGTTAAAAAATTACATAATAATTTTTTTTTGTATGTATGTAGAATATTAAATAACAAAATAAATGGACCGGAGTGAGTACTTAAAAAAGTATGCATTAAAATGTATCTTAATTTTTAAAATAATAAATACTCACATTTTCTATGAAGAGTTTAAATATGTGTTTCTTTAACAACTATCCTAAGAGCATTTGATAAAATTTCCTTTATTTTTTAATCTAACTTTTTTTCTTGTCACAATACATAGCATCATCTATAAGTTATCGTGCCAAATTATGCACTACTTCAAGGATGAGGATCATCTCATTTTTCAAACTATCATGACAATCTCTTGTTACTAAAATATGAACAATTAATTCTTCTTAAAAACTTATCGATAGTCATAGAAAAAACACGTCATGTCTGACATTAAAATCTCAGCATTTCATTAGTAGTTGTTATTATTTTGGAGAAAATACAAATTTGATTTTTTATGTTTGAACAATCCATTCTTAATCATTCTGGTCCTTTATCTTACACTTTTAAACCAACATTAGACTTAGAATGGTTTCTATCTCAGGACTTAATGATGTTGTCCTACATGGTACTCATGTGGCTTAAGAGTAATGTTAAGTTCATCCTCAACATGGCATTAAAAAATTTAATTCAATAAACCTTAGCAATTATTTTCATAACATAATGTAAAGTAAATCACAATATTGAAGACATATAGGCAGTTGATATCTTAAAAAGATGAAATTGAAATCAATTAAAATATGAAGGATAAATCCATTTTATGTATGAATATTGTGGACTTATGACTAAAATACAACTTTAGTACTTTTTCTTTTTGGGAATTTTTACATTGGTTATTTGTCTTTTTTTGTCTATTTGATCTCTTATTGTTTTTATAAGTAATTGTATCTTTTCCATCTAAAACGTATGAAATTAGTTAAAAAAATTTATTAGAATATATATGGAAAACTAAAAACTAACTAAATTTCAAGGGTTGACTTAGCTGTGTAACTTGCAAGGTCTCGCTAAGTTCGTAGGAGGGACGATCCACAGCAGGAGTTCCCGTGTTCAAATCTCACTTATGCCAAATTCCCGGGGGCCAACGCCAGCCACGCAGCGCGAATTTCTTTATATTCCCGAAATCTCTCTATCTCCTCAACCAATTAGCATTTATTTATAATTGAATAAAAATGAAGGAGGAGAGAAAGCAATGGGCAAAGATCGAGTCTTATTTTCCATTTCCATTTTCTTTTCCTCTTCATAATGCAAAGGAGAAGATAAACTTGACTGAATGAAAAGTAAATGTTATTGAATGAGTGATGAATATTATAGCAGAGTTTGTGTGTATATATATATGGTTAGGATCAAATAACAATTCTTACACCAATTAATAACGACGGATTAGAGTTTTTTTTTCTCACGAAACTTACCGTTAGATTGAAACTACTGTATAGATCATGTGTACAAAAATTCACATCAATCTAAGATCGTTTAATACTCCATCAATACACTTGTTATTTTCACGATTTTTAAAACTATATTTTACGTTAATTTTTTTATATGTTGATGGAGTATTAAACGATCTCGAATTGATGTCAAATTTTGTACACATGATCTATACAAGTAGTTTCAATCAAACGGTAGATTTCGTAAAAAAAAACTTTAATCTATCGTTATTGATTAGTGTAAGAATTAGTGTCAAATCAATTAGTGTCATTTGATCCAAACTCATATATATATATATATATAAGCTACAAGTTCAAGCTATACTTAACACATAAGACTCCAAGTTCTAATGGTTATATTCTTTTGTATATTGAAATTTTTTTTCACCAATTTGAACTTTCTTTAATTTTTGAGAACTAAAATTGTGACAAAATTATTTTTACAATAAAGTTATGACATAAATATTTTAGAGACCAACATATTTGGCCTTCTCATAAAATTTTTGCTAGCTTTGTCGCTGCATGTGATTTTTTATTATATCGTAAATGAATTTGAGCTGATTTTTTTAGACATAAAGTTAATCTTAAAATGGTATACAAAAAAATTGACCAAGTTAGTAATTAAGAAGAGAGGGAAAATGAAAAAAAGAAAAAAGAAAAATCCCTCTGGAAAATATTGGACTATACCTTATGTGCCAATCAAAATTCATGATATTCTGATATTTTTATTTAATGGAGAATATCGATTTCTGACTTTGCTAATATACATCAAATTAATTTCGCTCATAAAAAAAAATTAATTTCAATTAAATTATCTAATATGAATTGGACAAATAATTTACATTAGATAAACAAATTCTTCTACTTGTTCGCCAAAAATAAAAACCATTCTATTCTACAAAGGGTTGTATAAACAGAAGCTACCTACTGAATTTCATTTTGCACTAATATATAAATACATAAATTCACATAAAGTAGTTTGAGAAAAATAATTAAAACATTTTTTTCCGTCATTATTTTAAGGATGGGATAAGGGAGTTTGGCACACCTAACAAATTTGAACCTTGTACTTTTATCTGATATCTTAGTAATACTTTCACTATTCTACTATTAAGTTAATGATAAGTAACACATTTTATAAGTTTTTCACATCTAATTATCATAAAGTAATGGCAAAATGGTATTTTTGACCCCTTAACTCTTTGCGCCAATTCGCTTTGGTCCCTTAACTTTTTTTTTATTCATTTTGGTCGCTTAACTTTTATTTTGGATTCAATTTGGTCTCTACCGTTACTTCCATCAAGTCATAATACAAGTGTCCAAATTGAACGGTAGGGACCAAAGTGAATTAGCGCAAAGAATTAAGGGACCAAAAGTACTATTTTGCCTAAAGTAATCATAGAAGTTATTGAAGTGTTAGGAAATCATAGTTAAATACATTCCATGCACTGTATGAACAACTTTACGGATTAAGTGGAAGTATACATAAAATAATTGTGAAGAATAGCTAAGAAATAATTCACTAAATCAAATAATTAAAAGGACTAAATGCAGGACATACATAACAATTCTAAAATAAAGCTAAAATTAGTCTATTAACAGGTCAGTGGGGAATGAATTTGAGACAAAATGACATGGAGACACATGTTAGAAATAATATGACTGTAATCAAGAAAATAGTTACAGCTGATAACTCGATTGGGTTGGGACGGGTTACACTCATCCCTCACTTAGCCCTAAACATAGTTTGAGCCAATTAACTAAATCTGAACCTGATCTTAGACCCAATAAAACTTGAAGATATACAAGTCCAATTAACATCGGGTTAAAAAGGACATGGTCGGGTCGACCGGATATGCAACTAAATATAAAATCACACAAATTTGACTTATAAAATCCCATTTGTAGCATAAAAATAATCCATACAAAACTCCAATCCATTATCACTCCTAATGGTTTCAATAGAAATAGAAAGCTGATTTTTAACATAAGTAATGAAGTTTCAAAGATAAGTTCTTGTTTCAACTTTAGACTTCATAAAAAAGAAAACCCATGTAAAGCGAGAATAATCTTCAAAGACTGTCAGAAAAATTTGTAATCATGGATACAATCACTACGAATTGAACCCCATGTCAACATGAATGATATCAAAAAAAGAATCAGACCGATAATTATAGTTTGGAAAAGGAAGCCTAGTTTGTTTTGCAAAGTGACAATGATCACAAGCAATTTTTTTTCTAACATAAGAGAGCAAATGATGTAAGTTCTTATTCGTAGCCGCATATTCGGTTATGTACATAAAGGTTGACTTTAGCATTAGAGTCTTTTTTCAAGTACCCACCCTTTGCAGGTCCTGACTACCCTGTCCCAAGACTACCACCTGGAGAGAAGACCAAAGCTTATCGTGATCCTTCATGTTGTAAGTCTCACTTACAACAAGAGCACACCATAACAAGTATATGTTATACAATTTTAATAATGAGACAATAACCAACAAGATCCAAATAAAACAAGTTTAATGCCATCTCATCCAAAATAGAAAATTGACATAAAATAAGACCCCAAAATCCTACATTCAGTCTAGATTTTATCTTTGTAGCATACAAATTTGTTCATAAATGATTAGATGATAGTTTTTTGAACCCCATTTAGTTTGAATATTTTCTATTCAAATATATTAAATAGATACATCTTAATTTCTTCTATTTAAGGATCGAAAATGTGAAGTTGGTTATAGCGAGCATTTGCCAGAAATTCTTCAACGAAGGCTTGCAGATTCTCGGCTTTGGTGTCACTTTTAACGGCAGGAATTTCCTGAAATTTCATTGTAAAAATAAAAACATGTTTGATATGAAAAAATGACGACATGCTATATATTAAAATTATTATATGTTGAACTGAAATCAAATTCTTTCTTGTACACTTTAGCAATCATGTACTAGAATAGTATATATTGTTAGTAATATAACTTGAAGAATTGAATAATACATAGTAAATTAGTAAGAACTTTATAAAATTAACTTTATATTGGTGAAACATTTATAAAACTTAATGAAAGTTAACAATAAGTAGAACTTTTAAAGTAAGCATACTTACCGTGAGTGGAATTTTTTTCTTCCCCTCCATACCAGGCATTCCCTGAAAAAGTGATAATGAAAACATAAAGAAGCAGACTGTGTATATAATTAACAATATTTTCTTGTAATTGACAATAAAAATGGTAAATTTTAAATATATGCATGTCTGATCTATTTCCTTTTGCATTAGCAATCATTTCATGAATATTATACCAATACTTTAGACGAAGAGTAATGGTATATTAATGAATCAGATTAATATAATTTAGGAAGAATTTCCTAAAAGTGATAAATTAAAACATAAAATAACTAAAATTATAAAAAATACAGAGCTTTTGAAAATGAATACTCACTTCATTTGGCACTTCTTCATTCCCCTCAACATTAGGGGGCATTTTCTCCTGAAAATAATAATAGTAAAGTTTAAATTAAAATGCATAACTAAATTTTTACATAATTAAAATAGAAAATAATTCCAAGAAGTTCATATTAAAATTTTAAACAAAATGTTTTACATGAAAAATGATGTAATGTTAAAATGAAGTTGTATTTTAAGACTTCAAGTATATGTGCTGGAGTAATTATTAAAAGTGAAATTACATTGAATAGTGATGAAAAAGGTTTAAATTTGAATTGAACCAATGGATAGGAACATGCACTCTATTGTTACCTTTTCTAAACAAGGCTATCTCGAGTAGCATATGATTTGCATTGCAGAAGGTCTGTGGCTGAAGTTAAACTTAATTTGGAGAATAATTTTTTTTCTTGTGAATATCCTTTGGCAAAAAGTTGATGACCTTTATTCAAAATGTAAATGGTGCTGTCTATTTTGAAGATGAATGGTGTTGGTATCTAAGAGTAGGAGGTATGTTAACCTCTGATCAGATTTATGCTTTCACTTACTCTCATCACTTCTATAATAATCAATCTAACATTTCCTTCGACTTGGTTTGTATTCTTAAATCTTTAAGAGTGAGGCTATTGCCACTCCAAGATGGCTATTGACACTCATTTTTAAATATTTTTTAATTTTAAAATAATTAATACCAATCAAACCAAAGTATAAATATGATTAAAATAGTCCAATGGAGTTGGTATGCAGTTAAAGTCACTACTTTAGCTGGAAATTAAACTTCTTGATAGAGTTCCAACTCAGACTAATTTGGCAAAGAAAGGGGTGTGGCGCTTTAATGATGGTTTGAAATGTTTTTGTTGTGGATTATTAGTTGAGGACCCTCTAGATTTGTTCCTTCTCTTTTATGTTGCATTATGAGTTGATTTTTTATGTATTTTTTCAAACAATTATGGTGCTTTTAATAATATATTTTCTTGTCCGATTAAAACAATAATAATTAGTAATTAAAAAGTTGAATTTTTAAAATATTCCTACTCATTTTAGTGTCTACTTCATTTTTTTTATATCAGCAAGCATTTCCTAAACATCATATGGATATTTTTGAATTATAGTAATGAATAACACAAAACTAGTGACAATTTCTTAGAAATTCTAGCATTCATTAAAACACAGAGCTTGTTAATCATTAGTGAAAATGCGAAGCTTTTAGAATAAGTAAACTTACTTCAGTCGCACTTCTTTACAACAATGAATTTCTACATATTTTTAAAACAAATTAAGTATATATACTCACTTTGATTTTATTTCTCGTGCTTTGATCATCCTTACGTTGACGTTTAGGAAGAAGTTGTTCCTTTTCGAACCTTTCCACTTCTTTCATTGATCGACACATAAAGCCATGAACTTTATGAGTGTAGAACTGCAAAACAAAGATTTTCCAATAGTAATGATTAATCTAGTCAATTTATAAGCACAAAACAGACTCTATTACCATGTTAGAACACGTTGAGAAAAGAAATAAGAGAGAGGCTAGCAAAACGCGGAAGAATTTGTTTAATATGAGTATTTCCGCTTTGATACCATGTCAAATAACATGGTTTCATGATAGAAGGAATATATAAATTGAGAAAAAATTTATCAAATTCATAATTGATTGAACCAAGAAATGTAGATTGCTATAGTATATACCCATATGTACAAACAAGGAAAGTTATACTACCGATAGAACGAACTCATATTTCTAACATAGGATAGAAATGAGTCACATGGATATGGATTAGGTTCTACTTTGAGAACAATTGACTCACATGGAATTCTCTTAGTTGAACAAGGCCACATGAAAAAGGTGTACCATTCAAAGAGGTGTTGGTGATCGAAATCCATTAATAAAAATAGTTGCATTTGTCATATTGTTGTAGAGATTGATACATGATCGAATTCCCACAATTTACAATTAATCCGTTGAAAAGACTAATCATTTTAAAGATGGTGATACACGTTTTCTTTCTATAGTATGCTTGAAAATATAGATAATTTCTTAATATAGGTACAAAACTATTTTGAATATATGTTTTCAATGGTGGACCGCTTTATGTAATGCAATGCATAGTAAAGTAATAGAAATAGATTACTCTAAATATAGAAATGTATGTCTAAGAATGAGATTATTGTCACTTTAATATAATAAAGTCTAATTTCACTCTTTTGTTATTTGAATTTAAAATAAAATTTTCAATCAATGAATATACAAATAATATGAAAATAACTCAATAAGAGAGAGAATAGACAAAATAGAGTGATAATAGCACCACCAATCTGATGTTTAAAGACAAGGTTTTTGGTTTTGAATTTTTTAATTGGTGGTTTTTTTATCTATGAGACTAAAATGAAGAGGAACTAATATCACTATTATGTGGGAATTATATGGCTATGGAGCTATGTGTAAATTTTCAATCATAATAGAAAATATAATTGAAACTTTAATGGCTATCTAGGTTTTAGATGTCAAGTTATATATATATATATATATTTTTTTTTCAAATGATACCAATGTGTTAAAGTTAGTAAATGACACCGCACACAACTTTTTATTAACAATGAATTTCGGTGATCCAACTGTTGAATTGAAAGTTTATATGACATTGATCAACCATGCAAAAATTCATAAAATTTGAAAATTTGTAGGTATGTAATCTAGCAAAAGAAATTTACTTATATTTTAAATAATGTAGTAGACGTTCAAGCAAAACATTCCGATAACGTATCGAAGACTTTTTAAATTGTATGAATTTTTGCACAGTTAGATCTACATGATATAAGCTTTCAATTCATTGGTTGGATTGACGAATTTCGTTGTTTATAAAAAGTTATATGTGGTGTCATTTACTAACTTTGACACGTTGGTGTCATTTGAACCCAACTCATATATATATATATATATATATATATGTGTGTGTGTGTATGTGTATGTGTATGTGTATATGTATGTGTATGTGTATGTGTATGTGTATGTGTATGTGTATGTATGTATGTACCTCTACTCGATAATTTTTTCGATCTATATAATTTTTTTTATAAACAAAGCATCAAATTTAACTAAGATAAAACACCAGCAATGCTAAATGAGTTACAATTAATCCAACTATATATATAAATATAAGTATGTTACCTCACCATAAATAATCAACTTAATTTCGAAGGTTATTACATAGAAAGCATATATATGAGTTTATACGGTGCAAGACCCCAAAAAGTATATTTAATCAGTGAATTCCTTGTTGAAAAAAAAGCTCATGGGAGGAAATATATAAACAATAAATGGATATGTTTAAATTATGATGAACTCAATATATATAAGATCTATTATGGATACTATTAATATAATGTCATTAACCTGGCTTTACTCTCATGTATCAAGGCTGCTAAATTGGTGAATTTTTTATTTATAAATATTGGTGAGATTAGTAAATTATGTTGCGTTAAAGATGCTTCGTCTCTAGCTTTGATTAAATATTAAAGAAAGAGACTCCTTGGCTCCTTTTTTCTTTTTAATAGTAGTTTAGGGTCTTGCAAGGCTAGTTAGAAATTATGTGCATAACAAACTTTTTTTTTCTAGTTTTAAAATAGTAAGTGAGGTGGTGGAAATTTCACATTTACAATATGTAGAGATGATACTCTCATTATGTGTCAGCCTCTTGAGAGAATCTTAGAGCCTTCAAGGCTATCTTAAGATGTTTTGAACTAATTTCAAGTTTAAATTAATAAAGTTTAATTTATTTAAAAGTAGGTTGGTGGAGTTGAAAGTAGATTCTTCTTCTTTTGTGGGAATGACCTCTTTACTTGACTATATTATTGAAAAAAATTTTTGTAAGTAATTTAATTTGTAATAAGGGTTAGTTAGCAATTTACTTTTAATAAGGATTAGTAGCAAGGACTATTTTGCAAAGTCTTGTGAATCAGTTAAGAGTTTGTTAGTTGGTTAGTTGGAGGGAAAAGCTGTTAATATAAAATGTCATTGTAAATTATTCTGATTCATTCATCAATAATAATTCATCATTTGTCTCTTAATAAAGAGAGAGTAAATCAGCGTGATAGTTCATCCCCGACAATAATAAATCCCTTTCACCTTCTTCAGTATCCCTATCGGGGCAAATCCTAGGTTGCATTCCAAATGCGTATGTTAGAATCCAAACAAATTTCTTATGGGGAGGGTTTCATGAGGGAAGAAAGATTGCATTGGTGAGTTGTAGTAGAAATGGTAAACTAAAAATTTATGATGGGCTTAGTTAGGGGAATGAATCTGAACCCAAGATGTTCATATAAAGGGAGCTAAAATTCAAAGTGATGGGGTCTATTCAGTTAAATCTTCTTATAACCTTTTAGTCTCTTTGGCTTTCACCCAGTTTCTAAATATAGTTTCTATAATATGTTCTCATCAAGTTTGGTACCATTAAAGATTGAATATTCTTGAATTTTTGTGTTATTGAATTGAGGATGGAAGACATGTTGAAAAAGTTAGTAGACCTTATACAATTGGGAAAACTTTCATGGTAAGCATTTTGGAATATATGTTTTTACTAAACTAGTGTTTTCTACTTCTAAAGTAGCCATATTAACTAGGTATGCAATTCAAGATCAAAAAGAAGAAGCTTGAATGCTTCATATTAACTAAGATTTGTGCTTATTTTTTGATTCCAGCACATCAAGCATATTGCGAGACCATGCATGGAATTTCTGCTCCGTCAGAAGTGGTTGAACTAGAATGACAGCAAGATTTTCACTTGGATGAAGGAAAAATAGATTCAATGGATTAACGAGGTGGTTAGAATTAGGGTTGATAGAATCAAAAATTGAGTTCAAGAAGCCATTGAAAGAGGAAAATCAATAACAATGTGAGGAGAAACGATTCAGAGAGAAAAGAGAGGAAAAATTGAGAAGAGAATTTCTAATTAATCAACCTCAGTTTTGTACAAGAGTTTACAAGTATATACAATCAGGGACTGAACGAATTTTGTTATGAATATAACAACCATAACAAACTATAATTAATGATAACTAACTCATTAAGACATCAAAACTATGAATTCTAATCTACTCAGGAAGCTCAAGCCCAATGCTAACCCATCATACCTAATAGTTTAAACTCAGAAACCATTTGTAAATTACGCAAACCTCCACCACTAGACAGACCCAAATGAGATTATAGAGTCTTATGTAGTTAATTAATATCAATGCACTTCTTTATTTATCGGCAAAACATAAACAAAAATTGGGAAGGAAATATATGCATAAATATTAAATTATAGTTTCAAATTGACAACACACCTTGTCAATCCTTCCATTATTAGGTCTGGCTTTTGTATCAACGATCCAATTTTGATCCCATTCAGGTGGTAAATCTTTTCCCTTACGTCCAATTTTTTTCTTTGACGAACTTGAAGGTGAGCTCCCAATTGCAATTTCAAGCTATAGACATAATAACCCCCACAAAAACATATGTTAAATGCATATTGTTGAAAACTATTAAGAGTTATTTCATCCAAAAATGTATGTATGATCAACTTTTAGTTTTCAAAAGAATTTTCTTACTAGTTTAATTCTCAAAAGATTAAAAATGTCAACAAATATATTTGGATGATCAAATTGGTGAATTTCAAATAGTTGGAGACTAAAATATTAATGACATAAAACTTCATTTTGATCATCTAAAGATACTTGTGTTATTAATTTAGCTTTTAAAAGATTTAAAATTCAACAAGTCGACTTTAAGAACTAAAATAGTGAAAAAATATTTCAAGTACTAATTTCACATAAACAATTTGGAGAACAAAATAATAATGTTTTAGCAAAAAAAATCAAAATACTATTAAATGTGAATATATATATATGTGTGTGTGTGTGTAGATAAAAAGAGACCCAAATGGAATTATATAGTCTTGTGTAGTTAATGCATATCAATGCACTTCTTTATTTGGAGATTAAAATATTGACGACATAAAGCTTCATTTTGATTATCTAAAGATACTTGTGTTATTAATTTAGTTTTTAAAAGATTGAAAATTCACCAAGTCAATTTTATAGACATAAATAGGGACAAAAATATTTCAAGTACTAATATGAGATAAACAATTTGGAGAACAAAATGGCGTTTTAGCAAAATAAAAAAAAAGTAAAATAAATCAAAGTCAGAAAAAAAATCAAAGAAGAAATGTTATTAAATGTGAATATATATATACATATATATATATATATATATATATATATATATATATATATAACAATTGAAGTTGTATTATCTTGACCAAAATTAAATATGGAAAAACTTACTACCTGTGGGAAACTATGAATTTCATCACTATGTGCAAGTTTGTATGAAATTGGTGTCGCCTTCATAGGTACCTCCAACATGGATTTCTTGGAATTTTCCTCCTGAATTAAACATACAAGTGAAATGATATACATACTTATCTCTCTAAACAAATTTACAATACATATATATTTGCATGAAATACATGATTTTTCTTTGGTAAGAAAAACACAATAAGTGTGATGTTGTCGATGAGAAAAAAATTAAAAATTTGAAAATTAAGATTGTATGCTAAATACTTCATGATGTAATGCATTATTAAACAAAAATGTCTTATAGATTCTATCTATCTATCTAATTATTTATTTTAAAAAAAGTCAATCTACTTCTACATGAAAGTAGATACTTTCAAGTTTTTTTGCGAGAGCTGTGACAACGTAAAACCAAAACATCAAGAATCATCCATCACATATATAATGACATGATGACATGAAACCGAAGCTCCTTCATCTAATTGCAAGTTTGGAAAGTGGAAAAAAAAAGCTTTTGGATTATACGCCATGTTGTTTGCATGAAGTTTAGAAAAACGATTAAGTTTTTTAATAATTTTTCTATAACTACAACAACGTTTTTTTAAGTAAAAATTTGTAGCTTATTGAAAAAAATGTTTTACTTTAATATGTTATCTCCTTCTACAATTTAAATTTCTACTATTACAAGCAATTGTTTTTTCATCCAAAAATAAAAGATTATCTTGAAAATCATTTTTTAATAATACACCCAAAAAAAATTATGTTATGATCGGTTATGACAATAATCAATTCTTAAAATAATCAACTTTTTAACAACTAATCCAAACACCGAAGTTTTACAATTTGGGTAAGCTCCTTATTCATCTGACATTGTGTTGCAACATCAAGATTTTAGCTTAATGGATTGTGATTGTGTTAAGTAATGGTCAACAAAACACACCTACCACATTTAGATTTAGACACATTTAATGTAAGGTAATGCAATAACAACCACAATTCCACCGTGATTGTAATTTAAACCCTTGTCCACTTTCTTTTGCCATCCTGACAGAAACTTGATCTACTAAGAGAATGCAAAAAGAATTAATAACCCAGACAAACTCAAGATGTCAAAAAAATTGAAAACATAAAAAAGAAAAAGTTCCTTAACTCTCTTGCCAACAAAGAACTGCCATTACTGGCAAACCCCAAAATAAGAATTTTAGAGATTGTCCACCAAGTTAGTCTCGACCAGAGTATATGTTGCAGCAAAAAGCTCTCAAATCGTGACTATCTCAAACTACAATCTTGGTCAATTCATGGAACGATAAGGATTTCATATAGTCATGAGAATAAAGTGTTAGATCTACAAGATTTTCACACAAGAAATCAAATGATACACAAATATGACAGATCTAGTAGTTTTTTCATCTTTGAGATGTAATCCATCTGATAAATTATTGATCTTCGAGGACAAGGGTTTCACAAAAAAAAAAAAGAAAACTAGATATATAAAGTTTTCAAAGAAATCACATGCACCAGTATTTGAAGAGCGAAATTTTTGAAAAGATTGAAATTGGGTGGGTGAATAGATTGATAGTTCAAAATCTACAATAAAGATCATGCGATCTGAGCTCAAACCTGTTCTGTGTTTGACCGGTTAGCTAGGTTGAGAAGTGGAGCTTTTGACAAGTATGCTGGGTTGGGAACCTCTTCGGGATAATTTGATAAGTTTGATGAGTTGTAATGCATAGTGAGTACTCAATTGGGATTGAACAAAAATCAGAGAGAACCAGAGTGTATTTTTCCTCCTTTCAACTCTTTCTATTGGTGTATTCTCCTTCTTTTTTTTTTATTACTCCCTGAACTCTTTTTATAAATTTCAATTGCTTATTTTCTTACAAAAATAGTACTACTTCGTGCCCGGTGTTTGTCAAGTCTAGCCACTACGTGGATCCCATGCCGGAATTCTGTGGCTACTTATATAAAAGTAAATTAAATTGAATAAAAATATTAATTTTTAATAATTTTCTTAAAAGGTAATGGAGTAAAAATATAAATATATAAAATTGAATTAATTATTTTTACACGAAAACGTATTTGATGATATATATACATTTTAAATAATAATTTCTATTAAATAATAAATGTTTCTTTATAGGCAATTAAATAATTAATGTTATAATAACAATTCAATGACCAACATTATATCAATTTTATAAATGAAATTACATATAAGTTTGAATATATTCTTATTATCTTAAAATTAGAAGCATGTTATGTAAAAATTATATGGTAAGTTTTCAATAATATTGGATATAAAAGTTTAAAATATTAGTCTTTGACTTATTTAATCATCATAATCTATTTAATAATTATCTTTATACTATTTTTTGATACATCATTATCTTTTTATTGATATTCAATACATCATTATCTTTAGACTTTAAGCAAGAAGTGTCAAGTATTAATATTTAATTTATAAATTCTAATTATAAATTGAGAGTCATGGTTAAGAATGTATTAAATTAAATAATAATAAAATAGTGAATATGTAAAAGAAAAAATAATCAATACAAGTTTGAAAACTAGTAATTAATATATTTATTATTTTGAATAACAAAAAGATAAAGTGAACGCTTTCTACATTCAATTAAAGAAATTCTTATAAAAATGTTTTAATTATTTTTTGGGTTGTCCTTGAGCATTAGCTTGCTTGGTCATGTAACAAGTCCGTAAGCTTTAGGAAAGGTGGGCACTAAATGCACCGCACCAATTTCTGGCCTCATCACACACTTTTATTTTTTTTTCCAAATATACCCCTCGCTAAGAAACTAGTTTCTGAGCAAGGTTTTACGTTTATACACCATACCACACAGAAAACAAAAACTAGTTTATGTTACAAACATAAATTAGTTTCTGAGCGAGAAAATACTCCAATCACGCAGAAAACAGAAACTAGATTTTGTTTTTAACAAATTCTAGTTTCTGAAATGTAGAAAACGTTACACTTGAACTAAACACATGAAAAACACAAAATTAAGACAATTAAAAGCCAAAATCAAACAATTTAAATCAAAAAATTCAAATATTAAAATCTTTAGGATTTGAATTTATTGACGTTAAAAAAACTATTCATATTATTGTTTAGGGTTTGGATATTATGAAATTTTTGTTTGATTTGAGTAGTTATTTGTGAAATTTCAGACTTTGTATATGTGTTTAAATTTTTTTATTTAAATTGTGTGATTTGGGCTTTAAATTGTCTTAATGTTATGTAGTTTGTGTGTTTAATTCGAGTGCCACATTTTTTTTGTAATTTCATAAAGTAGAATTTCTTATAAACAAATTCTTGTTTCTGTTTTTTGCGTGATATGATTATTTTCTCGCTCAGAAATTAATTTCTGTTTGTATCAAAAACTAGTTTTCGTTTGAATCAGAAACTAGTTTTTGTTTTCTGTGTGGTGTGGTGTGTAAATTTAATATCTCGTTCAGAAACTAGTTTATGAGCGAGGGGTATTTGTGGAAAAAAAAAGTGTGTGGTGAGGCCAGAAATTGGTGTGGTGCATTTAGTGCCCACCTTTAGGAGATTGGAGGTCCAATGCGTGTAGGAATAGGAGATTTAGTTTAGAATGAGTGTCCGAGTATTTGTTTATCTAAAACAAATTATTTTGTGGGGCATATATGCTCTATTTTAGGACCAAGATTGATTATTGAAGGCTAATCTATGAACCATGGATCATAGGTTCCTCTCAAGTTGAGAGGAACCTATTAATAGGTTTTCACCGAAGGGTATGATGTATCCTTATCATTGTATCAATACTTGTGTCTAATTTAAAATCACCACTAAAATTATTAAAAATAACTTTTCGGAACGAAAAAAATATTTTGCGCTTGTAATGCATAGGTTAAGAACATAAAACTAAATTTTTTTTTATAAAAATATATATTTATTACATTAAAAACATTAAATTCATTTATTAAAAACTTTATTTTCCAAAAACAAATTCTAGTTATTGTTTTTTAATCTATTAGTCAAATGCATAGATTATATAGTCAAACCATAATACCGCTATTTAATGCTTTTTCTTTTTTATTTATGATACATTTATTGTTGTTGACTCCTCATTTAATATTTTTGTGAGTTTTTTATATACTTTCGCTTTTGAGTCTTGCTAACAAGGAGTGTCCTTATTTTTTTTGTTCATAGGAAAGTAGTACAACGGGGAATCGAACCTCGTACCTACACATCACCAACTAAACTACATGAGTGGGATAAAAACGATACGCTAAATACACCTTTGATTAACTCTGTACTATCCTTTTTTTGTTCTAAAAATTTGTTGTTTTACATTTTTAAGATTAATTTGGATTTGGTCATTTGGATCCTCTCATGTTATTTTTTTTTCATGTTTCTCATTTTATCATTTTATATGAGAAATAGACAAGAAAATAATTGTAGGACTGTTGAGATATAAGTGACTTTGCAAAGTGGTCCCTGAAGTCATAGTTAGGAGTTATCAGTTTGGCAACTAAGTCCTATATCTGTTTTCTGTTTTTATCAGTTTTCTGTTTCCGGTTTTCTTTGCCTTCCACTTCTACATATACATAGATGGAAGAGAATATAGTTTAGTTGGTTGTTCTCTCTTTGTAATTCGCTTCTATGGCAATAATGGAATGAGGAAATTCAGCAAACTCTCTCTGATCCTTTTGCCTTTTTAGCTTTATGTTTTCAGTTTCTTGGTGATGAAAACCAGAAACTTCACATGGTATCATAGAGCCTCGGTTGCTTTCTTCTTCGTGGCTTTGATCGTCGCTATCGGCGGTTCTTTGAAGAGTTCTTTTTGCTTCCGCGATCGTCATGGCTGATCAGAAATCTGTAATCATAGATCCTTCTGATCCATACTTTCTACACCCCAATGAGAATCCAGGAGTCCCTCTTATTGCTTTCAAGCTTAATGGAGAAAACTACCATACATGGATGCACGTTGTGTTGGATGCTCTTGAATCCAAAAACAAATTGGAATTCATCAATGGGTTATTGCCGACACCCAATATGGACGATCCCATGTATCGGGCTTGGTGTCGATGCAACACCATGGTATGTTCTTGGATAAACATATCTCTGGAGTCAGATATCTTGCAAAGTGTGATTTTCCTGAAAACAGCGCAAGAAAAATGGGAAGATCTCAAAGAAAGGTACTATAAAAAGGATGCTTTTCGAATATCTGATATTCAAGAAGAAATCTATACAATGAAACAAGGTAATAGAAGCATTACTGAGTATTTTACACATTTAAAGAGCCTTTGGCAAGAACTTGATAATTGTTGGCCTATTCCTTCATGCCTTTGTGATACAAAATGTTCTTGCACTTTAATTCCTATCATCAAGAGTTACAGAGAGGGAGATTATGTCATAAGATTCTTAAAGGGATTGAATGACCAATATGCAATTGTTATATCACAAATTATGTTAATGGATCCCTTACCACCCATAGGGAGGGTGTTTTCTCTTCTTGTTCAACAAGAAAGACAATCTGGAGTTGTCAATGAGGAAGTTCAGATTCTGTCCAGCAGCTCGAATTACAGCAACTCCATGGGAAAAATAAAGAATAAGGATAAGCAAAGTAAGTTTGGTGCTACCAGCAGCAAAGGAAACAGCTATGGGAGAGGAAAATCTTCAAAGATCTGCACTTATTGTAACAAGCCTGGACATGTGTATGAGTTTTGTTACAAAAGAGTGGGATATCCTACAAATCTCAAGAATACAGGTGCTATCAACAATTGCATAGCAGAAGATGAAGAAGAGACCGAGGACAACAAGAGTCAAGTGTCTCAGAAAGAAGGAATGATGCACACTCCATCCTTCACTGCTTAGCAATATCATGCCCTGCTACATCTCATCCAGCAGAATTCACAACACAATCATGCAGTGAATCAGTTAACTACAAATTCTGGAAACAACAACACTAAACAAGGTAATATCTGCCAATGGAGCAACTGACCACATATGCAATTCCATCAATCTTTTTCAGTGTTATAAGAAGATCAAACCTGTTTTGATTAAGCTACCAGATGGAAACCATGTTACTGCCAATATGGCAGGATCAGTGTTTTTCAAAGATTTTTATTTAAATGATGTTCTGTTTGTGCCTAACTTCAATTATAACTTAATATCTGTGACCAAATTGACAGATACCATCAATTGTGAGCTAATTTTCTCTAGAACTTCTTGTGATTTACAGGACCAATCTACTATGAGGAGGATTGGAGTAGCTGAACGTAGACATGGATTATACTATGTTTATCTTGATGAATCTGTTGCAACGAGTTTTGTTTCTGTTAATAACTTTTGGTCATCTATCTCATAATAAAATTCTTAGGATGCAGCAAATATATCCTTTTATCAAATGTAATAAGAATAAACAACCTTGTGAGACTTGTCATGTTTCCAAACAGAAAAGAAAGTATTTTGATGATAGTAATTCTGTTTCTGAAAGTATCTTTGATCTTGTTCATATGGATATATGGGGACCCTTGTCCATTCCTTCTCTTCTTGGTCATAGGTATTTTCTAACTATTGTGGATGATAAATCTAGACACACTTGGATATATCTTATGAAGACTAAATCTGAAACTAATATGCTAATAAAATCCTTTGTTGCCTTGATTGAAAGACAGTTTAACAAATCTGTCAAATCCATTAGGACAGACAATGGACCCGAGTTTTTACTCAATGATTGGTATATGTTAAAGGGTATAATACATCAAAGGACTTATGTTGAGACCCCTCAACAAAATGACATTGTTGAGAGGAAACATCAACATATCTTAAATATCACAAGAGCCTTAATGTTTCAATCTAACTTACCTAAGAATTTATGGAATTTTGTTGCTATGCATGCTGTTTTCCTTCTTAACAGGCAACCAAGTAATGTGCTCTCAGGTCTATCTCCCTTTCAGGTTTTATATGGCAAGGCACCAGACATTTCATACCTAAAGATTTTTGGATGCTTGTGCTACTCATCTACTCTCTTAGCCCATAGACAAAAGCTGGATAGTAGAGCAAGGAAAGGAGTTTTCATAGGATTCAAGCATGGTGTGAAGGGTTATATTATTTATGATCTGAAAACCAGAGAAATACACATCTCAAGGAATGTGTATTTTTATGAAGATCAATTTCCTTTTTATATTAAGGCTAACCAAAAGGTTGAGGAAGAGGTTTCACCTCAACCAAAGCAAGTAACTTATGATGATCCTCTGGGATACACCTCCTTGTTTGCTAATGATGCAGGAATAGGAACAGGTGAAGAACAGATAGAAGAAGAATTTTCTGCAGAAGGAGATCAAGAAGAACTTGTTGTCACTAATAACACAGACCTTGTTGCAGATCACATGAATTCAGTTGATGAACAAACACAAGGGGATAGAGAGCATTCTTCTGAGCCCGTTCAAGAGGTCATACACTCTAGAAGACATTGAGAAAGAACAAGGAGAGTTCCTGGATACTTATCAGTATATCACAATGAGCTCATTAATCAACCGAGTGACCAAGCAATGACAATGCTAAGTATCCCTTATCCAAAGCCTTATCTTACAGTAAATTATCAGATTCACACAAAACTTTTCCATGTGTATTACACTGGAAAAGGAACCTACTTCATATGAAGAAGCAATAAAAGATCCAAACTGGAGAAAGACTATAGAAGAAGAGCTCCATGCTTTAGAAAAGAACAATACCTGGACATTGGAGAATCTACCAGCAAAGAAGAAGGCAGTCAGCTGCAAGTGGGTTTTCAGATTAAAACACAATGCAGATGGAAGCATAGAAAGATATAAGGCAAGGCTAGTGGCTCGTGGATTCACACAGGTAGCAGGAGTAAACTATCAAGAGACTTTTAGTCCAGTAGTCAAGATGACAACCTTAAGGGTCCTCTTAACCGTGGCAGCTGTTAGAAATTGGCATCTCAAACAACTTGACATCAACACAGCTTTTCTACATGGAGATTTGGTAGAAGAAGTCTTCATGAAACCACCACAAGGTATGAAGTTTCCTCATAGCAAGATGGTGTGCAAATTACGAAAGAGCCTCTATGGACTGAAGCAGGCAAGCAGTGGAATGTCAAGCTGAGGGATTCCTTGATCAAGCTTGGATATGTGCAGTCGAAGGCAGATTACTCTCTCTACAGCAAAAGAACAAGGGAAGGATATACAGTCATCCTAGTTTATGTGGATGATTTAGTAATGGCAGGGATGATCATCAAGAAATCGAATATGTAAAGAAAAGACTTGATGATGAGTTCAGCATAAAAGACTTAGGAAATTTAAAATTTTTCCTGGGTTTCGAAGTAGCGAGGAACAAGGATGGGATATGTCTATATCAAAGGAAGTATGCTTTGGAACTCTTGGAAGAAGCAGGATTACTGGCATCAAAACCATCATCATCAGTACCTATGGATTATTCACAAAAGATACATCAGAATATGGGAGAGAAGCTGGAAGACCCTGGAGGCTATAGAAGACTGATTGGAAGACTCTTATTCTTCACTCATACAAGATCCGAAATCATGTATGCAGTAAGCAATTTGAGCCAATACATGAAAGAGCCAACTATAGTTCATCTACAAGCAGCCATGAGAGTTCTAAAATTCATTAAAAGTGCACCTGCTAAGGGATTGTTTTTCTCAGCAGATTCTAAGTTAGTCATCACTGGTTTTTCTGACTTAGATTGGGGAGGGTGCCTGAACACAAGGAGATCCACCTCAGGTTTCTGTTTCTTCCTCGGAAAATCTCTCATCTCTTGGAAGAGTAAGAAATAGAAGAGTGCATCAAGATTGTCAAGTGAAGCAGAGTATAGAGCTCTTGCTCTTGCAGCTTGTGAGGCAAAGTGGCTCTCTAACTTGGTAAGAGTTTTCGACATAAGAGTTCAGTCACCTATTGACATCGCATGTGACAATCAATCTGCCATTCTCATGGCCTCTAATCCTATTCTGCATGAAAGATCAAAACATATTGATCTGAATTGTCATTTCATCCGGGACATGGTAGAAGAGAAGGTTGTGCATCTGGTTTTTGTTCCTTCTCATGAGCAGACAACAGATTTCCTTACCAAGCCTCTAACTCCAGGTCCTTTTAAGATAGCAATCAGCAAGCTTGGAATGCTAGGTATTCACATTCCAGCTTGAGGGAGGGTGTTGAGATATAAGTGACTTTGCAAAGTGGTCCCTGAAGTCATAGTTAGGAGTTATCAGTTTAGCAACTAAGTCCTATATCCGTTTTCTGTTTGTTTCTGTTTTATGTTTTTATCAGTTTTCTGTTTCCGGTTTTCTTTGCCTTCCACTTCTTTATATACATAGATGGAAGAGAATATAGTTTAGTTGGTTGTTCTCTCTTTGTAATTCGCTTCTATCACAATAATGAAATGAGGAAATTCAGCAAACTCTCTCTGATCCTTTTTCCTTTTTAGCTTTCTGTTTTCAGTTTCTTGGTGATGAAAACCAGAAACTTTCACAAGGACTGTCTATCATCTCACATCATTCATTAGAAATTTGTAATGTATCTATCTCCCTCATAGGATGAGGAACATGACCAAAAAGGAATATGAGAAGATCCAAATCCCATTTAATTCTTTTCTCTTATCCACGCCTTCATTTAATAAACTTTAAGTGAATACTGGGTTGTTAGAGAAAAATAAATTAAAATATTAAAGATATAAATGAGGATATTTCACTCAAAAGCATGTTAAAAAATTACATAATAATTTTTTTTAGTATGTATGTAGAATCTTAAATAACAAAATAAATGGACTGCAGCGAGTACTTAAAAAAGTATGAATTAAGATGTATCTTAATTTTTAAAATAATAAATACTCACATTTTCTAAGAGTTTAAATATGTGTATCTTTAACAACTATCCTAAGAGCAATTGGTAACATTTCCTTTATTTTAAATCTATCTTTCGTGTTTTTTTCTTGTCACAATACATAGCATCATCTATAAGTTACAGTGCCAAATTATGCACTAATTCAAGGATCAAGATCAACTCATTTTTTAAACTATCATGACCATCTCTTGTTACTAAAATATGAACCATCAATTCTTCTTAAAAACTTATCAATGGTCATAGAAAAAACCCATCATGTCACACATTAAAATCTCTGCATTTCATTAGTAGTTGTTATTATTTTGGAGAAAATACAAATTTTATCTTTTATTTTTGAACAATTCGTTCTTAATCATTTTGGTCCTTTATCTTTTTGTTTGTCAATTTGGTCATTTATCTTACATATGTAGCTTAACAGTAATGTTAAGTTCATCCTCAACATGGCATTAAAAATTTTAATTCTAAAAACCTTAGGGACTATTTTCATAAAATAATGTTAAATAAATCACAATATTGTAGATAGTAGATATCTTAAAAGATGAAATTGAAATCAATTAAAAACATGTGAGATTATAATAAGAAAACACAAGTATGCATTTTATGTATGAATACTATGGAGTTATGGCTAAAATACAACTTTGGTCTTTTATCTTTTTGCAAATTTCTATGTTGGCCATTCGTCTTTTTTTTGTTGTCAGTTTGGTCTCTTATTGTTTTACGTCATATTAGTCCTTTTGCACTAATATCATTGAGTGCTTTAGTGGAAATACCACAACGATGTTGAGGTTAATATACTTTTAAGAGTAATGATTTATCCTCCTAAATATCTTCCTAATTCCTTTTAAAGTATGTATTGAAGGAGAAAATTAAATGCATTTGTCTTGAAACTATAAAATACATTCTCCACTTAGTAATTAGGAGGATATTTAGGAGAATATTTTAGGAGGATATAGCATTGCTCTACTTTTAAATTATTAAAAGAAAAAGATGAAAGAAATCTTTTGGGAGAAGAAGTCTCATATTGCCTAGGATAAGAACTATGATAGCCTTTATAAGGTCTTAGGCAACCCTCTCCTTGTGAGCTAGCTTTTGAGGAGAGTTGAACCTATGTCATTTCTAAGGTGGTATCGCAAGGGTTTCACTAGGTTGAGAAGGTTTGAAATGTGGTGAAGAGTTGTTCTCTTTTTTAATAAAGGATAAAATTGTCAATTCATAAATAAGACCTACAAAGGAGGTATGTGTTATGTTTGGAAACATGCAGGGACATTGTAATACTCCAAAAGTTCAAGGGAGGTAGGTGTAATTTACCCTAAAATTAATAATTAAGATTTATTATTAAAACATAGATTCTTAATTTAAAAAATAAATAAATGAAATATATATATAAGGATATAACTCATTGCGGTAGGTTTAAAGAACAAAGTATTTATTGGTAAAACTATATTTAATTTCTTGATATTTGATCATTAGGAATTATATTATTAAAACAAATATTTTGGAAAAATTCGGGTAAATAATAGTGAGAAATAATATGCATAGGGACGGATTAAGGTAACCCATAAGGCTAAGCTGGCCAGCAAGTAGGACTTGAACCCAACTCCAAAGCTTAAAATAGACCGTGTTAGACTAGGCCCAAATTTCTCAGGACTAGGTTAGCCTGAATGACAGGCCGGGTCATGAAGATGGCTAACTTTCATTTCCTAATAATTAAAAGATTATATAGAAATATCTTATGAAATTAGAGTTGATATAATAAGTTTTGTACCTGTTAACACTCTTTTTTGAGAAGTTCACCTGAACAATCTCTATATCTAACTAACAAATGAACAAGAGTTCATATTTAGTTACCTCAAGCACAGAAAAGAAACGGTCCTAAAAAGATCATCAAATTCCTGCAAGAGCAACTTTTCTTGTGCAATAACTTTTGCTAGTTCTGATAGCAACTGAGCAATCTTTTCACCCTGATTATGAAGAAATCTCAATTTTCAACTTCAATTTCAATTTCAATTCCTCCCAAATAAATATAGAACCACTAGTGTTGTGTTACAAAACATACAAGAGGTGTAAATTCACTTGCATGCAATCATAGATATGATACTAGTATCAAATACGATAAATTTCCAAACATACGTGTATACTTTATATAATTTAAATAATATATCACAGTTTATAGTGGTAAGGACATAATTTTTATTTTTTTACCTTTTTGGTTTTTGGACCATCAGTACAACAAATTTAGGAATTAACATGAGATACAATCAACACTAGATCAGCTCTGAGGCCCAAAAACACAACAAATATTAGTACACCTTGACCCTCTCTAAGATGAGAACTTATTTCATATTTTCCAAACTTATTGAAGTCGAAAATACTATTTTTAATGTATTTGATACTCCTTGAGTGAGTATCCCTAAAATATCGACTAGTATTATTAGATACTAATCACTTACGATATGTAGAGAAAAATAAAGTATCACTACTTCATAGGTATCATTTAAATATGATTTATTATAAAAAAATGACTCATTAAATATAGGGTGGTCTTATCATTTAGTAGACCACGTTACAATTCAAGTCACCACCAAAGACAATGATAGAGCAAATGTTGCTAAAATTAATTTTCAACAATTCTCGGTAGAAAGCGAAATAGATGAATCAAGATTTTAAATTATTATAATAGTTATCTTGTGTCTATCACTCTTATACTTAAGATCTAATGAACTTAAGAGGATCTCAATTTAATTATGTTGTAATGACAATTGTGTTGCTTTGAATGCTATCAAAATATTACATTGCAGTGTAATATACTAATATTGCATATTTAACCGCAATTTCAAATTTTACAATAATTTAAAAAATAAAATTATAAAATTATAATATAGAATGAGATATGCTACTGTACTTACCTGAGAATGCAGTTAAAAATTCAGCTTCATCTCTAACTTTTCTCTCTCAAGCAATATCTTCTTTTACATGCATTCGGCACATAGTTCTTCCTCTTGGTGTTCCATTTTGCCATATTTTCAACAAGCTTCTTAGTAAGTTGTTTGCATTACCCTCAAATTAGGAAATTCCTGATCTCACTCGTCTCTCTCAACTGATATATCATAAAGTGGATAAATGATTCAATAAAGTATATAGTGTTAGGATCTAGTAATCAAATATTTGACTTACGAAGCTTCTTTTTCGTAGAAAATTGACGAAACTTTTGATCTATCCATTTTTTAATGTGAAAGATAACATGAATTTATTACTTAAGATAATTAGACAATTTCCGTAAGCTATCTCAAGCAGGTTACTCAATTCATGGATTCGTTGATTAATAAGATCCAATAGATCGATCAGTGAGAATCTTCATTCCAACCGATCAGTCGATAGGATTTCACCTATTTGGTTCAGAAATTCTCTCGATTAAATTGGTAAATCTTGGATCGATGGAAAGCCGCTTATCGCGATTCCTTTTCTACTCCTTACAAAACCGATCAGAGAAAAAGAAAGGATTAAAGATTGTAGAAGTATATGTGCTTAAATATTTAACAGATTAGTTTTGATGACGACAAATAGAATAGCAATAAATTATGTGTAGTATGTTTTGATAATGACAAATGTAAGATGAAATTAGAAATGAACATGCTACATTGGAGTGCCATATACCAGCATGATTATGCGTTCTATATTGTGACATACAAGTTGATAATCATGCAATGTGTACATCAACGCTTGATATACTAACTTGAGTTATATATTTATAAATCAAGCATATTTGATATTGATTTTGAATGTTCAGACTAAGTATGATTTTCAAGCAAGAAATGTCTTGTACGATAGTTCAAGTATTAAGAGTGAGCAATGATCAAGAAATATGGAAAAATCTATTATGCTTGACTCGAGAAGGAGAAAGCCAATGATAACCAAACGCTTACAATACTATGGAAGAGAAACTAACAAGCTTCATCAAGAAGCCTAAAGACTTAATTTGGTATATTTCTTATCTAGATTATGCAAGTGTAAAATTGAGAAGTCATTACTTGATAGAGCATCACCTTGCATTCATAGCATCGTTTTATCATAGTGTTTTATTATGAGAAAATTGTTTTTCAATTAGATAAGGATATTAAAAGTTTGTTTATGTTTAAAAGTGCTCAAATATTTGTTTTGAATTTGTTAATAAACATAAACAAATATATTTTCAACAATAGTCTTATGTGGAAGCTGATATATGTTTATCATTTTGATCATATCCTTAGATTTGTTTTGCATATTGAGCTGAAAGTTATTTCATATGAAAATAGACTTAAAGAGATTTCTAATGACTGGTATTTTGTTCTAAATGGATAACAAATGAAGAAGTTATGAATTTTTTAATTCAGCCTTTGTTTTTAGCATTTGGAAGATGACCTTTGTTCACTATTTTGATTATATTTTAAAAACTACTTTGAGTTTTGATCTGTCATATGAAAGTAGACTCAAAGAGATTTCTAACGAATGGTCATTCGATTTAAATGAACAATATTTGAATATAGGTTTTGATATTCAAATATATATTCAAAGTTAGAGATTGTCGTCAGGAATTTCATATATGAATACATATTCGAATATAGCTTTTCAAATTTGAAAAATATGCTTTCAGAAGTACCATATTCGAATATGAGATTTCATATTCGAATATGGGCTGTGCAGACGTATAACGGGTAGATGTTTTTCACTTGTTCATTCTCTTTCTTCTCCAAACCTTCTCCAATGGCTCTTTCTCATAAAAGGCTATAAAACAATTGTTCTATGCTTCTTCTAACATGAATCAAATGCTTTAATCTTCGTCTTTCATCTTAAATCATTCTCATCTTTCAAAAAGCTTTGTTATGCAAAATTTCTCTATCTTGCTAAAGGTTTGCTCAAATCTTTGTGCTTGTAATATCTACTCTTCTATTGAGTTTAAAGTGAATTGTTGAGAGAAGGCGAGGTATCCTTCTAGTTGATTGAAGGTGGGGTATCCTTCATGGTTGTTTTAGGGTGAGGTATCCCTAGTTGAAGCTCTTGCACATTGGTGGGGTATCCAATTGTGGGGAGTGCTCTTAGTTTATAATCTGTTTGAAGATTGAATGCAAGTGTTTCTGCGGTGCTATTTGAAGACTAAACGTAGGTCACAAGGA
The DNA here is from genome assembly GCA_037177725.1 of Cyamopsis tetragonoloba. Classification (NCBI taxonomy): domain Eukaryota; kingdom Viridiplantae; phylum Streptophyta; class Magnoliopsida; order Fabales; family Fabaceae; genus Cyamopsis; species Cyamopsis tetragonoloba. The sequence goes on from CM074122.1 coordinate 23,350,884, forward strand.
ACCAATATAAATCTCTGTGATTGATTCTCTCTTCCCTACTCTTCCAATTTTCATAATTGCTCATCTTGCTTAATCTTTAATTTCACATAATCTCAATTATATTTGTGTGATTTGTGCTAATTGAATTCTTTATACTTGTTTCGCTGCATATAATTGTTATTTGCACAAAATTGTTTAAATTTCTTAAAAGTTTTTAAAATTTTTAAATCGCCCAATTCACCCCCTTAAAAGATGATGGTTGCCATGACTAACAGAGATTAAAACAGGAGAAACTAGCGTTCTCCTCAGACAGCGCCAATGATGTGTCATTCTCCGGTGAGGTGGTGCAAAGACTCTGATAGCCTCACCTTGCAGTGGTTGGGTACTTCCAACTATAGGACTATTCTTATATCGAATAGAAATATCCAATAACATTAGGAGGTCGTTGTGTTAGAATTAAAGAGTTAGGGTTTTAAGAATTACCTGAATCTTTAGCGCTAATAACCAGGATATGCAGCGGAAGTCTTATTGATGATGAACGCCATGATCCGTCTATGTCATCAACATAGAGACCAATGAGGTTAGAGAAAAGTGTGGTGTTGTCCTCAACCAAACCTCTTGAATCCCAATCCGGGATGTCCCAATCTAAATGTAGAAGAGTATATGGCTAGACGGCGACTTGATATGTTAGGGACCATCACCTCATGACATGTCTATTTATAATAACCGCCTACTAGGGTTCCATTGTGCCCATCGTAGGCTAGACCTAGGTTTCTAATCCCACGTCATTATTTTATTGTGTAATGTAAAAGGATCTCAACAAATTATCTTAATCGATAACGATTTCATCTACTTAATTTGAATAGTTGATATAATCTTTATCTTATTAATATTTAGCCGACACTAAATAATTATTAGAAATAAGATATTTCCAATATCAACTACTCTAACGCTAAAGTTAGTAACGACCCAAAGTGTGTGTGATATTAAAGTGACAATGTTCCATTTCTCCTCCAGCATAACCTATTTAGAGTAATCCACCTAGGTATCAAAGTCAAACATGTTAGTGTCACCTTTATGTGAAATAGAGCGTGACCTTCGGATCTGTAACCGTCATCCTCATCGACGTGCGTAGGCTCACCATGTCGTGAGTTCCGGGATGTCCCCAACATCGTACCCGACATGGTAAGCATAGCCCGTTCATTAGCCTGTGGTCCCATCCCGTGGTAGTACCACGAGATAGGTCCATAACAACTTGGAAGGTAGTTTATTATCTACACAGCATGGGTAATAGCGTAGGACCAATAGCAATCAGGCTCACGGGTGAAAAAGAATACTACCAGTAACTTTTAAAATGTGTCTATGCTTGCGTTCCACCACATAATTTTGTTTTGGGGATTCAACACATGTTTTCTGATGCAAAATCCCATTTGCAGCATAAAAATCATCCATACAAAACTCCAATCCATTGTCACTCCTAATGGTTTCAAAAGAAATAGAAAACTGATTTTTTACATAAGTAATGAAGTTTCGAAGATAAGTTCTTGTTTCAGCTTTAGACTTCATAAAAAAGAAAACCCATGTAAAGTGAGTGTTGGTTCCTTAAGAAGAAAAGAAGAAGAAGAAACGCAGAACCAAAAGGAACTAGAAGAAAAATAGAACAAGAACTAAACCAAGTTATCATAATAGCATAGAAGAAAGGAGAAGTAAAGAACAGAAAGGGAAGAAGAAGTAACACCAAGAGATTTACGTGGTTCAGCCACAAAGAGCCTACCTCCACGGGCAACATTATCAACGCTTATGCATTCATCATACAGATTACAAGGATTCGCAGTTCACCCTCTTTGCACTCTCTCATTTACAAAGAAGCACCAGAACTGATATATAAAGGCAGCAGAAAGACAGAAAACAGAAAATCTGCCAACTAACATAACAGAATGGAAACCTCCAATGCATGTTTTCTCATTCATATTAACAATTCTCCACCTTGATTCAGAAAACAGAAGCAACAAGCATCAACCAAGTAGTGTTACCACTAATGCACACGAGCATTAAGCAAAACTGATCAAGTCCAAACACAGCTTGAACTTAGCTCTTAGTAAGGACTTTGTAAACATATCAGCAGGGTTATCTTCAGTTGCAATCTTCAACACTTGAATCTTCTTGGACTCAATAACATCCCCGATGAAATGGTATTTAACATCAATATACTTGGTTCTCTCATGGTAAGTGTGATGATTTGCCAAGTGAATTGCACTTTGGCTGTCACAAAAGATGGTAACTCTAGGTTGAGTTATGCCTAGATCACCAATCAAACCTCTTAGCCATGATCCTTCTTTCACACCTTCAGACAAGGCTATGTATTCAGATTCTGTGGTTGAAAGAGAAACAATAGGTTGAAGGTTAGCTTTCCAAGTCATAGCAGTGCCAAACAAGGTGAATACATAGCCTATTAGGGACTTCCTTATGTTAACACATCCTGCAAAATCAGCATCAACATAGCCAGTTAGAGCATCTTCAGCTTTAGAGTGTCTTTTGAACCTGAGACCACACCCTAAAGTTCCATTTAAGTATCTGAGTAACCACTTCAGAGCATTCCAATGATCTTGTCCCGGATTTGCCATAAACCTGCTAATAAGACTGATAGCATAAGCTAGATCAGGTCTGCTGCATACCATGCTATACATGACACTTCCAACTCCATTTGCATATGGAATAGATTCCATCTTGATCCTTTCTTCCTAGTTTTGGGAGCCTGAAGACAACTTTGAAAAAGAGCCAAGAGGTGTATTAACAGGTTTAGATTCATGCATTCTAAACTTTTCAACCACTTTCCTTAAGTAACTTTCTTGAGTCAGCAGCAGCTCTCCCTTTTTCATGATGTCCATTCCCAGAATTCTTTTAGCAGGTCCCAAGTCCTTCATTTCGAATTCTGTGTTTAGCTTCTCCTTGAAGAACCTGATATCTTCCTTGCTTGAGCTAGCTAACAAGATATCATCAATATAAAGCAAAAGATACAAGATACATTGTTTCTTTCTTTTAAGAACATATACGCAGCTGTCAAACCTAAAGCCAAGCCTAAGCAGGAAATCATCAAACCTTTTATACCACATTCTTGGACTTTGCTTTAAACCATAAAGAGACTTTTTCAGTAAGCACACTTTGTCTTGATCTTCACAGAAACCTTCTGGTTGTTGCATGTAGATAGTTTCTTCTAGATATCCATGAAGAAAAGCGGTTTTGACATCCATTTGTTCCAACTCTAGATCAAATTGGTTCACAATGCTCAATAAAATCCTTATTGAACAATGTTTAACTACAGGTGAGAATATTTCATTGTAGTCAATTCCTTCTACTTGAGTAAACCCTCGAGCAACAAGTCTGGCTTTGAATCTAGGAGCTTCAACCCCCGGTATCCCTTCCTTCCTTTTAAAAATCCACTTGCAACTTATAACCCTCTTTCCTTTTGGTAGGTACACCAGTTCCCATGTTTTATTTTTCAAAAGGGACTTCATCTCTTCATGCATAGCTTTCATCCAATCTTGTGACTCAATGCTAGCCATAGCTTCCTTGAAATTCCTTGGTTCTGGACCTTGAATTTCCTTGGCTACATTCAATGCATAACAGAAAATATCTGCATAACCATATTTGTTAACAGGTTTTGAAATTCTCCTAACTCTATCTCTGACCAATTGGTAATCAGAGATATCTTGATTACTAGCAGCTCCACCTGATCTGGTGATAGCTCCACCTGATCCAGGAACATCAGATGCTTCTTCTTCCAAGATTGTAGTCTGATCTTTGGCTTATTTGTAGAAGACTCCACCTCAAACTGAACTTGTTCTCTGCTTGAGCTAGTCTCCTTGTCTTTTCCTTCAAGCATTCCCATTCTTGTTTCATCAAAAGTGACATCTCTGCTGATGATGCACTTTCCTCCACCTGTTTCAAGTTTCCACAGCTTATAACCTTTGACACCTTCAGGATACCCGAGGAAGATATACTTCACAGCTCTTGGTTCTAGCTTTCCTTCCTTAACATGAGCATATGCCAAGGATTCAAAAACTCTCAGATTTGAGTAATCAGCAGGCTTTCCACTCCAGGCTTCCATTGGAGTCTTGTAATCAAGAGCTGAAGAAGGACATCTGTTAATCAAATAGCCTGTTGTGCTTGCTACTTCTCCCCAGAATTTCTTTGACAATCCTGACCCAAGCAACATGCATCTAACCCTTTCAAGAATTGTCCTATTCATCCTCTCAAGCCAATCCATTCTGTTGAGGTGTGTTAGGTACTGTTCTGTGTCTCTTAATTCCTTGAATCCTGCAAAACTGGTTAAACTGCTCTGAAAGAAACTCCAGGCCATTGTCAGTTTTCAGAACCTTTAGTTTGGTTCCTAATTGGTTCTGAATCAGAGTATGCCATTCCTTAAACTTCACAAACGTTTCAGTTTGATCCTTAAACACATACAACCAAACTCTTCTTGTAAAATCATCAATTATGGACAGGAAATATGAACCTCCACCTAGAGTTTTCACTCTAGATGGTCCCCACAAATCAGCATGAGCATACTCAAAAGGTCTATTAGAAACATGCATGCCAGAACCGAATTTAACTCTATATGATTTGCCTAGCACACAATTTTCACAAAAATTCAAGCTTATTCACTTTATCACCACTAAGCAGATTTTATTTTTCTAATTCAATTAATCCTTTTTCACTCACAAGTCAAAGCTTTAGATGCCATAGTTTGGTTTTATCAATAATGCTATTACTAGCTACAGATGCATGAGAAACAACAGTTGAACCATCCAAGATAAACAAGCGATTTGATTTATCCTTGTTACCTTTTGCAATAACTAAAGATCCATTTAAAATCTTATGAACACTAGTTTGAGTTTTAGTAGCATAGCCTAAATCATCAAACATGTTAATGGAGATAAGATTTCTTTTCAGCTCAGGGACATACCTCACATCCTTAAGGATGTACTCCCTATTATCAAACATCTTTAGTCTGATTGTACCAATTCCTTGCACCTTACATGGATGATCATCTCCCAGCAACACTGTCCCACCTTCCTTGTGCTTCAAAGTCTCAAAGTATTCCTTCTTTGGACACATGTGGTACGAGCATCCTGAGTCCATCACCCATTCTTTCTTTGTTTGTGTAGCCGAAACAACAAGCACACCTGCACTTTCATATCCATCTGGAGCTGCTGCAATATTTGCAGATTCAGTTGAGTACCTTGCATTTTCCCTTTCATGACATTTTTTTCTTGGAGTGACCTGTCTTGTGACAAGGGAAGCACTTATACTTGGACTTGTCTCCATTCTTAGACTAGGATCTTGATTTCTTTCCCTTGTGACCTTGCCATTTCTTCTCGCTCCTTCCCCTTTGGACATTCAGACCTTCACCATTATCTGTCTCAGACTTACCATCCTGTTTTCTTTGTAACTCCATTGTCCTTATGGAAGTTTGAACCTCCTCCAGAGTAATGGTTTGTTCTTTGCCATACAAGATATCATCTCTGAAATGTTCAAAGCTCCTTGGTAGAGAATTTAGCAGCAGAAGAGCCTTGTCCTCATCCTCGAGACTTCAATTTTTTCCAAGTCATCAATGATCTTGTTGAACTCTTCTAGTTGTTCCACAGTCGATCTTGTTTCTGTCATCTTGAAGGAATAAAGCTGCTTTTTCAAGCATAGCCTATGAGCTAAGGACTTTGTCATGTATAATGATTCCAACTTGATCCACATAGCTGCAGTTCTTTCCCTCGCTACCTCCCTAAGAAAATTCATTGTAAAAATGAAAACATGTTTGATATGAAAAAATGACGACATGCTATATATTAAAATTATTATATATTGAACTGAAATCGAATTCTTTCTTGTACACTTTAGCAATCATGTACTAGAATAGTATATAGTGTAAGTAATATAACTTGAAGAATTGAATAATACATAGTAAATTAGTAAGAACTTTATAAAATTAACTTTATATGGGTGAAACATTTTTAAAAGTAATGAAAGTTAACAATAAGTAGAACTTTTAAAGTAAGCATACTTACCGTGAGTGGAATTTTTTTCTTCCCCTCCATACCAGGCATTCCCTGAAAAATTGATAATGAAAACATAAAGAAGCATACTGTGTATATAATTAACAATATTTTCTTGTAATTGACAATAAAAATGCTAAATTTTAAATATATGCATGTCTGATCTATTTCCTTTTGCATTAGCAATCATTTCATGAATATTATACCAATACTTTAGAAGAAGAATAATGGTATATTAATGAATTAGATTAATATGCATGTCTGATCTATTTCCTTTTGCATTAGCAATCATTTCATGAATATTATAACAATAATTTAGAAGAAGAATAATGGTATATTAATGAATCAGATTAATATAATTTAGGAAGAGTTTCCTAAAAGTGATAAATTAAAACATAAAATAACTAAAATTATAAAAAATACAGAACTTTTGAAAATGAATACTCACTTCATTTGGCACTTCTTCATTCCCCTCAACATTAGGGGGCATTTTCTCCTTAAAATTATAATAGTAAAGTTTAAATTAAAATGCATAACTAAATTTTTACATAATTAAAATAGAAAATAATTCCAAGAAGTTCATATTAAAATTTTAAACAAAATGTTTTACATGAAAAATGATGTAATGTTAAAATGAAGTTGTATTTTAAGACTTCAAGTATATGTGCTGGAGTAATTATTAAAAGTAAAATTACATTGAATAGTGATGAAAAAGGTTTAAATTTGAATTGGATCAATGGATAGGAACATGCACTCTATTGTTACCTTTTCTCAACAAGGCTATCTCGAGTAGCACATGATTTGCATTGCAGAAGGTCTGTGGCGGAAGTAAAACTTAATTTGGAGAATAAATTTTTTTCCTGTTAATATCCTTTGGCAAAAAGTTGATGACCTTTATTCAAAATGTAAATGGTGCGGTCTATTTTGAAGATGAATGGTGTTGGTATCTAAGAGTAGGAGGTATGTTAACCTCTGATCAAATTTATGCTTTTACTTACTCTCATCACTCCTATAATAATCAATCTAACTTTTCCTCCGACTTGGTTTGTATGCTTAAATCTTTAAGAGTGAGGCTATTGCCACTCCAAGATGGCTATTGACACTCATTTTTAAATATTTTTTTAATTTTAAAATAATTAATACCAATCAAACCAAAGTATTAATATGATTAAAATAGTCAAATGAAGGTCACTATTTTAAAGTCACTATTTTCGGTGGAAATTAAACTTCTTGATAGAATTCCAACTCAGACTAATTTGGCAAAGAAAGGGGTGTGGCGCTTGAATGATGGTTTGAAATGTTTTTGTTGTGGATTATTAGTTGAGGACCCTCTAGATTTGTTCCTTCACTTTTATGTTGCATTATGAGTTGATTTTTTATGTATTTTTTCAAACAATTATGGTTCTTTTAATAATATATTTTCTTGTCTGATTAAAAAAATAGTGATTAGTGATTAAAAAGTTGAATTTTTAAAATATTCCTACTCATTTTAGTGTCTACTTGATTTTTTTATATCAGCAAGCATTTCCTAAACATCATATGGATATTTTTGAATTATAGTAATGAATAACACAAAACTAGTGACAATTTCTTAAAAATTCTAGCATTCATTAAAACACAGAGCTTGTTAATCATTAGTGAAAATGCGAAGCTTTCAGAATAAGTAAACTTACTTCAGTCGCACTTCTTTACAACAACGAATTTCTACATATTTTTAAAACAAATTAAGTATATATACTCACTTTGATTTTATTTCTCGTGCTTTGATCGTCCTTATGTTGACGTTTAGGAAGAAGTTGTTCATTTTCGAACCTTTCCACTTCTTTCATTGATCGACACATAAAGCCATCAACTTTATGAGTGTAGAACTGCAAAACAAAGATTTTCCAATAGTAATGATTAATCTAGTCAATTTATAAGCACAAAACAGGCTCTATTACCATGTTAGAACACATTGAGAAAAGAAATCAGAGAGAGGCTAGCAAAACGTGAAAGAATTTGTTTAATATGAGTATTTCCGCTTTGATACCATGTCAAATAACTTGGTTTCAGGATAGAAGAAATATATAAATTGAGAAAAAATTAATCAAATTCATAATTGATTTAACCAAGAAATGTAGATTGCTATAGTATATACCCATATGTACAAACAAGGAAAGTTATACTACCGATAGAACGAACTCATATTTCTAACATAGGATAGAAATGAGTCACATGGATATGGATTAGGTTCTACTTTGAGAACAATTGACACACATGGAATTCTCTTAGCTGAACAAGACCACATGAAAAAGGTGTACCATTCAAAGAGGTGTTGGTGATCGAAATCCATTTATAAAAATAGTTGCATTTGTCATGTTGTGGTAGAGATTGATACATGATTGAATTCCCACAATTTACAAGTAATCCGTTGAAAAGACTAATCATTTTAATGATGGTGATACACGTTTCCTTTCTATAAGTGTTTAGTATGCTTGAAGATATAGATAATTTCTTAATATAGGTAAAAAAACTATTTTGAATGTATGTTTTCAATGGTGGACCGCTTTATGTAATGCAATGCATAGTAAAGTAATAGAAATAAACTACTCTAAATATAGAAATGTATGTCTAAGAATGAGATTAATGTCACTTTAATATAATAAAGTCTAATTTCACTCTTTTGTTATTTGAATTTAAAATAACTCAATAAGAGAGAGAATAGACAAAATAGAGTGATAATAGCACCAACAATCTGATGTTTAAAGAGATGGTTTTTGGTTTTGAATTTTTTAATTGGTGGTTTTTTTATCTATGAGACTAAAATGAAGAGGAACTATTATCACTATTATGTGGGAATTATATGGCTACAGAGCTATGTTTAAATTTTCAATCATAATAGCAAATCTAATTGAAACTTTAATGGCTATCACGGTTTTAGATGTCAAGTTATATATATATATATATATATTCAAATGATACCAATGTGTCAAAGTTACTAAATGACACCGCGCATAACTTTTTATTAACAACGAATTTCGCCGATCCAATTGTTTAATTGAAAGTTTATATGAAATTGATCAACCATGCAAAAATTCAAAAAATTTGAAAATTTGTAGGTATGTAATCTAGCAAAAGAAATTTACTTATATTTTAAATAATGTAGTTGACGTTCAAGAAAAACATTCCAATAACGTATCAAAGACTTTTTAAATTGTATGAATTTTTGCACAGTTGATCTACATGATATAAGACTATAAGCTTTCAATTCATTGGTTGGATTGGCGAATTTCGTTGTTTATAAAAGTTATACTTGGTGTCATTTACTAACTTTGACACCTTGGTGTCATTTGAACCCAACTCATATATATATATATATATATATATATATATATATATATATATATATATATATATATATATATATATCGATCTATATATTTTTTTTATTTTATAAACAAAGCATCAAATTTAACTAAGATAAAACACCAGCAATGCTAAATGAGTTACAATTAATCCAACTATATATGTAAATATAAGTATGTTACCTCATTATAAATAATCAACTTAATTTCGAAGCTTATTACTTATATAGAAAGCATATATATGAGTTTATACTGTGCAAGGCCCCAAAAAGTATATTTAATCAGTGAATTCCTTGTTGAAAAAAAAGCTCATGGGAGGAAATATATAAACAATAAATGGATATGTTTAAATCATGACGAACTCAATATATATAAGATCTATTATGGATACTAGCTTTACTCTAATGTATCAAGGCTGCTAAATTGGTGGATTTTTTATTTATAAATATTGGTGAGATTAGTAAATTATGTTGCGTTAAAGATGCTTCGTCTCTAGCTTTGATTAAATATAAAAGAAAGAGACTCTTTGGCTGCTTTTCTCTTTTTAATAGTAGTTTAGGGTCTTTCAAGGCTAGTTAGAAATTATGCACATAAAAAACTTTTTTTTTTTTAGTTTTAAAATAGTAAGTGAGGTGGTGGAAATTTCACATTTACAATATGTAGAGATGATACTCTCATTATGTGTCAGCCTCTTGGGTGAATCTTAGTGCCTTCAAGACTATCTTAAGATGTTTTGAACTAATTTCAGGTTTAAATTGATAAAGGTTAATTTATTTAAAAGTAGGTTGGTGGAGTTGAAAGTATATTCTTCTTCTTTTTTGGGAATGACCTCTTTACTTGACTATATTATTGAAAAAAATTGTTATAAGTAATTTAATTTGTAATAAGGGTTAGTTAGCAATTTACTTTTAATAAGGATTAGTAGCAAGGACTATTTTGCAAAGTCCTTGTGAATCAGTTAAGAGTTTGTTAGTTGGTTAGTTGGAGGGAAAAGCTGTTAATATAAAATCCCTTTGTAAATTAATCTGATTCATTCATTCAATAATAATTCATCATTTGTCTCTTAATAAAGAGAGAGTAAATCAGCGTGATAGTTCATCCCCGACAATAATAAATCCCTTTCACCTTCTTCAGTATCCCTATTGGGGCAAATCCTAGGTTGCATTCCAAATGCATATGTTAGAATCCAAACAAATTTCTTATGAGGAGGGTTTCATGAGGGAAGAAAGATTGCATTGGTGAGTTGTAGTAGAAATGGTAAACTAAAAATTTTGGGTGGGCTTAGGGGTATGAATCTGAACCCAAGATGTTCATATAAAGGGAGCTAAAATTCAAAGAGTGATGGGGTCTATTCAGTTAAATCTTCTTATAACCTTTTTTTTTGTTATTCTTCTTATAACCTTTTAGTCTCTTTGGCTTTTCACCAGTTTCTGAAGATAGTTTCTATAATATGTTCTCATCAAATTTGGTACCATTAAAGATTGAATATTCTTGAATTTTTTGTGCTATTGAGGTGGGGATGGAAGACATGTTGAAAAAGTTAGTAGTCCTTATACAATTGGGAAAACTTTCATGGTGAGCATTTTGGAATATTTGTTTTTACTAAACTAGTGTTTTCTACTTCCAAAGTAGCCATATTAACTACGTATGCAATTAAGTTAAAAAAAAAAAGAAGATTGAATGCTTCATATTAACTAGGAATTGTGCTTATTTTTGGATTCCAGCACATCAAGCATATTGCGAGACCACGCATGGAATTTCTGCTCTGTCAGAAGTGGTTGAACTAGAATGACAGCAAGCTTTTCACTTGGATAAAGGCAAAATGGTTTCAATGGATTAACGAGGTGGTTAGAATTAGGGTTGATAGAATCAAAATTTGAGTTCAAGAAGCCGTTGAAAGAGGAAAATCGATAACAATGTGAGAAGAAACGATTCAGAGAGAAAAGAGAGGAAAATCTGAGAAGAGAATTTCTGATTAATCAACCTCAGTTTTGTACAAGAGTTTACAAGTATATACAATCTGAACGAATTTTGTTATGAATATAACAACCATAACAAACTATAATTAATGATAACTAACTCATTAAGACATCAAAACTATGAATTCTGATCTACTCAGGAAGCCCAAGCCCAATGCTAACCCATCATACCTAATAGTTTAAACTCAGAAACCATCTGTAAATTACCCAAATCTCCACCACTGTGTGTGTCTCGCTCAGAAAAGTTTCTGAGCGAGGGGTATTTGTGGAAAAAATAAATGTGTGTGGTGAGGCCAGAAATTGGTGTGGTGCATTTAGTTTCCACCTTTAGGAGATTGGAGGTCCAATGCCTGTAGGAATAGGAGATTTAGTTTAGAATGAGTGTCTGAGTGTTTGTTTATCTAAAACAAATTATTTTATGGGGTATATATGCTCTATTTTAGGACCAAGATTGATTATTGAAGGCTAATCTATGAACCATGGATCATAGGTTCCTGTCAAGTTGAGAGGAACCTATTAATAGGTTTTCACCGAAGGGTATGATATATCCTTATCATTGTATCAATACTTGTGTCAAATTTAAAATCACCATTAAAATTATTAAAAATAACTCTTAGGAACAAACAAATATTTTGCGCTTGTAATGAATAGGTTTAGAACATAAAACTAAATTTTTTTTTATTAAAATATATTTATTACATTAAAAACATTAAATTCATTCATTAAAAACTTTATTTTCCAAATACAAATTCTAGTTATTGTTTTTAAATCTATTAGTCAAATGCATAGGTTATATAGTCAAACCATAATACCGCTATTTAATGCTTTTTCTTTTTTATTTATGATACATTTATTGTTGTTGACTCCTCATTTAATATTTTTGTGAGTTTTTTATATACTTTCGTTTTTGAGTCTTGCTAACAAGGAGTGTCCTTATTTTTTTTGTTCATAAGAAAGTAGTACAACGGGGAATCGAACCTCGTACCTACACACAAGGCGCTCACCAACTGAACTACATGAGTGGGACAAAAACGATACACTAAATACATCTTTGATTAACTCTGTACTATCCTTTTTTTGTTCCAAAAATTTGTTGTTTTACATTTTTAAGATTAATTTGGATTTGGTCATTTGGATCCTCTCATGTTATTTTTTTTTCATGTTTCTCATTTTATCATTTTATATGAGAAATAGACAACAAAATAATAGTAGGACCGTCTATCATCTCACATCATTCATTAGAAATTTTTACTGTATTTATCTCCCTCATAGGATGAGGAACATGACCAAAAAGGAATATGAGAGGATCCAAATCCCATTTTAATTCTTTTCTCTCATCCACACCTTCATTTAATAAAATTTAAGTGAATACTGGGTTGTTAGAGAAAAATAAATTAAAATATTAAAGATATAAATGAGGATATTACACTCAAAAGCATGTTAAAAAATTACATAATAATTTTTTTTAGTATGTATGTAGAATCTTAAATAACAAAATAAATGGATCGGAGCGAGTACTTAAAAAAGTATGAATTAAAATGTATCTTAATTTTTAAAATAATAAATACTCTCATTTTCTATGAAGTGTTTAAATATGTGTATCTTTAACAACTATCCTAAGAGCACTTGGTAACATTTCCGTTATTTTTAATCTATCTTTCGTGTTTTTTCAGGTCACAATACATGGCATCATCTATAAGTTACAGTGCCAAATTATGCACTAATTCAAGGATCAAGATCTACTCATTTTTTAAACTATCATGACCATCTCTTGTTACTAAAATATGAATCATCAATTCTTCTTAAAAACTTATCAATGGTCATAGAAAAAACCCGTCATGTCACACATTAAAATCTCTGCATTTCATTAGTAGTTGTTATTATTTTGGAGAAAATATAAATTTTATCTTTTATGTTTGAACAATCCGTTCTTAATCATTTTGGTCCTTTATCTTTTTGTATGTCAATTTGGTCATTTATCTTACATATGTAGCTTAACAGTAATGTTAAGTTCATCCTCAACATGGCATTAAAAATTTTAATTCTATAAACCTTAGGGACTATTTTCATAAAATAATGTTAAATAAATCACAATATTGTAGATAGTAGATATCTTAAAAGATGAAATTGAAATCAATTAAAAACATGAGAGATTATAATAAGAAAACTGAAGTATGCATTTTATATATGAATATTATGGAGTTATGGCTAAAATACAACTTTGGTCTTTTATCTTTTTGCGAATTTCTATGTTGGCCATTCGTCTTTTTTTTGTCAGTTTGGTCTCTTATTGTTTTACGTCATATTAGTCCTTTTGCACTAATATCATTGAGTGCTTTAGTAGAAATACCACAACGATGTTGAGGTTGATATACTTTTAAATTATTAAAAAAAAGATGAAAGCAATCTTTTGGGAGAAGAAGTCTCATATTGTCTAGGATAAGAGCTATGATAGCATTTATAAGGTCTTAGGCAACCCTCTCCTTGTGAGCTAGCTTTTGAGGAGAGTTGGACCCATGTCATTTCTAAAATGGTATCAGAGTCCATCCTAAAAAGTAGGGCAAAATAAAAATTCAAGAAAAAAAAGGTGCACAAAGTCTAAGATAAACAGAGGCAAGGTTGAAGAAGGGGCACAAAGTTGCAAGGGTTTCACCAGGTTCGAGATGAGGTGAAGAGTTGTTCTCCTTTTTAATAAAGGATAAAATTGTCAATTCATAAATAAGACCTACAAAGGTTAACGCCTTTATCATTTAAGGGAGGGCTGCCTAGTTTGGGAAACCTGTAGGGGAGATATGTGTTATGTTTGGAAACATGCAGGGACATTGTAATACTCCAAAAGTTCAGGGGAGGTAGGTGTAATTTACCCTAAAATTAATAATTAGGATTTATTAATAAAACATAGATTCTTAATTTAAAAAAATAAATAAATAAAATGTATATAAGGATATAACACATTGTGGTAGGTTTAAAGAAAAAAGTATTTATTGGTAAAACTATATTTAATTTCTTGATATTTGATCATTAGGAATTATATTATTAAAACTAATATTTTGGAAAAATTCGGGTAAATAATAATAAGAAATAATATGCATAGGGACGGATTAAGGTAACCCGTAAGGCTAAGCTGGCCAACAAGTAGGACTTGAACCCAACTCCAAAGCTTAAAATAGACAGTGTTTGCCTAGGCCCAAATTTCTCGGGACTAGGTTAGCCTAAATGACAGGCCGGGTCATGAAGATGGCTAACTTTCATTTCCTAATAATTAAAAGATTATATAGAAATATCTTATGATATTAGAGTTAATATAATAAGTTTTGTACCTGTTAACACTCTTTTTTGAGAAGTTCACCTGAGTAATCTCTATATCTAACTAACAAATGAACAAGAGTTCATATTTAGTTACCTCTAGCACAGAAAAGAAAAAAGATCATCAAATTCCTGCAAGAGCAACTTCTCTTGTGCAACAACTTTTGCTTGTTTTGATAGCAACTGAGCAATCTTTTCAGCCTGATTATGAAGAAATCTCAATTTTCAACTTCAATTTAAATTTCAATTTCAATTCTTCCCAATTAAATATAGTTTACAAAACATACAAGAGGTGTAAATTCACCTGCATGCAATCATAGATATGATACGAGTATTAAATACGATAAATTTCCAAACATACGTGTATACTTTATATAATTTAAATAACATATCACAGTTTAAAGTTTTAAGGTCATAATTTTTATTTTTTTATCTTTTTTTGTTTTTGGACCATCAGTACAACAAATTTAGTAATTAACATGAGATACAATCAACACTAGATCAGCTCTGAGGCCCAAAAACAGAACAAAGATTAGTACACCTTAACCCTCTCTAAGATGAGAACTTATTTCATATTTTCCAAACTTATTGAAGTCAAAAATACTATTTTTAATGTATTTGATACTCGTTGAGTGAGTATCCCTAAAATATCAACTAGTATTATTAGATACTAATCACTTACGATATGTAGAGAAAAATAAAGTATCACTACTTCATAAGTATAATTTAAATATGATTTATTATAAAAAATGACTCATTAAATATAGGGTGGTCTCATCATTTAGTAGACCACGTTACAATTCAAGTCACGACCAAAGATAATGATAGAGCAAATGTTGCTAAAATTATTTTTCAACAATTCTCGGTAGAAAGTGAAATAAATTAATCAAGATTTTAAATTATTATAATAGTTATCTTGTGTCTATCACTCTTATACTTCAGATCTAATGAACTTAAGAGGATCTCAATTTAATTATGTTGTAATGACAATTGTGTTGCTTTGAATGCTATCAAAATATTACATTGCAGTGTAATATACTAATATTGCATATTTAACCGCAATTTCAAATTTTACAATAATTTGAATAATAAAATTATAAAATTATAATATAGAATGAGATATGCTACTGTACTTACCTGAGAATGCAGTTAAAAATTCAGCTTCATCTCTAACGTTTCTCTCTCAAGCAATATCTTCTTTTACATGCATTCGGCAATAGTTCTTCCTCTCGGTGTTCCATTTTGCCATTTTTTCAACAAGCTTCTTAGTAAGTTGTTTGCATTACCCTCAAATCAGGAAATTCCTGATCTCACTCGTCTCACTCAACTGATATATCATAAAGTGGATAAATGATTCAATAAAGTATATAGTGTTAGGATCTAGAAATCAAATATTTGACTTATGAAGCTTCTTTTTCGTAGAAAATTGATGAAACTTTCGATCTATCCATTTTTTAATGTGAAAGATAACATGAATTTATTACTTAAGATAATTAGACAATTTCCGTAAGTTATCTCATGCAGGTTACACAATTCATGGATTCGTTGATTAATAAGATCCAATAGATCGATCGGTGAGAATCTTAATTCCAACCGATCAATCGATAGGATTTCACCTATCTGGTTCAGAAATTCTCTCGATTAAATTGGTAATCTTGGATCGATGGAAAGCAACTTATCGCGATTCCTCTTCTACTACTTGCAAAACCGATTAGAGAAAAAGAAATGATTAAAGATTGTAGAAGTATGTGTGCTTAAATATTTAACAGATTAGTTTTGATGACGACAAATAGAGTAGCAATAAGTTATAAGAGTGAGCAATGATCAAGAAATATGGAAAAATCTATTATGCTTGACTTGAGAAGGAGAAAGCCAATGATAACCAAACGCTTACAATACTATAGAAGAGAAACTAACAAGCATGGATTGCATCAAGAAGGCTAAAAACTTAATTTGGTATATTTAATGTAAGTGTAAAATTGAGAAGTCATTACATGATAGAGCTTCACCTTGCATTCATAGCATCGTTTTATCATAATGTTTTATCATGAGAAAATTGTTTTTCAATTAGATAAGGATATTAAAAGTTTGTTTATGTTTAAAAGTGCTCAAATATTTGTTTTGAATTTGTTAATAAACATAAACAAATATATTTTCAACAATAGTTTTATGTGGAAGCTGATATATGTTTATCATTTTGATCATATCCTTAGATTTGTTTTGCATATTGAGCTTAAAGTTATTTCATATGAAAATACACTTAAAGAGATTTCTAATGACTAGAATTTTGTTCTAAATGGATAACAAATGAAGAAGTTATGAATTTTTGAATTCAGACTTTGTTTTTAGCATTTGGAAAATGACCTTTGTTCACTATTTTGATTATATTTTAAAAACTACTTTGAGTTTTGATCTGTCATATGAAAGTAGACTCAAAGAGATTTCTAACGAATGGTCATTCAGTTTAAATGAACAATATTTGAATATAGGTTTTGATATTCAAATATATTTTCAAAGTTAGAGATTGTCGTCAGGAATTTCATATATGAATACATATTCGAATATAGCTTTCCAAATTTGAAAAATATGCTTTCAGAAGTGCCATATTCGAATATGGAATTTCATATTCGAATATATATTCGAATATGGGCTGTGCAGAGGTACAACGGGTAGATGTTTTTCACTTGTTTTTCATTCTCTTTCTTCTCCAAACCTTCTCCAACAGCTCTTTCTCATAAAAGGCTATAAAACAAGTGTTCTAAGCTTCTTCTAACATGAATGAAATGCGGTCTTTCATCTTAAATCATTCTCATCATTCAAAAAGCTTTGTTATTCATCTTGCTAAAGGTTTGCTCAAATCTTTGTGCTTAAGTTGTAATATCTACTCTTCTATTGAGAGCTTCATAATTTGTAAAACTTTAAAGTGAATTGTTGAGAGAAGGCGAGGTATCCTTCTAGTTGATTGAAGGTGGGGTATCCTTCATGGTTATTTTAGTATGAGGTATCCCTAGTTGAATCTCTTGCACATTTGTGGGGTATCCAATTGTGGGGAGTGCTCTTAGTTTGTAATTTGTTTGGAGATTGAATGCAAGTGTTTCTGCGGTGCTATTTGAAGACTGGACGTAGGTCACAAGGAGTATAAATCTCTGTGATTGATTCTCTCATCCCTACTCTTCCAATTTTCATATTTGTTGCTCTATATTTTTACTGCTCATCTTGCTTAATCTTTAATTCCTCATAATCTCATTTATATTTGTGTGATTTGTGCTAATTGAATTCTTTATACTTGTTCCGCTACATATAATTCTTATTTGCACAAAATTTTTAAATTTCTTAAAAGTGTTTAATATTTTTAAATCACCCAATTCACCCCCTTAAAAGGTGATGGTTGCCATGACCAATAGAGATTAAAACAGGAGAAACTAGCGTTCTCCTCAAACAGTGCCAATGATGTGTCATTCTCCGATGAGGTGGTGCAAAGACACTGATAGCCTCACCTTGCAGTGGTTGGGTACTTGCAACTATAGGACTATTCTTATACCGAATAGAAATATCCAATAACATTAGGAGGTCGTTGTGTTAGAATTAAAGAGTTAGGGTTTTAAGAATTACCTGAATCTTTAGCGCTCATAACCACGAGATGCAGCGGAAGTCTTATTGATGATGAACGCCATGATCCGTCTATGTCATCAACAGAGACCAATGTGGGTTAGAGAAAAGTGTGGTGTTGTCCTCAACCAAACCTCTTGAGTCCCAATCTGGGATGTCCCACTCTGAATGTGGAAGAGTATATGGCTAGACGGCGACTTGATATATTGGGGACTATCACCTCATGACATGTCTATTTATAATAACCGCCTACTAGGGTTCCATCGTGCCCATCGTAGGCTAGACCTAGGTTTTCAATCCCACATCATTATTTTATTGTGTAATCTAAAAGGATCTCAACAAATTATCTTAATCGATTGTGTTGATCACTAACAATCTCATCTACTTAATTTGAATAGTTATATAATATTTATCTTGTTAATATTCAGCCGACACTAAATAATTATTAGAAATAAGATATTTCCAATATCCACTACTCCAACGCTAAAGTCAGTAACGACCCAAAGTGTGTGAGTGATATTAAAGTGACAACGTTCCAATTCTCCTCCAGCATAACCTATTTAGAGTAATCCACCTAGTTACCAAAGTCAAACATGTTAGTGTCACCTTTATGTGAAATAGAGCGTGACCTTCGGATCTGTAACCGTCATCCTCATCGACGTGCGTAGGCTCACCATGTCGTGAGTTCCGGGATGTCCCCAACATCGTACCCGACATGGTAAGCATAGCCCGTTCATTAGCCTGTGGTCCCATCCCGTGGTAGTACCACGAGATAGGTCCATAACAACTTGGAAGGTAGTTTATTATCTACACAGCATGGGTAATAGCGTAGGACCAATAGCAATCAGGCTCACGGGTGAAAAAGAATACTACCAGTAACTTTTAAAATGTGTCTATGCTTGCGTTCCACCACATAATTTTGTTTTGGGGATTCAACACATGTTTTCTAATGCAAAATCCCATTTGCAGCATAAAAATCATCCATACAAAACTCCAATCCATTGTCACTCCTAATGGTTTCAATAGAAATAGAAAACTGATTTTTAACATAAGTAATGAAGTTTTAGAAGATAAGTTCTTGTTTCAGCTTTAGACTTCATAAAAAAGAAAACCCATGTAAAGCAAGAATAATTTTCAACAACTGTTAGAAAAATTTGTAATCATGGATACAATCACTACGAATTGAACCCCATGTCAACATGAATGATATCAAACAAAGAATCAGACCGATAATTATAGTTTGCAAAAGGAAGCCTAGTTTGTTTTGCAAAGTGACAATGATCACTAGCAATTTTTTTTTCTAAAAATGCCCATAAGAGAGCAAATGATGTAAGTTCTTATTCGTAGCCGCATATTCGATTATGTACACAAAGGTTGACTTTAGCGTTAGAGTATTTTTGCGAGTACCCACCCTTTGCAGGTCCTGACTACCTTGTCCCGAGACTACCACCTGGAGAGATGACCGAAGCTTATCGTGATCCTTCATGTTGTAAGTCTCCCTTACAACAAGAGCATACCATAACAAGTATATGTTATACAATTTTAATAATGAGACAATAACCAACAAGGTTCAAATAAAACAAGTTTAATGCCATCTCATCCAAAATAGAAAATTGACATAAAATAATACCCCAAAATCCTACATTCAGTCTAGATTTTATCTTTGTAGCATACAAATTTGTTCATAAATGATTAGATGATAGTTTTTTGAACCCCATTTAGTTTGAATATTCTCTATTCAAATATATTAAATAGAGACATCTTAATTTCTTCTATTTAAGGATCGAAAATGTGAAGTTAGTTATAGCGAGCATTTGCCAGAAATTCTTCAACAAAGGCTTGCAGATTCTCGGCTTTGGTATCACTTTCAACGGCAGGAATTTCCTGAAATTTCATTGTAAAAATGAAAACATGTTTGATATGAAAAAATGTCAAAATGCTATATATTAAAATTATTATATATTGAACTGAAATCGAATTCTTTCTTGTACACTTTAGCAATCATGTACTAGAATAGTATATAGTGTTAGTAATATAACTTGAAGAATTGAATAATACATAGTAAATTAGTAAGAACTTTATAAAATTAACTTTATATTGGTGAAACATTTATGAAACTTAATGATAGTTAACAATAAGTAGAACTTTTAAAGTAAGCATACTTACCGTGACTGGAATTTTTTTCTTCCCCTCCATACCAGGCAATCCCTGAAAAATTGATAATGAAAACATAAAGAAGCATACTGTGTATATAATTAACAATATTTTCTTGTAATTGACAATAAAAATTGTAAATTTTAAATATATGCATGTCTGATCTATTTCCTTTTGCATTAGCAATCATTTTATGAATATTATATCAATACTTTAGACGAAGAATAATGGTATATTAATGAATCAGATTAATATAATTTAGGAAGAGTTTCCTAAAAGTGATAAATTAAAACATAAAATAACTAAAATTATAAAAAATACAGAACTTTTGAAAATGAATACTCACTTCATTTGGCACTTCTTCATTCCCCTCAACATTAGGGGGCATTTTCTCCTGAAAATTATAATAGTAAAGTTTAAATTAAAATGCACAACTAAATTTTTACATAATTAAAATAGAAAATAATTCCAAGAAGTTCATATTAAAATTTTAAAAAAAATGTTTTACATGAAAAATGATGTAATGTTAAAATGAAGTTATATTTTAAGACTTCAAGTATATGTGCTGGAGTAATTATTAAAAGTGAAATTATATTGAATAGTGATGATAAAGGTTTAAATTTGAATTGGATCAATGGATAGAAACATGCACTCTATTGTTACCCTTTCATAACAAGGCTATCTCGAGTAGCACATGATTTGCATTGCAGAAGGTCTGTGGCGGAAGTAAAACTTAATTTGGAGAATAATTTTTTTTCTTGTGAATATCCTTTGGCAAAAAGTTGATGACCTTTATTCAAAATGTAAATGGTGCGGTCTATTTTGAAGATGAATGGTGTTGGTATCTAAGAGTAGGAGGTATGTTAACCTCTGATCAGATTTATGCTTTTACTTACTCTCATCACTTCTATAATAATCAATCTAACATTTCCTCCGACTTGGTTTGTATTCTTAAATCTTTAAGAGTGAGGCTATTGCCACTCCAAGATGGCTATTGACACTCATTTTTAAATATTTTTTAATTTTAAAATAATTAATACCAATCAAACAAAAGTATTAATATGATTAAAATAGTCAAATGGGTGTGGCGCTTGAATGATGGTTTGAAATGTTTTTGTTGTGGATTACTAGTTGAGGACTCTCTAGATTTGTTCCTTCATTTTTATGTTGCATTATGAGTTGATTTTTTATGTATTTTTTCAAATAATTATGGTGCTTTTAATAATATATTTTCTTGTCTGATTAAAAAAATAGTGATTAGTGATTAAAAAGTTGAATTTTTAAAATATTCCTACTCATTTTAGTGTCTACTTGATTTTTTTATATCAGCAAGAATTTTCTAAAAATCATACGGATATTTTTGAATTATAGTAATGAATAACACAAAACTAGTGACAATTTCTTAGAAATTCTAGCATTCATTAAAACACAGAGCTTGTTAATCATTAGTGAAAATGCGAAGCTTTCAGAATAAGTAAACTTACTTCAGTGGCACTTCTTTACAACAATGAATTTCTACATATTTTTAAAACAAATTAAGTATATATACTCACTTTGATTTTATTTCTCGTGCTTTGATTGTCCTTACGTTGACGTTTAGGAAGAAGTTGTTCCTTTTCGAACCTTTCCACTTCTTTCATTGATCGACACATAAAGCCATGAACTTTATGAGTGTAGAACTGCAAAACAAAGATTTTTCAATAGTAATAATTAATCTAGTCAATTTATAAGCACAAAACAGGCTCTATTACCATGTTAGAACACGTTGAGAAAAGAAATCAGAGAGAGGCTAGCAAAACGCGGAAGAATTTGTTTAATATGAGTATTTCCGCTTTGATACCATGTCAAATAACATGGTTTCAGGATAGAAGAAATATATAAATTGAGAAAAAAAATTAATCAAATTCATAATTGATTGAACCAAGAAATGTAGATTGCTATAGTATATACCCATATTTACAAAACAAGGAAAGTTATACTACCGATAGAACGAACTCATATTTCTAACATAGGATAGAAATGAGTCACATGGATATAGATTAGGTTCTACTTTGAGAACAATTGACTCACATGGAATTCTCTTAACTGAACAAGGCCACATGAAAAAGGTGTACCATTCAAAGAGGTGTTGGTGATGGAAATCCATTTATAAAAATAGTTGCATTTGTCATGTTGTGGTAGAGATTGATACATGTTCGAATTCCCACAATTTACAATTAATCCGTTGAAAAGACTAATCATTTTAATGATGGTGATACACATTTTCTTTCTATAAGTGTTTAGTATTCTTGAAGATATAAATAATTTCTTAATATAGGTAAAAAACTATTTTGAATGTACGTTTTCAATGGTGGACCGCTTTATGTAATGCAATGCATAGTAAAGAAATAGAAATAGATTACTCTAAATATAGAAATGTATGTCTAAGAATGAGATTATTGTCACTTTAATATAATAAAGTCTAATTTCACTCTTTTGTTATTTGAATTTAAAATAAATTTTTCAATCAATGAATATAAAAATAATATGAAAATAAATCAATAAGAGAGAGAATAGATAAAATAGAGTGATAATAGCACCACCAATCTGATGTTTAAAGTCAAGGTTTTTGGTTTTGAATTTTTTAATGGGCGGTTTTTTTATCTATAAGACTAAAATGAAGAGGAAATATTATCACTATTATGTGGGAATTATATGGCTACAGAGCTATGTTTAAATGACACCAATGTGTCAAAGTTACTAAATGACACCAATGTGTCAAAGTTACTAAACGACACCGCGCATAACTTTTTATTAACAACGAATTTCGTTGATCTAACTATTTAATTGAAATTTTATATGACATTGATCAACCATGCAAAAATTCAAAAAATTTGAAAATTTGTAGGTATGTAATCTAGCAAAAGAAATTTACTTATATTTTAAATAATGTAGTAGACGATCAAGCAAAACATTCCGATAACGTATCAAAAGACTTTTTAAATGGTATGAATTTTTGCACAGTTGATCTACATGATATAAGACTATAAGCTTTCAATACATTGGTTGGATTGGCGAAATTCGTTGTTTATAAAAGTTATACGTGGTGTCATTTACTAACTTTGACACCTTGGTGTCATTTGAACCCAACTCATATATCTATATATGTATATATATATGTATATATATATATATATATATGTATGTATGTATATATATAGGTATGTATGTATATGTGTATGTATATGTATATGTGTATGTATATGTATGTGTGTATGTGTATGTATGTATGTATGTATGAACCTCTACTCGATAATTTTTTTGATCTATATAATTTTTTTTTATAAACAAAGCATCAAATTTAACTAAGATAAAACACCAGCAATGCTAAATGAGTTACAATTAATCCAACTATATATGTAAATATAAGTATGTTACCTCACCATAAATAATCAACTTAATTTTGAAGGTTATTACATAGAAAGCATATATATGAGTTTATACGGTGCAAGGCCCCAAAAATTATATTTAATAAGTGAATTCCTTGTTGAAAAAAAAGCTCAAGGGAGGAAATATATAAACAATAAATGGGTATGTGCAAATCATGATGAACTCAATATACATAAAATCTATTATGGATAATATTAATATAATGTCATTAACCTACCTTTACTCTCATGTATCAAGACTACTAAATTGGTGGATTTTTTATTTATAAATATTGGTGAGATTAGTAAATTATGTTGCGTTAAAGATGCTTCGTCTATAGCTTTGATTAAATATTAAAGAAAGAGACTCCTTGGCTCCTTTTCTCTTTTTAATAGTAGTTTAGGGTCTTGCAAGGCTAGTTAGAAATTATGTACATAAAAAACTTTTTTTTTCTAGCTTTAAAATAGTATGTGAGGTGGTGGAAATTTCACATTTACAATATGTAGAGATGATACTCTCATTATGTGTCAGCCTCTTGGGAAAATCTTAGAGCCTTCAAGGCTATCTTAAGATGTTTTGAACTAATTTCAGGTTTAAGTTGATAAAGGTTAATTTATTTAAAAGTAGGTTGGTGGAGTTGAAAGTAAATTCTTCTTCTTTTGTGGGAATGACCTCTTTACTTGACTATATTATTGAAAAAAATTGTTATAAGTAATTTAATTTGTAAAAAGGGTTAGTTAGAAATTTACTTTTAATAAGGATTAGTAGCAAGGACTATTTTGCAAAGTCCTTGTGAATCAGTTAAGAGTTTGTTAGTTGGTTAGTTGGAGGGAAAAGCTGTTAATATAAAATGTCATTGTAAATTATTCTGATTCATTCATTCAATAATAATTCATCATTTGTCTCTTAATAAAGAGAGAGTAAATCAGCGTGATAGTTCATCCCCGACAATAATAAATCCCTTTCACCTTCTTTAGTATCCCTATTGGGGCAAATCCTAGGTTGCATTCCAAACGCATATGTTAGAATCCAAACAAATTTCTTATGGGGAGGGTTTCATGAGGGAAGAAAGATTGCATTGGTGAGTTGTAGTAGAAATGGTAAACTAAAAATTTTGGGTGGGCTTAGGGGAATGAATCTGAACCCAAGATGTTCATATAAAGGGAGCTGAAATTCAAAGTGTGATGGGGTCTATTCAGTTAAATCTTCTTATAACCTTTTAGTCTCTTTGGCTTTTCACCAGTTTCTGAAGATAGTTACTATAATATGTTCTCATCAAATTTGGTACCATTAAAGATTGAATATTCTTGAATTTTTGTGTTATTGAGGTGGGGATGGAAGACATGTTGAAAAAGTTAGTAGTCCTTATACAATTGGGAAAACTTTCATGGTGAGCATTTTGGAATATTTGTTTTTACTAAACTAGTGTTTTCTACTTCCAAAGTAGCCATATTAACTAGGTATGCAATTCAAGTTAAAAAAAAAAAGAAGAAGCTTGAATGCTTCATATTAACTAGGAATTGTGCTTTTTTTTGGATTCCATCACATCAAGCATATTGTGAGACCACACATGGAATTTCTGCTCCGTAACTAGAATGATAGCAAGATTTTCACTTGGATAAAGGCAAAATGGTTTCAATGGATTAACGAGGTGGTTAGAATTAGGGTTGATAGAATCAAAATTTGAGTTCAAGAAGCCATTGAAAGAGGAAAATGGATAACAATGTGAGAAGAAACGATTCAGAGAGAAAAGAGAGGAAAATCTAAGAAGAGAATTTCTGATTAATCAACCTCAATTTTGTACAAGAGTTTACAAGTATATATAACCAGGGACTGAATGAATTTTGTTATGAATATAACAACCATAACAAACTATAATTAATGATAACTAACTCATTAAGACATCAAAACTATGAATTCTAATCTACTCAGGAAGCCCAAGCCCAATGCTAACCCATCATACCTAATAGTTTAAACTCAGAAAACATCTGTAAATTACCCAAACCTCCACCACTAGACAGACCCAAATGAGATTATAGAGTCTAATGTAGTTAATGAATATCAATGCACTTCTTTATTTATCGGCAAAACATAAACAAAAATTGGGAAGGAAATATATGCATAAATATTAAATTATAGTTTCAAATTGACAACACACCTTGTCAATCCTTCCATTATTAGGTCTGGCTTTTGTATCAACGATCCAATTTTGATCCCATTCAGCTGGTAAATCTTTTCCCTTACGACCAGTTTTTTTCTTTGACGAGCTTGAAGGTGAGCTCCCAATTGCAATTTCAAGCTATACACATAATAACCCCAACAAAAACATATGTTAAATGCATATTGTTGAAAACTATTAAAGTTATTTCAACCAAAAATGTATGTAAGAATTCTCAAAAGATTAAAAATGTCAACAAATATATTTGGATGATCAAATTGGTGAATTTCAAATATTTGGAGACTAAAATATTAATGACATAAAACTTCATTTTGATTATCTAAAGATACTTGTGTTATTAATTTAGCTTTTAAAAGATATAAAATTCAACAAGTCGACTTTAAGAACTAAAATAGTGAAAAAATATTTCAAGTACTAATTTCACATAAACAATTTGGAAAACAAAATAATAATGTTTTAGCAAAAAAAAATCAAAATAATATTAAATGTGAATATATATATATGTGTGTGTGTGTGTGTGGCCGCGCGCGCGTACGCGCGTGTGTATATGTAGATAAAAAGAGACCCAAATGGATTTATATAGTCTTGTGTAGTTAATGTATATCAATGCACTTCTTTATTATTGGAAAAACATAAAAAATTGGGACGGAAATATATGCATAAATATTAAATTATAATTTCAATTTGACTATATACCTTGTCAATCCTTTCATTATGATGTCTGGTTTCTGTATCAACATCCAAGTTGCGATCACATTCAGCTGGTAAAATTTTTTCCTTACTACCAGCTTTTTTCTTTGATGAGCTTGAAGGTGAACTCCTAATTGCGATTTTATGCTATACACAAAATCACCCCAAAAACATATGTTAAATGCATATTGTTGAAAACGGTTAAGACTTATTTTATCCAAAAATGAATGTATGATCAACTTATAGTTTTCAAAAAGAATTTTGTTACTAGTTTAATTATCAAAAGATTAAAAATGTCACCAAATATCTTAAGAGGATCAAATTGGTAAATTTTAAATATTTGGGGACTAAAATATTGACGACATAAAACTTTATTTTGATCATCTAAAGATACTTGTGTTATTAATTTAGTTTTTAAATGATTGAAAATTTACCAAGTGGATTTTAAGAACTAAAATAGTGACAAACACATTTCAAGTACTAATGTCACATAAACAGTTTGGAGAACAAAATGAAGTTTTAGCAAACAAAATTAAAATAATCAAAGTCAGGACAAAATTAAAGTAAGGAGAAATATTATTAAATGTGAATATATATATATATATATATATATATATAACAACTGAAGTTGTATTATCTTGACCAAAATTAAATATGGAAAAACTTACTACCTGTGGGAAATTATGAATTTCATCACTATTTGCTAGTTTGTATGAAATTGGTTTCGCCTTCATAGGTACCTCCAACATGGATTTCTTGGAAATTTCCTCCTGAATTAAACATACAAGTGAAATGATATACATATTTATCTCTACAAAAATTTACAATACATATATATCTGCACGAAATACAAGATTTTTCTTTGGAAAGAAAAACACAATAAGTGTGATGTTGTCGATGAGAAAAAAATTAAAAATTTAAAAATTAAGATTGTAAGCTAAATACTTCATGTCGTAATGCATTGTTAAACAAAAAAGTCTTATAGATTCTATCTATCTATCTAATTATTTATTTTTAAAAAAGTCAATCTACTTCTACATAAAAGTAGATACTTTCAAGTATTTTTGCGAGAGCTGTGACAACGTAAAACCAAAACATCAAGAATCATCCATCACATATATAATGACATGATGACACGAAACCGAAGCTCCTTCATCTAATTGCAAGTTTGGAAAGTGGAAAAAAAAAAAGCTTTTGGATTATACGCCATGTTGTTTGCATGAAGTTTAGAAAAACGATTAAGTTTTTTAATAATTTTTCTATAACTACAGCAACGTTTTTTTAAGTAAAAATTTGTAGCTTATTGAAAAAAATGTTTTACTTTAATATGTTATCTCCTTCTACAATTTAAATTTCTACTATTACAAGCAATTGTTTTTTCATCCAAAAATAAAAGTTTATCTTGAAAATCACTTTTTAATAATACACCCAAAAAAATTATGTTATGATCGGTTATGAGAATAATCAATTCTTAAAATAATCAACTTTTTAACAACTAATCCAAACACCAAAGTTTTACAATTTGGGTAAGCTCCTTATTTGCAACATCAAGATTTTAGCTTAATGGACTGTGATTGTGTTAAGTAATGGTCGACAAAACACACCTACCACATTTAGATTTAGACACATTTAATGTAATGTAATGCAATAACAACCACAATTCCACCGTGATCGTAATTTAAACCCTTGTCCACTTTCTTTTGTCGTCCTGACAGAAACTTGATCTACTAAGAGAATGCAAAAAGAATTAATAACACAGACAAACTCAAGATGTCAAAAAAATGAAAACATAAAAAAGACGCAGTTCCTTAACCCTCTTGCCAACAAAGAACTGCCATTACTGGCAAACCCCAAAATAAGAATTTTAGAGATTGTCGACCAAGTTAGTTTCTACCAGAGTATATGTTGCAGCAAAAAGCTCTCAAATCGTGACCATCTCAAACTACAATCTTGGTCAATTCATGGAACGATAAGGATTTCATATAGTCATGAGAATAAAGTGTTAGATCTACAAGATTTTCACACAAGAAATCAAATGATACACAAATCTGACAGATCTAGTCATTTTTTTCATCTTTGAGATGTAATCCATCTGATGAATTATTGATCTTCGAGGACAAGGGTTTCACAAAAAGAAAAGAAAACTAGATATATAAAGTTTTCAAAGAAATCACATGCACCAGTATTTGAAGAGGGAAATTTTTGAAAAGATTGAAATTGGGTGGGTGAATATATAGTTCAAAATCTACAACAAAGATCATGCGATTAGAGCTCAAACCTGTTCTATGTTTGACCATTTAGCTAGGTTGAGAAGTGGAGCTTTTGACGAGTATGCTGGGTTGGGAACCTCTTCGGGATAATTTGATAAGTTTGATGAGTTGCAATGCATAGTGAGTACTCAATTGGGATTGAACAAAAACCAGAGAGAACCAGAGTGTATTTTTCCTCCTTTCAACTCTTTATATTGGTGTATTCTCATTCTTTTCTTTTGATTACTCCCTGAACTCTTTTTATAAATTTCAATTGCTTATTTTCATACAAAAATAGTACTATTTCGTGCCCGGTGTTTGTCAAGTCTAGCCACTACGTGGATCCCATGCCGAAATTCTGTGTCTACTTATATAAAAGTAAATTAAATTGAATAAAAATATTAATTTTTAATAATTTTCTTAAAAGGTAATGGAGTAAAAATATAAATATATAAAACTGAATTAATTATTTTTACACGAAAAAGTATTTGATGATATATATACATTTTAAATAATAATTTCTATTAAATAATAAATGTTTCTTTATAGGCAATTAAATAATTAATGTTATAATAACAATTCAATGACCAACATTATATCAATTTTATAAATGAAATTACATAGAAGTTTGAATATATTCTTATTATCTTATAATTAGAAGCATGTTATGTGAAAATTATATGGTAAGTTTTCAATAATATTGGATATAAAAGTTTAAAATATTAGTCTTTGACTTATTTAATCATCATAATCTATTTAATAATTATCTTTATACTATTTTTTGATACATCATTATCTTTTTATTGATATTCAATACATCATTATCTTTAGACTTTAAGCAAGAAGTGTCAAGTATTAATATTTAATTTATAAATTCTAATTATAAATTGAGAGTCATGGTTAAGAATGTATTAAATTAAATAATAATAAAATAGTGAATATGTAAAAGAAAAAATAATCAATACAAGTTTGAAAACTAGTAATTAATATATTTATTATTTTGAATAACAAAAAGATAAAGTGAACGTTTTCTACATTCAATTAAAGAAATTCTTATAAAATGTTTTAATTATTTTCTGGGTTGTCCTTGAGCATTAGCTTGCTTGGTCATGTAACAAGTCTGTAAGCTTTAGGAAAGGTGGGCACTAAATGCACCACACCAATTTCTGGCCTCACCACACACTTTTATTTTTTTCCAAAAATACCCATCGCTAAGAAACTAGTTTCTGAGCAAGGTTTTAAGTTTATACACCATACCACACAGAAAACAAAAACTAGTTTCTGTTACAAACAGAAATTAGTTTCTAAGCGAGAAAATACTCCAATCACGCAGAAAACAGAAACTAGATTTTGTTTATAACAAATTCTAGTTTCCGAAATGTAGAAAACGTTACATTTGAACTAAACATATTGAAAACACAAAATTAAGACAATTAAAAGCCAAAATCAAACAATTAAAATCAAAAAATTCAAATATTAAAATCTTTAAGATTTGAATTTATTGACTTTAAAAAATCTATTCATATTATTGTTTAGGGTTTGGATATTATGAAATTTTTGTTTGATTTGAGTAGTTATTTGTGAAATTTCAGACTTTGTATGTGTTTGAATTTTTTTATTTAAATTGTGTGATTTCGGCTTTAAATTGTCTTAATGTTATGTTGTTTGTGTGTTTAATTCGAGTGCCACACTTTTTTTGTAATTTCATAAAGTAGAATTTGTTATAAACAAATTCTTGTTTCTGTTTTCTGCGTGATATGATTATTTTCTCGCTCAGAAATTAATTTCCGTTTGTATCAAAAACTAGTTTCTCTTTGAATCAGAAACTAGTTTTTGTTTTCTGCATGGTGTGGAGTGTAAATTTAATATCTCGCTCAGAAACTAGTTTCTGAGCGAGGGGTATTTGTGGAAAAAAATAAAAGTGTGTGGTGAGGCCAGAAATTGGTGTGGTGCATTTAGTGCCCACTTTTAGGAGATTGGAGGTCCAATGCCTGTAGGAATAGGAGATTTAGTTTAGAATGAGTGTCTGAGTATTTGTTTATCTAAAACAAATTATTTCTGGGGTATATATGCTCTATTTTAGGACCAAGATTGATTATTCAAGGCTAATCTATGAACCATGGATCATAGGTTCCTCTCAAGTTGAGAGGAACCTATTAATAGGTTTTCACCGAAGGGTATGATGTATCCTTATCATTGTATCAATACTTGTGTCAAATTTAAAATCACCATTAAAATTATTAAAAATAACTCTTAGGAACGAAAAAATATTTTGCGCTTGTAATGCATAGGTTAAGAACATAAAACTAAATTTTTTTTTATAAAAATATATTTATTACATTAAAAACATTAAATTCATTTATTAAAAAATTTATTTTCCAAAAACAAATTCTAGTTATTGTTTTTTTAATCTATTAGTCAAATGCATAGGTTATATAGTCAAACCATAATACCGCTATTTAATGCTTTTTCTTTTTTATTTATGATACATTTATTGTTGTTGACTCCTCATTTAATATTTTTGTGAGTTTTTTATATACTTTCGTTTTTGAGTCTTGCTAACAAGGAGTGTCCTTATTTATTTTGTTCATAGGAAAGTAGTACAACGGGGAATCGAACCTCGTACCTACACACGCAAGGCGCTCACCAACTGAACTACATGAGTGGGACAAAAACGATACACTAAATACACCTTTGATTAACTCTGTACTATCCTTTTTTTGTTCCAAAAATTTGTTGTTTTACATATTTAAGATTAATTTGGATTTGGTCATTTGGATCCTCTCATGTTATTTTTTTTTCATGTTTCTCATTTTATCATTTTATATGAGAAATAGACAACAAAAATATAGTAGGACCGTCTATCATCTCACATCATTCATTAGAAATTTTTGCTGTATCTATCTCCCTCATAGGATGAGGAACATGACCAAAAAGGAATATGAGAGGATCCAAATCCCATTTAATTCTTTTCTCTCATCCACGCCTACATTTAATAAAATTTAAGCGAATACTGGGTTGTTAGAGAAAAATAAATTAAAATATTAAAGATATAAATGAGGATATTTCACTCAAAAGCGTGTTAAAAAATTACATAATAATTTTTTTTAGTATGTATGTAGAATCTTAAATAACAAAATAAATGGATCGGAGCGAGTACTTAAAAAAGTATGAATTAAAATGTATCTTAATTTTTAAAATAATAAATACTCACATTTTCTATGAAGAGTTTAAATATGTGTATCTTTAACAACTATCCTAAGAGCACTTGGTAACATTTCCTTTATTTTTAATCTATCTATCTTTCGTGTTTTTTTCTTGTCACAATACATGGCATCATCTATAAGTTACAGTGCCAAATTATGCACTAATTCAAGGATCAAGATCAACTCATTTTTTAAACTATCATGACCATCTCTTGTTACTAAAATATGAACCATCAATTCTTCTTAAAAACTTATCAATGGTCATAGAAAAAACCCGTCATGTCACACATTAAAATCTCTGCATTTCATTAGTAGTCGTTATTATTTTGGAGAAAATACAAATTTTATCTTTTATGTTTGAACAATCCGTTCTTAATCATTTTGGTCCTTTATCTTTTTGTTTGTCAATTTGGTCATTTATCTTACATATGTAGCTTAACAGTAATGTTAAGTTCATCCTCAACATGGCATTAAAAATTTTAATTCTATAAACCTTAGGGACTATTTTCATAAAATAATGTGAAATAAATCACAATATTGTAGATAGTAGATATCTTAAAAGATGAAATTGAAATCAATTAAAAACATGAGAGATTATAATAAGAAAACTGAAGTATGCATTTTATGTATGAATATTATTTAGTTAGGGCTAAAATACAACTTTGGTCTTTTATCTTTTTGCGAATTTCTATGTTGGCCATTAGTCTTTTTTTTTTGTCAGTTTGGTCTCTTATTGTTTTACGTCATATTAGTCCTTTTGCACTAATATCATTGAGTGCTTTAGTGGAAATACCATAACGATGTTGAGGTTAATATACTTTTAAATTATTAAAAAAAAAGATGAAAGCAATCTTTTGGGAGAAGAAGTCTCATATTGTCTAGGATAAGAGCTATGATAGCCTTTATAAGGTCTTAGGCAACCCTCTCCTTGTGAGCTAGCTATTGAGGAGAGTTGGACCTATGTCATTTCTAAGATGCTATCAGAGTCCATCCTAAAAAATAGGGCAAAATAAAAATTCAAGAAAAAAAAGGTGCACAAAGTCTAAGAATAGGGCAAAATAAAAATTCAAGAAAAAAAGACCTTGCCCATAACTTGAAAAATAAAATGGCCGATTAAAAAAATTAGCAAGTCACAACTAGACCAAAAACAAAATTCAATTGGACTTGAGGGGGATATTAAATGTTCTCCCTCAAGACACCTTTAACTTGCTGGGGATATTAAAGATAGGGTTTTTTTAACTTGTGCCGATGAGACACAAGTTAACAATGATAAGTAGCCAATGAAATTTTAATAAAAAGGAAGCTACTAAGTAGTGGGTGGTTAGAGGTTTAGTGGTTGCACTCAGGGTATAGTAAAAAATATAAATTCAACTATTAAAAAATTTAAATTAATCATTGTTAACTTGTGCCCATGGGCACAAGTTAGAAAAACCCTTAAAGATAACACTCAAAACATAACTAAAATAGATACTTAGTTCTTATAAATATAGATAGACCTTACTAATAGTTAGTTTTGTATTCTATTCTAACTAATCCCATTGATTAGGCTTTAAAATCACTCTGTATATATTGCAGAGACTCAGTTGTATTTTCCAAGATTATATTCAATAACAAATTATGAATTTTAACATGTTCTCTTTCTCTCTATCTCTTCTATCCCTTCACTGAGGATAAATCCATAACACAATCAATGATGTATGCATAAAAGTACCAATATAGTGTAAACAAAAAGATAAATGATTAAATTGAAAAAAAAGGATAAATAATCAAAGTAAGAATTCGTTAAATATAAAGGACTAAAGTTGTATTTTAATCAAATGTTAGTAATGACTTTTGGGTTTTAACATAACTCTTTTATTTGGAGGAAGCATTCCTGACTACAAATGGGCACAAAAAGGTTGAAGTGTTCCAACAAAAGAGAGCACATTGAAGAGACTAAAGAGAACGTGTTCTAAAAGCCGGGTTGTCCAAGGCTATGAAACAAACTTCGATTTGGCAGTATGTGTTGCATGCCAGACTTTCAACATTGAATTTTGCTGTCATTTCATTGTTGTCTTTCCATATTTCATCTATTTAGCTCCTGACTTGGACTTACGTTAGTTGTCTAAACTTAACCTATGGTCTAACTTGGTATCTTCTTTACCTTCTATAGCCCTTCCTTCTTTATGAATATATGTTGTCAAAGACATATATTTATAAAGAATTAATGACATTTTGACTTTCATGCATGCAATAATCAATTCAACACAAGTATCCCTTTTAATTTCCTAAAGGCTACTTTTCCCTTTTGGTTAGCATAGGAAAATCACAAAACTCACAAAAAATATGTAAAGAATATCATTCCCCGTATATGTCTCTTAAATCATATATAAGTTACACACACATATGGGTCAAGACACCAAGTGTCAACGGTAAAATGACACTAACCATGACTTTATATAAATATTCACTTTCACTAATCTAATGCTTGAAATGAAAGTTTATATGGAGTATATCAACCTAACAAAATTTAATATCATTTGACAATTTATTGATACTTCATTTGAATAATATATTTTAACGTAATACATGTTTTTTAAAATAAAAGTAAACTTTTACTTCTATATTACATATTTATAAATATCCAAATCATATAAGATTTAGTGTGCGCATATATACTAGTGGGGTGGCCCGCAATGGTGGATCATGAGTAGGGGAGCCACTTAATATTGATAAACATTTTATGTTATTATTTTTTTATCCAATTTAACTATTTGATCATTTTAAGTTGAAGTTATGTGCAAGTTTAAATTCTAGGTTGCTTAGTCATTTATGCATTTTTTTTCTCTTGAATATATATATATTAAACTTTGTGATCTTTCTAAGTAATTGTATCTTTTTTAAAACGTATGAAATTAATTAAAAAAACTTTATTAGAATATCAAAAATTAAAAGCTAAATAAAATGAAAAAAAACTAAAACAAATATGAAGCAAAATTAACTATTTTTATGATATTTATTACAAAATATCTAAAATATTCTCAATAATTAATTCATTTACTATATTTTTAATGAACATGTTTTTCTCTCTATAAAGGTTATATAATAGGAGATAATTTTTTAAAAAAATTACTTTTTTAAGATGAATGTTTTAAACCAGTAATCCTATGTAATTTATATGTACTAACTCAGCACAATCTGATTCGCAAATGATCCTTCTATACCCTAAAGACCATGACTGTTTGAAACCAATATCAAGTGAATGCAATTTTGCATGCAAAGGGCCTCCCATGTTTCTATTGCAGGTGAAACTTGAAACCCACTGAGAGTCTCAAATTACACTCCACCACCCTTGCGCGGCTTGATTTGATTCCAGCTGCCATCTACAAATTCCTGAACTAATAGATATATGTTTTGAATAACATAGCTACTAGAAAAAGCTTGGCTCTCAAAAACACTATTGTTCCTCCATTTCCACAACCACAAAAGAATGGTAATTAGTAACAAATTATTCTTGTGCTGCATAAACCCAGAAAATCAATGTTGAAATTCCATATCACCATCAGCATTTGGGACTATCGTGCTGAAATGGTTCCATATGGGTCTTGCATATGTACACTTGTGCATAATATTATCAATATCTTCTTCATAATGGCCACAACTAGTGCAAGATGAAGAATGTGCCATATGACAGTTAAATCTTTGCAAATTTGTTGGTAGAGCATTGCATCCCACAAACCGCAAGAAAAACACACATTCTCAAAAGCAATGCATCTCAAAATGAGTCTCGAAATCTCGTCAGGATGGATCATCATTTGTAGTAAGGCAATCATGACAACAACAAGAAGAAGAATAATAGTAACCATTCATTTGGTTAGACCAAAGAATAGCATCATCCCCATTAGCTTGTTGAGGAATATGTAAATAGCTTGTTGAGGAATATGTAAAGATTGAGTTTCTTCTCTTACCTCACTAAGCAGTAACGTAAAGAGAGATGAGAAATCCTAAATATCATGCTTGTTTGTTGCAGATAGAACACTACCTCCTTTTAGATGGCAGTGCATTTACCCTGAGTTTATGGTCCACTTCAATGAAATTAGCAACCAATTTGCTGAGCATAGGAATATTACAACCTCTTGCACTTCTTATAGAGTCCAGCCTATGACCCATTCATTAGACTTCAAGAAATAAATGAGTTGTTCTTCCTCCGTTTTGGATAGAGCATTACTGATTACAATTGTTTTATTACCTCCTTCTACGAGAAAAACTTAACATATTTCAAATGTGAAGGTAATAATTATAGCTCAAACATGTTCTCTTTAATCGGCATGTCTTGAGGTAACTTCTCAGATTGAATTTCTTCCAAAGAAATCTCTTTAGAAGAGTTTAGTTCTTTTAAGCATTCATCAATCTCTCTCTTCTTCATGAACATCCTTACAAGCATTAATCAAAGCTTTTTCCAATGGACTGGCTTTATACACTTGTTTCCTTGCTCATAGGAAAACTTCATCAAAAACATCCATCTTGAAACATTGTTGCAACAGGATGTTGCATAGCTTCAAACACATCAAAGTTGACTTCACCATCATGTACTCTGACCTTTAATTTGTCATCATTCACAACAATGATGACTTTAGGAATACTATTTGTTTTATGTACTAGGAGATTACTAAGATATATATAGAACCGTATATCTCATGGTTATAGTATTTCAGTTACCTTGAAGCCGGAGAAGGAGCGAGACAAGTTAAGACTTGGAACTTTGATTTATTTCATTAGTATATATAGGTAGGAAAAAAAAAGATGTTCTTAATGTTTAAGTTTTAGAACCATGTTTTTATTTCCTTTAATTTTGGGCTTGTAATAAAGAGTCGGGAATGTTTTAGATTTCTCAAACTTAGTTCTAATCTTTTCTATATCCTAAATGGCATTGAAGGTGTTCACACATTAAAATATTTCAGTTTTGGAATTAAGAAAAAAAAAGTTTATTGTGAAGTTATGATTATTTCTTTTAATAAAACAATTGCAATAATAAGAGTACTAGAAGTTAAGTACACAAAAAATATAGAAAAAGGACAAAAGTCTAACAAATGGGAAATTCCCCATAAGAATACAACTCCGATACAAAAAAACAAAAAAAAAACCAAGAGCATGTCACCATAGCATGAGAATAGCAAACAAGAAAACTCCCTTGTGATAACATGTTGAGAAACAGTAGCACAGTTCATTTGTCAAAGGCACACACATCTTGAGTATAAGATCCGACATAAACATCTTGGGTAAGGTGATACAATCTCAGTAATGTAACCCAACTTAAAAACCTGTTGACAAGCCTTTGTAGTGGACCTACCTACATTTATTTTCAGATAAGTACATATATGGGGTTGTGGTCCTAGGCCCAAATACCTTAGTTGCGCTAGTTGAAGTTATCTAACCTTATGTCACAATTTGTTGACGAGGTTTATCGGTTTTGACATTTATTCTTTCTCCATGTAGATACAGAATTGATTTTGTTTCATGCATACACCGAATTTCTTCGCTACCTAAAAGGGAGAAACTGTGCTGGTGTTTCCAAGTTAACTAGTTGATAACAACACTTTATTGTTTTAGTACCTCCCTCTGATTTCTTGACAAAGGTTTAATTTTGAAATTCAGATGACCTAAAGGTATGTTTATACAAGTTTTTAAATTCACAATCACATTCCACACATGTAAATGCAAATGTTTGTAGAATTTCATAACGGAAGAAGAAGTGGTGAAACTCACAAATCTGTATCCCAAATTTGATGTCCTCCATTCCACTGAGTGTTTTTCTGAAAAAAAAAGAAGAAACATTCATGAGAACCAACTGTTAAAAAAATATTAGTGAGATGTGAGTATATTCTCAAAGAAGCGTGCATCAATCAATGCATTTGTCTTCATCTTTAATTTGTAAATAAAGGTTCTTTTCCAATTTTAAAATTGCTCAAATAAGAAAGATTTGCTCCTTTGTGCTCGCACTCTTGTTTCTTCATTTAATCGACGAGAAATTATCTAATGGACAAATTGGGAAGAAAAATGAAGAAACAAGAGAGGGAACACAAGCGGGCAGATTTTTCATGATGAAGCAATATCAAAATTGGACAATGCAACGAAGGAAAAGGACATTTACAAGTTATAAGTGAAGGCAAATGCATTGATTATTGCTAACTTCTTTGAGAAGATACTTTCAACTCACTAAGGTTTTTCCAACAATATGGTTCCCATGAATTTTTTTCTGAAAACAAATGGTGTAATGGAGAAAGCAAATTTGGTATACGGATTTGTGAGCTTCACCACTCCTTCTGACGCTGTGAAATACTACCAACATTTTCATGTACATGTGTTGAATGTGAACGAGAATCTGAAAACTTGTATAAACATACTTGTAGGTCATGTGACTTTCAAAATTAAACATTCGTCAAGAAATCAAATGGAGGTACTAGAAGAATAAAGTGTTGCTATCAACCAACTTGCAACACCAACCGGGTTTCTTCCTTTTAGGTAGCTTAGGAATTCAATGTATGTATAAAGCAAAGTCCCCTTCTCTATCTGCAAGGAGAAAGTAAACAACATAACGTAACAAACCAATCGTGTCACTATTTGATTTAAATCGGTTATGTGTCTCTTTTTATCTACATCCTTTTTTGTATGGTTGATTGTTAAATACTTAGAGAGACTCATTGAAAGAAGGGAGCAAAGTTGTTGAAAAATAAAAGAAAGAAAATATTGCAAAGAAAGGAAAAGAAAGAAAAAGGAGGGGAAAAGACCCACAAAAGCAAGGAAAGCGATATTGAAAAAAAAGAGAAAAGAAAAGGAAAATTATATGAAAAAAACTGAAAAAGAGAATAAAAGTTTATGCCTCTATATCTTTTATGATATTTATCATGTTTTGTTGTTTTTCCATCCTTTTCCATTTTTCATTGTGTATATATTATCATTTAATTTTGCTTAGGCTTTTCATCCATAATCATTGTTCTCATTAATTCCTTTTATTTTGTTTTTAGCTAGTTTCTCTTTCTTTTATTCCACCCTCACCTAAGCCCCATTACAACCATCGAAAGACCTTTTCATTTGTTCAAGCATACATGATAGGCAGTGGAGATTGTGAGAATATATGCAAGTCTATGGTACTATTTCACATTTAGTGGCCATGAGTGAAAGACAAGCACAAACACTTCAGTGAAAGAGAGTAAACACTTACCTTTGTGAGAATTGTACTCATGTTGCTTTGTTTTATTTGATACTATCATTTCTTGGGATTGATTGGCATTGTGACAAAACTTACTCATTCTCATCTTAGATTGTACCTTGAGAATATGTGGGTTCTTAATAGATGTTGCCTATCTTGTCCGATTGTAAATGATTATCATGATTGATATTCTTTTGTAATGCTAATTGCCATCACACTTTTTATCTTGATCCCTTGAGTTATTCAGGCCTTTTTAGTAGTGTTTTAGTAGAAAATTGCATGAGAAACAAGAAAAAAAAAATCCTTTGACAAAGATCTAAGTAATAGTTAGGAACTTGGTAGAATTAGTAGTTTTTCCTTAGAATTTCGCTACTTTTAATCTTTTTTATTCTTGTGTGTGTTGAAGGAATCAGAAGAGAAAAGATCAAAGAATGGAGCATTAAACTTGAATAATAGAAGCAAAAAATTGCTAGAGGAGAATAATTCGCGTCTTAACGCACCAAAGAGGGTGTCAAGACACAAAACCATGCTTTCCTCACCGTCATGGCGCGTCCTAACGCACCATATCAGCGTCTAGACATAAAAGTCACCTTACATATATAGAAACGGATGGATAGGTAAACAACTTAAGAGGGGGAGGATGAATTAGGTTGAACAAAAACGATAACTTTTTTTATAGCTTAGGGAAGAACAACTAGATACGCAACAGAAAATTTAAGTTCTATGTCTTGAATCAATTTGAATCCCAAAGCATAATTCAAGAGATCAAATATCAATGGAAAAAATGCACATAAAAACGGATCAAGATTTTCTAGATTAGTTTTATTCAATATTCAATTAAAATTTCTAGAGTATAATGAATGTTTCTAGAGTATAGTGAATGTTTCTATGATTGATTTTACACAAGCCCAAGTTGATTATAAGCTTCAATGACAAAGTAAACAGTTGAATGGTTTTGGAATATGATCAATATACGTAAAAGAGATGTGTAAGAGAGACAAAATACAAGAATATATTGTGGTTCGGTATTCTAACCTCTTCTAGCTTTCACTAGAATGTTACACTATCTTACAAACTTTACACAAATGTTTACAAGATATTACAAAGATTGATTTTCCTCCTAGAAATCTACCCACCAAACAATGGGCTTTATTTTCTAAACATAAGCCTAAGCCCAAAACAAGTTGTCCAAACATATGGAGAACCAACACAATTAAGTACAAATAAGTGCATAAACTCATGATAAAATCACTTAATTCTAACACTTATTAAACTCTCCTCAAGCAAAGTAGTTGAATTCTATCAAACATATACAACAAAAAACACAATTTTTACAAAAAATCAATTCCAAATTGTTCAAACATCTAGAACACACTCAATCTATTTACAAAGAAAAGTAGATCCTGAATGGAGATACTATTTTCAAATTCAACAAGAACAAGACCGACATGCATTTATTTTAAACAAGAAAAATAAGAACAAAAAAAATAGTTTTAACTAAGGGAATACTCTCTCAATGTCTCCTTAAGGTAAGTGTTTCTCTCCTTTTATCAATGAGATCATTGAATTTGACTTTACTAGTCATTTTCAATCAAACAATTTACACATTTTCAGACATGAATCTTAAGGACTTTACAAAGGGTTGTAATGTGGTTTGGATTCAAAGAATATATTTTTCAGGATAATCAAAATGAGATAGAACATTAATTTTTTGTATCCTTTTCAACTATTTTCTCCATATTTGAATTTTACCACAATTTTTTTCCAATAAACTCCTCTTTATTCATTTCTTTTCCAAGCACTTTTTTTATATTGCCTTTACTAATTTTTGAAAGGAGAATCTTGTCACAACTTGCTTCGTTTTATACCAACCATCATACTTCCATTTGAAACCCAATCTTAAAAATATGCACTAATGTTCTTCTCCGTATGTATGGGAAATGAATTTTTCATTTAGGTTTAGGGTGCAATTTTTAGAAAAACCATCAAGGCTCAAATGAGCTACCAATAAAATGGATTTAACATTTTCGTAATTGGTTGGCTTTTAGGCTCTTAATTTCTTAAAACCAAAGCAACTATGCCTTAATCATTTCCATGCATTCATTGCTTAATAGCAACAAAAATAAATCCAGCAAAATCAATTAACAAAATCAATGAGACTCTCAACATTTTTGTGGTTGCATACACTCACATGGTTTTAGGCTTTATTCCCTCATTCAAAACATTGTATTGTCCTTATTATTTAACTTGCTCAAATTATGCACAAATTTTACTATATTCAATTTTTAACTCTAACTTTGAAATATCATGAATTCTATTATAGATTTAAAAAAATTATTTGAAATATAATCTTTGTTAAAAAAAATTTTAAAATCAAACAAAACAATAAAATAACTTATTTAAATGCTCAATAAACAACCAACAAGCGTATATCGAATCAGTTCCTAAGAAAGAGACGTGGTTCACAATGGAACACTTAAATATGAAGTCTTTTCTTAGCCAGAACCTTTTTCAAATTAAAAATTCATAAAAAAAATAATATATACATGTCAAATTAGCATATCCAAATGTTTCAATTTTAACGAGGTCAAATGGTAATACATGAGCATTTTCCAGCATAGCACACTCACAAACTAATCAGTACCATACTCAGCGTTGGCTGAGCGAGTGTCCTTTAATACAAGAAGTTGATTTTGTCATATGTCAAGTGTTAATACCACCTTCCTTTTGGGGAATAGGTGCATATCAAAGGCCATCATAATTCACAAGACAAGTACCCATACTATGCTATTAGCACGTGCAATCTACAAGGTGAACTATGGCAATGTCATAAGATGCTTCTCTTAATTTTGCACGTGATCTCTTAAGATTCTTTGGAGAATCAGAATAAGGAAATAAATCAATAAGGAAATAAATCTATAAGATTTAGAGAAATATTAATTTTGTAAATCGATTTTATTAGGATTTAAAATCGTTTCTGTTGCCTTATAAATAAATTACAACGGTTGATCCATTTATTTTTGGATTCGTTATTTTTTAGATTTTATTTCCATTAACGTTTGATTTATGAGGATAAAGTTTAAATTAATATTTTGGATGTGATTTATTTAATTATGTTTGTTTTTTTTCAAACATTTCAGGGTTTGACTTTGGTCAAATATTTCAGGGTTTGACTTTAGTCAAACATTTAGAGTTTGACTCTTTGGTCAAATATTTTGGAGTTTGACTTGGTCAACATTTAGAGTTTGACTCTGGTCAAAATTTGGAGTTTGACTTTAGTCAAAATTTTGTGTGTGACTTTGGTCAATATTTAGAGTTGATTTTGGTCAACATTTAGAGTTTGACTTGGTCAATATTTGGAGTTGACTTTGGTCAACATTTGGAGTTTGACTTTAGTGAAAATTTGAGTTTGACTTTGGTCAAACATTTAGAGTCTGACTTTGATCAAACATTTAGAGTTTGACTTGGTCAAACAATTTTTCCTTTATTAATTTAGCGATTCACATAAAGAAAGTGTAAAACTATATGGATGTATGTGGAAAGGTTCGGGCTAAGAAAAGACTTTGAATTTAAGGAAAGATGGGAAATAATATAAAAAAAATGGAAACTAAGGGCTTGTTTGAAATGATTTTAGTTTTTAATTTTTAAAAATTGTATTATAA
This sequence comes from Cyamopsis tetragonoloba, assembly GCA_037177725.1. Lineage (NCBI taxonomy): Eukaryota > Viridiplantae > Streptophyta > Magnoliopsida > Fabales > Fabaceae > Cyamopsis > Cyamopsis tetragonoloba. Next base: position 23,393,885 of record CM074122.1, read on the forward strand.
GAGCAGTTTTCAGTACAAATTTGTGTGTAAATTTCGAAAACTAAAAATTAAAAACCAAAACAAGTTTTAGATATTTTCAAATTTTGGTTTTTAAATACGGTTTTCAAAAACTATTTTTGAAAACTTGTCTACCAAACAGGTTTTTTAGTTTTCTGTTTTTAAAAACAGAAAACTATTTTCAATAACAGAAATCAAAAAAGCCCTAAAACCTCTCAAAAAGAGACAGAACTAAGGTAGTGTTTGATAACAGTCCAGAATAGAATGGAACGGAATGGAATAGAACACAACCATATACTGTGTTTGGTGACCATGGAACATAACAGAGCTGTATGTATTGTTTTGTATTCAGTGTGGATTAAAATATAAAAAATATTTTTTTTGTAATACATATAAAATTTTACTTTACTTGATAGAAATTATAAAACTAAAGAAAAATAAAATAGTATATTTTAATTTATTTTTTAAAAAATTATGAATATAACTAAATTATAATTTTAAAATATATTAATTTTTGTATTAATATTTTATAAAAAAATAAATTATTAAATATAAACTTCTCAATAAATATAATTATTAAATATATTTTTAAAATTAATTATTAAATATAAATTATATTGAATATATTTTTTTATTTACATTTTTTATAAAAATATTTTTTAGTTGGAGAAAAATAATATAAGGCTTAAGAAATTTAAATATATATTATTTTGTTAATAAAAAATAATTTTATGAAAATAATGATAATTCTTCTGTTTGTGTTCTGTTCTATTCTCTTTTGTTCCACCATTTTCAATAGAACCAATCTGTCAGGTTCATTTGCCCTCTTGACTGACGTACCAAACGAAAAACAGTATGCAGTGTCTTGTTCCATTCTGTTTAAACACGTCTATCAAACGCTACATAAAATTGCATAATATATATATATATATAGTTGGGTTCAAATGACACCAATGTATCAAAGTTGTTGAATGACACCGCGCATAACTTTTTATAAAAAATGAATTTCGCCGATCCAACCAATCAATTAAAGTTTGTATGACATAGATCAACTATGCAAAATTTCATACCATTTGAAAATTTGTAAGTATGTAATCTAACAAATGAAATTTATTTCTATTTTAAATAATGTATTAGACGTTCAAGCAAAACATTCCGATAACGTATCAAATAGTTTTCAAATTGTATGAATTTTTGCATAGTTGATCTACATTATATAAACTTTCAATTGATTGGTTAGAACGACGAAATTCGTTTTTTATAAATAATTATGCACGATGTCATTTAAGAACTTTGACACATTGATAAATTAAAACTCAACTTTTATATATATATATATATATATATATATATATATATATATATGGGACCTAAATATTAGAGGACGGTATGCAAACATACATAGGTGAAGGTCCATGGACAGTCTGCAAAACCTGCAATTCTATCAGGTTTGGACTAATTTTTTACTGTTTAAAAATATGTTTAGACTTCACCTGAGCATTTCTCATATATTGTTTTTCAAAAAAAATTTAATTTACACATATGACATTTTCTTCTTTTTTTTTTTTTTTCTGGGTACAAACATTTTCTTCCTTTCAACAAACGAATGTGATTTACAAAATGATAAACTCCTAAAAAATTAACCAATAACAAACACAACATATCATGATGAGATCAAGACAATGCAGGTCCTCTAGGTTTATAAGAAGGAATTTCTTCTCCAAGTAAAAGTGCCTTTAAAATGGCCTCACATAAGCCACTATAGTGTACAATTAAATGGCCACCATCAGAAACTTCATGGTAGTGAATCCATGGCAGCTTCCCTGAAATGAATCTCTGGATTTGAGAGGGCACTACCTTATCCTCATACCCCTGCCAAATGTGAACTGAAAAACTTGTATTATTAGGAAAAGGGTTTGTTAGCTTCAATGGATCAAATTCCCAATTTCCAAATGCTACTATCCAATCACCCCGTAGAGTGTCAAACACAACTTGTTCTTTTAACTTTTCCTGTAAGAAGAAACAGATCATAATCAGAATTACTTTTTTTAGAAATGACATAGACCTAACTCTCTTTAGAAGCTAATTCACGATGAGAGGGTTGCCTAAGACCTTATAAAGACTATCATAGCTCTTATTTTAAACAATGTAGAACTTTTTCTCCTAACAACATTCAAGAGGTATTCAATGTGTGTTTTGATTTTCATTCACAAAAGTAAAGATTGTGTTAAATTGGCTTTTGTTTAACTCAATGAAAGAAATCTAGATCAATTCAAATTTGAAATCTGAAAGGAACATGTAATTATTTACCTTGGAAAGCATTGGGAACCCAGGAATTATCTTTAAGATATCTATATCTCTATTGTTGAAGAATGCAGGGTTTTTTTCTATGACAGAATTTGAAGGGAGCCACTTTTGTGTAACCCACCAATGCAATAGTTTAGGAAAATAGTTTGCAAGCCACAAAGCCCACTTGATAAGTTTCCTCCTATAGTCTTCTCTTACCAAACTATCAGGAAGTGAAGGCCATTGATAATTTATCACTGGGGCTATCATAGCTACACCTGCAAGCCTGCAAAATTTTTAACTTTCTGGTGAAATTCAGATTCTGTTTTTAAATCTCAAAAAGGGAAGCTTAAGCTTGTTTGGCTAGTCTTTGAGTAAACTCTCAAACCAGTCTCTGAAATCGTAAGAGTCAGACGTTGTGATGGACTAAAATGTACTTTGTTTTGAAAAGTGATGGACTAAAATGTTCCACACATATAATCTCCATGAATGTTTTGGGAGATTTACTGTTTTCATTTTTTATTTTCATAAATCATAAACATCAACAATAACAACAAGCATTTATCCTACTATGTAGAGTCAGCTACAAGGATCACATGATGTCATTGTGCTCTATCACAAACCATATCTTCTAAAATGTCATTAATCCTCTTAGGTCTCTCTCGTCCCCGTTTTATTGGGTTAACTACCATATTATTGAATCTCCTCACAGGTGCATTCAACGACTTTCTCTGCACACATCCAGACCATCTTAACCTTATTCATATTTCATTTCTTATATTCTGAAATTTATGTAGAGAACACTAAAACAAAGATGAGAATATTATTATTATTATTATTTATTAAAACAGAAAAAGAAAACAGAGACAAACAAAACAAAACCTTAGAAATTAAATATTGCGGATTGGAACTTACCTATTGGGAATGTAATTGAGGCAACTCCAGGTGGCATATGATCCCATTGAGACTCCAATAACATAAAATTTTGAACCTATTTGTAACTGATCAGCAAGTTCTTCAATATCAAGTGCTTCACTTTTCAGTGAGCGTTTGGGATTTGGATCACTTTCTCCATATCCAGCTCGATCATATTGCAGAATATAAATACCTAATTCTTCTATTAGTTCCTGTAAATTCATTGTCAAAGTTATCTTATACACAATTTGAATATTTCAATCAGTACTGCAGATTCTCTGCATTTCTAAGGTATCATGTTTTGAAAAATGCTTCTAAACGTTGAATCCATTACAATTTAGTGAATTTACAACTTAATGTAAAAGAAAAATCATAAAAGAACTTAATTGAAGTACTAATAGACCAAAATTATCACTGATTTGTGCTTAGCATCATTCAAATTAGTCTATTGAGATAAAATGAATAGTCCTTAATTGTGTAAAAAATTATTCAGTAAAGTCATTGACTTTACACAGAAAAAAAATCATTCTTATTAATCCTCTTAGGTCTAATAAGAACGATAATTTGTAAAGTCTATAATTAAAATTAAATTTTAATAAAGTTAGAGACTAAAATGACGGATACCTACACTACCATCAGAATCTGACAATCAACCATGTGGTTTTCCCCTATCGATAACATTGTTTCTCAGCTACAGTACTAATTAGATCTAAAATTCTAAATCCCCAAATTCAAATCAATGCAAGAAATTAAATTCTGTAGAGAGGGATAGAATTCAGTACTTGGGGTGCGAGAAAGTTCATATCTTTGGAGCTTCCAAATCCATGAACAATGATGATTCTGTATTTCGCTTTCTCCTTAGGAACACCCTTTTCTCTGTAAGCCAAGTACCTTCCATCACTAATTCTGATTCTTTTTGATGAAACCACAGATTCAAGATCATTAGTTTGAAGAACTGATTCATCAGAATTTGAAGGAGGAGGAGGAGGAAGTTGAGTTGCCTGGTAAAACATTCCCAGAATCCCTATCAGTAATATTGTTGCTGCTCTTGAAACCATTTTCCCTAGCAGAAGGAATAAATTAAAAGGGTAGATCTAGAACACATTATTTTAGTACAATAATAATAATTATTATTATTTTAATAATAATGATGATGATGGTGATGATCTCATAGATGTGTAGGAAGAAGAAGAAGAAGAATTGTAAAAATGTGAAATATGGTTATTGACTTGTGGGTAATGGATCTTAGAGTGGATTAATGGGAATGGTGGTTGAACTTGAATGGTTGAAGAGGGAAATTGTGTGTTTTGACTTTGGTGAATATTCTCTTCAAGGTTCCATAAAATATCATAGCATATCCTTATGTGGGAAAAAACAAAATAATAATAATGATAATAATAATAAAATAAAAAATAAAACAGATCATAGGGTCATAGCATTTTTGTTGGTTAATTGCCCCTTTCTGATGGTAAGGTTCGGACAATTTCATGTTGTTTTTTGCAGACTGGGCCACAGGAGTGATTGGCTTTTTATACTGAAAGCTTTGTCAGATTGTTCTGCATAATTATTTTATTTTCAAGTAATTAAAATATCATCTCAAAAATTATGATTGTCAATCAATTAAGCTATGAATTATGAAATCATATTTTTAATTTTTTTAAAATTAATAACCATCAATTTGATTTTTTCTTTTAGTCTTTATATTATTTAAAAAAGATAAATTAATTTAGTCCCAAAAATATATAAAAATAGAATTAATAGCTTTAATAGTCTCTAGCTTACAACCTATAAGCGTTTTAATTCCTGACTTAGGAGAATAAACAATTTAGTCATTGACTTTGTCTTTGATACGACTTTTTAATCTCCAATGTTATCTGGCCATTAAGGATTGACATGGTGACACGTCAAGTGCCATATGAGGTCTCCTTAATTGATTAAGGTATCGTTTGATCCAATTTATTTTCCTCTTAAAAGTCACTTTTAAGTTAAAGCTACAAATAAAAGGCTTAAAAAAAAAGTCATAAGGTGTTTGACAATTTCATTTATTTTAAAAAAAAAATTGATCAGTGGCGAGCGGCGGAGGGTGGCTGCGGGAGGTGGCGGGTGGCAGTAGGTGGCAGTTCAGCCTTGGTTATGGTGGTTGGTGGATGTTTAATAAAAATAAGAGGTTCGAAAATAAGCAAAAACTCTTATGTGTGACTTATTTTAAAGCTATTTTTTCTCTCTTTCCTTCATTAAAAAAAACCACTTAAAATTTTATGAGCTTATTAATATTTCTGTTTGACCCGGCTTTTACTTATAAGTAGAAGATAAACTCAAAATAAGCCGGGTCAAACGATGCCTAAGTAGAATCAATTAATTGATTAAGACTTCGAGATCCACGAGTTTCAGCCCCAGAATGACATTACTCTAATAATGCATATGTTGTCCTTAGAGTGACATTAATTGAATTTGTTATTCTAGGATTGAATCTTATGAATATGAAAGTTATAATCGATTAATTGGTCCTAATTAATCAATTAAAGGCCCCACATGGCACTTAATGTGGCGGCTGTCAATCCGTAACGGCTAGATAACGTTGGAAACTAAAATGCCCCACAAAAGATAAAATTAGGGACTAAATTCCCTGTTTTTCCAAGTCAAGTACTAAAACGTCCAATAAGTTATAAGTGAGAGACTATTTTACTATATTACTCTATGCTTTTCAAATTAATCGTATAAATTATTGAAAATGTATTCTTTTAGTCCCTCAATTATATTAGGTGTTTTCTAAGGCATCATTTGTATGAAGACGATATTCATGCCCTCTTATCTCATTAAAATAAAAATTTGATGTGACAATCAAATATTCAACTAAGTATTTCGCTCCATTAATCATTTGAAATTGAATATATATGAACTTGTTTTTGTTTTCACATCTTAGCTTTGGCTTCTTTTTTTAATCCGAAATGTATGACTATATTTTTCAATCAAAAGCTTATATTTTGGTTACACTACTAAATGTGTATTTAAGTTTTTATAGGTTGAAAAATAGAATAATTAATGATTAAATGTATAATTTTGGCCTTTTCACTTTTAATTATGTGATTTTAACCCCCTAATTTTTTTAATTGTGCGATATTGGTCTCTTAACTTTTAATTATATAATTTTGGTCCTCCAACTTTTTCTAATCGAACAATTTTAGTCATTATGTTCATCAACCATTATGAAGCTAATTGTAAATAGTCAAACCAATCTAATTAAGTGTGTGAGGACACCACAATTGCACAATAAAAAATGTTTGAGACTAAAATCGTACAATTAAAAAAGTTAGGAGATTAAAATCGTGAAAATAAAAGGTAATTTTATGGGTTTGACCGCTTTGACTATTAATTTCTTCATAAGAGAAGGTCAAAAGGACAAATATCAACAATTAAGAAAATTAGGAAACTAAAATTGCATAATTAAAAGTCAATTGATCAAATTCACATAATTAGAAACCAAAATTATATAATTAACTAAGTTAGAAAAAAAATACAATTAAGTAATTTAATAAGTGTCCTAAAAATATTGTTTAACAAGACTTGACAATAATATTTTTCATTAAGTTTGATTTCACTATTAGCTTCTTAGTTATAGCTAATGAGAAATCTTAACCCTCTATTTTAGTTTCCCGAAATTTTCCGGATTTTATTGAGGGAGAACTTTTTTTTCTTATGATTGTTTTATTCTATTTGGGTGTTTCTCACAAGCCCTCTTATAATAGAGGGTTTGTATATCCTTTTTAGTTTGACCAATCAAAATGTAACATGTAGGATTAATGATTTATAAATTAGTATCAATTAGTTTCAATTTTAATGAACAAGTTTTAAAAACATGTGAGTGGTGTGAAAAGAAAAAGGGTGCTAAAAGTAACTTTCATTTTATACAATAGAAAAAATGGAAATTTCATGGGCTGCTTTGGAACAAACCAATGGTCATTTATAGGGCCACCATCCCCTGTTGTTTGGAACTTTATTAATGGCAAAAACCCTTCCGGAAGAGGGTATTCTGGGAATATCCCCGGATGCATCATTTCCAAAAAAAAAGTAAGAATAGAAAGTCTGAGATATTCCGAAAGGTGAGTATCTGGAAGTTATCCAAAAATGGCATCTCCGAGAATAAAGATATGGCAAAATTCGAAATGGGATCTTCCGGAAGTTTTATGAAGACACCTGATCTAAAGGGGTTTTAAAAACCCAATCCCTTTATTTGGAATTCTCCCAGATGAGGGTCTTCCGGGAATTCAAATTCCTGATCTTCCCGGATATGAGTCTACAGGGTAGTGGATGGTGCCTTTTAGGGTCAATAACGTAATTCTATGTTCAAAAAGAGGAAGGGAATGGTGACACAACTAAAAGTGTTGGTGTATCTATAAATGGCCCAAATCAATGTGTATGCATCTTAGGTCCAACCTTTCTCTCTAGTTATCCTTTCCCCCTTTTACTTGTTTCATTCTTGTTGGCCAAAAACAGGGGAAAAAAGAACTTGTTTCTTTTGTTGTTGTTGCGGATTGGGTCACACCTGACCCATGCGTCTTTTAGAACACATTTACTCAAAATATTAAGGTGGCTGCTTTTTGCACCACCTTGTTTTGCACATCATTTTATATTCAGAAATTAATTTCCAGAGGTAGTTTTTATCATTTTTAATAATTAGTTTATTATAGAATTAATTTAAAAGTTACTACAGAATTATGTTTCTAAAAATTATTTTTTCAAATTTAATCGCCAAAAGTAATAAAAGGACCTTCTAAAAATTAGTCTCCGACAAGGTAATAATAAAGTTAATGGGTTTAGAAAAATTGGATGATGCAAATAACAACTGCAAAATAACAATAGAAATAAAAAAAGATCACGGGCTTAAGCTTGATAAAATATAGTAATGACAAATGATGAAATAAAATACTAATAAATATAAAAAATAAAATTAGAGTAACCCCTAATATACGGATAAAATGATATTCAAATAAATTTAACTGCGGACAAAATGATGTTCAATAAAACTAAAGCTAAGTAAGTGTTTATTTACTCATGGTAATTAATTTTTTGAAGAAAGAAATCCAAACATATAAAGCATTTATGGTTTATTGATAAACTTGCATTTCACATACTTTATAATCTTTTGCATTGTTGTTTTGCTTGCATGTTGTGCTTATTTGATGGGTTTCAACATCATTTTCTCCTTTTTCTCACAGGACTACAATAGCAAGCGAAACAACTAGGTGGATTGTGACAGGTTTCAGAGTGGTTTTCGACCATAGAAGTAGTTGGCAAGAAAACGCCTCAAGATGACACGGCCACACTCTTCTTAAACATAGCCTTGTTAAAGGAAATTATCATTAGAGAGCTGGCATGACCACACTAAATTTTGGCACGGTTGTGTGCCTATTCTAGCACGGCCATGTCGCGTCTAAAATGCTATTTTGTCATGCTAATACCCTAGCATTGTCGTTCAAAGGTCCAAAATTGAACAACACCTATTTAAATGCTGAGGTTGGGATTTTGACCAACCTTTTTCACATTCTGAATCCTTGGAGTGTCGTTCTAACCCTCTCTACCTCTCTTTGGAAGAGTTATTGGAGGAAGTTGAAGATCAATCTCTCAACGGTGATCATGGATCAACAATCTAATGTTCTTGCAAGATGGTTTGTCTCTTTTATTTTCTCTCATAGTTTTCTATGGATTGTTTATTTGATTTTGTATGTTTCTATTTGACTATGAGTAGCTAAACTCAATCTAGGTCTGTGGGCAAACTTATGTGAATCCGTTTTATTTCTCTAATGCAATCCTCTTTTTGTTTTAATTGATTTTACTTTGTTGATTTAATTTTGCGATTAGAAATTGATCACTCTTAGACACGTTTTAATTGATTAGTTGTGTGGATGACTATTCTTACCTAATTAGTTATTTAATTAACAAATTAAATCCTTAGGATCGTTACGTACTTGAACTCGCATATTGACACACGCATGTCTTCATCTGTTCACCAACTATATATGCTACATAACTGAGACACGGATTTTATTTCTCTTAATAAAATCTTTTTATATATACATGTGTGATGTTTAATTTTCATATATATGGAAAAAAATCCTTATAGATTTTAGTTTCAATATTTAGGAAAGATCAAAGTTTTCAAAATTATTATAGTCAAGTACTGATCTATTGGTCAAGCTAATGGAGATTTTTGTCACACCCTTTGAAAATTAAAATCTCGTCAATATACAAGCTTCCAATTTTGATTTGACAATTTATACAAGTGGTAAATGGTTCTCCTTTCGGTCTTATATATAGGTCACCTTTTAGAAAGAATTTTTGGTCCTAAATATAAGTCATAATCAATTCAATAATTAAAGTTTCTCATTTACGCTTTCTATAATTTTCAAAGAATAAATTAATGTGGAATGAGAAAGAGAGTAGAATAAGAAAGAGAAATATATTTTAATTTCCAAAACATTTACTAGCACATTTAAGTTGAGGGTATAGTTGGTAGAAACCTCCTTTTTTTTAACAAATTTAATGAACTAACTATTATTTTTTGATTTTATTGATTTGGTTAGAAGTGACTTATAAATATATATGACCGGAGGGAGTAATAGGTTTTTGTCTATAGAGGGAGGCAATCATATGTTGAGCTAGTTAATTAGAACTAAGAAGATGAAGCTCGGTCGCTCTCTCCCTCCATCCATTGAGGTCTTGGCCTAAAATGAACTTGTTCCAAAAGACTAAGTTGAATAATGACCTATTTTAATTATTTTTAAAATTTTAAAGATGAATGCAAATTGAAGTTAAAAATGTTAATTATAAACTAATATATAGTATAGGTTAAAATAACTCGTTTTTAAAATCTAAATAGCCTATATAAACTGAGTTAATTAATTTTTGCTAAGAGAGTTCAAGTGGTATAAGGAGGAGTTCTTTGAGCTGAAATAGAGAGGCTCGATCTATGGTGGAGTAGATTTTAGGAGTAATGTAGTGTGAGGGTGTGTGTTTGGCCAATAAAAAAATGGCCAATATAAACCGCTAAATACCTTAAGAACTAATATAAATAACTAATTTTTGCCAAGAGCTTGTAGTTCAAGTGGCATAAGAAAGAGCATTTTGTGTTGAAGGAGAGGGGTTCGATCCCCATGAGATAGAATTAAGAGTAAATTTAGAAATAGTACAGTATGACGTGTGTGTTAGGCCAATAAAAAAAAATGGCCAATATAAACCACTAAATACCTTAAAAACTAATATAAATATCATTCAGAAAGTCAAGTACTAAATCATTTTTTTCCTAAAAAACTTATTTGTTTAAAAAACTCGATCATTAGTCTAAGTGTATATATGGCCCAAAATTTTTTTAGCTTCTCTTTTTTATTATAAGTTGAAGTTAGTTTAATGTATCGTTTCACCCAGTTTATTTTTCTCTTAAAAGTCACTTTTAAGTTAAATCTATAAATAAGATGCTTAAAGAAAAAAAATCATAAGCTGTTTCACAATTTCAGTTTTTTTAAAAAAAATTGAACGGCGGCGGCAGGGGGTGGAGGGTGACTGCGGGCGGTGGCGGTTCGATCTTGGTTATAGTGGTTGGTGGATGTTTAATGAAAATAAGAAGTTGGAAAATAAGCAAAAGCTTCTTTGTGTGGTTTATTTTAAAGCTTTTTTTTTCTCTCTTTCCTTCATTAAAAAAAACCACTCAAAATTTTAAGAGCTTATTAATATTTCTATTTGGCCCGACTTTTACTTATAGATAAAAGATAAGCTCAAAATAAGCTAAGTCAAACGGTGCCTAAGTATTTTTTTTAGAGGAGCTCTTAAAATAAAAAGTAACTTTTTTCTAGTGAAGAAAAGTTAACTTCAAAATAGACTCGAATTTCTTGCTTTTACTATTTTATTTCTACTTTTTCTACTTTTGTAGAAAAAAAAATTATAAGTTAAAAAATAATAAAATTATCAAATAACTTTTCATTTTTCTTTTAAATATTTCATTTACAACTTTAACTTTAAAGTATAATTTAATTGCATGTCCACATTTTCAATTGATAAATCGCATTTGTTTGATATAATACTATACGAAATTATAGGAGATTTCCCTTATATCCAATTTAAAAAGTAGAGATGATTTAGTTAAGTATATCTAAATTAATTTAGACACAGTGACTATGTATATATATCGTCTTCAAAATTAACGGCACATTTATTTTGTATTTTGTATTTTTTATTTTATATAAGTATTTAATAAAAAGGACCGAATTGAAGGAGATAAAAAAATATTTTTGTGTTAAATTTATAAGATAAAAGAGAAGAGATTTTACGAAATACTTAAAACATATTTTAGTATTTTTTATACAAATATAAAAAATTTAAAAATAAATAAAATAAGATGATATTTTTATATCATAATTATCTATAATTAAAAATATATAACACTAAATAAACAGATCCTAATGCATCAATTTGGGTTTCTTCCAAACACAAAATGGCTATCTATCATATCCTTAAAAACAGGGTTATGTAATGAAAAACAGAATTGTCAATGTTGAGCATTCTAGATTACTATAATTTTAAAAAAAATAAAAATAAAAATATCTCAAAAATATAATAAATCTGGATGAAGACTTTTTGTTGGATGACTTGGAACATTTACGCGTAAACACAAGGCATATATTGGGTTGGTGATGCAGTTCAATACACTTTTCATTTCACACTACCTGAAGTATAACTTCTTTCTTTCTTTATTTTATTTTATTTTATTTTATTTTTTCTTTCAAACTGGTAGTTATTACTTGAAGGGTTCATAGTAATGATGAAGATTTTGAAGTCATGAAGTTTTGTAATTTGGGAATAGACCAAAATGTGGAAAATCCATATATTTCAATGGAGTGCCAACATAGGTCTAGACACTAATACCAAATTAAGTGCTTTATAATTATTATAATTATAATTAATTAATTTCTAAATCTTTGGTTCTCCCCATTGAAAATTTTGATTCTCTGGTTGGTATTCTTCCATTCACTACCCCAACGGCTTAAAACTGCCACAACTTAGGTGATAATGAGAGGCCAAGGTCAATTGGATTGCCACAGTAAGATTGAAACAGCTTCCATCTAGTGAATAATTAATTTCAACAATTCTGATTTTTCAAAACCAAAAAAAGGTTCATTTTGATCTTATTATAATTTTCGAACGTGTTAGAAGTATTCAACCAATTAATTTAATTAAGTTCCTGACCTACCACCATGATGCAAGGTTCTGATGTCAAATTCCACTACCATACCAAATTTTAACTTTTGGCAATTAATAATGATGAATTAGAAAATAGAGAAAGTTTGAGAGAAAAAGCTTATTTTGAGTATTTGGGCCGTCTCAAAACCTCGGTTCGGACACCTTGGCTTAGGGGTGAAGGAATTGGTACCACCTCACTTGGGAACAACACCGTATTTTTCGGATAGTAGCGTGCAGAACTCAAAGAATAGTAAAATTGGAAAGCAAACCAATTTTGTTTTCTCGGACAGTAGCATCCGAAAACACATTTCCAAATACTGCTGTCCGAAAATGAATAGTGTCTTTTTCAAATGGAGTGGTGCTAATCCCTTTACCCCTTGGTATAAACACCCCTTTCGTACGTACTCGACGTGGATGTCTTGGGTCCAACACCCGCAAGTTCAGGTTGGATGTCTCGATAATCGAGTTATAAACCAACATAATGACCAATAAATTTAAATCTTACGCTAGCAGACCTTTGATGCTTGTATAGGACGTCCCCCTCCCTCTAGAGAAAGGCACCCAAGATACACTAGCCTTCCTAGGACTAAGAGTATAAGGACCCCTTCCCTTCCCCTCAAGAACCCTAACCATGGGATGAACAAGTTGTGCCTACCATCATGGGACTATAGTAATTAGTAAAGAATTTTAATTTTCAGTTTTCTGAATTTGCATAGTAATTTAATCTCTAATAAAAACTCATTAAAACAATTTTTAAAACAGCTTTATAATACAATTCTAAAATATTAAAACACAAAAACCAAATCAAACAAGCCCTTAACAATGGTTATTGCGAAAAGAGACATTCAAGAATGTGTAGGTACAAGATCAAATTAAAAGAGTCATCATAGACGAAGGTAGCTCCGAAGATTTCTTATTTTAGTTCACCTTCTAGAAGCTAACTAGGGCTACTAAACGTAGCTCTACATTTGTATGCTTGCTATTTATTTCTTATTTTCCTTTGTTCTATGATTTTCCAGACTGATGTCATATTCTATCAACTTGATATTCTTTATGAGCTTGGTTTGATTTCTTGACTTTCTATAGATATGTATCATGTCATTTGAGAGTTCAGATTTAAATATGAACATCTATCTCATTTCAATCTGAGTTGATATTCTTTAATTAGATCCTAGCTTATATTTGATGACCTTTTTGTAGAGTGCCAATAATCTTCATAAGAATTCTTTTGACTATTGACTAATTTGATTTGTAATCTCATTTTGAGAGTCTTTGAGTCCTGATTTGATGTTTTCTTCATGTCTTTGTAGATCAGACTGATGCTTTCAAAGCTTGAGACTTATAATCTGATCTTTATGTAGGATTTATCTTGTAACCCAGAGTTCAGATTTGCACAAAGAAATTGCTCTTATGAGATCTTACTAGATGTCTTTGTATTTTCAGAGTGATATAAGGATTTAATCTTTATAAATTTGCACACTCAATTAAAATTATTAAATCACAAGACATCTCATCTCAAATTGTCTTAAGTTTTTATAGCTTATGATGCGTTTGTTATCATTAAAATAATGTTTAAATGTGTTTATAGTTCTTATAAAATTCGTGATTTTTGGTTTTGGTCTCTACAAGATATTTTATTTGATTTTTGTCTCTGTGTAATATTTCAGTTTGAATCTAGTCATTTCTTCATAAAAAGTAAAGACTAAGATGAATTAAAAACTATAAAAAAAATTATAATGACAATAACCAAACATTTTAGTTTCTTAAGGACACAAACAAAATTTTTTAAAACCACTAAAAAAGAAAAAAAAAAACATAAATTTTACATTAATCAAAAACATATTTAAGATCTCCCAAATATCCGCATTACACACCTTGACATAATTCAGCGATGCCATGATGAACGAGGTCAGTAAGAGAAAACACATTTGTGATATCATCAATAGTATGAACTTTTCATCAAAGATATATGCATAAGTAGGCAAACAAACAAAAAAATAAATTATATGGTTTATAAAATATAAATAAAGAAAAAAAATATTTGTCCCTCCAAACTATCATAGAGTAAAACAAAAAAGTAGTGTTTAATGTATTACTACTCACAATTTACATAATTACACTCACTTATGATAAAGACTATTTTTTTTTATCGGCTAAATATACTCACACTTACCCTACATTTTTTTAAATTTACTCCTAAATCTATTCTAACAACTCCTCATTATGCCACTTGAACTATAAATTTTCGGCGACATAAAAAAAATATAAGATGTATCAATAAACAGTGACGATACACAACATTTTTCAAGAGAAAAATTTCACACAAAAAAGAGAAGGAAAATGACTCGATTGCAAATTCAACACGGAAGAAATAATTATGGGCATGACTTTAGTGTAATTAGCTAGCTAGCTAGGTATCCCAACAAAGATACTAGTTTTAATTTTTCGAATTTATGTTAGTCACATAGTTTCTGGACTTGTGGACTATATATTGAAAAGTCTTCACAAAATTAATCATTACATAGAAGAAGCTATAACACAATTATATTCTTTGGTTAATTATCATTAACATTTATGACTAATTTTATCATGTAACACAAAATTAGTCTTTCAACCTTTTTTAGTCCAGGCAACGCACTAATTAATTGGTCTCTTCTTTCCTCCATCAACTCCACCAAGATCAGTCCTTTAATCACGGACCACTGTTTTTTCTCTAAGAAAGTATTTTTAATCGATAACTGAAAATTAATTTTTAAAATAAAAATTTTTAAAATAAATTTTATTTCTTTTACTAAATTTTTTTATACATTAAATATAAATTTATTTGGACCGTTAACAATAAATTTAAATGATTTAATTATATTCTATTTATCGATTGTGTCGGACTTACTCTCTGTTTTGAGTAAAGAATGGGTTACACACTTCAACCTTAACATTTACGGGAGAAGAACAGTACTTCCATTAGTGGAAGCTTCATCTTGGATTTTTAAATATTTATATTTAATTTGAACATTTCAAATATTTCGAATTCAATATTTTCAGCTTAAGGATCATGAGATTCATGCATATGAATGCTAATCATGAGCTTCGTGACCTTGCAGAACAACCTGAGAAAAAAACGTTAGGGAGAGAATAAATATGCGCGTGGACTGAGTTATATACATTTCAAGGGTTATATTTGTGGTGCATATGATGAGAATTGAGAAACATAAATTCATAATCTATTAATAAAGGAGGATTGACACATGTTGGGTGTGCGAAAGGGTAAGTGTACTCTATTGTACAAGTAATACATAATAAGAAAAGACTGTCGTACTCTTAGAGCAGTATTGATGGTAAAATTCTTTAGGGTTCTTATGTTATTCTAACTAATAAAAAATGTAGTAATTAACCAGAATTAATATGAGAGAAGTAAAAAAAGAATAAATGGTAGGCTAAAAAGAAAGATATGAAGATTATTTATGAAAAATTTAGAGTGTTTGAATTCACTAATACTTACTAATCGATTAAAGGGCTAACTATTCACTAATTCAACAATTAGTCAATAGTCATGCACTAATTACTTTGTTTCTCTAATTAATTTCCTTGATGACCACCTAACAGTTTGGTCTGGTGGCTAGCGAGTAAAACTTTAAGTAGCAACTCTCCGGTTCAAACTCATGGAGGTGCACTTCTATCTGTTAAAAAACAATTCTAGATGGCCACTCAACGAATTGAAACTAAAAATAAAGTGTACAGCTTCTAAGGGCTGTTAATTTAATAACTAGTTAAAAGTGAAGATCATAAATTGATCCTTTATGATCCTTCACCCGCAATCCGCGTAACCCTTCATAAAGTGGGCTGGGCTGAAGAAATGAGCTCATTTTTCTCAGCGGGCTGGCCCATCCTGTCTCGTTTTTGCGGCCCAACCGCGGGACAGGCCTCTGCGGGGCGGGTTGGCCCGCATTGCCACCCTTAGGTGAGAATAGTCATGTACGACTAAACTAAGAATCACCCAATATTGACCAAATCCTATTCGTGAGATTAAAGCACCAAAACAAATCAATTAAAACACAATAATATAAATTGAATATAATTAAAGAAATAAAAGAATTAATATAAGATTTCCCATAGTCTTAGAGTAAATTTAGCAACTCATCATAATCAAAGTTAAAGTACATGTAAGATCCATGAAAGAGTCCATAGTTAAATATGAAGGAAGAAAGTAAAAGAGATAAATCCTCCTTGTAGAAATGCCAAATCATTGACCCTTATCACTATTAAGAGGTTGATCTTCGACTTTCTTCCAAAAAATGCTTCAAGATATGGTAGAAATGCTCAGAATAATACTTCCGGTTGATCTTTGTCCCCGATGCTTAAATGTGCATTCTGAAATTTTAGACACAAACATGACCTAGTCAAGATGTTACACGATAGTACCAGGGTATAGGCCAAATGAGGTTTCTTGGAAAATGAGACGTGGGTGTGCTATCTAAGCCATAGGCCAACGAAGGGGTACGGGCATGTCGAATTGCTTGCTTACGTGATACTGATTCAAGATTCCACATGGTCGTGCCGATGGAGGCACACGACCATGCCACCTATCTTGGCTGCTTGATGTTGTTTTCTTGCTTGAGAAGGTCATCTCTCATGAAGGCATGTTCGTACCACTTTTGTCTGACATTAATTTCCTTTAGCATGAGCATGTCTAGAAACAATATGGTCATGCCAGCTTGAGGCATGGTCATGTCTACTACAAACTTACAACATTATGCTAAGATCTTCATCATTTCGACCATTATCCTTCCAACTAACACCTTGTAAAAAAAATAGGAGAAAATGAGTAAATATCTATCTAGTAAACGCAATACTCAATAAAAATACTCATGAAAAATCATGTAGAAAACATCAGTGGTATGCAGTGCTGAACTTTAGAATTGTCCTTTGCAGATGAAATACATCTTTTCAAACTGAACTTTGGAACAAGGGATTGCAGTCTACAACTATGGACTTCGGTATGCCATGCAAACGATACACTTCAAGAGAAAAGCAAGCTGCAAGATTTGGTGTTGTGAATTAACATGAGAGAGCTAGAAAGCGAACAATCAGAAATGACATAAATGGTTAAGTGGCCAAATGAAGGTGGAAGATGGATGACAAAATGCATGGTCAGATCCTCCAAGACACGCTTGCATTTGCATTGAAATAAATGGATGATAGAAATGACATAAATGGTTAAGTGGCCAAATGTTTGTTGAAATAAGCATGCTTGCATTTGCATTGAAAGCTTTTTCTATTGGCATTTAAAGTAGTTTCAACAAACATTTTTATGTCTTTGTGTATACTAAGCCAGTAAAATAAAGTTTAAAACATGCGAGAGCCAGTTTGAGTCCAGATTGGCCAACAACGTGAGTAACATGGAATCGTGAAGAAGAGTGTGATGCAACGGAAAAGTTTTTATAACTCTTTTTATTTTTGTCCATCCTTATAAAATTAACATAATTGATAAACTAGAAGAGGGATTGGAATAGAGGTAGTACATAAGATGGGCTCATAATCAATCTTGAAGCACGATAGGCGTTTATAACATGGTTCCAGCTATTAGGTAGGTATTGTATCTCGAAACTAAAGCCTTGTAACTTAGTTCCCACTTCTATTTCGGTGTTTGAAAGGCCTGAGACACAAGCTTTCTAAGCTTTGATGATCTATAAGAATGTGAAAATGACACCCTATCAAATATTGATGCCATCTTTTAACTACCTCTATTACAAAAAACATATTTTGAATGTAAACAAAAGAATATCATAGTTGGGGCCTATTTCCTTGCAAAGAAGGTTATGGGATGGACAAAAAATGAAACAAACAATAATGGCAAAGGCAACAGTTTCCACCACAAAGACATAGGAGAAGTTCGACAAAGAAAGAACCAGCATCGCACTCATATTTTCTTTTAAGTTTGTAAAAGCCAGTGAGGCTCCCTCATTCCATTTAAATCATGATGTCTATAATAAGTTGGTTGGAGGAGTAGTCAAAGAGGAAACCAAAGAGCTAATAAAACTCGAGAAATCCTAAACATCCCCTCCACTACATGGACAAACGAGATTGGGGCCAATCCATGATGGCTTGTACGTTATCATGATCTAAGGAAATGCCCTGTGCAAAGATAATATGACAAAGGTAGGCAATATAAGAAGCAGCAATGCCACACTTAGATAATTTAGAAACAAACTTGTTAGATCAAAGTAAATCCAAAATATGGCGTAAATGATCTAAGTGCTAAGATAAAGAACTGCTATTAATCAAGATGTCATAAAATGAAACTGAAACAAACCTCCTTACGAATAGACATACACGATCATTCATGGAAGACTAGAATAAAAGGGAACGTTAATTAAGCCAAAGGGCATAACCAACAACTTATTGAGTCAGTGTCTATCAAAGATCTTAAATGCAGTTTTGTGACTGTCTTCAGGGGCAACACAAATTTGAATGTATCTTGATCTCAGATCAGTTTTAGAAAAAAATTTAGCGGAACCTAGTTCATCCTATAGTTCATCAATGGTAGGAATAGGGAAACGATTTTTAACAGCCACAACATTAAGTGCTCTATAGTTAACACAAAATCTCAAAGAGCCATCGTTCTTCTTAACAAGTAAGACAGGGTATGAGAATGGGCTATGGCTGGGAACAATGATTCCCTCATTTAGGATTTCCTAGGTAATGCTATACATGGCATCCTTTTGAGAGTGAGAATAGTGGTAAGGGCGTACTTTAGTGGGTGGTCTTTTGGGTAGAAGAAGAATGTGATGGTCATGAGGTCCATGTGGTGGTAGGCCACAGGGAGGAGTGAAAACGAAGGGGTAAGATAAAAGGTGGGTCTTGACATATACAGGGAGGGAGGAAGAGTGAAGTACTATCTAGCAAGGGTTTGGAGGGCTGGTTAGGGTTAGCTTGAGAGTATTGGGGAAGGAAAGTTAGGAGGTGTAGTGAGGCTACTCAATATGTGTGAATAAGTTGAAAGAATTATTTGTTGTCGGAAGTTAAGGTTAGAAGTATATCAGTTTGGCTAGCAAGGGTTATGGAGATATTTAGATAGGTAGAGATGCTTAGGATAGAGAAATCTACATTAAGAAGTCCTAGGGAATGAAGCCAACAAATCCCCAAAATGCAATCTACTCCTTTAGTTCTAGGATATCATGCAAGATACCATAGTCAATGAGAAAAAAAGTTGGAAGTCCAGTAATATAGCCTTTCAACTTTAATGTTCAAGGGAAAGGTGATCCTGTGGGAGCCTATAGTGAGAGTTGGGAATGAATGCAATAAGACTCAGGGAGTGAGTATGGTGTAGTTTTCTCGACTGCTCGGGTGCAATTGTTGTCCTTTCCGTCCACTATAAGTAATAAGAATTTGTACTGGAAACAACAATGGCCTGGTATAAACTTTTCATCATAGTTAAAACATTATCCTTGAGCTCTCTTTGGGTTCATTTGAGCAGCAATGAGGTGTTTTATGGGTAAAGAGGTGGTGGGATTTGTGGTGGGTGGTTGACAAGAGGGTAGAAGGCATTAGGTAGGGGAGGAAGGGTTAAAAAATGTAAAAATGAGGCTTAGAGTCTTTAGATTTAGGTATAAACAATTAGGAAAGACTAATAGCATGTGATAAAGAATGGGATTGATAAACAACAAGCTCACGTCTAATCTAAGGCTGTAAACGATTGATAATCATATTAGGTGTCAACCCATAGACACAATTAGTCAAACACTCAAATGTAACTTAATAATTAGCAAATGTTTATTGATAAATAATGGGGTTGATAGACATCAAACTCACTTCTAATCTCATATTGTAAATAATTGATAATCATATTAAGCATCAACTCATAGACACGATTAGTCAAACACTCAAATGTAACTTGATAATTAGCAACAAGGCCATTTTTGCACGGTTTAAATAATTCTGCCTGATGACTTTTGTAAGCAAAGAAACCAAAACATGCATCTAAGGCTCTAGTAAGAGTAAACCAATAATGAAGTTTTTTGTTGTAATACATCGATTGAAACCAGCTCTAAGAATTAACCTTTATATAAGATGTTGTTAAAGGTAAGCGATATTCCAATAAGATTTAATGAAATTTAAAGAACTTATCAACTTAAAATAGCGAACCAAGGGAATTTAAGTTGTCAAAAGATTTGAGCTCTAACCTTTGGAGCAAAATTTCAAAAAGTTGAAAAGTTTGACAAATGCAATGTTGAAGGGGGGAGGTTAAAGGGTAGTTGCTAAAAATAGGGGTTTATAGTGGAAGGTGGCTGAGTGATGTAGGGTGGTTGAAAACGAAGGGAGTATGGAGGTTGGGTAAATTGGAAATGGGAATGTTGTAGTATAAAAGCAAAATTTTTTATAAGGGTGAAAAAGGGTATGGTAAGGTTAGGGGTAAGAGTGTGAGTAAGAGTAATGGAAAAAGGAGTGGTATTGGTTGAAAGAGGGTGGGGAGTTGCATGGTGAATAGGGGATGATGGGGTTGGATAAGATTCATTAGAGTAGAACTAGGTGTATTTTGAATGAAAGAACTAATAAAAAGAGGGGATAATACCTCACATTTGTTTGGAGTATGGGGTATTCAATCTAAGAGGCTGGCTAGAATAATATTGATACATTCATGTCTACTATCCATATGGTGCATTTCGTATCTTATTGAAACTCGTTTTGATATTGTAGATGCTTGGACAATGTTGCAAGCTGCGTAGTTAGGGTAGCCATTGGGTCAATAACATCTTTAGGATGTGTGATGGGTTTAGGAGGCATTGAGCAAGAAAATGAAAACAATATATGATAAGAAGATAATTGGGTGATTAATTGAGGACAGGGTTTTCATCAAGAAGAACTAAAGAGAACTAGGGTTATACCATCCTATTTGAAATCTATATATAGATAACTTTATTATTAATTTTATAAAGAGAAAATAACATTTTAGTTGCAAATCTGCACCTCAACTTACAAGGCCTAAATGCGGGATTCATTAAAGGGAAGTAGAAACAATCCATGAGAAGTGTCACATGTTAGATGTAGTCCTTCGGCTTAAGTGGCTTGTGTATGATGTGTTTTGCCCTGTGTGGCCCACTACATCCATAGTTATGAAGTTCTATGTGGGATGCCTATCATTGCACCTTGTAAATCTTTTTAGCACATAATTTTAAAGGTTTGTGCTCATTCAGGAGTTGACCTGTAGATCAATACCCTTAACATACAAAAATGGTCACATTTTTCCTACTATAATTACTCTGATGTATTAGTTAACTAATTTCGGGTAATCTCCAGTAGAGCAATTAAAAGGAGCCACTTTACAAATGGTCGTTCCATACCCCATTTTTATATAGTAGCTTGTGATAGAATGCTTTGCTCAATAGCCTCATGACAAAACATGATAACGCCACAAACTATTAACAAAAACAAATGACATAAACTCCATAGTTTTAAACTTTGTTTATACTAGATTGCTAACTATAAAGCTACGATATACTTGTTTTTTTAATCTTTTTTTACTTTGCAAAGATTGTATTCTCCAACAAGGAAGATTAATATTTTAGATCACAAGAAATCTTTGTGGTTTCATATTACCAGGAGAACAAAGATGAATAAGAGAGCAAAGGAAAGGGAAAAAATAGGAGAGAATATGAGCAAAAAATGTGACAAATCAAGATTGAGGTTGTTGCTTATTGTTTAATGGATTTTAAAAAAATAATTCCAATATCTCATATCGGAAAAGGGAATTTACTTCCCCCGGATTGTTTTCAATTAGTATAGTCACAACAACAAGTTTATAGACTTCATTAACAAATATTATTAAGACAAAATGAAGATTTAAATACTTTGACTAAACAGAAACGAATACTAGTCAAAAAGCATTAGATTACAAAGATGATGAGTAATATTTAAACAAATACATAAAAACAAAGATATACGAACATATGCAGAAGAATATACATAACTATGAATGAAAATACATTGGTTCATATTGAAATACACAAAAGAAGTGGTTTATTAACAATGAATACATCATAAAAAGGTTGACGGGATAATTCTCAAAGGAGTTAATCCATGGACTTACATATAACCTTGAGATTAGCCATTGGTAGCCATAGATGTCGTATATCAAGGGTGTGTGACTTAGCCGTTCAAAGTGAAATTTATTTTCACCCTAACATTTATATATCGTGTAAACCCTTGATCAGTCAGTGAAATTGGAAAGTTAAAGCATTTAAGTCGTTAAGATTTTAAAATTTTTAAATTAATATTTGAGTTTTCAAAACTTCGGACATTTTAATTGTACTTCACTTCATTGTTAATGTCATTTAGTGGCTAAAATGACTTAAATAATGTCCGTCGTTTTGTAAAATCAAATACTCCCTCTGTCTCATAATATAAGCCTCAACTACCAAAAAGGCTTGTCCCATAATATAAGTTCCTACACGTAAAATTATAAGCATTTATTATGATTTTTTAATTTTCAAAGTCATTCCACCAATAGAAAATAATTGAGTTTAAATTTGATTGGTGTAACATCTCAATAGTATCATTAATACTTCTAATTCCAATAATTTAACCACTTTTCTTAAACGGTGTGAAATGTTAGTTGAGACTTATATTATGAGACGGAGAGAATACTACTTTAAGGGTTCATTCCTTTTTATCAAGAGCGTCTTGTGTCACTTATTTTTATTTTTTCATGAAAATGTGGCAAAATTGCACATTCTCATCATAAGGGCTTGATAGCATGTTACATGAGTAATCTTTTTTTAAAAATAAAAGAAAAGAAAGGAAAGGTGCAAGAGCCTCAATATCCAAAGTTGGTAAATAATAATCATCCACACATCCAAGAATGATAAGGAGAAGAAAAAGAAAACAAAAGCTTCATTTAGTTATATCATAATCTACAAAAGCTTGTCCTCCACTATCCCTACCTTTCAAATAAACTAAATTTTCAAAAAGGTGACAAATGATTCAAAAGGCGTTGTCACGGGAGGGTGTCTCTGGAATATGGTCTTAAAATAAAAATAAAATTAAAAAATCAAGAAAAAAAAAGAAAAAAAAAAGAAAAAGTGATCTCAAGGTAACCTACTTCCGTGTCTATAAGGGATTCAAATTTAGTTTTCAAATTATGTTCCCATTTATGTCTCACGAATAGAATATCGTCATGTTATTAACAATATTCACTTCAATTTAAATGTTTAATTTTCTAATAAATTTTTTTAATGACGTGACGACATTCTATTTGTGAGACATGAATAGAGACATAATTTAGGAAACTAGATTTTAATCCGCTTGTAAGTGTGTGTATGTTGAACATTTTCTTGTCAGAATCTTAAACACTAAAACAAAAATTTCTTTTCATAGGCCAATTGCATATATAACCACTGATTTGTTTCCTTCTTAGGCAACAAATTAATATAGAACAAATGATATAGATTTTATGCCTTCAGCATCTTTCTTGGGACAACAACTGCAACCATGCATGCATACATAATATGTATATCTATAAGAAAAATATTAAAAGAAAATAAAAAATTTTCTTAATAAGAATTGCTAATTTAATTTTATGACTGATGATGGGCAATATTGAGTTTGGTTTTCTTGAATTTAGGGTGAGGAAGCAATATTGAGTTATTATTCAGTGAATGATCCAAACCGAAAGGAGAAAAATAAAAAAGGTGAAATGACACACGCTCCTGTACTATTGGGTGTATAATTTAAAGTTTCTTTCTTTTAAAATAAATATTATTTTTTCTGTTAGTTACGTTTTTCACATATTAATTTTAAATTAAAAAGTGAACAATTAATACAAAATATTTTGTTATATTAATAATAAATTAGGGCTCACTCGATCAAGCAAAGCTTTTGACATGGAGCCTTTTAAGGTTAATATTTAAAACTAATTAAAAATATTTTAACTTTATCTTTTGAGCTCTTGAGATTCAAAATTATTTATTTAATTAATATAATAATCATAAGTTATATTTGAGATTTCTTTTTTAATCGACTGTAAAGTTTATCAATTTTTTCGTTGTTGATTTTTTTTTTTTAATCTTAGATAAGACTTTATTATTTTTGTTAAAATTTTCTTTTCACTTAAGCAACAGTATCATAAAACGGTTAACATTATTCAAAAAGTAATATATGCATTTCGAACGGGTAAATTTACTAAATAAATATTTTTTAAAACATATTTATCCAATTGAGTCCAAATTTTTTTTTTCTAACTAGATCTTTTTATTATTCATTAGTCGGTATTTTTTTTTAAAAAAAAAGGATTTGGTGTCACGTGATAGCACTCCGATA
Organism: Cyamopsis tetragonoloba; assembly: GCA_037177725.1. Lineage (NCBI taxonomy): Eukaryota > Viridiplantae > Streptophyta > Magnoliopsida > Fabales > Fabaceae > Cyamopsis > Cyamopsis tetragonoloba. Next base: position 23,418,626 of record CM074122.1, read on the forward strand.
AATGGCGTTTAAAAAAAAAGGAGAGCTTCTTGGTTTCCTTGCATTTTTAATTGCACAATAATCAATATGTGGCTCAAAGTAAATTAAACCATATTATCTCAAGAAATTGAGACACACTTAAAAGATTTTCGGTGATTTTAGGATTATGTAGTAGATTATTAAGAGAAAAATAAAAAATGAAAGTATTATTGTAGAAATTAGATTGCCCAGCATGTAAAATTCTGAGCCTTTTTCTGCTTCTCATATATACACGATTTGATCTTGTATAGTCAGATTTCAGCATGCAAAAGATTATTAAGAAGTGCCAAATGGTTTTCAAACTAATTTGAACACGATTTTTGTTGTTAGAGGTAGAGATTGAGGTGTTTGTGAGGGTTGGTTTGGTTCTTCTATATGCTAATCATAAAGAAGCAACTTTGATCATCCAAGATCAAAAGACACGTGTCTCTCTGATATTAGTTAGAGAAGCAAGCCTAACTCACTCATTAGAGATGAAAACATGTAGTTTATCAATATAAGGAAGTAGTTTAGATCATCAATCTCACCGAAACATCTAAAAAGCTAGAAGGCTTACACTTCATTTGTATATGCTAATAAGAAAACACTTAGATTCATGAAGACAGAAGAATGAAGACATTGTTCTTCGAAAGGAACAAATGAGAATCTGAAGATCACCTGTCTAGCCAAATAGTCAAAATAATTAGATAGAAAATTATAACTATCCTAGATAACTTCCAAATTCTTAAGAAGAAGATTACTGATGATATCCATATGAGTATCAAGGAAGACGCATCTCATATTTTTATGCTAGAAGAAGATACACTCAGAATTTGACTAAAAAGAAGAAGTTCAGAACTATAATTCGAAGAAGTTCAGAACTATAATTCGAAGAAGATCATTCTCCCATCTGAACCATCAAGATCAACATACATACTCGAAGGATTCTCACAATGAAAATCGTGATCACACATTAAAAGAAGGCTAAATGCACATTTTGGTCTTGTATTTCTTATGTTCATTTGAGCTTGGTCCTATATCTTTTTTTAGTTTCAATTTGGTCCTATAAGTGTTGTAAACATTTCAATTTGGTCCTTTCCATCAACTTCGTTACTGACGTTAATGGATCTGTTATTAAATCTGTTAATTTTAAAATCAATGGCTCAAATTGTTTCAAAACAACGGTTCAAATTGAATTTGGAAATTTTTTTTTTAAATTAAATAAAAAACTTGTTTATGTTCTTCTTCTTCCTACCTTCTTCCTTCTTCTTCCTTCCTTCCTTCTTCTTCTTCTTATTCTTTTGTTCTTCCTTCGTCACTCTTCTTTATCTTCTCTCTTCGATCTTCTTCCTTCCTTCCTTCATATTTCTTCTTCTCTTCTTCTTTTGTTCTTCTCTCTGCTTTCGCTCTTTCATTCCACTTACATCCTTCCTCCAATTCCATTTAATTTCTTGGAATAGGCTTCCGAAATTTGAGGATTAGAGTTCTAAATAGAAACTTGAAACTAGAGTTGACGGAAAGGACCAAATTGAAACGTTTACAACACTTATAGGACCAAATTGAAACCAAAAAAAGATATAAGACCAAACTGAAATGACATAAGAGACACAGAACCAAAATGTGCATTTGGCCTTAAAAGAATTTGATGAGAATCATAATGGATGTCTAAAGAACATAAATAATGATTATTCTGCATCAAAATCCAAATCTGAGTAAAGATATCAACTCAGATTCATATGAGGTAAAAGTTCAAATTCAAAACTAAACTATCCAATGAAGATATCTACCTCAAAATAATGCTTGTTAAGTCAAAACCCTCAGATCAGATGGATTTTGATGATAACAAACCCATAATCATGTATAAAAATTTAAGGATAATCTAAGATGCTTGGTGATCTAACCTGGTTGTTCAAGTGTACATAATTCATACTTAGACCACTGATTTATATTGAATATGCAAAGAGGCATTCATGATAAGCAAGTTCACAATAGACATGTTGAGCAATCTGAACTACAATCACATAGAGATATCTATTGAAGAGTTCAGATCGGAAGTCTAAAGTGCTCAAGAGATAGATCTAAGCAAATCAAGAGCAACAAGATGAGAATTAGAAGGAAGATACCTATTTGAAAATTTGGAAAAGCTACATTGAAGATCTCAAACCAAGATCTAGAGCTTAGATTCTAAGGAGAAAGAAGTTCAAAATCTAAATTTAAACTACTTCATAGTGATAATCATCTGAGAATAATGTCTAGAAGTCATAACACAACACAGATCACATTAGAAGGATTAATGAAAACTTCAGATTGACAGAACTCATATCAGAAATACATATGATCCTACAACTGCATAGAGTTGATAGATCAAATCAGAAGTATGAATCTGACAATCAAAGGATGAAATTTGAGTCTCAAAATAAAAAGAGAACAAACTTGAAAAACCTGAACATAACTTAAATCCAAAGAAAGTTCTCAAACTAGGATTAGAAAACTCATATCAGAATTGATAGAAGTATGACAGCTTGCACAAGATGACATCATCATTACTTGGAGATCAAGTAGTGCTTTGAATTCAAACTCCAACAGCTCCAAGATACCTCCAACGGATCTTAAACTATCATATTCTCAAGGAGGAGCCTATAAAGATGAATCAAAGCAGCTAGACAACTTTGAGGAACCAGAAATCACACCTATCATCAACAAAGATGCTACATTCTCTTATCTATCTTCTCATTGCGAGTCTAAGCTTCAATCTAGAGTTCCTCATGTAGTTACTAGGTACGTATTGATCAATATTTGTTGTAGCTTCATAAAGTTAGAGCCATATTTGTCTAGTTACACACTGTGTGTAATCTAGCCACCATCAAAGTCCTCCATACCCATTAAATTGGTGATTGAGTCACTCAACAAGTGAGCCACTCAACCAAGCCAGATAGTGAGCTTGACTGTTGGGGTGAGTGCATTAAGCTTGAAGAGGCCTGGGAAAGACTATTTAAAGCCCGAAGAGGCTTGAGAAGAATGCTTGGTGTAAATCCTGGAGAGGCCTGAGAAGAATACTTGGATTTTGGTTAGATAGTGGAAACCTCACTTGGTTAAGTGGGGACTAGACGTAGCCCAAGGATATGGTGAACCAGGATAAAACCTCTGTGTCTATCGCTCTCTATCTAAATCTCTTGAACTTGCTACTAAGCTTAGATCCTTCACCAGATTGTTATCTCACTTATATTCAGTTTTCCCAAATTAAGGATCGAAGTAAATTTTAATATTTGGATAGATTAAATATTTTTAAGATCATGTTTTGTTAGATTCATAATATCTATATTACAAATCTCAATCTCAATCAGAAACTTCACAAGATTACAATCTATTAGCACTCTTAGCACATTTTCACATTCTGACAAACCTTATATATTTAAGAAGATTCATCAAAGATATACTTGAGATTTAGACTCAGATCGAATCCGAACTTTTAAACCGGAAAACTTTTTTAAGTCTCAATTCACTCCCCTTTCTTGAGACTGTGCTTCTACCTACAATGCTATGAAGTCAAATCAAGCTCAAAAGAGAAGCTTAGATATTGAAGTAAGACTTTAGACTGACAAAAATCAGAGCAAAAAGCCAGATGGTCCTGCACCTGAACAGCCTTGATAAATTCAGTCTAAAGTATGGAGCTGCACGTGAAAGGATGAATATGGATTTCCAAATGAAGGAAGATCAAGCTTGGAAACCTTGAACACTAAGATTCAAGAGCTGGATCTTAGACCAAGATTGAAACCTCATATCATATTTGACTGTGGTTAAACAACAAGTACAAGATGATGTCATCCTTGCTTAAAGTTTTAGTAGAGTTTTAAATTTAAACTCCAGCGATACAAATGAGACTCCAATGGCTCCAAAACGACTAGTTTCTCAAGTTGGAGGCTATATATTTGAAGGACAACTTGCTCTACAAGTGGGGAAGCACATATTACACTTTCAACTCATCAAGTTCATCAAGCTTCAAGCTAAAATAATAGTCTGAACTTGTAAATCTAAGTATCCCCCATAGTTACTAGGACTATCTTGATCAAATAATCTTGTAACTCCGATAAAAGAAAAATATAATCTTGTAACTACTTTTGCTTGTGCTCATACTTCCAAATTCACATTGTGTGTGATACAGAAACCACCAAAAATTATTTACTACTAATTATATTGGTGAGTGAGTCACTCAACCAAGCTAGGCAGTTAGTCTAAGTGAGGTATGAGTGCATCTAAGCTTAGACAAGCTTGGAAAAAAGTACTTCAAAGTTTGGAGAGGCTCTTTGAGCATAATACTCACTTGGTAGAAGCCTGGACAGGCTATGTAAGAAGAGTACTCCCTTGGTAGAAGCCCAGAGAGGCTCTATAAGAATAATACTCACTTGTTATAAGCCTATACCAGGTGAACCTGGACAAAATATCTGTGTCATTTACGCCCCTCTCTCTCTTACTCTTCTGCTAAGTGTTCTTTAGATTTTGTTTTAGATTGGTTAAACTCTTTTGTCAGAATCTGAATCTAACTGTTTTAACAATTCAAAATATGAAGTTTGATATATATATGAGCACTCCTTTTATTTGTATTTTATATCTTTTAAAACACTCAGATTTAAGTTTTCTTCAAACTGATTTATTTGTTTTTGAAGATGTTATCTTCAAATCTTTCTAGTTAAGTTAGAATCTAATTGTGTGGAGATTCGTATCTCATTTGTATATCTAAGAATCTAAACCTAAGATAGAATCTAAGATCCAAGTACAATTCTTGAGAATATAACCCCAGATTCAATATGAAGCAAAATTTTAATAGAGTCTCAATTCAATCCATCCCTCTTCTTGAGACTGTGCACCAACCTACAATTTGTTCTTCTACCACAACCTGTACCATGATTTTGTCCTCTACCCCATTCTCTAGCTTTATTAGGAGCTAAGGAACCATTCTTCGGCTGAGACTAAGTGCGAATGAGGTTATCCTAGACAGGAGTTGTCTTCCATCTTCTATACCTTTCTAAACGCTCTTCTTGATGGATCAATAGAGCTTCAATATTTTGACCATTAAATGGCTCGATGCAAGTGAGAAAATGTGATTAAGTCATCATATTTCTTTGAAAGGCTATCAAAGATTGTGCCGATATTCTCCTTTGTGATCACAGGGGATACAATCCCAGCTGAAGTTTCAACAACTTGTTTTATATGCACTAGATATTCTCCAATTGATCCTTTTTTCGTTGATGTTTCGAAGATGGATATTTAATTACTTGATAGTCGCCTTCATAAAAGAAGTGAAGTAGGTCTTCAAAATATCCCAGATTTGGTAGTACCGTTCATAACGAACGATGCAAACTTTAAATTGGGCGTCCATTGATTTAAGAAACCAATATTTGAGTAAATTATCTTGTTGCTCGTAATTATAGAATTCTAGATTGATTTGTTCCTTGATCTCATCATCTTTGAAGAGAAACTTCTTTGGAATCGATTGGATTTTCATGGATATGCTCCTTCAGTCAATAGCCTTTAATCGTTAGTTCTGCATGCCACATCCAGGTTAGGTAATTATCATCGTTCAAATTGCAAGACATAGCACTTGAGAAGGTTAACGTTAAGCTAAATTGATAACATATTAGGTAACAACAATATGAGAGAAAGATTGATTATGGTAAAGAAGAAGATTGAATGAACCTTTTTTTTATTAAAATTAATTTTAATTTTTATTAAAAGGGCACCAGAAGTATCAAAGAAGTTACAATAAATTTAGGCCAGAAAATAAACTAGCCACAGATACAAAATCACAAATGGCCAATGGCCCATGCAAATACAATGGGGAATCCTTTGCATTGTATTTGAACCAAAAAACAACCCAATATCCAATAAATAGAATTTGACTTACCTCCTTAGCTTTTCCTCCTTAGCACCTCCACCAATTGACATGATCAAACTTCTAGCATTACAAAAACAAAGTTCAAACCAGTGACCTAATTATGATTAACTAACTCTTATTAATGCTAAATATTTATGTATCCTTAGTAGGTCTAAAGCAAGTTGTCCCTCCTTATAATTGGAGTGGCTCTAAGATTATAAATTAGTGTAATTCAACTCTAAAAGCTAACTTGGATGTTAAATACCATCTAGAGAGCCTAAGAGACAATATTAGTTAAAAGAATAAGTCTAATTACGTTTGAGTGGTTACTTTTCTATCTTGATAATAGGGAAGAAAGATATTCTGAAAAAAAAAAAAGGGAATCTGTTCATGAAGCTTAATGTGAAATCACATTAATTAAAAATTTATTATTTGACTTAACCAACCCACAAAGTAACTTAATTAATGGGTGAGAAGTACCCAAGTCTTACAACAACTACTTTGATCTAGAGAGGAATGTTTTTTTTTTGTTAAACCAAAGTATATATTGATAAATTTTCAAAGTACAAGAGGTGCTCAAGTGAGACTTAATCAATACAAGAGAGGACATAAAAGAAAAAATAGCAGCAAAAATAAAAGATGGTGATAACATTTGGCCATAAATACACCCAAGTGGGTATACACACCAATAAACAAAAATATAATGGCTACCACTAAGAGCATGAATTTTTATCAAATCTATTATGCTTAATAACTCTGCTTTCTCTTATTTGAAAATTTATGTGTTCCTTCATAACCAAAGGGACCGATTGAAAACCAATCCAACGCAAAATATCTCCCCATATTGCCTTTATAAAATAACAACCTAAGAATAAGTGGGAATAGTCCTCTATAGCATCATTACACCATTCACAATTCGCTAACTAGTTATTACTTCCAAAACCTCTTCTTTTTAAGTTACATTTACTTTGGATTCTATCCTCAAAAGAAACCACACAAAACTGAGAACTTTTAAAGGGACCAAAGAGGACCTGAAATTCTTGAAAACATAATTTAGCTCTTACGAAAGAGGACCAACTGTATTTGAAATCAAAATACCCCAAGAGTATGTCGATTTTACCGAGAAGCCCTCCAATAAACCTCCTGGATCCCTGCCTCAAGAATCTTCCACATCCGAATTCAAAACACGCCAAACTCTCAAATAAGTTGTTTTCCCAAAGAAAAAGAGGACATCTAAAAGCCTAGAAAAAAGTGAGGATAAAACATAACTATCCAATATATATACTAGAGACAGAGCCAAGTTTTCCATTGCTTACTTGGTACAAACGCAAAAAGGTCGAGAGCAGGGGTTGGTTCCGAGCCACGGATCCTCCCAAAATCTTGTCAAATGCCCATTACCTACATGCCTTTTAACTCCTCTGGAAAACCAATTTGAAGCACTCAAACCACACACTTTATAAACATGTTTTCACCATTTTCTACAAGATAGAAAAGGTTCATGAAAAGCCTCCAAATGAGATCCTAAGATTTTTTCTCTCCCTTTTAAAACATGAACCCACAACCTGTCCTTTTTTTCGATAGGAATCTCTAAGGCCACTTAACAACCATGGAATAATTGAATCAACGTAGATTTTTTACGCCACCTTTTTTCGGTCTACAAACCTCACTCCACTTCACCCAAGCAATTTTGTCGCTAGTTGCATTCCCACTCCATTAGAAACGTCTTTGTATATTACGAATGTCATTAAGAACTCCAATTGACGCTTTAAGAACAGAGAAACCATAAATCAACAAATTGATTAGAACTGAATTTATCAACATTCTCCTACCTCCCATAGAAAGATGACTTCCTTTCCAAACTTTAAACTTGTTTCTTATCTTTGTAATTATCAGGATCCACATTTTTTCCCATTAGCACACTCCCTTTCCATGTTATTTGACATATAAAAATTTTAATATACCATGGATATTATTTTTCTTAATTCTATAATTATAATATGAATATTAAATACTTTTAATAAATTTATTTATTTCAAACATAGAATTTATTTTATGTACCAAGGGTATCTTTCAGCCAATCACCAAAGACTAATCTCTACGAGGTGTAGAGACTAGAGATCACCGAAATCTAATCTCTACGAGGTGTAGAGACTAGAGATCACCGAAATGAATTTTGTCTCTACCAATAAAATCCTTTATATACACACAGTTAGAATTCGAACCCTATCAGCATGTTTAACACTACAAGAAAATACAATATTAGCTATAAAATATAGCTACAGATTTCTATTCATAGCTAATTTATATCTAAACAACTACTGATTAGCTACTATAAAAATTCTAGCTAATACTAATTAGCTATCAAATTAGCTTGTAATTAGCTACCAAATTAGCTTCTAATTAGCTACGAAATATAATTACCAAAGAATATCATAGCTAACTTGTATTTAAATAGCTACCAATTAGTCACTAAATAAAGTTTCCTAGATAATTTTCTTAGTCACTAATTAGTTACTAAATTAGCTACCAAATATAGCTACCAAATTTTTTTCATAGCTAATTTGCATCTAAATAACTACTAATTAGCTACAAAAAAAATTTCTAGCTAATTTTCTTATCTACTGATTAACTACTAAATTAGCTACTAATTAAATATGAAGTCAATAATGAATCAAAGTCGCACATTAAATAGTTACGAGCAAGTTAGAGGGTTTATAAGTGGATGGACTCATGCACCTATTATCTTAAGGAATTAGATTGTATTAAAGTATTTGCATTGGTTGTATTGAGGTGTCCTACACTTGTGATCCATTCTCTTGACTCGTGTCTTTGGCTCTATTCTCTCCGTCTAAATAGTGGTATCGAAGCCCACTTGATTCGGTACGGTGACCGGCTTTAACATTTAAAAATATTTAATTTAGCTACATATTAGCTACAGTTTAAATAGTGATTAGTTATGATTAGTCACAATGTTTTAGCTACGAATTGGCAATGAAAATTTTCCGCTACCAATTAGCAACCTAATATTAACTCTCAGAAATTCAATAGCTAATTCGTAATTATTTTATTTTTGCTACCAAATTATTACAAATTAACTATAAATTTTTTCTAAACTAATATATAAAATTCTCATAGCATAAATACCAAACTATTTATTAACTATGCACGGCTTTGTCGGTAAACATAGAATTCTTTATTGAGAGAAAGTGTTCGCCTCACAATATGAAAATGTGGGGAGAAAAAAAAGTTGGAAATGTTGAAAACAGTGGAAAAAAGGAGAAGCGGCGAAATTGATAGAAAATCACATTCTGACGATATGCTTCCATCATAAACAAAAAGAAGGAAAGAAGATAATAAAGTGAGAAAAGAGGTAAGCTTGCATGTGTGAGCATTTTTCTAACAAAGATGCCCTTACAAATCTTGTCGCTACAAATCAATTAACTGGCTCCACTCACTTTTTTTTTATCACATAATACTTTTCGAATGATATATATAGTTAAAAAACAATTTAAGACATATAAAAATTATTATTGTGTGTTTGGCTCTCAAGAACTAACCGGAACACCGGTGACGATGGGCTTTCTTAGATAGATAATGTGCTCCTTAGCGGGAGGTAATGACTTTGAGGATCAATACAGATTAGGGTTTATGAGTAGTTATAGAAGAAGTTGTTTGTCTCGGCATGACATATTTAATATGTATTTAATTATAGCGTTCTGCTTAGAGTTCTGTGTTCATTTATGGGCTATTCAATAATTAGTGGGCATGCTCAAAACACAGATGTAGGATTTTAATCTCCTCATCCTAGAATGCAGTCATGCCCCCAGTTTTAGTATGCCCGATAACAATTCAAAAAAATTGACTTTTAGCAACATTACAAATACAACATTTGTAAAAAATGTTGCAAATACTAAACGACAACACTTTTTAACAACATTTTTTAAATGTAACTAAAACTTTTTTGCAACATCGCCAGATACGGCATTTGTCAAAAATGTTGCAAATACACAAAGACAACATTTTTGGGAATTTAATAGTATTTTTTAACAATTTAACAATATTTTTTCAAATGTTGCTAAAACTCAATTATGTAGTAGTGTAAGCTTGGGATCGAGATACTGGTCCACAACCATTATCAAAATAAATTTTACTTTTTTCAACACTATATTTTATACACCCGAAAAAAAAAATTCAAGTCTCAAGCAGCATAATTAAAGAAATAATATAATTTAATTGGCTCCCATCCACTCACCTAATGAATCATATAAGTTGTGCTTAGCTCTAAAATACATCACAAAATGGCACCAAGTGGCGTGTCCTCACTTTTGTACGTTTCTTGATAGCAATAGATTTGAATTCTGTAGCTACAAAGGAATTAATATTTGCACCCATTTTAAATTTCTTCATACACATAGCCATACGCAACTCATATGGTCATGAGAATATATGTCACATAACACCTAGAGGTCAAACTTTAATAGTATGAAAAACATTAAATGTTGTGATTATCAAAATTCAGGCATTATTATTATTAATAATATTTGAATTTTTGTTCATGCATTATTTATTTATTACTAATAACGTTTGTGAAAATGAAGCGAGTCGTATCTACTATATCAGGCGCTTGTAATGTCCTTGTCTCATGTAAGTAGTTTTAATTTCGGATGGAAAAAAATATTTATGTTTACATTCATTCCAAGATTCGAGGTTGATCCATGCCATTTTTTTAGGTGAGCGCGTGTTGTTTTAAAAAATAATATAATATTTTTCTTGAATAAAATAATATTGAAAAGAAGCTTTTTGGTGATTTCGTTTTTTTGAAGATGAGAAGTTAATAAATGTAAAAAAAAAAAAAATCTTAATTGAACATATTAAGAATGAAAAGTGTTCTAGAGCATGATCAAATTCTACATTAGCTAGGTAAGAGATAAGACAACAAACACTTTATAAATAATACTAAATATGTGAAATTAAGAAATTAAAATAAATAGTATTTTAGTTGCAGTATGTAATGTTGTTTGGACTCATGATACGACAAATGATGTTATAAGGAGGGTATATGCCACTCGTTACTCTTCAAAATCCTACATTTTGGCCAGCCACAACCCAACAACCTGGGCGAATTCTGCTGCAGGCCATATTCAAGTCTTATATCGGGTAGGAGTTGAGATAGCAGACACCTTAGGCCTTGCTCCTCCTCAAGTTCTATGACTGGATTTACAAAATTTGATATTAGGCCTTGTTCCTCCTCAAGTTCTATGACTGGATTTACAAAATTTGATATTCATATGAAGTTATTAAGTGAAATAAGTGTCTAAAACTTACTCTTGGAATACATTGATCCCTCTCTTTTATTTATTTATTTGAAAATTGTTCTAATGAATATATTTATTTGAAACTACCACATCATAAACCAACAATTAGGCATAATTTCTTCCATTAAATTAATAATAAGTGAAACATCTATTTTATCCATGAAATTATGATCTTCAATCAATTTAATTCATGAATTTATAAAAAAAAAAAAGTTTAGTCTTTAAAATTACAATCAATTTAGTCCTTACTATTAAAATGGTTATGAATAGGGGTGGAAATAAGTCAAACTTTTGCTAAATATATCATGCCTATTTCATAATTATTGGGATTTAGTCTAGTCTGTTAGCTTATCATAGGCTCATTTATTTTGTTGAGTTTAGTCTATTTATAAGCCTATAAGTCTATTCATTATTCTACTTTGTTCTAAGTCTCTAAAATAAGCAACAAACCTATCTTAATAGGCTAATAGGCCTTTTTCTAAATAGGCCAACAAAATTTTTAACGAAATTAAATAATAGAATGACCGAAGTCATGAAAAGTCTCCAAAAATGTCTATTCCTCAATTACTATCATGTTTTTGTTTGGTAAAGACTTATTATCAAGTTTACTAAATGCAATAAATAGAAATTAAATTTACAAATCAATTAGAATTTCTTCTTCACTTACTATAACATTTTTTTGTAAATACTTGTTATCAATTATCAAGTTCAATTTCAAAATTTAATCAATTATCAGATTTGAAATTTCTAAATACTTCAAGTTTTATTCTATCATCTATTTTAAAATCAAAAATTAAATCTCAAAAGATCCTTACTTATCAAGTTATCAATTGTATCATCTTATTTTTATATTCTATTACCCATTTTAAAATTAAAAAATTTCAAAATATTTTAAATTACCAATTATATCAAATTATTTAAAAATTATAAAAAAATCTGAAAAAAAGCCCCTTGTTACTTATCAATGTATAACGTTTTGAATTACAATTTCTATGTTTAATTATTATACATTTTTATGGATATATTATTATATTTATACATTACAGAATGTTATTATATATATATATATATATATATATATATATATATATATATATTAATTAAGTAAGTTAGCCTATCAAGTTTAATAGACATTTTTAAAAGTTTGTACATAACATTTTTAATCAAGTAGGCTTTAAAAAGTTTAAATCTGACATTTTTATTAAACATACTAGGCAAGTCATACTCCCGTAAAGTCGACTAACTAATTTCCACCCTAGTTATGAAATGTTTATACATACAAAAATTTCAATTACGTCTAAGGATTTAATAGTTTTTTCTTCTAATAAAAATAATTTTATTATACTAATTATAAATTAAACACAAATTACTCCATTTGTTTCCTTTTCGGGGTGTTTGGTATGAGTTATATTTAATTTTTTATTGGAAATCTTACTTAAACATATACTCCCCCATCTCTATTTATAAGATCATTTATAAAAAAAAATATTTGTCTCTTTTTTTAAGAATATCTTTTAAACTTTGTACACATTCAAATTTTTTTTATTAAATTTTTTTTATTAAATTGTCCTTATTTACTCAACTACTTTGTACCATTCAAAGCTAATAAATATAATAAGTTAATGCGAGAGAAATTTTTTCTCTTATAATAATTGGAGAAAATTAATTGAATGGAAATGAAGATAAATTACTAGACAAATTTAATAATTTTTTCTAGATACACTAATTTTCTTAATTCTTATACTTGTTTTGTAGAAAATCTTATATATAGAATTGGAAGAAGTATTTAATAATATTTGATAAAAGACATGAAAGTATATTTCTAGATAAGTAGAGATTTTAAAAAAAATTAAAATGTGAGTAACTTGGGTTTTTAACAAATACATTCCTATCTTATTAAGTGGGTATCCTCAATTTACTTAGAAAAGTTAATATTTTAATGAAAATATCTATAACATTACTGGGTATCTTCAATTTTTTAATTAAAGGTATTTTTGTAAAAAACCAATAACATTATTGGATATGATATAACTTACCTTAGTATCACTTTCCCATAAAACAAAATTCCTTGAAAAATTAACTAAAAAAGGTATTATCAAACAGTATTTTAAGTGTTCACTTATAGAGTAAAAATTTATTGTTATTCAACTGTTCACTTATATTTTTAAGAAAATATCAATTATATTTTTATAAATTTTATCGTATGTTTGATTGGATAATAATTAATTTTTTATTATTGATTAATTAAATAAATAGAGATAAATAATAATATAAAAAATTTTAAAAATATTTCGATAAAAATAAAAATAATTATTATATTTTTTAATGTGTATTACTGTAACTTAATCTTAGTTAGACAATTAAATAAAAATAGAGTGAATAAATATTAACAATATGAACAATTTGACAAATGGATGTTGAGCGACAAGGTGGAAATATTATAAGCACAAGATAACATTCTGTCTAGATCCTTGTTGCCTTTTGTTCGTCATTTATAATATATTTTTCTCCGTTTAGGTATTGACCAAATTAATTCCTTCTTTGTTTTCATATTTTTATTTGAGATCACTTGCTTAAGGTCAATATATGAGAAACTGCGTGCATACGGGTCGCAGTCTATCATATACGATATAGAGTTTTTTTTAACTTGTGTAATTATTAGACAGGATAAAAATTTTAAAATAATAAAAATATAAATAATAAATATTTACTGAATATAAAACTCAATTAACTTTTATGTTTTTCTATAAAAAAATTTTCTTTTAAAATGCTTAATTTGTGCAATATTGCACAAGTTAAAAAAACAGTCCAGAATATATGTACTCCTAATAAAACCAACACAATTAATACTTTCTTCAAAAAAATAAAAAACACAATTAATATGCTTCACATTATGCTAATTACTAGGATTATTATCAGCCTCAGTTTGAAACAAGAGTTAGACACACGCTATGTTAGTCTCACTTGAAAAATTAGTCAAAGTCCAAAACTTGAAAAAAGTATATAATTCAATTTTATTATTCTGTGTAAAAATACATATATTTTTGAGAAAAACTAATATTTAATGAGTTTTGTGTCTATAATAATGTAATGCATATTTTTTTAACAAAAGGTTTTTTTTTTAACTCTTAAAAATCTGTACAAATTCAAAGTTGTATAAGATTAAAAAAATATAAGAGACCTTGTTAAAAGATATTGACAATAATCTCATAAAATGATTATAAGAAAATTAGATAAAATAAAGAAGGGGAAAATACAAAATTGTGTTTGTTATATGGACTATAGAGAGATTACCTGGTTTGATGAGACAAGCTATTAGCTTGGAAAAATTCAAGGGGTTTAAGATTGGTAATTAAGATGTGGTACTCTCAATTCTTCAATATGCTGATGATACTATCTTAATAGAAGGTTTGTTTGAAAAATATTTTAACAGTTAAATCAATCCTTCGATTCTTCGAGTTGGTATATGGGTTAAAAATTAATTTTGGCAAAAGTAATCTGGTTGATATTAATGTAAATGATCATTTGTTGAGTCCTGCTTTCAGTTTTCTTCATTGCAAGATAGAAAAATTCCCATTTGTAATGGGCTTGATTTGATGGAACCTTTCAGCCCTGTTACCAAGATCTCATTTGTCATAATTTCTCTTTCATTGGCAACTACCAAAGGTTGGCATCTAGAGCAGCTAGATATCATCAATGGCTTCTTAAATGGCTAGCTCAATGAAACCATTTACATGGACATTCATTCTGGATACAACACTCAAAATGTCTCATTTGCCATTGCTCCCTTAGTCTGTAAGCCCAACTGTTCTGGCCTAAGGCAAGCCCCAAGACAGTAGTTTACCACTTTCTCTTACGCTCTAAAACAACATGGATTTCAATAATCCAAATATGTTACCACTACAAGAATGGCCAAAAATAGTGAGGGCCAAAATCGTCGCTAAATGGCCTAAAACTGTCACTATAAAAGAGTTAGTGACAGCCAAGCGACGGAAGTCGAGCCGCCACTAAAATACAAGCTGGTTTTTTATTTTATTTTTTGCCTATCTAGCGACGGTAAAAGTTGTTGCTAAGTTTCTTTTTTTAAAAAAAAAATAGCTCCCGAAGAAGAGCTCCTCGTACTTCTGTCTGTTAGAAATAGCATGGAAGAAGAAAAAAGAAAGAAAGACAGAAGAAGACGGAGTTGGAGGTCGTCGGAGGTGAAGGTCGTCAGAGTTGGAGGTCGCTGGAGATAGGGGTCATTGGAGTTGCATGGGTTGTGAGGTATAAGGTGTTGTTACGGAGTGATTTGATGAAAAAGTTAATAGAGAAGAAGTGAAAGATTTTGTTAAGTGGGAAATGATGAAGAAATTAATTGAAGAGAAAGAAGAAGTGAATGGTTATATAAAGAAGAGAAAGAGTGAAAAATCACGGATGCCGAAGTCATTATGCTAGCCAATGAGCTGTGAACATGCGTCCCAGTAGCAACGACCTAGACCGTCGCAAAATTAGCGACGACTAGGACCGTCGCAAAGTTTTTTTGATAGGCTAAAGTGCGTCGGGGTTCGAACCGAGGACCTGCTACTCAAAGCAGTACTCCTCAACCATCCGACCAACCTGTTGGATGCGACCGTCACAAAGTTACCATCATAAATTTTAAAAAAATAAAAAAGAAAATTCATTCCCGCCCCTGTACCGTCGCTACCATTCAAATATAATAATAATAAAAATTCCCCCTCTGATAGCAACGACCTAGATCGTCACTAATTAGTGACGGCTAGAGCCGTCGTTACCATATTAAAAAAGTCCCCCTCTAATAGCGATGACCTAGACCTTTGCTAATTAGTGACGGCTAGGACCGTCACTACCATATAAATTAAAAAAAAAATCCCCCATATATGGCCTAGACCGTCGCTACCATACAAATAAAAAAATAATAAAATCCCCCCTATAATAGCAACGGCCTAGACTGTCGCAACCATAAAAAACGTTCCCCCTTCTAATAGCGATGGCTAGGACCATCACTATTTTGCTGCAAAAAATATTAGAAAAATAAATAAAAGAATTTCCTCCACTATAGCAACAGTAAAATTCGTTTCTAATTTAGTGACGGCCAAGACCGTCACTATTTTGCTCACTTTAGTGACGATAAAAGCCGACCTAATTTAGTGACGGCCTAGACCGTCGCTAATTGTTAATATATTGTTGCAACTTAGCGACGGTGTCGAGTCGTCGTTACTTTTAGGTAACTAAATAGCCACATTCTTGTAGTGCTACTACCTCTTCAATAAAGAGAGACATGGAAGTTTTATTGCCATCCTAGTTTATGTCGATGACATAATATTGGCAATCTCAAATCAAGTCAACATTCAACACACCAAGTAGATTATGCAGCATCTTTTTAAGTTAAAGGACCTCGGCAAGCTCCAATTCTTCATAGGACTCGAAAGTGCTCACTCAAAAAGTGGAATTTTCTTGTCTTAGACTCAAAGGAATTATACCTTATCCTAATTAGAAGACACTGGTTTCTTGGGCTGCAAACCATCCGCTATCGCCATAGATTCGAATATAAAGTTATTTGCGGCATTAGGAACTCCTCTAATAGATTCTGGTTCTTTTAGAAGATTGATTGGTCGCTTACTATATTTAGCCATTTCTAGATCAGACATTACATATTCTGTCCAAGACTGAGCCATTTTTTTTAAATTTGTCCCCACATCTAGTCATCTTCAAGCGGTACATTAACCTCAATTCTAATATATCTAAAACATACGGTTGGCCAAGGGGTTCTATTCAAATGCAAATCAGACTTCAATATACACCCATATGTTGATGTAGAGACTGGCCATCTTGCTTAGACACAAGGTGTTCTACAAGTGGTTTATGTGTCTTCCTAGGAAATTCATTAATTTCCTGAAAATCTAAAAAGCAAAACACTATCAGCAAGAGTTCTGCCGAAGCATAATACAGTGCTTTGTCTTCGGTCACTAGTGAACTGATTTGGATCTCCTACTTTCTAACTGGCTTCGACATTCCTAAAAAACCACCATTTGTCCATTATGACAACCAAGCATCCATCCACATCTCCAGCAATCCAACAATCCATGAGAGGACTAAACACCTTGAAGTGAATTTGCACTATGTGAGGGAGAAAGTGAATTTGGGAGAGATCAAAATCATTAATGTGAAAAGTCATCATCAACTTGTGGATATGTTGAGAAAAGCCTTGTCCAAAACATCTTTCCTTAACATATTGTCCAAGATGGAAATCTCTAACATCTTCCTCCTATCTTGAGGGGGAGACTATAAGAGATATTGATGATCTTATCATTTTTCCTCAAATTCTATATGTTAGTTAGTTAGTTATTTTGCTAATTGTCATATCTATAGTTGTTAGAAGTTAGTTGGTTCTTTCCTTAGTTAGTTTTTTTGATGTATATAAAACCACTTGATGTAATTCCTTCTTTCAGTTGTCAATGGAAATTCATTATGTTTTCATTTGTTTCTCTCTTCTATTTCACACTATCAATACCCTTTCTCACTCTCATCATGGTAGCGCCACCCTAGTTGCACCCCACTACCACTAACAATGGTTGCACCATTGCTTACAATTGACGGACTAACCATGTTAAGCGCCCAACGAACTACAATGACCAATGTTTTTTAAAAAAATACATGTGTAGGAAAGGAGAGGCAAATACTCAATCTACCTAATTACCTTTTCCATTAAATAAGCTTTCAATTAATTGAAATATTTTCCAAACACAATAAAGTTTATATATGTGTCTTTTTATAAAAAATATTGTGGAAAGGAGATGCATCTCTAAGTCACCGGGCAGAGCGTCAATACCCGGACCGGGGGTATATATATGCATGTGTATGAATTTAAAATTTACTACTTGAGGCCTTTATATATTTTTATTTTCTAAAAATATTTCTGATTTTAACTTATTATAATAAAAATTTATTATTTATTTGATTAATCTTCTACATTTTTTTTTGTAATAAGCAAGAAATTTTATTAAATTAAAAGAACATAAAAAAGTGTGCTAGAAGTACACTAAAAATAGAGTCTACAAACAGAAAAAGGCTAGTCCATAGCGAAGCTAGCCAAAGAAATTACACAGAAATATAGGCACCAAAGCAAGCAACATGACACCTATGCCAGTCCGAAAAAGAATAAGCAAAACCTAAAACATTTGCTTTGATCTACAACCACGAGCGCAGCAACACCATATCAAAAATAAGCTCGGAGTCCCACTGTGAATGCTTGAGAATGACATCGTTGCGGCCAATCCAAATCGCCCAAACACAATAGTGCTAAACCACAGACCACGGAGTCCGACAACGCAACGAGCCAGGAAAAAGATCTTGAAAGTGGAGAAATGATGTCATACAATTTGATGTTCGACAACACAATAGTGCAAAACGTTATACCAAATCACAGATGAAAACTTACACACAAACATAAGGTGAACAACATTTCCTAGATGTTCTTAACAAAGACAGCAAGTAACATCATCAATAATAACACCTTTTCTAACCAAATCAATCTTGCAAGGTATACGATTAAATGAAAGCTTCCAAGCGAAGGTGTTGACTTTCGCGGGCACAACATTATTCCAAAACACCTTGTAAAATGGATAGGGTGATGGATTACTTGCAACCTTGTAAGTTGTGTTCACCGGATAAATTTCAGAAGAACATTCTCTACATCGCCATGAATCCTCTTGCTCATTGTGTAAAACAACTGAGCTAAGAACTTGCAAAAGATTATTGTAAAGGTCTCCTTCCAAGACATAAAAGGAAGCCTCCGCCAAGCCCACCCTCACACCCACGAACCATCCACCCACGAGCTTGCCTCACTAACTGTAAGGTTTTTATTAGCGGCCATTTAACCCAGGGTCACACCAAAATGAAGTGTTACGACCATTACCCACAACCCTTACAATATTAGTAGTAAACCACACACATGGAGGATTAAAGGCACCAAACAAGCCGCATATATCATGTCACCACCTAGAATAGTGACCAACTCGAATTCTCAATAGAACTGTTTGGATTTGGCTTCTCTAAAGTGAATGAATGTCTAAAGTGAAAAAGTAAGGATAAATCTACCATTCATTCAAAGTGAGTTAAAGTCATGAAATATTATAATTCAAATAATGGATTAATACACACTTACTTTTTTTAATTTACACATATTCTTACTTTATGAGAGTTAAATTCGAATTGATTTAGTCATCATGAAGTAAAAGTTAACATTCAACTTTGTCCTTAAAACAGGATTGGTATAAATGCAAGACCTATAGTGAATATGTGTCTATTTTTCTCCTCCTTCCACCCATTTGTCGCTCCAACTCCTTATAATGAATGGCCTTCTTCCAAAATCTCTCTGTGGATTAATTTCCTCCAAGGTCCACTTTATTGGTGGATCTTCCTTATTATTATTATTATTATTATTATTATTATTATTATTATAATAATAATAATAATAATAATAATAATAATAATAATAAAAATAAAGTTAATACAGTTAATATTGAATTTAACTATAAGGAACAATTCAAAAATGACGAACACGGACTAAAAATAAAATAAAAAACACATATAAAAAATAATGATTAATTTAACCAAATAATGATAATAATAAATTAATAATAAATGTACCTTAAGAATTAGTTATGTTTTTATTCTTAAATTATATATGTATCCAGGCATAGAAATATAAGGTCCCTCAAATTAAAGTTTGTATTAATAACAATTTTTTTGATATTATAATAATAATAATAATTTATAGTTGAAGAATCCATGTTTAAATTTAACATGCCAAAAAAAAAAAATTAGGCTACATAAGACACATAGTATGAATAGGATTAGTACCACCTCAAAAATAAATAAAAAGTTAGACATTAAATTAAGATGTAGTATTATAGTAGTTCATTTCATCAGTTAGTTATATGTACATGGATTTTTTCTCTTCTTGTACTGGTGAGAATATAATAGAGAGATATTTTGTGGTTACGTGACAACCACTTCATGCGAACTCAACTTTTAAAAAGAGATTAATCACTAACAAGGCTTATGAAGAAATAGAAAGAAAACAAAATTATACAATTATCCGGAGAAATTATGATATCTCTCACATTGATGACTAGCACAAATCTTTCTTTCCAAATTAATTAAAAAAATTGATGAGGGGTATGGTTTGATTAGAATTCATAATTGAGACTATTCTAGGATTCTTTCTCATAAGTTGGGTTAAGTCCTGTCATTTTCAATCCCCTCCAATTACTCCCTCTTCCTTTCTCTCCCCCAAAAGAAACAAACAAATAATTAAGGCCAACAGAGGGAAATTAAAAAGAGAAAAGTAATTAGGGTTAAATTAAAAAGCAAAAAGCAAAAAAAAAAAAAAAAGTACAAAAAGACAAAGAAAGCCTCCATTCATTAATCTACCATATATTTATAAGTGGAGGGCTATCTTCTTTATCTCTCATAAAGTATGGACATAGCCCTTTCTGAGGAGAAGAGAATTAATTTCACTAATAATACTCTCTCTAATGAAGAACATGGGTTTCAATTTCATGGAGTGTAATTTAGAGATCATCAACAACAATAATAATAATAATAATAATAATAATCTCTACCTTCATACCCCAAATTTCATTGAGTGGCTCAAACCAATATCTACTACTAATCTAACTTGCTCCAATTCTTCTTCTTCTTCTTTAGAGACTGATGAGAAAGAGATGATCCAATTCTTGCCAATTTTGAGTGATAATGAAAATAATTATCCCTCAAAATATGATGTGTATGAAAATCATCAAATAATGAAGGGTAATAATTTTGAAGTGAAGAAAGAGGAAAAAGTGACTGTGGCTTTGCATATTGGATTACCAGAAATTAATGATCATGAGAGTGATGATCATGATGATGAGAAGATGCTTTTTCAAGTTAAGGAAGAAAAATTAGAAGAATCTTCTAATAATAAGAAAATTGGCTTCCATGGATGTTCTTTAATTAATTCTGAGAGAAGGTTCTGGATTCCAACTCCAGCTCAAATCCTTGTTGGGCCTATGCAATTTTCTTGCTCAATTTGTAGCAAGACCTTCAATAGGTATAACAACATGCAGGTTAGTAATTTCTTCTTCATCATTTTTAATTTCGAATACAATAATTATTAAATTAAAATTCTAAGCTAGATTGTATTATATTATTGCTATTAATTAATTAAGAATTTTTTATATATATATTTTTTCTCAATTTTCAAAAGAACATTTTTCGAATATGTTCAACTATTTTTTCTTAAAAAAAAAAATTATTCATTGCCATCTGTATGCTAAGATGTTTATCGTCGAGTGTGATCAGGATGAATTAGTTTAATAAGTGGTATTGGATTTGAATCTTGAGAAACGAGTTGTATTTTATAGTGGTTGAGAGATCTTTGTAGTTTATAATAATTCTATCCGGTTCGAGTATATGATTGTCTTCCATGTAAGATAATCAAGGCGTAAATAAGATTGAAAAAAATTATATTAACTAGGTGTTGATTAATTCATCACAAACTAATTTTATTTGTAAAAAAACTACAAATATGAAGTGAAGGTGTGGATCATGTGCAAGCTTTAAAAATTACAGAAAAGAATACAGCCGCAAATGAGAATTATAAGCTTCTAAATTATTATTTTACTATATATTGTAAAAAAAAAAAAAAATTGGAATAAAGATATTGAAGTTTGAAATCATAATCCTTATAGATACACACACGTATACGTAAACCATAGATGAGGTTGGGCCATTATTTTCTACAGGATGTGAAGAAAATTAATTAGAATTAGATCGTGATATTCTTAATTATTAATAAATTAATTAATTTAATTAGAAATTGAAACAGATCAGATAATTAATTAACTACCGTCACCGTGAGGGAACATATATATATATATATATTTATTTATTTATTTATATTTTGCACGTGCCTGCTGCTCTACCTTCTCTTTCAGGAAACATAAATATATACATACTTACAAAAATACTATGATTCAAATTTTAATTTCTTAATTACCAGAATCATCTATTATCATTTACCAAAAAAAATAAAATAAAAATCATCCATTATGGAAACCAAACTTATGATGAACAAGACTACAAGAGTCAATAATGTTTTCTTATTTTTCCGTACCTGCTCCTTTTGTTAATTCAATCTTTATGTTATGAATTGAAAATCCAATTTCTCTATCTCGTAATTGTCGGTTTACTTTTTTTTATAAAAAAAAAAAATTGTCTGAAAGCAAAGAATTTGAAATAGCTTGTGTTTTGTGCATACCTACTCTGAATTTGAATTCTCTTGATTTTAGCAACGGAATAATGATTATAATTACCAAGGAGAAAACATTACATATCATCATATTTTATAATTCACCTTTGGTGATAATGTTATGCAAGACTATAATTAATTGACTACCATCGTTTTTTTTTTTTTACTTTTAAGAAATTTTTGCTAAATGGTCCTGTTGTCCCTAGCTCTATCATTCCCTTCAACTTTTATAAAAAGGCTCTTTTTTCATATCCCATAAAATTTCAAAGTGAATAATGAAATTGCAATTCCATCTCATGGTTTTATTTCCTTCCCTTGTGTTAGATCTTTTTTTAAAATAAAAAAAAAAAGAAAATAACAAGAATTAATATGAATGGTAAATTAATAAAATGATGTGTGTATATGTGTACTGACAGATATACATACAAAGATTGGATCCTTTTATGTTATGTTTTCACTTAACCATGCAAGTGAAAATATTGTATTTATCTGTATTCTTCTCATAAATTTTGATAGGGTCTTAATGTTGAATAAAGAAATAAGTACAAAAATTTTCATAATAAAGAAGCATGTAAAAAATAAACATATTTCCCCCTAATGAATCCATGACAGGAATATATACTTACCTTTTCTTAAAAAAAAAAAAATAACTTTTTAATTTGCCAATTGGTCCGGGAAAGGAAGCATGATTAATTTGCGGTACAGGAAATCTGTTGAAATTAAAATTTGGAATTTCCCTTTGATTGTATTGCATATTTAATTTTAGTGTTCTTCAGATTTTAAGTAGATCTCATGAATGCGAGAAAGATTTATATTTTCATCAAGAGTAGTAGCTTTTTGACTATAATTTGACTTGTTAGATAATCAATAAATATTTACAATCATTTGATGAACAATATATGGCCATGGCTAGGCCATGTAAAGCTATATATTGCTAGCTAACTAAGTCAAATAAAACAAGCTTCATGATTTCTTTTTATGGCCTAATTTGATTATTTGATTTGAACTAAAATTATGAAAAAAAAATAGAAACACACTCTGACCCAACTAATCTTTGTATTTCATTTTTTTTTTACATTGTTATTACATTTTCATTTTTTTTCTTCTTTTTCTCTTCTATCATACTAATGGCTTGTTTTTATTATAAATTACTTTCCAGGAGGAATTGATAGTTCATTTTATAAAGCATTATTTGATCATTTCTATGAAACATTATTATTGTTTTACTTATTTGCTTTTATTAAATTTGAATACTAAGACTCTTTAGTTGCAATTGCCAAGAATATTATTCAAAGGATGATAAAATTGATATATATATCATACATATCTTTTTGATAAAATTAATGAAAAAAATTGAATTTAATTAAATATTTTTATTGATATGTGTAATTTAGTTACGTATTTCTTATTTTATCCAATTTTGTGCTCTAAACTAGTTTCTCTCATTTTATAATCCCTCTCTCTTAGGGATATTACTTATCACATTTCACATTTTATTTTATTTTTTCATTCTACCTCTTTTTTCTCCTTATTCATTTTGAGGTGCGAGAGCGAAATCATTTTTTTAACTCAAATTGGCACCTTTTTTTCAATTTGTAGATGCACATGTGGGGACACGGATCCGAATTCAGAAAAGGGCCTGACTCACTTAAGGGAACACAACCGGCAGCAATGTTAAGGCTACCATGCTATTGTTGTGCTCAAGGTTGCAAAAACAACATCAACCATCCAAGAGCCAAGCCCTTAAAGGACTTTAGAACCCTTCAAACTCATTACAAGAGAAAGCATGGCACAAAACCCTTTATGTGTAGAAAATGTGGCAAAACATTTGCAGTCAAAGGTGATTGGAGGACTCATGAGAAGAATTGTGGTAAGTTATGGTATTGCACTTGTGGTTCAGACTTCAAGCACAAGAGATCCCTCAAAGATCATATTAGGTCCTTTGGAAAGGGACATAGGCCCCATCCTTCTTTTGAACCCTTTGAGGATGAGAAGGAATGTGTTACTACTGGGTCGGATGAAGACGAAGTTGCCATGACCTAATTAACATTCTCTAGCTTCATTTATGTCTGTGGTTTAATCTGAAGAAATAATCATTTTTTCTTTACATTAGATAGAAAAAGAAAAAATATTTATTTCTTTAAGATAAGCTAACTCAGGCATGTACTTACTTACTTTTATTATAAAGAGTAGAAACAAGTAGGAGAGCTTGGTCACCACGCTTGTGCTCAGTAACAAAAAATTCTCAAACAATTGCAAGGCATGAACATAGGGAGCGGTTTGCTACCGAGCACTTGCAGCGTGGTTATGATGAGCCATTTAATTTAGACGTTTGGATAAATTTGCTTTGTGGTTGATTAGTTAATAAGGTGGTTTGCCTCAAGTGATGAAGTAGATGAATTTTCTTCCCATAGCAAAGAGCAGGTGTTATATCATGTTCAATTTTTGGTAATCTCTTTAAAGGAGAAAATTTATCCGCTTCATTGTTAATGGTGACCCTCATTTAAGGACTTTGTTAGTATGTAAAATGTTGTTAAAATCTTTGTGACACTTTTGATATTGATTTTGCTCCTACATCCATTGTCTGCTAGATTCTTCTATATGCTTTTGATTATGAACACTATATATACTAATATACAATAAGTAACGGAATAGGTTAAGTCTCTCGATAAGGACTTAGACTTAACCTATGCTAGGCTCAAGTCGGGCCATATTCACAAATTAATTACTAAGTTAAATAAATACTTTTTTAATTGTTTTTCTAGTTAAACATAAAAAAGTGTTAAAATCCTTACTTTTTTTTTATCAAGAATATGGTCCAATATATAACAAAAGGCCAAATCCTTTGTGTTATATATGAAGACCACTAAAGTGGGTTTAATATGATAATTTTAATGTTACTTCCTCCATTAACTTTTATATTTTGTTTAAGGTTAATTCATATGCAATTTTAGAAAATTAACTATTGTTATTTGTTGTATAAAAGTTATTATTTAATTTTTTCATTATACTCTTGTTAGAATTTAAAGTAATTAATAATTTTTCACTAATAAATGAATAAGGGTGTAAGAGAAGAAATAGTGATAGCAGTTATTTTCTTAAAATTGAAGTAAATATAAAAAGGGGACAAATTTTTTTCAAAATAGTGACACATTAAAGTAAAATAAAAAAGGGGCAAAAATAAAGTTTTCAAAATAGCCACAAATGAAAAGGAATATATTATGTATAACAGAGTCAAATTATCTTGTAACGTGGTGACGGAGTTAACAAACTGGACCAAAATGAAACCTTTATAAGAGAATATAACGCAAAAAAGATATAAGACCAAAATGAAATATGCATAAAAGATACATGACCAAAAGATAGATTTGGCCTTTAAAATATGTTCTTATTATAAAAGTAATAAATATTAATAATAAAACATAGGTATAATGCATATATTTAGTTTAATTTTTTTTGTCTAAATTTTTATTTAAATATTTATATATAATATATATATTTGACAAATACTCAAACAATATCTACTATTGAAGGAAAAATCAAACTATAAAAATAGTGTTTTAAACACATCATTCATTCTTTAAAGAAAAAGAGAAAGATGAATAATACAGAAAATTTATTAATATATGTTAGTACGTATATGCGGTTTGGTTTGGGTTGGTTCGGTTTTGATAGAAGGAACTGAAATCTGATCCAAACCAATAAAATTATGCGATTTTTTCAATTTTTTTGATCGGTTTTAGCGGTTTAAAATGGATTGATTCGGTTATGAACACCCCTAGTTGAAACGGCCCTGTTGACAGTTGGAGACTAATAATTTCGAGGTGAAAAGATTATTGAAATGAATACGACCTCTCTCAATTCAAAGTCTTTTTTATGTCCATAGTCAGGATTAGGGGTGGAAATGAGTCGAGCCAAGCCAAGTATCTAAAATTTAGGCTTGGCTTGCGGAAAAAATAAAAAGCTCAAGCTTAGCTCCTTTATTTAAAGGAGCTAAATTATAAATTTCAGCTTGACTTGATAAGAAAAAAAAAACTTGAGCTTAGTTTGTTAGGCTTATTTATTTATTTTTTTAATGAATAATTCCTCTTAATTTAAATTTAATGAGCTAAACATGTTACATATTAATATATATAAAGAAATAAAGATAGTACCTTTTATATATTAACTTATTTATATCATTAATATTATTATTATTTTATATATATATATATATATATATATATATCGAGCTGTTCACAAGTTTTTAATGTTAAGCTTATAAAATTTGGGTTTGATTCATTAAAATATTCGAATTCAACTTAAAATTTGAGTTTGTTTATTGAATTAAATGAACAAATTTTAATGAACATTTAACAAGTCAAGTCCAAATATTTTATAAACAGATCAACTCATTTCCATCCCTAATTAAAATTTAAATCTCCGCTATTTATCAAACATGTATAGCTTGGTTGATCTTTACAAATCATTTTGGTTAAAATAATAACTCCATTATTATACAAAAGACAACATGAATCAATTGAAAATTTTCACAATGTTAACAACTTTTTTATTAGGATTGTAATTATTAACTGCCACTCATTTAGAAAACCATCATAAATGCTTATCTAAAATGTACCATCTAGCTCCTTTATCCTCGAATAATTTACGAGAAGGTGAAAAAAAAAAAAAACTTAAGATGTTTAGAGACTAGCAGTGGGTGACATTGTTAAATTTATATATAGGCCTTTCCTACATCAAAAAGATAAAGGGGATCAACTAAAAGATGATGGTTAATTAAGTAGCTAGGTTAGTTGTTCCCAAAAAAAAAAGTAGCAAGAAATTAAAGTTCACTAAATGTGAAAGTGGTTCTGGAATTTAAATTACGTAAATAAAATAAATAAAATAAAATACCTGCTCTAGTTTCTTTTCGAGTCTATTTTGGAGGGCTTTGCTCACCAAATCATCCACCCATATCACATTTTATAGCTAGAGATGATTAATTAGTGGCTCAATATAAAATTAGAACTTGTTATAATTAATCAATTCATGTTATTGTTTGTCTCATTATTCCAAATTTGATTGTTAATTACAAATTATTAATTTAAATAATGGTGATTATTAAATTAAATTAGGGTGATTATTAATTAATATATCTGAGTTTTAAATTTTGACAAAAGGAATATCATATCATAATAAGTAATTAATTATATAGATCGATACCATAATACACGTGAGGAAGGAATGAAAAAGGAAAAGAAACAGAGTTTGAAATTAGTGTTCTTTTGAGGTAGTAGGATTGACCAAAGAAAAAAAGTTGATGAAAAAAAAATGGAGAGTGTGTGAATTTGGTTTTTGAAGATAAGGGACACTCCACTAGGCTTTGTCGGGGTTAGAAAACGTTGGAGAGGGAAAAAGATCACAATCACAATCTCAATCTTCAATTATTTTATTTAATTTGCTAAGTAGCTATAATATCCTTTTATATATATTATTTGTGGTGGTGATAGTTGAAAGTCAAGTGTGGAGTTGGAAGTGAAGTCTTACATTAAATAGTCAAGAATTAAGTGAAAAATTTATAAGTGGAAATGTCCTTTCAGCTAAAACCTTAAGGGGACGTTTGTTTCGAGATTTAAAAATACATTCTCGAGTATCTTATTGTCAGGAATATATTCCCACTAATGTTTATTCCCAGGCATTTTAAACAAGTTGTTTGGTTTTTAGCTTTTGTTCGTAAGAATCATTTGAAAAAATTTCAATAAAATTTAAAATCTATTTGATTTATAATAATCTTACATATAATAATATGAAAATATTTTATTGCATATAATATTATTTTTTTATTTTAATTATTTAATAAATAAAAAAAAGATAACTAGTAGAAGGACAACAATGTAATGCATTTATATAGATTAAGCAAAAAATATATATACAATGATTTAGATACATAACATTGACAACTTAGAGGGTGTTAGCTTCGAGCAATAAAAAAATATTTTCAGGCAACTTATTTTTGATAATTTGTATATTTCTAAAAATGTGTATTTTTTAGCATTTTATAAGAGAGTGTTTGATAAAACTAACAAAATTAGGAATACTTTTTGAATTTCAAATGAAAAGTCAAAAAAAGAAAAATAAAAAAGTGTTAGTTACAAGTAAAATATAAAATAACTACTTATATTCTCATGGGAAAGTAACTTACCCACCTTTCACCATGGGAATGAAGATTGTAGAAAATACAAAGAAAAAATGTTCTCAAGAATAAATGATGCCCGAGAATCTTTTATTTAAACCTTGAAACAAACATAAGAATCTCATATGCCCAGTACATTCCTAGGAATATTTTTCTAAACCTTGAAACAAATGCCCCCTAAAGTTTTGGGTTGCATTGTTGTGTCTTTATCTTATATATTCCCCTCTCATCTACACTCCAACAATGATAACTCACTTCATTTGACCAAGAGCTTTAATTCAAGTGGTCATGTACCAAGTCATAAAGCTTGGGAGCAAGAAGTCCAAGGTTCGAACCTTAGCAATAAAGATTTAGAGGAGAATAAGAGAATAGTTTAGCTTAGAGTATATAAGTAGTGAGTGTATGAGTATTTGCCTATAAATAAAAAGATAACTCACTTCGTCTCCTAATCACATGTGTAGAGATAGTAGAGTATTAGTTTTATCTTATGTTAACGAGAATAAAGCGATATTTCGTGATCATCTGATAATTAAAAAAAAAAAAAGCTTTGATAGTTAAAAGTTAAACTTTTGGGTTGTTTTCTTTGTAATTAAGCCATATATTCTAGCAAGTTAGGTTAACTTAACCTGAATCTGGTCATTGGTAGCAATATGCTGTGTAATCAAAGTATCTATCGCATCCAATGTCATCGCAGAAGTCAGTATCAAGTATATAGGTCTAATTTAATTTGATCTCTTAATATTAATAGAATTTTGTTATATTATGGTACAAAATACTTTTAATATTTTATAAAATAAGTACTAAATGATTAATTAAGTATCATCCTATTTTAAAAATATAACAAATAATTAATTGGTTAATGTTAAAAGACTCTATGCAAACTTTTTTTGTGGCCAACATAAGGTAGCTAAGTTGCGTTTGGTAAGTGGACGCTAACAGAATCCAAGCCCAACACAGACCAAGACCAGCCCAATTCAACTTCATACCAGTGCTCCACAACAGCCAAATGCAGCATACAAGAATTACCCTAAGAAAGATCTAGAATTGATGAGCTGTTATTGATGACTCACTATACTGTAGTATTTCTATATTTCTCTTTTTTCCTTTTTCATAGAATTATTCTTGTATATATACTGTAATCATTCTTTGATTGAATACACAGAAATTCATCCACTGTCCTGTTTTCACGTTTCTGTTATACCTTTTATGCTATCAACAGCCTTCTCTGCAAAATGTCTACCACTCCCTCCGTTCAATCCCCTGAGACCATCAACCAGACACCACCACCCTTCGCTGATCCTACCCAAAATCCCTCCAGTCCTTATCACATTCATCCAAGCGAAAACCCAACTTCTGTCATTGTTGCTCCACCTCTCAGTGGTAACAATTGTCATTCCTGGGCATATTCATTCCAAATGGCCCTCATCAGTAAAAACAAGATGGGTTTTTTGAATGGCTCCATCTCTGTTCCCACACCAGTCGACCATTTGTTCCCTGCTTGGGAGAGATGCAACACTCTCCTCATATCCTGGCTTCTGAACTCTGTGTCACCTTCCATTGCTCAAAGCATTATCTACCTGAATCGTGCTATTGACATCTGGACAAACCTTCGCGAAAGATTTTCTCAAGGAGATTTGCTTCGTATTGCTGAGATTCAAGAAGAACTATATGCTTTCAAGCAAGGCACTCAATCTATCTCAGACTATTTCACAGGATTAAAATCCCTGTGGGAAGAGCTAGACAATTTCAGACCTCTCCCTGCCTGTACCTGTTCAGCTAAGCTCTACCATTCCCAAGATTTCATCATTCGGTTTCTAAAAGGCCTTGATGATCGATTTGCTGTTGTACGATCTCAAGTTCTGCTCATGGATCCACTCCCATCAATCAATCGTGTTTTCTCCATGGTCATTCAACAGGAGCGCCAACACCTACCTCCGTCGTCGATCTCCGAAGAGCCCAACACCTTCGTCAATATCGCTGCCAACAGAGGCAAATCCTTCAGCTCTGGGTCTTCTCCTCCACCTGGGTCCAACTCTGCTCGCACAAATTCCACCAAGAAATGCGTCTGTTGCGAATGACAAGGACACACCGTCGACATTTGCTACGCAAAGCATGGGTACCCACCTGGACATCCGAGGTACCCTGGAAGGCCACACTTTCACCAGTGCACGGATGCCCCTACGCATAGTGCCGCCGCCGTCAACATTGACATGGATGAAGGTTCCTCCCATTCCGGGTTGACACTCACCAAAGCCCAATATCACCATCTCATCAGCCTTCTACAGAATAACACAGCTTCTGGCCATTTGGGCCCTGAGGACAATCCAAAGCCCAATTCATCTTCTCTTCAATCCAGCGCACCAAATACTAACTTGCGTATCACTTATGTGTCTTGTTTCACTAGCACACATGCACTTTCCTTTATTGCTTCACACACCACCCCCTGGATCATAGATTCAGGGGCTACAGATCATATATCATGTTCTCTGAATCACTTTCTGTCCTATGATAAAATTCCTCCTGTCAAAATAAATTTACCCAATGGTGCCTTTGTCTTTGCTCATTATTCTGGAATAGTCCAATTTTCTCGTCACTTTGTTTTATATAATGTCCTTTATGTACCAGAATTTAATTTCAACTTACTATCTATTTCTAAAATTCTTTCAAAATTTTCTCACTCATTATTTTTTCATGGTGACTCTTGTACTATTCAGGATGTGAACTTCCAACGGATGATTGGACTAGCTAAATTGAAGAAAGGACTCTACCATCTTGAAATCACCAAGAACAACCATAGTCCATCCACAAATTCCTTCACCACAAATCCCATCACTAAGAACAACCTTTGGCATTTTAGATTGGGACATTTGTCTAGCAATCTTCTCAACATTTTGCATGAACAATTTCCTTTTATTTCTAAACATTCCAATGAAGCTTGTGATGTATGTCATTTAGCAAAACAAAGAAAACTATCTTATTCTACTAGTGATACTCATGCTTTAAAACCTTTTCATCTACTATGGATATTTGGGGTCCTTCATCTAAAGTCTCTATTCATGGTCATAAGTATTTTTTAACCATTGTTGATGACTATAGTCGCTACACATGGGTCGTCTTATTAAAATCTAAAGCCGAGGTTCAAACGCATGTCAAAAATTTTGTTGCCTTAATCGAAAACCAATTTGAACTCTAGTTCGTTGCATAAGATCCGATAACAGACCGGAATTTTTTCTAAAAGATTTCTTTTCATCGAAAGGTATTTTACATCAAACAAGTTGCGTTTACACACCTCAACAAAATGCTCGAGTTGAACGAAAACATCAACATATTCTTAATGTTGCTCGAGCACTTTTTTTTTTCAATCTCACGTTTTTACACGTTTTTGGTCATACGCCGTCACACACGCTATATATCTCATTAATCGTGTTCCATCTCCGATTATTCAAAATCACACTCCATATCATTTATTACACAACAAAAATCCAGATTTTTCAAATTTAAAAATATTTGGTTGTCTTTGTTATATGTCTAACAACAATTATCAACACAAATTTGATCCTCGTTCAAAATGCGGTGTCTTTTTAGGCTATCAAAACGGTACAAAGGGATACATTGTCCTAGATTTAGCATCTCATAAAATATGCATTTCCAGAAACGTTTTATTTTATGAACATATTTTCCCTTTTTTATCCAAACAAGACCAGCCCAATTCTTTACTTCTTTCTCAGCTGCCTATAGCCAAAAACAAAACTCAGCCCAACACTGTTGTCTTACCCAATAACCCACACCTTTTACCTAATGACCCACCTAACCAAATCACACCACCCACCCATCCTTCTTCCCTGCTACCCGAATCCCCTCAACCCTCACCACCGCTAAGTCCAACCCTACCTGCCTCCCCTGGTCCCCACTCTCCTTGCCCCTCATCGCCACACCCCAACCCTACAACCATTCCTTCTTCCTCGTCGCCCACCGTTTCTTCTCCAATTGAACCCCCACCAGTCCTTCGCCGTTCTACCCGCCCTCACAAACCCTCTTCTTCTCTTCAAGATTACGAATGTTACCTCACTCAAGTCCAATCATCCCAAACGAGTTTACATCCTCTCCAATCCGTCGTCAGTTATGGTTCTCTGTCTCCTTCCCATCGCCATTATTTAATGGCTCTGTCTTCTGAGATTGAACCCTCCACCTATCAAGAAGCTGTTCAAAAATCATGTTGGCAGGAAGCTATGAGGCGTGAAATTGATGCCTTGGTGTTGAACAAAACTTGGGATGTCATCGAAACTCCTTCTCATGTCTAACCCATTGGATGTCGTTGGGTATACAAGATCAAACAGTGTCCAGACGGTTCTGTTGAACGCTACAAAGCGCGTTTGGTCGCGAAAGGATTTACCCAGGTTGAGGGCATTGACTACTTCGAGACATTCTCTCTGATTGTGAAAATGGCCACCATTCATCTCATTCTTGCATTGGCCTCTGTTCACCACTGGCACTTGCATCAGTTAGATGTCAGTAATGCATTTCTTCACGGGGACCTCTCTAAAGATGTTTATATGGTTCTCCCTCCTGGAATTTCTAGTCATCCCCCTTCACATTGCTGTAAATTGAAGAAATCTCTCTATGGTCTGAAACAAGCCAGCAGAAAATGGTATGAGAAACTTTCTCTTCTCCTATTATCTTCTGGTTATAGACAGGCTCACTCTAATCATAGTTTATTTGTTAAAGTCACTGGTTTTGCCTTTACTAGTCTCATTGTGTATGTGGATGACATTGTGCTCACTGGTAATTCTGTATATGAGATTACACGCATTAAACAGGTTCTCAGTGTTCACTTTCACGTTAAGGACTTAGGTATCCTTAAATATTTTCTTGGCATATAAGTTGCTCATTCAGCTACTGGCATTTCTATTTGTCAACGGAAGTATTGTCTTGATCTCCTTCGTGATTCCGGCATGTTAGGCTCTAAATCAGTCTCTTCACCAATGGAAAGTTCTATCAGACTGCATCAGGACATATCTCCAGCTCTTCAGGATCTTCTGTCTTATCGCAGGCTTGTGGGTCGCCTTCTTTATCTGACCAGCACCCGACTAGATATTACATTTGCCACACAACAGCTTAATCAATATATGTCTAACCCTACTCAAATGCATTATTAGGCCGCTGTTCGTGTTCTGCGGTACCTCAAAAACAGTCCTGGCAAAGGACTAATGTTCAGGCAAGATTCCCCTATTCAATTGCTTGGTTTCAGTGACGCCGACTGGGCTACTTGCGTAGACACGCGGCAGTCAATCACTTGGTATTGTTTCTTTCTCGGTAATTCATTGATTTCATGGCGTTCTAAGAAACAATCCACGGTATCTCGTTCATCTTCCGAGGCTGAATACCGTGCTCTCGAATCTGCCACTTGTGAACCTCAATGGTTACATTTCTTACTCCGCAATTTGCACATTCACTGCCATCGACAGCCAGTTTTGTACTGCGACAATCAAAGTGCTCTACATATCGCTGCCAATCCGGTCTTTCATGAATGCACAAAGCACCTTGATATAGACTGTCACATTGTTAGGGAAAAACTGCAACGTGGATTGATGCGTTTAGTGCCTGTATCTTCCTCTAATCAACTAGCTAACATGTTTACAAAGGCTCTACTCCCTCGCCAATTTCACTTAAATCTATCCAAGTTGGAGTTGATAAACATCTTTCAACCTCCAACTTGTGGGGGGGGGGGGCGAACAGAATCCAAGCCCAATACAGACCAAGACCAGCCCAATTCAACTTCATACCTGTGCTCCACAACAGCCAAATGCAGCATAAAAGAATTACCCTAAGAAAGATCTAGAATTGATGAGCTGTTATTGATGACTCACTATACTGTAGTATTTCTGTATTTCTCTTTTGTCCTTTTTCATAGAATTATTCTTGTATATATACTGTAATCATTCTTTGATTGAATACACAGAAATTCATCCATTGTCCAGTTTTTCACGTTTCTGTTATACCTTTTGTTCCATCATGCATTTGTCATGGCAGATATGGCCTCATATCTGGTCTCCAGTGCGGTGGTTGGATGATTCCGGCCACTTACCTAGCGGTGAGGGGGGGTACCTGCAAGCACTCCGACGGTCAAGTTAGTTATGTGTCACAGGGAATAATTCTCAGATATTGAGTAGTGATAAGCGTACCAAATGAAGATGAATCACAGGTATTTATAGTGTAAACAGGGTCTCCAAAGTCAAACCTATCACTGTCATACATCCGTGAATTGCGGCGGTAGGTACGGATCTGTAACGGTGTTCATGTGGGGATGATGTCCCTTGAGCCTTAAGTCGAGCGTCCATGTCGTGGGAACACGACACGGCACCGACGGCTTAGGTCACTCACGTGAGACCTGCACATGTCCTTTCTGTGGGTTATGTCCATAACAGTTGCCCCCAAGTATACGGTATGCCGTTTGGCATGCCGTTGACTTCCGACTTCGACCCGCCCTGGCGACATAAAGTCCTCCCAAGACGTTGCTGTTTTGAATTCTGTTTGTCAGTTCAGGATTTGGCACGTGTCTCTATGGTATTGGCCCTGACCCTTCGTGGGCCGCGTCCATCATCATTTAGTGACGTCAGGCTTGTGTTTAATTGCACCCCACACCGTCACTTCTTCTTCACGCTTCATCTCCCCTTTCTCTTTCTATAAGTACTCCCTTTCTTAACCTAGAAAACTCTTCTCTGCCCTCAAGTTTTTTCTCTGCGTAGAAGCTTTCTTCGTGCTTTCTTGCTGTCAACTTCACCTTGCTGTCTTCAAGCCTTCCTTGGCCCTTTCCCCTTCGCCATTTCTAGGTACCTTCTTCATTTCCTATTCGTTTTTTCTGTGTGTTTTCTTTCTTTTTTGACCTTATAAGAAATTTCGACTCCTAAGAGGCCTACCAACTTCCTCCCAAAAGAAAGCCTTTCTGGGGAAGTTGGTTATTTCATTGGTTCCCCTTCTGGGCCTGAACCATGCGATGGTAGTGATCATCACATTCTCACTCCCCCTTCAGTTTCTGGTTCTGATACTGACCAAGAACCGTTATTTAAAGCCTTTGGGGAGATCACTCCTGGAAATCCCCAACTCATCCCCTTCTCAAGGGCTCCATTTTCTGAATCTGTTTCCCCCGTACCCTTAACGTATGGAATGGGTAAGTATGATTATGATGAGTCATCTGAGGATAGTGACAATACTGTAACGTCCACCTTGCATCCTCTTGCCCCCTTGTTAATATGTTCTTCGTCTGAAGTTTCTAGCTTTAATTCTTCTAATAATTCATCTAAATCTTCTGATTCAAATTCTTCTGACCCTCTTTTTTCCCTCCTGTTTCTATTGTAGAACCAATGTCGGCTTCGCCTTCCATGTCGGGTTGAGATTCGCCCTCGACTTCAGCCCCTGCCCAAGCTGTCCGCAAGCCTTCCAAGAGTAAGGCTCTAAAACATCGCCGACAGAAGATCCACAACTGGTACGGTCCTCCAAAGGAAGCCGCCAAGATTAAAGTCCCTAAGAAGCTTAGGGGTATACGGGACGTAAGGAGAATGTACTGGATTCACCACGATATTCTCCAGGTCCCGTCTGGGCTTACCACGACATTAAAATTCCATGTCGTCGACGTGGAATTCCGAGAGGCAATGCACTTTCCCGGGGCGGCTCCAAAAGAAGACGTTCCTTCTGGTCCTGTCACCCTGTACAAGGCGGAACGTGTAGATCCTAATGAGAGGATTGGGTCCCGCCCTCGCTAAGGAGCTCCCAACTTCCTGATGGTCTACAATTGTTTCTTCCGTCTAGTTCGTCTTCGTTTTCCTTTCTCAGCCTTCCAAGTTGAAATTCTCAATCGACTTGATGTCGCTCCTTCGCAAGTTCACCCCAACGCTTGGGGTTTTATCAATGCCTTCGAAATTTTCTGCTGGGCTAACAATTGGGAAGGCTCCAGCAACCTCTTCTTGTACCGTTTTGCCCCCTATCACCTCTCCGACTTCGGATTCATCTCCTTCCGCCAAAGGAAAGACCACTTTTTCTTCCAGCTTTATGAAGATTCCTTTCCGGCCTTCAAAGACGCCTATTTTAAGGTTTCATATACGGGAGATGAATTCCCCTTTTGGAGTGGCCATGACGGCTTACCCCTATTTCAACTTTACTGGTCGTATGAGCACTACCTCCGGGAGATGAAGTCGTTTATTACTGATGGAGCCTCCCTACTCAACTCCGACCATGCCGTGATTGCTGGGCTATGGGAATTTACTGGCAAGCACGGGCTTATCAGATGTAAGATCGTGGTCTAGGGTCGCAGTATCAGTCGTGTTGATACCATGGGTAATGTTGTTCTGGATAACTTATTATTGCTTTACAAAGTTCATGTCGCTTTCTTTTTCATTTTTTCTCATGTTGTTAACCTAATCAAGTTTGCCTCCTCACCAAGTCCATCTATAGCCTGAAGCAAGCAAGTAAACAATGGTTCAAAACTCTGACCAATACTCTAGAAACTTTTGGCTTCAATCAATCAACAGTTGATCACACTCTATTCACCAAACCTGATGCTCATCAATTCACAGCCACTCTCATCTATGTGGATGATCTCGTGATTACTGGAAGCTCTTTATATACAATCCAAACTGTCAAAAACCTCTTACATAACAAATTCAGCATCAAAGACATAGGTGAACTGAAATATTTTCTCGGATTGGAACTTTCAAGATCTTCAAAGGGCATTTCTCTGTGTCAAAGAAAATACTGTTTAGAACTGCTCTCTGATATAGGTTTGTTAGCTTGTAAAGCTGCTACAACCCCTATGGATTCAACTGTGCGCCTATCTAAGTCCATGGGAGATGCTTTAGATGATAAACTTCTCTACAGAAGGCTGGTTGGAAGACTTATCTATCTAACTTCAACCCGCATTGATATCTCCTATTCTGTCCAACAATTAAGCCAGTTCATGGACTCTCCTACTACTATCCACTATCAAGCCGCCATTAGAGTAGTCAGGTATCTTAAGAATTCCCCTGGCAAAGGTCTTTTCTTTCCTGCTACCTCAGACTTCACTCTACAAGCTTTTGGTGATTCAGATTGGGCTGGTTGCCCAGGCACAAGAAGATCTATCACGGGTTTTTGCATTTTCTATGGATCTGCTATGATCTCTTGGAAGGCTAAGAAGCAAAGTTTCCCTTCAAGATCCTCCGCTAAAGCTGAATACAGGGCTCTAGCTGTAACTACCTGTGAAATCCAATGGATTTCAAACTTGTTAAAGACTCTGCAGTTACCTCCTTCCAAACCTTGTAATCTTTTCTACGACAACTTGTCCGCCATTCACATTGCCCACAATGATTCTTTCCATGAAAGAACCAAACACATTGATTTGGATTGCCATATTGTGCGACACAAGATCAAGACCAACCTGATACATTTGATGCCCATCAAATCTGCATGCCAACTCGCTGACATTCTTACGAAACCGCTAGCTCGTGAAGACTTCTTCATCCTCCTTTCCAAGCTGGGAATGATTGATATCCATTCTCCATCTTGCAGGGGGATATTAGCAAATAAAGCTCAAGATAACATTCATAGCCTCCATGAACGCAAAGCAAGCTCTACCCAGGAAACATCAAAGCCTACCTCTGCAAATTAACCTTTCTATCTTTTGTACTCTTTAGCAATTTGTATAAGTTTCTAGTTTTTTCTCTTTAGTCCCTGTTTTCCCTTTTTCTGTTTTTCGGTTAAGATGTTAGTTTTCTGTTTGCTGTATATATTTCTTGTACCCTCTTTTAGTTTGATTGAATGAGAAGTATTATTCAATTCTTCATCTTCAAGTTCGCTCTTCTCTTCTTCCTAGGTTTCATCACCCAATCTTCTTCTTCTCTGAAACTTTCTCCTTCCTACCTTAGAGAAAGTTGTTACCCATTAAACTCTTTTTTAGGGCCGGCCCTTGTGTGGGGGGAGGGGGGGAAGTGGGGCGTAGGTCCACAGTCCAGAGAAATAGGGGCTCAAATTTTTTTTTATACCTATACATATTATAAAAATAAAATAAAAGAAATAAAGAAGGAAACGTGATATAGAAGAAGAAGAGTATGCAGGAAGTTATAGACAAAACATAAGTCATATTTCACATATTTGAGCAAATTAAAGACAAAAGACATTTGAAAGCATCCTTGGATTTTTGTTTAATTCTCAAATGTTGAAGCCTTTGGAAGATGATGAACTACAACAATGTTGCAATAAGTTGGTGGCTACTTTTTCTCATAATGATTCTTCATATTCTGAATTCGATGATCTTTTGCATGAGTTGCGAGTGCTACAAATGTATTTGCCAGATCAATCAATGTTAGTTGTTTAGATACTTGACTTTGTTAGAACATATGATATTATGCCAAATATTTTGATTGGTTATCAAATCCTCCTCACTTTATCTTTCACCGTAGCATCGACTGAAAGAAGTTTTTCGAAGTTGAATCTATTGAAAAACTATTTGAGGTCATCGATATCGCAAGAAAGATTAAACGGTCTAACTATTTTGTGTATTTAAAAATATATGCTAGACAATATTGATGTTGATATCATTATTGATGATTTTGCATCCAAAAATACTCGAAGAATGTGTTTTAAATTATCATTTGTGTTTTATTCAATGTTGGCATTTATAATTTATTGTTATATCATCTTTTCAATTTATTATATTCTTAATTGTTCACTACATGGTAACTAACCCACGTTGTTTCCTATTTATTTCAGCATTAGGACTCGGGCAAGTTGTGGAGGATATAGTCTACTTCTAGGTATCCATTTTGTTATTTTGTTTATTTTTTTGATAATATGATGCTATTAAGTTATTATATTTGTAGTTTACGTAATCTTGTCGATTGCATTTAAGGATGTAGACTTATGAATATTGATAATATTTTATGATATAAGAAACTTACTTGAAATTCGAAAACTTTTATAAAGAGAGACCTCTTATTCTTATTTCGCCTAGGATCGAGAATGTGCCAGGACCTGACAAACGATTCATTATTAGGACTACCTTGTTCTTATGGTTGTTTGCTCCAACATATTTTGATATTTGCATTGGAGAAAGCTTAGTAATTGGTAATAATTTGAGTTTTACAAATCCATTTAATACGGGACTTGTTTCATTTAAAAGCTAAAGTATAGATCCTGTTTGAGGTGAATTTTACTTAATTTTACATATCTAAGTCTAGTTCCAAATTCTATTCCAAAACAAACCATTGATTTCTTCATAGAAATTTTACATTATATTAATTTCAGAACATAGTGATTTGTGGATCCATATTGACCTGCTTCTACTCCATTTTAATTTGTCTAGATATGCAACATTTGTGCTAATATTGTATCATTATGTAATTATTTTTCTGTTCTTTCTTATATAGAGTAGAAAATATGCAATATATGTGCAGTATATATTCTTTCTTATATGTGCTAATATTCTAAAAAAATTATAAAATGGTGTTTGATCTACTGGAATGATTTCTCGTTTTAGATGCGAGAGATTGTGAGTTCAATTCTCGCAACATCGCTACATCTTTTAAAGGAAATAATAAAGGCCAATAATTAAGTTAGAATAAGTGGTTTAAGTTTAGGATTTAGTGGCTATACAAATTGTCACTCACTATTAATAATAGCTACTATAAGTTAGATTTTTTACCTGCAATAAATTGAGTCTTTACCAGCATTTGTTTAATAGACGCTAATACTTTTAACGACACTAAATACAACGACTATTAATTAATTGCTGATAAAAATTTGAGTGACAATTTATATTGCCACTAAAATAAACAATAATTATCACTAAAAGACCATTTTGTATTAGTGTGCACAAATCCTAATTATTTTCATTCCAATGACGGTTATGAAGAGCTCCTGTCCCAGGAAAGTGCAGTAACATAGTTTTTATAGCAAAACTCTTCGGTTATCCACATAGTCAGCTCTTGCTTTAATGTTTATCGGTTATTGTTATAGCTTTGCCTTAGAAATTGATTGGTTATTTACTTACATCCCTTTTCATTTTTTTCATAATTATAGAAAATAAATATGTTAATAAAAAAATTGATATATACTATTATTTTATATATTGTTAAATCAAATATTTATATTTATAGTAATAGATTTATTTTTTAGTTATTGTTAATTTTTCTATTAGTATCAATACTATCAACTTATACTAACAGATTAATTTTGTTAGATAAAATCTATAATAACGGTGGAAAATCTAATGGAAGCCAAAACAAAGCCTTTAGTGTTGGCTTTTCATCGTCACATGTTTGTGTATACCTCTTCGATTTGGGTAGGCTTTTGCATCAGCCCAACCTATGCTATTTTGTGTAGGCCAAAAAGCTGACACAAATTTTACTTGCATCGACCAATGTAGTGTTGGCTACGACACTGATACAAGGCCGACACAAATTAGCAAAATAGCATAGGCTTTTGGCATTTTACGTAACTCTTGGCCTATACTTTTTGGCGATTTTCTCGTAGTAAGGAAAAGGAAAGGGCAAAGAGGTGGTAGAAGCCAAAACTAAAGGCACCAAGGGATTGAAGCCATAGAAACTACATGCATAAAGGATTTGGGTGAAATTTTGGAAATGGGTCTTGAAGAAAACAATAGTGGTGGTATGATAAAAAAAAAAGAAAGGTGATTTGCAGAAAAAGATAAAAAAAAATGAAAAAGAGGGGTGCTGCGTTTAGTGTTTCTGGGCAGCATTTATGAGACTTTTAGACAAAAAAAAAAAGAAAGAATAAAACAGGGGGTGGTGTGTTTAGCAATCCTCGGCAGCATGATTGCCAATAATATTTTTGATAGTTATGGGATTAAAATAGCTTGAGGACCAAGTAGAGACACTCTATTCTCACCTCATTCATCTTTATTCATTATTTTCACTATTTTATTTTATTTTATGTTTTAATTTCTTTTTATATATTTTCTCTCATTATTCTATCCCTATTTATACTTTTTTTTCACACAATCCTAAGACCCGAATTACCCACTCTTACCTCAGTCACCCGCCCCTCTCTTTCTCTCTCTTTTTTTTTTCCTTTCTCACGTCACTCCCCATTTTCACTCACAATTCTCTTCGTTCCTTCTTCTCCATCACAACACACATACACTATATTCTTCACTTTACATATCACCTTCTCCAGCACCAAACAACAGCCACAATCACCATCTTCACCACCCAAAACCACCACCAAACCTCCAAAATCACCATTGTCTTTCTGCTTTTGCTACCACCCAGATTCATTTCTACACCACCTCTTTCCCCTTCATCTTCATCACCGCTTCTGCTACTGCTGCGCTGGGCAACAGGAGAATCCTGTTTTTATTTTATTTTCATTTTTTGTTTGGGCCCCCCGTTTTTTCTTTTTACACCTTTTCATGTTTTTCTTTCTTTGTGTTATTGCTTCGATTTTTGTTTTTTTTTATTTTGAGTTGAGAACCAGTGTTTTTGCTATCGATTTTTTTTGGGGCTAGAATCTCTTTTTGTTTGGTAGCTTTATATTGTTTTGTGCTAAGACCTCTTTTTATTGTTGGTGGATGGGATTAGCATCATTCTTATTGAGAGTGGCACCATCCTTTTTAGTATATAAATTTATGATTCTTACATATAAAAAGGATGGTGCCACTCCCAATAGAGATGGTTCTAATCCCAACCTCCATTATTGTTGTATGGGTTGCGACGCATTTTTCTTGTTATTGTTTTTTTTTCTTCTTATTTTGTGCTGCAGCCTATTCTGTTTTTTAATATTTATTTTTCCACTTATAAGGGCTTAATCCCAATTGTCATCGCTTCATTTTATTTGTTTGCTTGCTTTTTTATTATTTTTATCAGGTGAGAATGAGAACTTAACTTAAATGAGCACATAATAAATTAATAAAATAAATTCATCCACACAATCTTAATTAACTGAAGACTTTTTTAAAATTGAAATATTTTGACTGCATTGTCTGTTTATCATAGCTCTTTTATTTGGGGTGTACACCTTTTTTTTCTTGGTTAAATATCATATTTTTTTCTCTCATTTTTTTATAACCCGAGTAAAATAGATATTTTTGAGTTATTCTAATTTGCACAATTAACGTAGGGTAATCTTTTTTGGATGGGTGTATCGGGGTGCAGTAGGTTTAACTCTCCATCCTTCCCCATGCATAATCAGACTCCCAAGCCTAATCTTTCAAAAATACAAATTTTTTTTAAAAATGATTTTTCAATTTTTCCCTTAAAAAATAGTGACACTGTTTTTTCAGTTATTTCACGTCGTGGCACCCACGGAGAGTTGCGACAGATATGAAAGCGTCTTCAACCTGAAGTCAATCTAATAGCGCATCAGGATAATTTATTAGTATTTTATATACTATTGTAGTAATAATCTCTATTAATAATTAATATCAAATTCTTAACTTTTTACATTTAACTTTTTATATAGTAAGAGAATAATTTATGAATGATTTGTCCAAATCCATTACGCTTCCGGGAGATGGTAAGATAATCAAACAAGTTAACCAATTGAAACTCCAAGGGAATTATGCGGGGAATCTGGTTAGATAATCAACTTTTTTCATGAAAAGCTTTTCTTGTTATTTAATTAGGATTGATATGAAAAATTTATAATTATGATGTGAATTAAAAGGAGTCGCCATTTTTTTCCGTATACCTCAGCATAAAAAGACACTCTTCTTATCGCATGTCTTTATAAAAATGGAGGACGACTACAAGAAATTTATGTAAGTTTCCAAAATCATTTAAAACAAGTATTTTAAGACACTATCACTTTCAGAAAGTTTAACATATTTAACTGGCGCTATACAATGGTAATTTTAATTTAAAATTTCGTCATTTGTTATACATTCACGTGTAATTTGTGTATTTCTATTATTTTATACTAACTTGTGCAAATTAAATAGAGCAAAAAATATGGGCCGACTGTGTGGGATGCCTGAAAAAAATTGGATTAAGTCCTTAAAAATTGGAAAAAATGAAATGCAAGTTTATAAGTTCGGCTCGCAAATGCCTATGAAAAACAGTATTAGGTTGGTAGCCTGGCCCGGTTAAAAACCAATCTATAAATATATATTTTTTACCTACCATATTAAAAAAAATTGATAGATTCTTTAAAACTATATATAATTATAGTCCATTTTTACTAAATGCACTATTTATCTCAACTTACACGAAAATTAACACAATCTTATAAAAAACTAATAATAAAACACACATATCTTTTTAACAAAAAAACTGATTTTTTTTAAAAATATAACCAGATTGAATCAATAAAGAGACCACGTAAACCTAACGGGCTAATTTTCATAAAAAAGTAACCCACTTATAAAAACCCGCAGCCCAAATGGGCTGGCTGGCTCAAGTCTGATCAAATAGCTCGTATTGCTAAATAGTGCACAGACGATGATTAATCTGTATTTTATATACTTGTAATGGTATGGTGGTAATAATCTCATTTAATAATTAAAATAAGTTCTTAACTTTTAAGATCAATTACATTTTGGTAATAGAACAAGTTGTTAACCAATTTATCACTCCAGCAAATTATGCAAGGAAACTAGAGTTCATTCTAATGAAGTTCAACCTTTTACATCCCGAATTCAACCAACAAAAGTATAGAGATGTTAACACTTTCACATGTAATTTTCATCACTCACATATTTAAAATTGTATGGTGACAATTTATCCATAAAATCAATTTAATATAATTTATAATTAGTCCATAACAGGACTAGTCAATTTTCGCATGAAGAGAGGGTTTTC
This sequence comes from Cyamopsis tetragonoloba, assembly GCA_037177725.1. Lineage (NCBI taxonomy): Eukaryota > Viridiplantae > Streptophyta > Magnoliopsida > Fabales > Fabaceae > Cyamopsis > Cyamopsis tetragonoloba. The sequence continues at coordinate 23,463,063 of CM074122.1, forward strand.
AATTTTTGTAATAACATTTATAAAATATTATGTAGATGAGACACATATAAGTTTTACTTTGAATAGGTATTGTCGAGAAGGTAAGAAGTTATTTGATGATCATCAATCTAAAAAATGGAAAACAATCCCATTTAAAAATAAATAGATGCTACTACATATTAATTTTTTGTGATTTTTAGTTTTAGTTTGTAATGAGTTGAAAGAAGCTGCCTTTATTCTACCTTATTACCTGTTTACCTCAGTTTCAATAACCCTCATTAATGAAAAACGAATCCTAGAGATATTATATAAGTTACTGAAACCACTACGTAACTAAACACTGGTGTTTTGTATGGGTAATTTTAATTTAAAATTTCATCCATTTTATTTTATATACATGTCTAAGTTTTTATTTCTATTACGTTATATTGACTTGTGCAACTTAATCTATCAGATGTTGAAGTTTAAAATCGTGTGTGTCAATCTGATAGCTCATGATGATTGATGAGCATTTTATATACTTGTCAATGGTAATAATCTCATTTAATAATTAATATCAAATTCTTAATTTAAAGTTTGGCTTTTTTTATATTAAAAGAGTAATTTATGAATTATTTTTTCAGATTAATTATGGTTCGTTACGGGAGATAATAAGCTAATCGAAGAAATTATAATTTCTCTTGTTTCAAATTTTGAAAACATGTTATTTATTAAAACTGAAGTGCAAAACTTTCATCACATTTGTTTAAAGTATGGAGATGTTAGCACGATGTAATTTCCATCAGGTACCTATTTAAAATTGTGTGGCGACAACTTATTAGTCAACTTAATATAATTTATAATCAATCCGTAATGGGGAAATTAACTTGGAGAAATAGTCAATTTTCCTTCTGAAAAGCTCTAGTGACACATTCTTAAAATGAAATACTTTACAATAAGATACATATAATAAGTTATACTTTATTTTTTAGAAAGGTTTTTTCGTTATCGAATAGGTTTTATTGAAAAAGTAAGAAGTTAATCATTGATGATCGATTTGAAAAAGTTAGTAAGTATTAATCCGTTGTAAATACATTTAGAAGTAAATAGATACTACTACATGTTATATAAGTTTTCATCTGTGATTTATAATTAATTCTCAAAGTCGTGAGTTAAAAGAATTAACTGTTTATCTTAAGAACAATAAGATGATAAAATATATTTGGGTCTTTTATGTGTGTGTAGTAAAATAATTACTTAGCTTTAGTATAATTTGTAAAATATATATATATATATATTTATATATTGATTTGTTGCATTTTAAAGTCTTTTTTTCTCCTTACTAACCCTTATCTTTATTTTCAGCCTAATTTTATTATTATATTACATTTAAACACTTATTAAAGCATTACTTTATTATTTTTCTGTTTTTAATAATTAATGTGTAACATCTTGCTATTTATCATTATAATATTAATACTATTTTATATCTATTATTATAATATTTACCGTTTGCTTTAGAAATAATAATAATGAGCATCTTTAGAAATATATAATAATGAGCATCTTAAATGAGCAAGCCATTTTTCAGTTTTTAAAAAGAGAATTTAGTGAGAGAAAGTAAAAAAGAGTGTGAAAATCTCTTTAGAGCTAGATTTCATTACTTTTTGTAAGAGTAATTATATCTTTCTAATAATCCTCCTAATTATCTTCTTAATACTATATAAAATATGGAATTAAATACATTTTCACTCTTGAAAATATAAAAAACATTAAAAACATTCTTTAATAAGTAATTAGGAGGAATTTTAGGAACATGAATTAGGAGGATTTACAATTATTCTTTTCGTAAACAATTGCTATAAGCGGTTGATTCTCGTAAGTTGGGATTGAATGTGATCTCTTACCTCTTTTGTATTTGTATTTGTATTGATTCATATATAGGTGTATGTTTGTATTTTATCGATCTTAATAATATTAATCTGTGCTTAATAGTGGATTCTAACTGGCCATTAAATTCTCCTTTTTGAATCTAAGTTTTTATTAGAAAATAAGATTTAAAATTTGATCTGATTGATATTACTTGTTACTCTAGGAATATATGACAATATAACAATTGCTTATACGTTTGAGTTTAATGCTAGATAAATTGTTAAAGGTTTGACAAATCGATGTTTAATGATTTATCTTAAGATTTTATAAGCGATGAATCGTTATAATGATTTATAAGTGTGCATCAAGATTTGTAATCCAAATATATATATATATATATATATATATATATATATATATATATATATATATATATATTCTTGAATAATCAAACAAATACGAAGACATTGATCGATGAAGTTTTTCTAAAACTTAGTTAAAAGATTATTTTATAAGCTTTTCTTTAGAATTATTTGTATTTATATTTTCACATGAACAAATTCAATCAACTTCTTTATATATATATGCTAAATTTAACTATATCATCAAAAGTAGCATTATTCAGTACTCATCGGTTTCATTATTTGTAACGATACGGTTCGATTGAATTCAATGAATTAGATTTTCAATACACAAAATCCAATAAAGAATGTGAGTATTAATTGTATTTGTTTCTGTTTTGCTCTGTTTTTATAGCTTATGATTTAGACTGATTTTGTGTCGTTGGTTGAAATCCTTGATGACAGTCACTTCATGTTGCGTGACATTAACCGAGAAAGAGATCTGAGTTAAAACCAGGCCAGATGTAGTTCAAGCAGCGAAGAACTGGTCTGCAACCTATTGTTAAACTTTATTAAGTAAAATTTTATATGTATTTATCGTTAGATTTTAATGGAGAATGATAAGATGTAGAATTTTATCTTCGCTATGGCTAACATTAAATCTTAATTTTACTTGCTTTGTGATCCACTGGTAAAATATTTAATAATGTTCCTGATTACGTTTCTTTATTTAGTTGTTCAAATTATGAAACTAATAGGTATTTTTTCGCCATCTCAGAGAAACTATATTGAAAATTGGTATAAAGAATCATCAAGAATTTTAGTTGTTTTTTTCTTCTCTTAATTACTTTCTATTTTGTGAGTTTATTTAGATCTAAACATATTCTTACTTCTTTGTTCAATATTTTAGCCTAATTGTCTCGAAGACCAAAGAGTACTATTGTCCCCCTTTCGTTTTTTTTTTTCTTTTACATTTAATTGTAGTAGTTTGGTTTCTATTGTCTTGGTGCTCACTTTACTTCCTCCATAAACATAATTATCAATTACATCACCTAGAGTTGTTAAAATACGATCAGCTCACTATAAAATGACTTAAAAATAATCTAACTAGACTCGACTTATTTTTTTTTTCAATTTAAAAAATATACAATTTGACTAGCGTGGACTAGTGGATTAAATGGGTTAACTTGCATTAATATTACATGAAAATTTAAAAAAAAATCATTAGAATTACAAAAAGTGCATAAAAAAGTTATTAAAATTCCAAATATAGGTTTAGCGATTCAACTCTGCTTGACTTGCAATTCTTGCAGGTTAAACGAATGAAGTTAATTGTTGACCCAAAAAAAACAAATTGAACTAATTTTGAATTAATTTTTTTTTTTCGAACTGATATCTTTGCAACCCAATCTATTTATGAGTCCAGTTGAGTTGAGTTAACTCACGAGTCATAAGTCATTTTGAGGGATCTTCATAGACCTCTCTATACATATATATATATATATATATATATATATATATTTTATCTCAAAATTAAAATTTGAATGGATGAGATTTGATTTATTTCTAACAGAAAATGGAGGGAATCTCTTTCCATCTAAAAGCTTTGGTTGACCTTGAACACCTGAAGAACAAGGAATACATAATTTCTGCAACGGTTCAACCTATTACTCTATATTGCTGATGATCTTGATCTACCAATATATAAATTATAAAGCATAATATGAACATGTTTTCAAAATCACAAAGAAGGAAGAGCCACAAATTAAACAAGGACGACGAAGCTCACACCCAATATATAAATTATATTAATCTTCTAATAATTCTAAAATAAAAGATGTTTTATATTATCTGATGCTAAACGTCAACCTTAATTAATAAGTTAATTCACTACTGATTTAGTAATAAACCTACAAGGATACACACTTAAGAGTGTTCTCATCTTTATTGGAAGAGAAAATATTATTGATTAAATTAAAGAGTTTAATTTTATCTAATAAATATATTTTCTCTAAATAGAATATTAATATATTTTTCTGGCATTAAAAATACAAATAATATTTTAAACATGTATAATTTTATTAAGTATCACTTAATTGAAATATTTTAACCGTTTGCAATCATTTTACTAAACTGATAAGACCACTGTGCCATTGCCAACTAATTGTAGAGCACATGGTTGCTATATGATAGCAACAAGACATGCTGAGTGTGTGTTTTACTTATAAAAGCATGTTATTGCATTGAAGAACAGTATACAACTCTTCCGACTCATATATCTCTTTCACGATCTCTCTACTTTAGCTTCTCTATGAAAACGTTCATATACATATTGATTGCTTCATGAGTCAAGCGTTGACACAACTGATGTGAATCGATATCCGAGGAATATCATGGTTAGAAAGACTATGTCAGACACAGCATAAGTGAACTATTATGGTGGAATTTTGAGATTGATGACAATATCACAGCTCTTTAATTTTAGAATTGAGTAGAACCAAAAGACGAGGCTCACGAAACACAAAATACAACATGCAAACACTAATGATTCCATTTTAAATACAGATATATAAACAACATGCACGATACGTAACATTCATAACTTACACATGAAACCCTAATTATATATTGGCTTGGGCGTTAGAGTCTTTACGAGTACAACCACCCCGTTGTTGTAAAGCTTGATCAACCGCGAATAACACCAATCAATCAAGCCTCTTGATCATCCTTCGCCTTTCCTCTGTTTTTCATAACAGTTAAATCTGTTATAAGGCTTTCTTCTCCAAAGGACCTTTCTGCAAATAATGTGTTCTTCTCTTCCCCCTTTATGACACTTATGTACTTCCTTTTATTGCTTTCCTGTCCTCACACATATGTATATATTTCTGTTAGTTTTCTGTTATCAATGAGAAAACAGTTTTCCTTTTCTTCTCCTTTACAGAACTCGTGCTTCCCTTTCCCTTCTTCCTCTTCTCTTCTCTTCTTCTTCTTGCTGGATTCTGAAATCCATGCATTCTTCCCATCTCTGAATCATCGTGTTATGGTATCAAGAGCCCGAGAGGGTTTTCTTCCGCTGTCTCTTTCCCCATGGCTGCTTTTGATCCCAAAGAAATGCAAGATCCCTCCAACCCCTTCTATATTCATTCGAATGAGAATCCACCAATGGTTCTTTTCATGCCACTTCTTTCTGAAACCAATTAATACAATTGGTCCAATACCATGCGCATGACCCTCCTTACCAAGAACAAAGAATGCTTCATTGATGGGACCATTGCTACTCCTGCTTCTACCGATCCTATCTTTCCCTTTTGGAAGCGATGTAACAATCTTGTTCGCGGATGGCTTTACAGATCCATGAATCCTAACATTGCTCAGTCCGTTATAATGGTTGAAACTGCCTCAGATATCTGGAATGAACTTCGGGAACGTTTCTCTCGCTCTGACTTGTTTAGAATTTCTGAATTGCAAGAACAAATTTTTTCTTTGAGACAGGGTGATCAAATTGTTACCAAATATTACACCACCATCAAAGGCTTATGGGATGAACTCGATTTCCTTGATCCTTGTCCCACTTGCACTTGTGGCGCCACTTGCACTTGTGGTGCTTTCGCAAATCTGCGAAATCATAGAAATAATCAAATTGTTGTTCGTTTTCTTCGTGGCTTAGGCAACCAATATTCAACTGTCCGATCCCAAATTATGCTTATGCATCCTTTACCTTCTTTCAACAGAGTTTACTCTCTAATTGTCCAACTTGAAAGACAACTTCTTGCTGATATCACTAATCCTGCAAGTATTATGCTCAACAATGCATATCAGAATCAGCATAAACGATCCCTTGGCAGCAAGGAACAACCTGTTGAAGAACTCCTATGCACTTTCTGCAAAAAGAAAGGACATACTGAGAATGTCTGTTATCGCAAAAATGGTTTTCCTCAAGGTTTCAAATTTCGCAATCCAAGGTATAACTCAAAAGCTGCCAATCTTGCCACATCTGATAACACAGATGTTTCTTCTCAATCAGATGATCAAGATGGGAAATTCACCCTCACTGCTGATCAATACCAAAAGCTGCTGTCTCTTATTCCGGATCCTGCACCACAGCAATCTCAGGTGAAAATCAACTCTCTTTAACTACTCAACCATCAGCCAAATGGTAAGCCTCATTCTCAACCTGGGTGCTAGATACTGGCGCCACTGATCACATCACTTCATCTCTTTCTAATTTTACTTCTTACAAAAGAATCAAACCTTTAAGAATAAATTTACCCGATGGCACCACCTTAATCTCTGTTTATTCTGGTTCCATCTTCTTTTCTAAAGATCTCTATCTTCATGATGTTATGTACTTGGAGAATTTCAATGCTAACTTAATCTCTATCACTAAATTAACTGCTGATTTACATTGTCAATTACTCATTCTTCCTATGTCTTGCTGTATACAGAAAATCTCTACATCCAAGACGATTGGTCTAGTTGAATCCCAAGATGGGCTATACATTCTTACAGAAATAACCAATCCTGATAAACATGTTTCTGTCTCTACTTTTACTGTTTCCTGCAATAACATTTCTTCTGATAGTTCTGATATTTGGCATTACAAATTGGGACATGTCCCTCATGATAGACTTTGTATAATGAAAAAAGACTTTCCTATGATTGAATATAATAAAAACTTGATTTGTGATGCTTGTCATTTTGCTAAGCAGAAACGTTTACCTTTTTCTTTAAGCTCTACTACTTCTACTTCTCCTTTTGATCTTATTCATGCTGATATATGGGGACCGGTTGCTGTCCCCTCCATTCATGGTCACTCTTACTTCCTGACCATTGTGGATGATCATACAAGATTCACCTACATCTATCTCATGAAGAACAAATCTGAAGTCAGACCTCTTCTCCACAATTTCTTTGCTTTAATTGAAAATCAATTTAAATCATTTATCAAAGCCATCAGGACAGATAATGGACAAGAGTTTAACATGGTAAGTTTCTTCTCTACCAATGGTGTTATTCATCAAAGGACATGTGTTGAAACCCCTCAACAAAATGCCATTGTTGAGAGGAAACATCAACACATAATGAATGTTGCCCGATGTTTGCTTTTTCACTCAAATCTTCCTAAGTGTTTTTGGTCTTTTGCTGCATCACATGTTGTCTACCTCATTAATCGCATTTCTAGTCCTGTTTTGCAGAATAAGAGTCCTTATCAATTGCTTTTCCATGATTTACCTGATCTGTCTATGTTAAGAACTTTTGGTTTATTATGCTTTGCATCAACTTTACTTCAACATCGTACTAAACTTGATCTAAGGGCCAGAAAATGTATCTTTCTTGGCTTCCAAAGTGGCATGAAAGGTTTTGTTGTTTTTGATCTTCATTGCAGGGAAATCTTCATCTCAAGAAATGTAGTTTTCTATGAAACTACATTCCCCTACACTCATACACAGCATCCAGCCAACATTACTACCGAAACCAGTCCACCTCTCTACAATGATCCACTGGATTTTACCATAGCTGTTCCAACTTCACAATCAACAACTTCTGATACTCATAATGATCCTGTTGTTCCTTCTTCATCTACTCAGCAACCACAACACATTGACAATCCTGGTCCTGTTAACACTAATCCTACCAGCCAGGAATCCACCCTGCGGAAATCTACAAGAATACGCAGTGCTCCACAACATCTCAAGGACTTTCATTGCTCTCTCATGACTCAATCAGGGAAGTCACTTGAATCTCCTCCTTCCAAAATCCTGTATCCTTTATCTTCTGTGCTCAGTTATCATAATTTATCCTCTGATTACAGGTCTTTCATAGCTCATATTTCAAGCAATGTTGAACCAAAGAATTATTCTGAAGCTATAAAAGACACAAGATGACAGAAAGCTATGGAAGATGAGCTTGTAGCTCTACAACGGACAGGAACCTGGTCTATCGTTGATTTACCAACACAAAAGAAGCCCATTGGATGCAAATGGGTCTTTAGAATTAAACACAAAGCTGACGGCACCATAGACAAGTTCAAGGCCAGACTCGTGGCCAAAGGCTACACACAGATACACGACCTAGACTACATGGAAACTTACTCTCCTGTTGCTCGCATGACCATTCTCAGGTTACTCCTTGCTCTTGCTGCTGCAAACAAGTGGTATCTACATCAACTTGATGTGGATAATGCTTTTTTGCATGGTATTCTCACTGAAGAAGTCTACATGAAGATACCTCCCGATGTTCATATTCAAGAGAAGAACAAGGCTTGCCTCCTACACAAATCAATCTATGGTTTGAAACAAGCCAGCAAGGAATGGTACTCCACTTTGTCCAACGCTCTTGGATATCTATCCTTTCAGAAATGCTCCGCAGATCATACCCTCTTCATCAAGAAAACAACAACCTCCTTCACTGCTCTCCTTGTCTACGTGGATGATGTCGTTTTAACAGGAAATTCTCTTGATGAGATCCAACAGGTCAAGGATTTCCTTCATTCAAAATTCAGAATCGAAGACCTAGGCAACCTAAAGTTTTTTCTTGGTCTCGAACTTGCACGCTCTAACGATGGTATTTGCCTAACACAACGCAAATATGCTTTAGAACTGCTTGCTAAAACTGGCATGCTTGCTTGCAAACCTTCCTCCATTCCCATAGATCCCTCCACAAAACTAACCAAAAACTCTGTTTCTCCTCCCACCAACAACAAGTCTTATAGAAAGCTTATTGGAAAACTATTATACCTCACATCCACTCGACCAGATATCACTTACTGTGTTCAACAATTAAGCCAATTCCTCGATTGTGCTACTAACTTGCATCTGCAAACTGCATACAAGGTTCTTCGGTACATCAAATCATCACCAGGGAAAGGCATTTTTTTTCCAGCTTCTTCAAATTTTGCTCTCCATGCTTACAGTGATAGTGACTGGGCAAGATGCATTGACACAAGGCGATCCACATCCGGTTATTGCATTTTTCTTGGTTCATCTCTGATTAGCTGGCGTTCTAAGAAACAGAAAACTCCATCACGATCATCCACCAAAGCAGAATACCGTGCTCTTGCGTTCGCTACTTGCGAAATACAATGGATTCACAACCTTCTCAAGATACTAGGCATTGGCCACTCTTCCCCTTGCAACCTTTTCTGCGACAGCCAATCTGCTATACACATTGCTCACCATGATTCTTTCCATGAAAGAAGCAAGCACATTGAACTTGACTGCCACATTACTAGAGACAAAATCAATTCAAGCCTCCTTCGCCTTATTCCTGTTCCTTCCTCAGCACAATTAGCAGATGTTCTAACCAAGCCTCTTCCACCATCCAACTTTCGCGTCATCATCTCCAAGCTCGGCATGAAAGACATCCATGATCCAGCTTGCGGGGGGGTAACAGCAATCAATCAAGCCTCTTGATCATCCTTCGCCTTTCCTCCGTTTTTCATAACAGTTAAATCTGTTATAAGGGTTTCTTCTCCAAAGGACCATTTTGCAAATAATGTGTTCTTCTCTTCTCCCTTTATGACACTTATGTACTTTCTTTTATTGCTTTCCTGTCCTCACACATATGTATATATTTCTGTTAGTTTTCTGTTTTCAATGAGAAAACAGTTTTCCTTTTCTTCTCCTGTACAGAACTCGTGCTTCCCTTTCCCTTCTTCCTCTTCTCTTCTTCTTCTTGCTGGATTCTAAAATCCATGCATTCTTCCCATCTCTGAATCATCGTGTTAGCGAATGAGACATTCTTTTTTCTTGGTGCAATCACATTGTGTTCGTGATTCATCTTTGGAAGATTAGATCACCACAACAACAAAGTTCAATTTCCGTTTGAATACATGCATAAGACATTCATATGTTTAAAGGAGGAATTTTCTAAAACTGTCACGGTCTCCGGAGATAATTTTCTTAAATAATTTTTTTGTCTCCTTCTTATTACTTATTATACATATTTTGATACAAATATATCTATTATTTTTCACTGGACATGTTAAAAACACGCATAAGATCCCTCACTTACATTACATAATGTTATCAAAACAACCCATAAAATTTATTAAGTAAAAAATTTCATCGTTACTTTGGTAATTAACTTTTTATTCTTTTTTTATGAATACTTTAGTAATTAACTTGACATTGCTATTAGATAATGCTGTGAAGTCATTAAATAAAAATTGTTTCATGTTAAACATCAACTTTTAAAAATAAAATAAAGAGTATTGGTAAAAATTATTCTTAAAATATTTGTCACAGTTATTAAAATTTTAAAAAATAATTATAAATATATATTATTTAATTTTGTCTCTTAAAATATAAAAAATAATTATATTTTTTAATATATTAAACTTCTTTAAAAAATGTCATAACTAAAGACACTTATTAACACTTAGCTAAATGGCTATATTAAAAAAAAAAGGGGTAAAATACATACCCTATGAGGTATGTAGATATTACACCAAACTTCAAAGTGTTTAAAAAATAACAGTCTACTCCAAAATTATGTAACAGTGTCAAATCATATAGAATATTACGTTAAGATAACTAAAAAACTAACCATGATTAATTTATTTCAATTCTTGTACCTAAGGAGTGGCTTGGGCAAAAACTAGGGATTTTGTAATCCCAAATTTTATACGCACATGAAGATGTAGAGAAGAAACATGTGCAGTGATCTATTGCCTTCTTGAATCAAGGCCTTCCTCTACTCCTAGCTTCGTTAAACCCGCTAAAAATTTATTCTCACAGCGTTGTTGAATCATGGCCTTCTTCAAGAACTTCGACCCTTCTATTATAACACTGTTAGAGACTGCTTGCGCTGAACCCAAACCATTCGAAGACTCTCGACGCATAGTGATTTCGGTACCGTAAGTCGCACCATTTCTAATCATGTGTGAGCGTTCGTAATAATGGATGAAAGAGCCTTTGGATTTTGATTGTTACTCACTATCTTAGGTTCTTCGTTATCCTCCAAATCGCACAGAAGAAGTTCTGCACGACGGCACTCTATGCGCCACAGTATTCTTTGTTTCTTTCTTCCATTGCTAAACTAATTAAATTGAAAGGAAACTGGTTTTTTATCATTATATTATTATTTTTAATCAACTCATATGTTAACCATGGTTGAGGAGCAAGTGGATGGAGTTTCACACCGTTTGACAACTTGGAGGAGACTGCAATTTTTTTAATACTTTGGGACTTATTGCAATATTTATATACTTTAAGGGTGTAGCTGCAATTTACCAAAAAAAAATAAGGTAGCAGAAGGAATTGTTCGCTCAAACATACAAGGAGTAGGAGTCTTTTCAATTTTCTCCACATAAGAGTGAAGGAGAAAAAAAAAATAAAGAGAAAGAAAATAGTTTATCCTCTTTCTCGATAGGTGTGCACCGTTCACGACACCAACTCAAACCGAACAATGTACATGCTGCAAATGCGAAGAGATGTGAACTACATGCTGCAAATGCGAAGAGATGTGAACTATGGTATTCCCACTCAACCGAAACAATAATAGACACAAATAGTATGCTATTCCCACTTGTCACCATTTCAGAGAGTTAAAACACACATGGTTAGCCACGTGTCAAGAGCTTGCAAACTTAAGCTGACGTGGCATCTTGTTTTGACGCCAGCAACGCCTTCTTTTCATCTGAGAATTCCAAGTACGTGGCAGTTCGGGGTTGTTGTTGTCTCAAACTCCAACCTATGATCATGTGAAGTTGCTCAGAAAAATCAAATGTTATTTATCTAGTGCACCTCATATTCATCCAAATCCTAGATACTCTAACCTTGTTAAACAAAAAAATAAAAAATAAAAGCTCTTTCTTTCAACATTTCAGCTGAATCAAGCACCAAGATGAAGGTTTCTGCATGTTTTGATTCTTTTCTATTCTCATAACGTTTTCCTCAAATGGGGTTCTTTGTTTTCCAAGTTTTGTTAGTAAAGTTTCTTTCTTTCTTCGTTTTGCACGGTTAATTGAAATGGGGTGTGTTTGGAAATTTTGACAAGGTTCATGAAACGAGGTCGCATGTTCATTCTTCACCTGGGGAAGAAGAGAAGGTGATGACGAGGAAGCAGAAGGCAGAATCAAAGGCACATGAAGTGGAAAATTCTCCTAAGAAGCCAAAGATGGAAAATGAAGATGGTCATACAAATGGAAAATCTAAACCTGATGTTGCTGTAGAATATGATGAATTCTGCAAAGCCATAAACGAGCACCTCTCTGTAGAGCAGTTGAAGGAAATTCTAGAGACTAATGGCTTTGATTCCTCTGGCTCTGAGATTGAAGTTACACGAAGATGGTTCGTTTGATTAGGCCATTCTTTACAAATATTCCTCCGGTCTTATATGTCGGTCACTTTTAGAAGTGGTTTTTGTCGTTAGTCACTAACTAATACATTAATAGATAATTTTCATTTATACTCTTTCTACGATTTTTAATGACTCAATGAGTGACTGAGATAATAAAATGAGAGAGAATGCTCAATAAATTGATTGATTTTAAGTATTTACTAAGACGTCTACGTGTTTGGTTCTCCGATGATTCGGTTAAAAGTAACTAACATGTAGGACTGGAGGACTATTTTCCATGACCAAACTTTACCAAAATTCACTTTCAATTACCATCTTTGAACAGCCAGGACTTGCTATTTTTTGGAGCATTGGACAAATGTGCTGTTTGCAATGGCAATTTGGAGTTTGATGGAAGACGCTATGTTTGCAGAGGGTTTTATAGTGAATGGGCTAGTTGCACTTTCAGCACCAGAAACCCTCCAAGGAAAGAGGAACCAATTAAGCTACCAGATTCTGTTCAGAATTCTCTGGTTTCTGATGTGATGTTCTGTTTCTTACTTGATCATTTGTTTTCTTCTTTGTTTTTTATATGTAACATGTCACCTAAGAGTATGTCTTGTTGGGTTTTTTTTCCTCCATAGTTGCTAAAGAAATATCAGGATCCGAGTACCAGGCCTAAAAGGGAATTAGCATCGGGAGAAAAACCCTTCACTGGAATGATGATATCTCTCATGGGTCGTCTTCATAGGACACATGTATGCATCATTTTATTTTTTTGTTGCATTAATGACTAACTAGTAAGTACTACCATTTATGCCTTATTGCATCTAATGTACTTTTTGTTTGTTGGATTTTGTTTTTCTGTACTTAGCATTATTGGAAAACAACTATTGAAAAGCATGGAGGGAAGGTGTCAAACTCTGTAATCGGTAATGTCATAGTTTAGCTATAGATGTGATATAAGGACCTATTTGGTTTGCTTTTTTCATTGTTCCATGTTTTCTGAAAATCGAAAATGAAAATGCAAACTAAACCGTCTTTAAGTTTTTCTTTTATCATCCTTTTTCATGCTAGGAATTGCCATAACTGGCTTGTAAAAATTTTTCAGGGGCAACTTGTTTGGTGGCTTCACCGGCTGAGCGAGATCGTGGCGGCACATCCAAACTATCAGAAGCCATGTAAGTGCTCTAAAGTAGAAGTTTTTAGGCAATATACTGATTTATCTTAATTCTTAACCCATAAAACGCGCTATGAACACTGCACAGTATGATATGCTGGCATTTCTGTAAGGTTTAAGTTAAGAATGTATTTATAAACAGTACACTCTTGTGTTTAATCTTACTTTGATGTCATAAAATGGGAATGTGCCACATTAACTATTGAAACACCAAACATGCCTAGTTAACTATTTAAGGTAACTTGTAAACTTGCCTAGTTAACTATTTAAGGTGACTTACTGTAGGGAGAGAGGCATACCTGTGGTTAGGGAGGCTTGGTTAAAAGACAGCATTGAAAAGCAAGAACCACAACCTTTGGAAGCTTATGATCTTGTCTCTGATCTTTCTGTGGATGGCAAGGGAATCCCCTGGGACAAACAAGATCCTGGTGAAGAAGCTATTGAATCACTCTCAGCAGAAGTACATAATTTACTCTTTCATACCTTTTTTAAAACTTTTTGGGTTAAATATGTTTTTTGTCCATGAACTTTAGTGAGAATGTTTTTAGTCCTCGAACTTTAAAATGTTGGTTTTTAGTCCCTAAACTTTAAAAAAAGTTCACTTTTAATCCCTGCGTACAATTTTTGGTGACGTGGCAAACTCAAGGCCCTTTATCAAGTCCACGTGTCAGCAGATCAGATTGTGACGTCACTCAAGGGACTAAAAACGAACTTTTTCAAAGTTTCAGGGACTAAAATCTGACGTTTTAAAGTTCAGGGACTAAAAGTAAATTTTTGCAAAAGTTCAAGGACCAAAAACATATTTAACCCAATTTTTTTAAAAAAACTATTTAAAGAAAAAAAAAAAAAAAAACACATGGAGCTAGCTCCCTTTTATTTGTGTTTTGATAAAATTTGGTTTGCATGGTAACAGCTCAAGCTTTATGGGAAGAGAGGAGTATATAAAGACACCAAATTGCAGGAACAAGGTGGAAAGATATTTGAAAGAGATGGCATATTGTACAACTGTGCCTTTTCACTTTGTGACCAAGGAAGAGGACTGAATGAGTAATTTTTTCAAGACCAATTGCAATTTTAGTTCATATTTTTGAATTTATATGACAAATGTACCTAACTAGTGGTGTTGATTCATGACAGTTACTGTGTGATGCAACTGATTGTTGTCCCAGAGAACCGTTTGCATCTGTACTTCAAAAAGGGGAAAGTTGGAGATGATCCAAACGCCGAGGAGCGGTTAGAAGAGAAGGAGAATGTGGAAAATGCTCTGAAAGAGTTTGTGAGGCTCTTTGAAGAAATAACAGGAAATGAGTTTGAACCATGGGAAAGAGATAAGAAGTTCCAAAAGAAGCCATTGAAGTTTTACCCCATTGACATGGTACCTATAACATATCTCTTCCCTTTCACCAATGATTGATAATTTATCTATGCCATTTCTTTTATATAACATAGTTATATGGCATTGCATAGGATGATGGAGTTGAAGTTAGACATGGAGCCCTAGGTCTAAGACAGTTGGGGATAGCAGCAACACACTGTAAACTTGAGCCAACCGTCGCGAATTTTATGAAGGTTATGTGCAGCCAGGAGATATATAAGTACAACACCTGAACACTACAATGTGTGAATTTTCTTTTAGGTTAAAATAATCATTTCGTCCTTATAATTCGTCCTTGTTTATAGACCAGTCTACTAATTTGTAAATGAGAGACACAATTACACGGACCGAATGATTATTTTAAACATTTTCCGAAGTTCAATATAACTCGGCATCGAATTGTATTCAGGTATGCATTGATGGAGATGGGTTATGACTCGCCGGATCTTCCAATAGGAATGGTTACATATCTTCACCTGAAAAGATGTATGTAAAATCAGCAACACTTAAGTAATTTACCCTATTTCTCTAATTTTTTCAGAATGATTAACAATAGAACCCTTTCAGGTGAGGAAGTTCTACTAGAATTCATTGAGAAGGTTAAATCATTGAAAGAGACTGGGCCCAAAGCTGATGCTGTTTGGACTGATTTTAGCCAAAGATGGTTCACTCTAATGCACTCCACAAGGCCTTTCATTTTTAGAGATTATCAAGAAATTGCAGATCATGTAATAAGCCAAATTAGTAATAAATCATAATCTTTATTGGTTCAATTTTGACCTCTTATTTTAATTTTTTCTTTTTCCTAATTTTCCTAGGCTGCTGCTGCCTTGGAGGGAGTAAGAGACATAACCCTGGCTTCTCACCTCATAGGAGACATGAGTGGCTCCACCATTGATGACCCTTTATCAGAAACATACAACAAACTGGGTTGCTCAATTTCTCCCTTGGACAAAAACTCAAATGATTATGACATGATTGTGAAATACCTGGAAAAAACTTATGAACCAGTCAAAGTTGGTGACATTGTAAGATTATATTAGAACTTTACTCATTCATTGTGTGTTTTATATATATGTATAAACTGAAATCATGCATGCACTTATTTTGTTAATTGTTTGCTTTATATGAACTTCAGGAATATGGGGTGTCAGTTGAGAATATATTTGCTGTGGAACCAAGTGCTTGCCCTCCCTATGAAGACATAGTAAAAATGCCACAAAAGATGCTTCTATGGTGTGGTAAGACAATTCCAAATTATTCAAAGAAACAAAAAAATCTAAGATGTATTATCTTAGTCCATCTTAATGACTACACAAATTCTGTGATGTAAGGATCGCGAAGCTCGAATCTTCTGAGGCACTTGCACAAAGGGTTCTTGCCAGCTATATGTTCACTACCTGTTCCAGGTTACATGGTATGCAGAAGTAAAAATCTGAGTTTTTTAAACTATAATATCTGTGTTAAGTTTCTTTTCTCATTAATTGTTTTGATGGTTTTGGAAATTAAATAGTTTGGCAAAGCTATTGTCTGTTCCGATGCTGCAGCAGAGGCTGCAAGATATGGTTTTACAGCTGTGGACAGGCCAGAAGGGTTCTTGTGTTTGGCCATTGCTTCACTAGGAAATGAGATTACAGAGTTGAAAAATCCACCTGAGGTAAATTAATATGCAGCATGGCACTTCTAGTAACACTACTTTTTTTTTGGCATTATTCACTCAAAAGACTTATTACCATAGTTACATAATTCTAGGGGTACGTGAACCCGGTACATGTTATATTTTAATTGTTTTAATTGGTACATCAATTTTGATCTAATTTTTACAAGATCTCTAAAGGAGAATTGCAATTTGGTACAAAGAATTCGGTACGCGGTACGCGTGGTAATTTTAAGAATTATGTAACTATGCTTGTTACCAAGGTTTTAAATATGGGGCAGCCAAGAGGTTGGTTGGATGGTTGGAAAGTGCTACTTTGAATAGTAACCCTCAATTCGAATTCCCGTGGATCCACTTTAGTCTATATAAAAAAAGAGTTTTAAATCTGGGTTCAAAACGCTACGATACCTTGAAACTAAAGGTTTTGGATGTCACCAAAATGACACACTAAAAAAATGTTAGATTAAATATGTTAGTGTAAGTAATCGATATATATTATCGATTTACAAACCCTTAGTACAGGTCTGTTAGTATTAGTATAAGTAATCGATATATATTATCGATTTACGAACCCTTAGTACATGTCTTTAAGGGTTATACTTACGGATAAATCCGTTAGACAAAGTCTATACTAACAGTATTTAATCTAACAGAAGTCAAGAAAAAAAACGTTAGTAAAATACAATTTGTTTGTAGTTTCATCTGACCGCAATTGTGGTCCACAATGACCGCATTTAGTCACATTTAATGTAACGCGATTGTAATTACGTTACAAACCCTTAGTACAGGTCTTTAAGGGTTATACTTATAGATAAATCCGTTAGACAAAATCTATACTAACAGTATTTAATCTAACAGAAGCCAATAAAAAAAGCGTTAGTAAAAGGCAATTTGTTTGTAGTGTCATCCGACTGCAATTGTGGTCCGCAATGACTGCATTTAGTCGCATTTAATGTAACGCGATTGTAATCGCAACCACAATTTAAAACCTTGCTCGATACTAATATGTAATCATTATGTAAATGGTTGACTGACACAGGACACAACATCTTTAGAGGAAAAGAAGTTAGGAGTGAAGGGGCTAGGGAAGAAGAAAACAGATGAATCAGAGCACTTTGTTTGGAAAGATGACATAAAAGTTCCTTGTGGTCGATTAGTTGCCTCAGAGCATCAAGATAGCCCCTTAGAATACAATGAGTATGCTATCTATGATCCTAAGCAGGTATACGAAACTAAGTACTAGCCACAAAACATTCTTTCTTGAATGATTCTTTTTCATTACACCCTTATCTGCATGAGCACTTTTGTTTACAGGTACGCATTAGCTATTTGGTGGGAGTGAAGTATGAAGAAAAAGGAGCAGTTATGGACACAGCAGAGTGAAAGGACAGAAAATGAAGGGAAAGCTTCTTGTTTTTTTTTGGTTTTGTAATGAATAAGGTTAAAGATATATGCTTCAAAGACTATCTTGTCTGAGAAGTTGTTTCAAGTTGAACAAGTGGACAAGTGGATTCTCTAGTTAGTGGAAGAGCCTTGTGATTTTGATGTATATTATATAAATATGAGACAGAATAGACTGTATGTGGTATCATGTTTTGATGTATGTATAGATAAACAGATAGTGACTTGGACTGAGTAAATATTTAACACCATGTTCTTTACTTGACTGTTCTTCAGTCGGTATGAGTATGAATGAAAAGATGAGTGAGTAGAAGAAATCATAAATAATGATCTCTTTCTTTCGGATAGTTGAATTTTCCATGTATAGTTTCCTTGTTTGACTTGATCTTTTTTGGGTACTTTAACTTTTTTTTCTGAAAATAATATTATTTATAGTAATTTTGGATTTCAATAAAGATATTTTTGAAGTAAAAAAATAAAATTTACTTTTTCAAAACCATCAGCTAATTATAGATAGAGTTTTTCTAACCTGTGTCTATCCTACGGGATAAGAATCTCAAAATAAAATAAAATAATAAATGTATGTTAAATATAAAATTTAATTAATTTTTGTCTATCTTACGGGATAAGAATCTCAAAATAAAAAAAAATAATAAATAATGTTAAATATAAAATTTAATTAATTTTTGTCTATCTTACGGGATAAGAATCTCAAAATAAAAAAAAATAATAAATAATGTTAAATATAAAATTTAATTAATTTTTGTCATTTTTCCTGAACAGTTTTTTCTCTGAAATGTTTAACCTGTGCAATGTTGTTGTAATAGAGCAAAAAGTAGTAGATTCCTCTTAGGATCTGTTTGTTTTAGATGAAATTGCTTCCTTTGATGAAATTGCTTCTTAACGTGTGCAATCAGCTGTTAGCGTTCAATTAAATGTATAACAGTCCATCTGCTATCCTCAGTTTGTGACTTTTTCCTATATATCATAATGTATGCACTTGAATATGAAAGAAAATAACTATGAAATTCAATAAAGGAATATAACACAGGTCACAGATCATGTACATTTCTCTGGAAGAAGAAAGCACGCAAGTTTGATTTTTTTTAAAAAAAAAAAAAACAGCAAGAAAGTTCCAGAACCTGGCACAAATTGATTTGCCCTTGTTTATGACTTTCTCCAATTTATCAATATTCTGCATTTCCCACCTGAAGAAACAGGACATTAGATGGAAAAATACAATGCTTTCAGACGCATCAAAACTGAGAGAATGCAGCACAGCAAACTCTATCGGGAGTTCACATAACATAACAAAATTTTGGATATTTCATAACAAAAACCTCAAGGATTGAAAAACACAAACACTCAAAGGAATCAGAACATTAATTCTCAGCCAATGCAACGTTGGATGCTAAGCGAAAATAAAATAAAATCACCTCACAGGATATTTATCAAGAAGAAAATGAAACGGAAAAACGAAACGAAAAACAATCGTTGTGTTTAGAAGAATCTGGATAATGAAAACACAAAGTTAATGGATCGCAGAATTTGGTTGCCTCGAGCAGGACGTAGTTCAGCTCTTCTGGGTCTTGGTCGCAACATGGTGACAATGATGAAATCTTTTCGTGCTTTTGCAAATGAAAAATAAATGCAAGAAAATGTGCTATTTATATAAGGACTAATGCTATAATTTTGGCTTTCTTCAGGGACCAAATTGAAAAACTGAAAACTTTTCCTAACATTCTAGAAAATTTCACTTTTTCAGTGTTACCTTACCGTGATTAGGGATAAGGAAAAGGGGAGAAAAGGAAGATGGGTAGCAGAGGGTTGCTAAGAGGAGCATCGTTATCGTTATCATACGCAAATGCAAATTCAAATGCAAATTTGATTTGGCATGGACACAGTTGCTTCAGCTTCCCTCAGAAGTTCTTAAAGTTTCGGAGCTTCTCATCAACGACCACTCCCTCTTCTCTTCAACCTCCAGATGTTTCTCTTTTGGCTAAAACTGCTCAAATTTCTCTGGCACCAAACGAGGTCTTTTATTTCAATTTCTTTTGAATTATAAGTATCATTTTTTCTGTATGTATTTCAAATAATGATGTTGTTGCAGGTTGAAGATTTTGGTCCAAAAATTCAACAGGTGATAGAATGGTAAACCAAAGCCCCTTTTGTAAAATTTGGTAATTTAAATCTTTGAATTTGGATTGACTTGTGTTGTTTGGCAGGTTTGGACAGCTTCAGAGTGTTGATCTCCAAAGCATTGAACCTTCCATCAGAGCAGGTTCTCTGCAAACCCTTATTTTTCATTTCCATCAATTAATTATTAGTTATTGCATATCCTTAATTTGGACATTTCTTTTTAAATACCAAAAAAAGTTTTGTCATGTTTATCATGGGGACTAGGGAGGGTTTTCTGAAGTTGACATATTCTGCTGTGAACTGTGGTTGCATTACATTCATTCATATACTGAAAATTCATTGTTGGAAGTTAGAATGATAGATATTATTTTATTTTATTTTTGTAATTATTATAAAGATATTAATTTTATTATAAATAGAGTCTCAGTGTGTACAGGTTTCCACACACGATTTTCACCAATTACCTCTCGGTTCTTTGGTATTTAGTAGTACTTATCTACTGAGAAATGTTTGTTCCTGCCATAGTGCATGTTTGTTTTGCCTTTGCACCGATAATATATAGACAGTTATTATTTATTTTGACACATATATCATCCACACTCGGTGAGAGTGTTTTCATGCTAAGTTAAAAGTAAAACAAACACACGCTACATGATAGCATGTCAATAGTTTGACAAATGAACCTTATTATTCTCTTTCTACTCATTGCTTTCCCATTATTCTTTACTTATCATATCAGTTTGTGCAAATAAATCTATTAATTTGCGTCTATACTAAATTTTTAGTCCGTATAAGATAATTCCATTTTTTTAAATCTAATTTCAGTTTTCATGACTGGGAGAAAGTATTGCTCATCATTTGTCTTGGCTTCGTATTTCTAGTTGCTGATTATTTTCATGTTATCTGCAGAGACTGAGAAAAACTTGCGTGACAATGTGCCGGAAACATTTGAACATAGGTAAGCAGTTTGTTCACAATTTGCCAATTAGACATGATTGGTAAACTAATGATGCTAACAGAGTTTTTATATGCTTGACAGGAATGCCATGATAGCTTCTGTTCCAAGCTATGAGGAACCTTATATCAAAGTTCCGAGGGTCTTAAGCATGGATTGAAATTGCTTGGATGGGTAATTTGGTATGAGGAAACACATGAAGACTATTGTTTTGTACTTCAATTTTTTTGGTTCTTTATGTGATCCAGCTCTTATTTTGAATTTTCATGAGGGAATTCATCTCATGCAGACACCTCGACAAACCTTAAAATTTGTTTTATCATCGTATGACAAAACGTGTTTACAGTTGTATATATGGAGACAAGTTTCATACAAATTCTGAGTTGGGCTAGCCATTGGCTCAATTTTTATTTTAGTATTATTAGTCCTCAGGTGGAGTTGGTACGTATCAAAATGGCATGTCAATGGTATTAGAGTGATCTAAAACAGGATATGATCCTTTCTCTTTTGGGGAAAATAAAGGACAGCAACTGAGGCATTCATCTTATATTGTTGGCATAGTTTTGAGAAAGCCCAACTGAGAATGCAGAAAATAGTGTGTATAATCCAAAGCATCCCCTAATCGGAATGAATTGAGAAGAGAGAAAAGGATGCGCGAGGAAAAAAAAAAACTTGGATGGAAATGATTGGTTGATATTTTTTTTAAAAAAAAAAGTGGAAGGCTGGACAGACTGGGAACCTAGGAGTTCCATGGGAGAGGTTGAGTTGAGCATCATGGGGACAGAACCCCTGGCCGTCCGGCGAACCCTCCACCACCTGACCGTAGTCTTTGAATGTCGTTCGCCACTTTTGCGTCCATCGTCCCCTCATCCATTTTCCAACACAATCTGAGACAGAAGATGGTGCTGTACACTGTGCAAAGCGGTGTGGCCCTCTGAAAGCTGAAAGATGTGTGGCTCAAGACTATCTTGTGTCAGAAGTTGTTTCAAGTTGAACAAGTGGCTTGTCTAGTTAGTGGAAGATCCTTGTCATTTTGATGTATATTATATAAATACGAGACAGAATAGGCAGTATGTGGACGTGGTATCATGTTTTGATGCATGACTTGGACTAAGTAAATATTTAACACCATGTTTTTCACTTGACTGTTCTTCAATCGGTATGAGTATGAATGAAAAGATTAGTGAGTAGAAGAAATGATAAATGATGTCTTTCTTTAAGATATTTGAATTTTCCATGTATTGTTTCCTTGTTTCTGATCAAGAAAAACGTACCTGACAAGTCATGAAAATAATATGGAAATGCATGAAACATAACATGGTGGAGTGCTCCATGCCTTCCATATTTAAATTGGAAGAAGCATATCGTGATCTGCAAACAAAAGCATTTATAACCAAGAACAAATGTTGTAAAACACACCTCAAACCTCAAAACGGGTGTTTAAACTGTAAATAGTTTTTCGTCAGGTTTCAAACAGTTATTTAAATGTCACATTCCATCTTCAAGTGCTTCCTTTTCCCGCTTCTGTGGCTTTAAAAGATAGATTAAAACGCAATTAATACCGACTTTTGGACAAATTATGACTATGACAGAAGAAGTGACTTATTCCGCTTCTGTGCCTTTAAAAGAAAGATTTAAAGGCAATTAATACCAACTTTAATTATGATTGTGACAAAAGAAATATAGAAGAGATATAGAAGTCTAAGGATAAAACAGGCAGAAGATGAGGTAAAGATATCAAAGGATAAAACATAAGTAAAACGGGCAGAATATGAAATCTATCACTTAGCATCTTCAACCAAATCATTTGCTGAAATTTGACTCCTTGTATAATAGAATATGGTTAGAGAGTCATCATACCTGGTACAACAAAATCAAGTAGATGATCACCAAATAAAGAGAATCCGAAGAGTCTTAAACACACAAATAATATAGGACTGTGCTCAATCATTCCATAGTTAAAGCATGTATTGATCTAACAAAAATTTACACTTGCTGTTGCCTTGAGGCCACATTTGGGACAAGTACAAAGATGAGAATACAAAAATGAATCTCGAATCAGTATCTTGCTTTCCACTACCTATGCATTTCACAACTGTCACAATAATAGAACAATTCAGATATGATATGATGGGCAAAAAAATCAACCCCTCAAATTTCATTGGTACATAACAACAGGAGGAATCTTGAACTTATCAGACAGAAACGGAATTGGCCTGTGTCCATCCACAAGGTCACGGTAAAAAGCATACTCGGCCTCATAATCATGCAAGTGAAGCTCAGCTTTTTGGTTAGTGTGATAATGATGCTTAGCAGAAGCAGATTTCCCAAATCCAAAAATGCTAACTTTATCACAGATTCCCAATGCCAACATCACAGCTTGCATCCCAGAAGAGTAATGAAACAAAGCCCCATCATGGGCAGAACCCCATTGATCCAAACCCTTCCCTGTTTCCTCCACAAACCTCTTCAGAGAATAATACTTCACAATCCTAGCACACAAGACATCAAATCTAGGATCCGTAACCAACAATGGAGCCTTATGAGAAGCATTGCACACAGTGTAATCCAAGAAATGAACGGCTTGGCAGATGTACATCAGAATTGGAACACGAGGACCATATGGGTGACAAAAACACCCTGCTCTTCTTGCACACAAATGCAAGATGTTGCTATTCACAAATGAAATACTCGTTTTCTTCCCAACCTTAGTTTCGAAGTTATCAACCCTTGCATTGTTCAACCTAATAACAACCTCATGTGAATCAATCAAACTACCATACTCACGGTTCAGCAGAATTCCACTGTTTCCAACTACGGCACATGAAGAATACCTTTTCTCGGAATCCGTTATAACTCCGTTATGTTTGTCAATAGGAAGTTTCACCGACCGAGTCAACTCGGTCATGATACCAGGTTGGAATCGGCGTTTCCTCGACCAATCGTGAAGCACCTTTCGGAAATCCAACCAGTAGCGATAGAACAGCGGCGAACGCAGCGTCGCCGGGAGGTTCACGGCAGAGGACTTGTCGTGGTGAATGAAGCGCCGCCACGAGACAAAGGTCCGGTGACGCGCTTGGCTGGCGAAGTTTCCGTCGAGAAGCTGCTGGATCTCCTGCTTGGTTTTCTCCTCGCCGATTTCCACGGCGGCGTGTTTGAGCAGCGTGGCATTCAGCGGCGGAGCCGGCGGATCGTGGATGAGGACTCGAGTTTCGAGCTCGATTGAGAGAATGCCCCTGCGCACTATCGCTCGCGAGGTGAACGTGGCGAGGAACATGACGAGAAGGAGAAGAACGAAGAGTGGCCGAACGGTGCGTTTCATTGGGAATGAGAACGTGTTTTTGAGGGGGAAATTGAAATTCGCTGTTGCTGCTAAATGCGGAAAGGAATCGATGGATTTGAGTGGTTCCGATTCAGATCCATCTTTTTCTTCTGCAGCCTTAGGCATAGATGAACAACAACAACAACAACAGAGATCTGTCACAGAAAATTGCAAATGTGGATACAGAGAATCGCATAGGGAACGTGGAAGTTGAATCTGCGTTTTGGTCAAAAAGTGATTTTTCCCATCATTGAAGAAGAAGACTTAAACAGAACCCTAGAAAGTGGAAAATCGAGAGTGAGATGAACCCAATAAGTTTTTTTTTTTATTTTTTTTCAAGTATCATGCGCTATAAGAAAGCTCAGAAGCGTGCATAAGAAAAGGATGAAGAATCTGCTGTAGTTGCAGAAACTGAACATGAAGAGTGTGTGTGAGAGTGCAAAATGGAATGTGAATGTGGGTTTAGTTTAGGACAAAAAAAGGAATCTTGAGAGTTAGGGAATGGCTATGGTTTCCAAGGCATGAAGCTGGAAAGGAAGGAACCCAAAAAACAAACCCTAGTGGGGAATCTAGATTCATGGGAATAATAAAGTATTGTGGGTGGGTGGGTGTCTTACTGTGTGTGAGTTTAGTGTGTAGTGTTGTGTGGGGAAGGGAGCGCAATAGAAGAGAGGATGTTGTTAGAGCACGTTAAAATGACGTGTTTGTGAGTTTTGATTAGTGGAAGCGACGGTGAGTGTGTGTGGGGTAAGGCAATTAAGGTGTGAGAATTAGAGGTGGGAATCATTGTGTGCTTTGCAACGCAATATAGAACAAGGGGATTTTGAGTGGGTCCATGTGCCCACTTTAGAACTACCATAGATCACACTAGATAGATCTACCACCCTCCATATATAGTAGTAGATATGTAGATGAATGTGATTTATGTGAATATTTATATAGTTTTATATTTATTATTGTATTTATATTAATATCAGTCATATTTGACATATGCTTGGCAATAGATAATTCATGAAAATATTATTGTTTTTAGGAAACTTGACATATACTATTTTGCGAATAGAAGTTGGGAATTTGCTTTTTTAAAAGTTTTTGTTAAGACTCTTTGTAGACTTCACACTCTGATCATTGCCATTTTTTTATTAAATATGGTGGCCTTCCAATTTGATGAGGTGAAAGGCCCTTTAGATTTGAGGCTGGTGACTCTTCATCTAGATTACGGAGATGTTGTTCATAAGGCTTGGAATAGAGCATATTCCCATGTTTCGTCTGCTCTTAATCTAGTCAGAGAAGATT
The DNA here is from genome assembly GCA_037177725.1 of Cyamopsis tetragonoloba. Taxonomy (NCBI): domain Eukaryota; kingdom Viridiplantae; phylum Streptophyta; class Magnoliopsida; order Fabales; family Fabaceae; genus Cyamopsis; species Cyamopsis tetragonoloba. Next base: position 23,488,840 of record CM074122.1, read on the forward strand.
CATGTGTCTTTGGTAATATTATACATCAAAAGCAGACCTTGAAAGCTAGAATAAGAGGTATTCAAAGGAGATTGGAAGATTAAGATTCTATCAGATTATACCACCTTCACTTTGCTCTACAAGAAGATTATAACGCGATTCTGAAGAGGGAAGACCCCATGGTTTCAGAAATCTCGTGAGAAGTGGTTGTAAATTGCTAGCAAGAATAATTCATATTTTCATGCCAAGACGGTCATATGTAGAAAACACAATCCAATTCATGGGCTTTATCTCCTTGATGGTAATTGATGTACGGACGATGATGTGCTCCTACATGAAGTTATACATTATTACATGGCCCCCTCTTTAGTAACCCAATTACATTGTCCCCTTGTACCTTAGAGACAGTGAGTTCTATTAAGCTATCCTCTAAGCATCAACAACTCCCTAAGGTACAGTAGAAAATTAATTTAAGGGGGCCAAGACTTAAACTTATCAATTAGAGAATTTCAATAATTATAAAGAAAATAGAGAATTTAAATGAAATATAATGAAATTTTAAAGTTATTCCATGCCTAAAGTGAGGATCGAATCCTCCACACTTGGTTAAGAAAGGATGAGACCCTTTCATTCAACCACACCCCTTGAGTTTTAATACAATATCAGATTCTCTATTGGGTACTCAAAAATATAAGTGTCATCTGATGAAAATTTTTATCTTTGAAGAATTTAATTGATGGCCTTTTTTAACTTTGAATGATTTAATTTGTGACACTTTTAGAGTGTGTTTGGATTAGTTGTGATTAACAGTAAAAAAAATCTATGAAAATGAATTGATTGTCTGGGACATAATTACTTTTTTATATATTTGCTGTCAGAAGAGATTTTTAAGATAATTTTAAGCTGTGATAAGCGATTTTAAAGCTTTTTGAAACAATGTCCAATTTTTAGCCAAAAGACAAAAAGCTTCTTTCTTTGTTAAAAGAATAATCAAAAGCTTTTGTAAATGCAAAATAGAACTATCCAACATACGTTAGAACAAAATCTAGTCTAAACACACCCTTAATCTTTAAATGTTTGGCACAAATCTTTTTGAAACCAAATTAGTGACACTTACGTCTTTTAAGAAATTAACAAAAGTTTTAGCTAAAAAATGGGAAAAATTTGAATTTAGTTCTCTAAATATTTATTTATCACTAATTTATTTTCTCAAATATTTTTGTCACCAAATTATTTTTATAAAAATTTATTATGTGCAACTTAAAGGATTAATTTAATAATATTTTAATCTTTAAGAGATTAATTTAATAATGTTTTAAATTTTTGAAAGACTTATTCCATAACAAAAATCTATAAAAAATTAAATTAATGATAAATAAATCTTTAGCGGATGTTTTCTTTTAAAAAATTAGTGAGTGAATGAAAAAAAGGATATGACAGATTCGAGTGCATCTTTATTCCTAGAGTAACCATGCCATTAGATATTGAAGTCAAAATTATTAAGGTAAGGAGAGGCCATAATAATTTCATTTTACCAACATTACCTTACTATTACTATTACTATTACTACTATTAGTATATAAAATGCTAGGAACTTGGGCGTGGCCATGGCCACTACATGCCACCCCTTGGCTCCGTCACTGCTAAGGTGGTCATAAAGGAAGAGGTTTTCCATCCTTGAGAGGAATGAGTCCCTACAAGGCCCCTAAACCTGACAGGTTTCAAGCCATCTTCTTTAAATATTTTTGACATGAGTTTGGTGATAAAGTTTTTAAACTCGTGCATGACACTTTTGCGATTGAATAATTTGATTTTTCATTTTTAGAAGCACTCATGGTCATTATTCCTAAGATGGATAATCCAACTACTATCAGAGACTTTCAAAAAATTAGTCTATGTAACGTCCTGTACAAGTTAATTGTCAAGGTGGTAGTTAATAGGCTAAGACCCTTTCTTACTGAGTTAGTGAGTACTCTTCAATCCAACTTTACTCCGAGTAGCTCCATTGTAGATAATGCGATAATTCTACAAGAAGTTATCCATTTCATGCACGCAAAGAAGAGAAATAAAGGTATGGTAGTTCTTAAACTCGACCTTGAAAAAGCATATGATAGGGTGCACTGGGATTTTTTGTGCAGTATTCTTAAGGAGTTTGGCTTTGTTATCTCATTTGTTAACGTGATCACGTTTTGCATCTCAAATACCCATATTTGGAACAGAAGTAAGCTTTCTAGTTTCTCCCCTCAATGAGGTCTTTGTCAAGGTGACCTATTGTCGCTCTACCTCTTTGTTTTGTGTATAGAGAAACTCAGCCACATGATTAACGATACAATCAACGATAATAGATGGGATATGGTAAAATTAGTTAAAGGAGGGCTACTCTCTCGTTTGTTTTTTGCGGATGCTGTTCTTTTATTTTCAAAAGCCAAAGTCTCACAAGTCTGCATGATTAATGATGTTTTAGATAAGTTTTGTGTTGCCTTTGTCCTAAAGATAAATGTTTAGACACCTAGAGCCTTTGCTTCAAAAGAACTATGCTTGACTAAGAAAGAGAAGTTGACCCAAGTGTTTCAAATTCGATTTGCATCTGATATTTGAAAATACCTTGGTTTTCCAATTTTCAAAGTTCGAGCTAAGCGAGGTGATTTTATTTCCATCATGGACAAGATCACAACTAGACTTGTGTCATGAAAGAATAATTTATTAGAAAAAAGTTAGGCTGGTAATTCTTGCCTTGTCTATAATTGCTTCAATTCCAACTTACTATATGCAAAAAAATTGGCTTCCTAGGAGCCTCTAAAATTATATTGATGCAATGTGTCCCAACTTTATTTGGAAGAAATGCTAATAAAGGCATTTACCTTGTTAGAGGAGACATAGTCACCAAGCACAAACACCATGGGAGATTGGGCATAAAACGCACTACGGACCAAAACACAGCCCTGGTGGGTAAACATGTCTATGAAATTTCTTAGTTGAGAACAAAAACTCTGGGTGGATCTTTTGTTGAGTATCTATGTAAAGGATAGGAGTTTCTATAGGTATCATGCCAAGAATGGGTCTCTACCATGGCATGCTATTGTGAAAGCAAATGAGGCTCTTTGGGAAGCCTTCCAGTTAAGAGTGAATTTGATTTTTTTTTTTTATGTATCAATCACTTTTATATTTTTTTTAAACTTTTTTCCTAAATATTATCATTTTTACTTTTATTGATTTAACTGTTAGAACTAATGATTATACTCTTTAAGATTGGATGCATAATTTGATTTCCTTCAATAATTTTTGTATTCGTCTTAAGAAAATACTTATTAAATTATAATTAATATAATTTTTTTACATCAGAAAATAAAAGGAAAATCATGCCAAAACAAAGGGTGGGTAAATATGTGTGTGAAATTCTTAGTTGAGAACAAAAACACTGGGTGAATCTTTTGTTGAGTATCTATGTAAAGGATGGGAGTTTCTATAGGTATCATACTAAGAATGGGTCTCTACCATGGCATGCTATTGTGAAAGCAAAGGAGGCTCTTTGGGAAGCCTTCCAGTTAAGAGTGAATTTGATTTTTTTTCTGTCAATCATTTTATAATTTTTTAAAATTTTTTTCCTAAATATTATCATTTTTACTTTTACTAATTTAACGAACTAACGATTATACTCTTTAAGATTTGATGCATAATTTGATTTCCTTCAATAATTTTTGTATTCATCTTATGAAAATACTTATTATTAAATTGTAATTAATATGATTTTTTTTACATCAAAAAATAAAAGGAAAATCAAAACCATGGAAAAGATTCATACACTTTATGCGAAGAAAATAGTATTCAGAGTCACGGACACTTTTGCATTTCAATGTATAAATTTTTTATTCAAATTCTTTAAATCAAGAATACTTGCAATTATCTTAGCTAATTGAGAGTTGAATGATTTATTTGTTCAGGTTTGATTCCTAGTTTTGTGTGTTAAAGGTAGAATTTTGAGAAGGAAAGTGGAAAAGCTTGAAGAAAAGTGAAGAAAAATGATAAAATCTTAAGATGCTGATTCTACCAAGTTGTAGCTCAAGCTAGGGCTATAGCTTAAGTGTGAGAAGCCTAGGAAAAGATAAAGTCTTTGCCATTCTATCCCTCAAGCAAGGGCTGTAGCTTGAGCAATAGATTGTGATCCATGTTGCGTATTTAAGTGCCTTTGAACCTAATTAGGATTATTATTAAGGTGTCACACACACAGGCACGCACACACACACCCACACACGCACGTTGTAACATCCTCTTTAATAACTTGTACAATTCATTTTTCTTTAGAATATATATAGTATTTAATTTAAAGCTGTTTATCAGAAATAGTGACAATTAGATAATAATTATTTCAAATAGTTAGATGTGGGTAAAATTTATAGTATTTTTGTTTTTGATGGCGGAATATTATAATTTAGCTTTGATCAAAATAGTAGAATTTTCAAAGTTAGTTTGATATGTAAACTGGATTTAAATCTATTTCTAAGCCTTAGGAAATAAATTATATTAAAATAAGCTGGTGCAGAGACAATTAGAAAAAAAATGTGTTAAAGGCATTAGAATGAATTATAACTAATTATAGAATCACGTTTTATTGTTAGAGGATTCCTAATTAGTTAAAAATAATTTTAAGGCTTAGTCATAGAGTAAATTAATAATTACTCTTAAAGACATATTTATGCCTTAAAAATAGTTATAGGTTTCCAAAAATATTATAAAAATTACTATAAGCTAAGAATTATATTTAGAATATTTTTAGTGTAATTAGATTAATTTAGATAGTAACATATAGTGAATAAAAATTTATCGTATGGAGAAATTAGAAATAGTACTATTATAATATTATTATATTATAATATAATATGGTTATATAGTGACTCAAGGTCACTAAGCTCATTATTGAGCTTCTGCAAATGTTCCACAGCGAGAGAGAAAGAAACGTGAGAAAGAAAGAAATTTATGGTGACTGGATGGTGGCCTTAATGTGCTCGGTTCATGACAGAGTAGTTAGGAGAAATATTCTACGCATCGAGATCTTTAATTCTACCGGTTCAGATTTTCAAATAGACAACTTTCAGTATTTGCTTTGGACTGAGGTAGGGGGTTTACTGTATTTTTTTCTATTATTTTAAAAGTAAGATGTATATCTTAAAACCTACTAGATGAATGGATTCTATTGATAATTTATTTAAGTTAAATGGATAATTTTTATTTTGTTAAGTAGTACAGATTTTTACTATCTAGTTAAAATTAAAATTTTAAAACTTGTCCTATATTATTTTTAAGCTTATTGAAATGTTCATTATTAGTGACTTAATGAAATTTGTGTAAGAATAAAAGTTGTGGTTCACTGACACTATTCATACGCGTATTTTACTATTCGTATGCGTATTTTACTATTCATACGCGTATTTTATTATTCATACAATATCTATACAATATTCTATTATGTTATTACAGTTTATTAATACTTGTTATCTAAGTTGAAAAGTGTTGAAATCACTGGGGACGCCTAGTGATTAAGAGTTGTTTTGTGCACTGAGAATGATAATACGTAATACTCAGTCACAATGATTTGAGAAATGTTGGGGTGAAAATGCCACGAGGCTAGAATATAGGATGCCTAATGGAATGATATGTACCTGTGCTAACCCCAAGGCTAGCATGTGTTAGTTGCATATGGCTTAACACATTGCGAGAAAACAGGTCATTATCCAAGTAAATGTTCATTTGAGGAGATGGAGTGTAGAGGGATTCATTATCAGTTAGAGTCTGAGTGAAGTTCCCTTACACCAGGAACAGTTGTGTTTTGTGTTGGGCCGACCAGGATAGACTGTTACCAATAGGGCTTGTACACCCCTGATTTTTTTCTCCAATAGAATGAAATTTGTAGAAACATGCATCATGAAAGAAATAGAATCTTACATTATGTATTTGGTTATAGTTTGGATGAATTTACGATGATGTTAGTTGTTTGTTTGAATTGATTGACAATTTGTGTTAAATTGTCTTGTGCTTGAAATCGTAAGTAATAATAATTAGGTTGATTGTGATTAGTACTGTGTTTGTACATTGATGGTGATTATTATATGTGTATGTTTTTATGAGAAAAATATTTTGGTTTCTGGATTATTTTATTTTATAATAAAAAGCAGTTTTGATTTTGTTGTGGACCAAAATAATGGCATCCCAGATAGACGCTTACATGCCGGGTCAAGTAGCCACCAATTACCGTCAGCATCCCGGTAAGTTGGGCGCGGCCTATTATCAAGGCCCAGCTAATGAGGATTGGGCCCAGGCACAGATCCTGGCCCAATACGGACCGCATTTAGGTCATTTACCTCACTCTATAAATACTATCATAATGCACCATACAAGGTACGTACAAAATATTATCACATATACAAACTCTAATTCACTCATTGATTTAGGCGTCGGAGTGCTTGCAGGTGCACACCACCGCCGCCGGAGCTCAGGACCCTGAAGTGATCTTACTGCCTTTTGCTGATCAAGAAGACCATCTTGCTCGTCCAACTCTCCTGTCAGGTTAGATCACAACATTGGCGTCGTCTGTGGGGAACGCAACAAAAAGTTTCGCTTCCATCCATCATCAACAATGGTTGGCTCAACCAGAAATAGGGATTACAACAATCCCAGCGTGCAAAACCAAGGAGCTGGACAGCAGGCTGGTGCGTCGAATCAAGCAAGGGCATCCCAGCATTTTGATATTGAAGCAGAATTCCGCAAACTGCAACAGTTGGTGCAATCCCAGGCCAAAGAGATCGCAGATCTCAAAGAGCAACAGTGGAAGGGTAAGCATGTTGTTATCGAAGATGATTTAGAAGAGGAAAGAGCTGAGAGGCATACCCAGCCAAACCCTGAAAATCTGGAAAAAGATAATGACAACGTGGAAAAGCAGCAACGGAAATCCGTAGTTGAAGGAGATAAAGAAGGAAATCTGAAAACTCAGGAAAGACAATAGGAAGGACGAGTAAGTCGCTGACATGAAGGGGCCCCGCATCAATCTCGGGTTGAGGGGGCCAACCCGCCACCTATCCCCCCTGGGGGCCAGCAAGCCGGACAACTTGCCGGTAACCAGGAGCACATGGCCGAAAATGTCCCGGACTTCGGGTACATTGACAATCCCTTCACGCCTTGGATAATGTCCCATGCCCTTCTTCATGGATTCCAGTTTGCAAAGAAGCTGAAGGAATACGATGGAACCAAGGATCCCACTCTACATGTCAGCACTTTTGAAAGGGCCATGTACTTTTAAGGGGTGAATGAGGCCATCGTATGTTGTGCCTTCCCCCTCACATTGTCAGAGGCTGCAAGTCGTTGGTTCTCAGACCTTCCACCACAGTCCATCAGCAACTGGAAAACTCTCAAAGATAAGTTTATTCTTCATTTCACTAGCAGTAAAAGACAGTTCAAATCTGAATTCCACTTAGAAACTGTTAAACAGGGAAAAGATGAATCTCTACGAGACTATATAACACGTTTTAAAAATGAAGTATTAGAAGTTAGGAATGTTGAACCTAACTTGGTGTTATATTTCTTTGTAAGAGGATTGAAGCCAGGAGCCTTCGCTAAGCAACTGGCTGGAGATAAGCCCACCTCCATGGATGACTTGAAGGTCAGGGCCGAAAAGTGGATCAGAATAGAAGAATGGGAGAAGGCCCAAGCCGCCAAGAAGGATGACAAAGTAAAAATTGTCCCTCCAAACCAATCTCGGGGTATAGACGACAAATCCCAGGGTAGGTCTCCCAAGAAGCACAAGGGTCTTTTTAACAATTACACTCCGCTAATAGTCCCGCCAGCTTCAGTGTTGAAAGAAGTGATGCATTCTGAACTAAGAGAGCGGCCACCACCTTTGAAAACAGTTGGAAAGCACAAAAATAAGTACTGTGAATACCATCGGGATCGTGGATATTCTACCAATGAATGCATCCAACTCCGGGATGCAATTGAAAAGTTGATCCGACAAGGGAGGTTGAGAAATTATGCTCGGGCATCCCCAAAAAGGCGGGATCGTCGCCGAAGTCCATCTCCTCAGACACAGACACCCAGATCCCCTCCTAGGAACCGAGATCAACGAGCTGAAATCCGTTAGAGATCCCAGAGCCCAAGACGAGCACAGGAATTCCCTCCTAGGGGAATAATTCAAGTCATAGCTGGAGGAGCCAGCTTAAAGGGTCTCGAAGACAAGAAAAGGACCCGAGATGTCAGGGATTCTTGTTCCCAGGTAACTGTTGTAGCTAACACAGTGCTATCTTTCTCAGATGCAGATTTCCCGGAAGAACGGATCCGGGATAATGAACCATTGGTCATAGCAGCTAATCTGAACGGCTTCGAAGTCCATCGAATCTTCATTGATCAGGGAAGTTCAGTTGACATTATGTTCTGGAGCCTGTTTGATCAAATGGGATTAGGATCCAAGGATTTAATCCCCCATAAAGGTAGCTTAATTGGCTTCACTGGAGATACAATCATTCTCAAAGGATATGTTGACCTTAAGGTGAATTTTGGCAAAAAGTCAAATACCAAAACAATTTCCGCTAGGTTCATAGTGGTGGATTGCCCCTCAGCTTACAATGCAATCATTGGGCGACCAACCCTGAACAGCCTTGGCGCCATAGTCTCTACCATCCATTTAGCCATGAAGTTTCCAGGAAAAGATGGCTCAGTATTAACTGTCCGTGGAAAGAGCAGTGATGCGCGAAAATGTTATCAAGAAAGCCTTAAAATCACGAAATCACCATCCATTTTGCCAGTAACGGCAGAAGAGAAAGGGAAGCAAAAGATGGAGAAACGTGATTTGATGCGGGATGCAGGGGTCATGATGACTAACCTAGATACCAGAGCAGACTTTGAATATCAACGACCTCAACCAGAAGGGGACCAGATCTTAGTCCAGATAGGACTTAAAGAAGATCAGACTGTCAAGATAGGGGCAAACTTACCCCCCGTGATCAAAGAGCGACTCATTGAGTTGTTAAAGATGAATAAAGACCTGTTTGCTTGGGTTTCTTCCGACATGCCCGGAGTTGACCCGGAATTCGTGTGTCATCGCCTGTCTTTGAAACCGGGATCTATCCCGGTGGCCCAGAAGAAGAGAAAAATGGGACCAGAAAGACAAGCAGCCATAGAAAAATAGGTGAAGGAGTTGCTGGACGCATGTTTCATCCGAGAAATACGATATGCAGATTGGCTATCAAATGTGGTGATGGTAAAAAAAGCTAACGGGAAGTGGAGAATGTGCACAGATTACACAGATCTGAATAAAGCATGCCCCAAAGATCCATTCCCCTTGCCTTGTATCGATAAACTTGTCGATAACTCTGCAGGTTATAAATGTCTATCTTTCATGGATGCTTACTCTGGTTACAACCAGATCCCAATGTACCCTGAAGATTAAGAGAAAACGACTTTCATCACCGATATGGGTGTTTACTGCTACACTATGATGCCGTTTGGTTTGAAGAATGCCATAGCAACTTACCAGCGGATGATGAGCCAAGTCTTCAAAGAACAGATTGGCAGAATCCTTGAAGTCTATATTGACGATATGATAGTAAAGACCCCAGAAGATAAAGATCTGGTGGCTGACTTGCATGAAACTTTCCAACAGCTGCGCAGGTATGATTTAAGGCTAAATCCTAACAAATGTACTTTTGGGGTCGAAGCCGGAAAATTCTTGGGTTTCATGCTAACCAGTCGAGGGATCGAAGTCAACCCCGACAAGTGTAGTGCCGTGTTGAATATGCAGAGTCTCAGAACTATTAAAGAGGTCCAACAACTAACTGGAAGGATCGCTGCATTGACGAGATTCCTTCCAGATTCAGCCAAGAAATGCTTACCCTTTTTCAGGACCTTACGGCGTAAGGAAGACTTCCAATAGAATGTAGATTGCGAAGAAGCTTTCCGGGAGTTGAAGAAAATCCTCTCAAGTCCACCAGTCCTATCTCGCCCAAATCCTGGACAGGTCCTATATCTCTACTTAGCCGTCACCAATGAAGCAATCAGTGCGGCCTTAGTAAAGGAAGAATCCCGGAACCAGAGTCCGATATATTTTGTCTCTAAGGCGCTACAGGGATCGAAGTTGAACTACCAGCGGCTTGAGAAAGTCACCTATACCCTGTTATTTGCATCCCGGAGGTTGAGGCCATACTTCCAATGTCATCCCATCACAGTAAGAACTAATCAACCCATTAGACAAATCTTGCATAAACCTGACTTGGCAGGAAGAATAATGACCTGGGCAGTAGAATTATCACAGTACGATATTTCGTATGAACCACATCAGGCAATCAAAGCACAGGCTTTGGCTGATTTGGTAGCCGAGATGACACATCCCGGAGAAGAGCCAAAAGGATCCTGGACTATTTACGTTGATGGGTCCTCAAACACCAAAGGAGCAGGCTCAGGCATACTAATCGAAAACGATGAGGGGGTAACTATAGAATATTCTCTGAAATTTTAATTTCCAACCTCCAATAATCAAGTAGAATATGAAGCCTGTTTAGCCGGGATACGCGTGGCAAAAGAACTAGGGGCTATCGTGATTACTTTATGTTTAGACTCCCAATTGGTGGTATCCCAGATAAAAGGGGAATATCAGGCAAGAGAGCCATTGTTGCAAAGATACTTGGCAAAGGTTAAAGAAAGTCTACTTGGTCTTTCTAAGTTTGAGATCAAGCACATTCCAAGAGAAGAGAACAGTTTGCACTGATTTACTTTCAAAATTGGCCAGCACCAAATCATCCTCAACTTTGAAGTCAGTGGTAGAAGAAGTTCTCCCTTCTCCTTGTGCTATTTTGCAGGTTGAAAGTGAAGATTGGAGGACTCCAATGATAGAGTATATCACTAAAGGCATCATCCCGACAGATGCCCGGGAAGCAAAGCGGTTGGTACAAAATGCCTCCCGGTATTCCGTGATAGAAGGACAACTATTCAGAAGAGGACTATCAACTCCTTTGCTTAAATGCATTGGACCATCCGAAACATGGTATGTTCTCACTGAAGTGCATGAAGGAAGTTGCGGTCACCACATTGGTGGCAAATCGTTGGCAAGGAAGTCCTTACGAGCAGGATACTTTTGGCCAACCATGAATAAAGACGCAGCTGACCACGTGAAGAAATGCCAAAAGTGCCAAGAACATAGTCCACTATCCCACATCTCGGCCGAAGATCTGCATAGCATTTCCACCCCTTGGCCTTTTCACACTTGGGGTTTGGACCTCTTGAGACCTTTCGCGCCAACTACAGGTCAGTTCAAACATCTTATTGTTGCTGTTGATTATTACACTAAATGGATTGAATTGGAACCCTTAGCCAACATAGCATCAGTTAAAGCTCAGAATTTTGTCTTCCGGCAAATAATATGCCAATTTGGTATCCTGGCAGAAGTCATTTGTGACAATGGGACCCAATTTACCGACAAAGACTTCCGAGAAATGCTAGCAGGACTCCACATCAAGCAATATTTTGCTAGTATAGAGCACCCACAATCAAACAGACAGGCAGAGTCTGCCAATAAAGTCATACTTAATGGCTTAAAAAAGAGGTGTGAGAAAGCTGGAACTAGCTGGGTGGAAGACCTCTATCAAGTACTTTGGAGCTACAGAACTACTCCCCATAGTTGCACTGGAGAAACCCCATTTCGAATGGTATACGGATCAGATGCTGTAATCCCAGTAGAAATTGGACATCCATCTTGGAGGGTCATGTATCCCACACAAGACAATGAACAGCTACTCAGGGAAGATTCCGACATGGTCGAAGAAATCCGAGAAGCCGCCAGAATCAAAGAGTTATCCCAGAAGCAACAAGTAGCACAGAGATACAACTTGAGGGTTGTGCCGAGAAGATTCCAACCGGGCGACTTAGTCCTAAGAAGAGCCAGTATTGGAAATCGGAATGCTAAAGACGAGAAGCTTAGAGCAAATTGGGAAGGCCCATTCCAGGTCAAGACCATCGCAGCTAACGGAGCATATCATTTAGAAACTCTCAAAGGCAAAGAGATTCCAAGAACGCTTAATGTCGTAGACTTAAGGCGCTATTATAGCTAAGTTACGTAATTTACATTCTCTGTAATAAAGGGGTACTCTTTTTCCTGTAGCAGGTTTTATCCCTAAGGAGGGTTTTACTGCTAGAGGTTTTAACGAGGCCCCCATTTGTTATTTGCTTCTTATTATTAATAAAGTAGCATTGTATTCACTCTTATATAAACAAGTTTGTTCAATTCTTAATAGCATACAGATCGGAAGAAAGTATGAGAAGTACAAATAATCCGAGATTGAGATGTCGGCAGCAAACAGAAACCGACATACATGCAAGGCCAACAATGAGTCGAGATACCATTACGGGTAATTCTCTGCTACAGACTCAATAGGGGCCCTTCACGGGTTAACCCTGGCCATAAAGAAACATGAAGTCCTGCCAAGGCACACTTCGACTTAAACTTAGAGAAAGTACAAACTACTTTCCCTCCTATTGAGGAGCTAAAAGGGCGACATCACTAATGTGTCCTAACAATTACAGAGACATGAGAAATTTCCATGTCCAGAGAGAAGCAAAGAGGCACCTTAAGTGGCCAAGCCTCTACGACATGCAGAAACGCAATAAATAAAGCAAGAGAAGCATAGAAGCGAAATACGCATAAACCACAATGCTTTAAGATTAACCCGGAAAATCGAGATGACAAAGTTTACAACCAGTCGGATTTTTCCGCCAACGTTTTACAAAACAAAAGAAATATAAAAATGGAAAAGCAAATCATGCAGCCCCTTTAGCATCTGCCCCTTCGAGTTCCGAATCATCCTCATTTGCTTTAACCTTCAGCACAGAAACCTCTTCCTTCAACTTGGATTTTTCCGATTCCAAGCTGGCAGTCCGCTCCTTCTCCTTGGTAAAATCCCCCTCCATCTGGGTAAATTTCTCCTTTAGAGAAACGAGTTCCTGGTTGGCCCGGGATTCCGAATCCTTGACGCTATGGATCAAGGCGTCTTTCAGCTCCATGTTATCTCGGAGATCCCGCAGCTGACCCCTCAAGGAAGCAGCCTGGCCCATGTCCTCCGCTTGGTCATGAACATGTTGGAGCATAGCCATGCTCATAGCTGTCCAGCCCATAAGGGACTTAGCTTGCTCCTACAAAAGACAAAAACAGCAAGAGGACATTAAGTATATATTTACCGGGATCAATCATTATGAAGATGATGAGTTCAAATAACATATATATATATACCTTCACGGCAGAGGCGCCACCCTTGATGAAAAAGTCCCCATGTTGGAACTTAACCAAGGGCGAACGAAATCCCTCCCAAGTAGAAGAAAGAGTGGAAAAGGGCGCCATCAACACGGGGTTCATTTCGGCAGAAGCCCCTTGGGCATTTCCAGGCTGATCACCTACAAATCGAACTAAATGATATAATAAGAAGGTAATACACGGTCCCTGCATAACTCAAAATCACAGAAAGATAAAAACATACCGGACTTGGTAGTCCGACGACGCTTTTGCTGCACAGTAGCCATCTCGGCGCCAGAAGTTGGAGGTATAGACCTCTTAGCAGGAGCTACATCCGAGATGTTAATCCCAGTAGGCGCTACCGGGATAGGCGTAGGAACCGGAGCAGGAGAAGGAGGTGGACCAGAGGCAACAGCCTTCCCTTTTCCCTTGGCATCTCGCTTCTGCTTCTGGATGGCATAGTTGGCCATGATCTCAGCTGCAAAAACAAGAGCGACACTTGTTAATAAAAGATGAAAAATAACTGACATGAAATATAGATAAACGGCACTCTACAATAAAGGACAATGCCCTACATAAGCATGTCGCCTGATCTTGACGAGGCGCCACTATCACATCCTTACAATGGATGGGTACTCCCCCCTGCTCAACAAAGATACACAGATTCCTAAAGATTTGTTGATCTTCTTCCTCCAGGAAGCCAATCTCCAACTCTTTCAGGGATAGTGACCTCTGATAATGTTCCTCCGTCCAGTAGAGCGGGAACAAGGGCTGCTTGTTCTCCCCCATCCAGAAGGGAGTACAGTCTTTAGTCCGAGGGATAACTTTAATGTAAATATCCCTATGGGCTTTGAAATTCGTAAGGAACAAATAGCTGGGGGATCCCAGAGCGGTGACGAAGGGATACCCAATTCTTCTTTTTTGGACCACGGTAGAGGCCAAAAATATATAAAAACAAGGTTGAGGAGCAATGCCAGCCTTGAGCCCAGCAAAAGATCTCAAAGGCCTGAAGAAATCCCCAACCATTAGGATGAAGTTGGGTAGGAGCGAGATGAAGGTTGTGCAAAACTTCGATCTGGAGGTCGGAGAAGGGGAACCTAATCTTAATTTGATGCCATAATGACTCCAGCATCATGATATAAGACCCTTCGCCCTCAGATGCCGGCGTACAAATCCTCTCCTTCTTATTCAGGATGACTAACCTATGGTTCGATGAAGGATCAGTTGTAACATTAGTCCCTGGAGTGTTGGGCCCGTAATGAAAGCACGCTCTCTAGTGCTTCTCTACTTCTCTAAGCCGGCGACTACTCTTCACCGAACACTCATCCCGGATGATATCCCAACGAGCCCACAACATCCCCCAAATGTTCTTTAGTTCTAGGAAGTCAGGAGGACACTCGATCCTAGGTATCGAAGTACTAGGTTCGCCCACTCCTCGCACAGCAACTTCGGAACCCCCGACATCAGATGAAGCCGGCACATTATCAGATGATCCTGGAGCCACCGGGATTGGAATGTCACCTTGAGCAGTTTCCATATCTACATGACAAGAGAAAGCAGAATCAGATCCCGGGGATGAATGACTATGAAAAGAGGGAGCATAAGCGGAGTCAAACTCAGAATCTAAGGAATGTGTCATAGATGACGGTATAGACTCCCTATCTTCTGAAGGATCCCCGGGATAGGAGGATTCTACCTCATCCCCTACCGGGATAAAATTAACTAGCGCACGACGATCTGAACCTTGCTCGACAGACACAGAACTTTCAGAACTATACTAATCAGGAAGATGGGCTAATGCAAGAAGAAGAGCAGAAGGTTCTGGGTTCAAAGTGTTAAATGACCCACTCACGCTCTGAGTAACCGACTCACCACCCTTCACTCGTCGTGAATACAGAGGGTAAAACCAAAAATGGGAAGATTCACAATAGTCAGGATTGGCTATGGAGGGCGTACCTGAACAAGGGTTTGGCTCATTAGAAGACCTATGTTTTCGAAGCCCCCTCGCGAAACTCTCAAGAAGTTCAGTATCATTCGATTCTGAGGGAGAACCACTCGTCAACACGATAACATGATCGGCCATTTTTGAAGGAAAGAAACCCAAAAACTACAACTAAACCCTAAAAGAATGGGAAGAAGATAACAGAACAACCCAAGAATCAGGAAAGAATCACACAAATTACAAGTTAATGGAGATGAGAAGCAATACCTGAAAGAGGAGTTGGAAATGTTGCTAGAAAATGGATCAAGAAAACAGGCACAAAGAGGAAGAAGAAAAGTCTCAGAGCTCTCGGTCGCAGGAAATGAAAGGGCAAGAAGCGCGAAAGAGAAGAGTGAAAACTTGAAAAGGAGAAAAGAGGTAAAATGTAACGGGTGAAAAGAAATAAAGTAAAAACCGTCACATCACCTTAATGAACGTGGGGCCCAAGACCACGCTAATCATCTTGCACAGTGCCCAAAGTGCAGTGCGTGAAATACACGCGCCCAAAAAGAAAACCAACCGTCATCTCTTTGACATTTCCAGAATCGCCATCTAACATCCACCCGGCATGACGAATGAACTCGTCAACCTCTCCCAAGAAGAGCTTGACGACTTGGGGGCAACTGTTGTGGACCAAAATAATGGCATCCCGGATAGACGCTTACATGCCTGGTCAAGTAGCCATCAATTACTGCCAGCATCCCGGTAAGTTGGGCACGGCCTATTATCAAGGCCTAGCTGATAAGGATTGGGCCCAGGCACAGATCCTGGCCCAATACAGACTGTATTTAGGTCATTTACCTCACTCTATAAATACTATCATAATGCACCATGTAAGGTACGTACAAAATATTATCACATATACAAACCCTAATTCACTCACTGACTTGGGCATCGGAGTGCTTGCAGGTGCACACCACCACCGCCGGAGCTCAGGACCCTGAAGTGATCTTACTGCCTTTTGCTGATCAAGAAGACCATCTTGCTCGTCCAACTCTCCTGTCAGGTTAGATCACAACAGATTTCATATGACTCTGAAATCCTAAAATGCCATTAGTTATAAATGTGTTAGAAAATTTCTGAGAATGTGAATTCTCACCCCGTTTATTTTCATGTGTATTCGTAGCATTTTAGATGGATAACTATTGAAGATGAAGAATGAAGAACTGAAAATGATAACTATTAAAAATTTACCGAATGGATGTATTATTTATGAGCTTTGTTTAATATATCTTTTGCAGGAAATCATGTATTAATTATCGACAATTATATGTAAATTAGTTCTTTATAAAAATAAGTTATAAGTTACTATGATTTCAAGGTTTGAAATCATGAATTGTTTTTAAAATTTATGGTATTTATAATATTTTTTTTAAAAAAGAAGAAATTATGTATGTATAAATGAAGGTGTTACACACGTGAACACGCATATGCACGCACACACGCACGCGCACACCTGCACATGCACACGCACACACACACACATGCGCACACACACACACATACGCACACACACATATGGGGAGGGATCAAATGACACCGGTGTAACTTACACCAACTCTTACACTAGTTAATAACTATTTGTCGAAGATCTTTTTCATGAAACCCACCGTTGAATTGAAATCACTTATTGTATAGATCATGTCTACAAAATTTCACATCATTCCAAAATCGTTTAGTACTCCATCAAAATGCTTGTTATTTTCATATATTTAAAGCTATATTTTACATTACTTTTTTGTACGTTGATATAGTACTAAACGATTTCAGAATGATGTAAAATTTAATTGTTGAGTTCTTGTAATTAGTTTTATTTGCTTTTAGTGCTAACCCTTGTTCTAGTGTTTTGATTTATGTTATTACGAGAAAAATTTTATGTAGATCAGTTGTTGTTTGATCAACAAATTGGAAGAACAATAACAAGACCAAAAAGCTGAAACAAGGCAAGTTGCAAGGAGAAACTTCTACCTCACAAGCAACGATGAATCACTCAAATCAAGAGTCAACTAAAATGGCCGCTACAGAAGATGGTAATGCAAATTTTAACAATGGTGGGGATGAAAATGGGAATGACAAATGATATGAATGGGCTAATCCACCACCACCAAGGAGAACACTTGGGGACTATGCTAGGTAAAGGACTAAGACAACATTCAACACAATCCTTTCACCCATAGCCAGAAAAAGTGGAGATTAAGTCGGCATTCCTAAATTTGATTGGTGCACGCCCTATTGCTGTAAAAGATCATGAAGACCCATATGACCACTTAGAAAAATTTTATGAGTTATATGCTACGATGGATTTTCAAGAAGGTGAAGATGAAGCAATATTTCTAAAATTATTTCCATTTTATTTGATGGGTGAAACAAAGAAATGGTTGAAGTCTCATCCAAACTAGAGTTTAACCAAATTGAGTGTTGTGGAGACAAAATTTCTAATTAATTCTTCCCATCATCGAAATATGCCAGTGCTAAAGCAGCTATCACCTCATTCCGCTACAAGAAAAAGTCTAAACGTTGACCGAAATATGGAAGTTCATCCTTTTCAATCCTTTTTAATCAAGTACGGTGTCAATTACTCAAAGCAACCTTAGATTTGTGAAGAAAGTTCAATAACACAAAATGGTTTTATGACAGTGTAAGAATGATTGCTCCAAATTTGTTGAAAATAACCCCCAAATAAAAATAACTCACACACCAATGGTAAGCATCTAAATGCCCCGTAATGTTATGGGAAAATAATATTATGATCTTGCTATCAACATATTTCTCATTAGACATTTTTAATGCATTTCTTGTTATAAACATTTGGCCATATGATCTCTCTGTCGGGTTGTAGAGGATCCAAATCTTATATAGTTGAAACTAGTCAACTAGACACACGTTTCAAAAGCTTTTGGAGAAGAGGTGTAGTGTTGTTAGTGGTCATAATTACCATTTGCTAGTGATTACAAAATTTTAATGATTATTGGTTAAGAATATGACTTTTAAGTATTGATTTAGAATTACTTTAAGAATTGGTTTAGAATAGGACTTACAAAATGTTAATGATTATTTTAAAATGTTATTCTCTTTTCAGCTTTGCATACATAACACTTTTGTGGGGTTTCTTTACTTAAGTCACACTTTCATCAAGAATTAGTATCCTATTCTTTATTGATGCTGAGCTCTTAATTTGATTTGGTCTAGATTGCACTTTTTTTTTATTGGAACTTGAAGCTTAGAGCTTACAATTAGGATTTTTGAGGTATATACATAGTCTCCTATATGTGTCAAATATAGTATAAATGATTTTGCATCTTAGGCTTTTGCTTGTTGTATGTTAGTGGATAGGTGAGACTATGATGAAATCCTAAGTTCTAAGATACTAGTTGTGTGTTATTGATAAATAAACATGTGTTTGAGAATGTCTATATCTTAAGGGTTATGCATGTGTTTGTAAACTAATTTTGATTAAAAGTGAGTTTGTGTTAATTTAGCTTGGTTTAGAGTTTTAGAATTTGTTTAGGGTTCTAAATGCTTGATTCCAAACTAGTGTAACTTTTTCTATTGACATTTTTTTAGAATAGTAATGATTATATTTGAAGCTTGTAAATTTAATTTAGTAGTTAAATAGTGTGCCTTGCACACACACTTTGTCAACTAACTAGACCTACATACACATGCATAAGCATGATAAAAAAATTAAATATGAATCTATCTAGCATATGTCATTTCATGTGTAGACTGAGATTCAACGACAAAAAGCTGAACTGCCACGGAACATGACCTTGCCGTCACTACAACATTTAGTGCTCCTTCACATCTTCCATTTCCACCTCACCCAGTTGCACCAATTGACCCAGCAAGTCAAGGGCATCCTTATCCCCCACCTGTTCTAGATCATGATGATGTATACTTTAGTTAGAATTAGACTATATTATCTTGTGGATTTAGGAACAATTTTATATTTTTAGTTGACATTTATATTTGGTTTTATGTTTTATATACTTATGAGTTTATGTATTATTGATACTTTTGTGTGTAGTTCAGTATTTTCTGGCTCACTATAGTTGAATATTAAATATATATTATTATTTGGGAAAAATTTTCTGCTTTTCAGGTGTTATATAAGCTTTAAGGAGTGAAAAAATAGTTTTTTTTTTCAAATTTTGACACTTTAGAAACCGAATTAGCCACCGGCAACGACCAATTTATCAACGCTACGACTGAAATGGCAACAAATTTAACAAAAAAATGGGAACTCAGTGGCAAAAATTGTGACTAACTTACCTTAACTAGCGACGGCCTTTTTTTACGGCAACAAAATTTTCAGTCGCCAAGTAAACTAAGCGACCATCCCAGACAACACCTTTTGCAACTGATTTTTTCTAACCAGCAATAGATCATTTATGGTCGCCACCTAGCTCAAGCTAAGGCTGTGGCTTAAGTGTGAGAGATTACAAATTTCAAAATTCCGCTCTCCCAAATTAATGCTCCAGCGTGAGCCTTCACTCAAGCGTAGGCAACATGGACTTAGGAATTCTTCTCTACCGCTAGTCTCATATTGTCTATCTCACTGTTTAGGGTACAGTTTAAATACTTATTGGGCTACTTCTCATATTGTCAATTAGTTTTGTAATGGAATCTTAACATGGTATCAGAGCCAGAGCCCAACGCTTCACCTGTTCTGTGAGGCTCTGTTGGAGGAGAGGTGTTGGAAATAAGTCCCACATCCCTTGCCTCACTCTTCAGGGTGCAGTTTAAATATCTGTTGAACTACTCCTCATATAGCTAATTAGTTTTGCAATTAAACCTTAACATATATATACCATGCAATTTGTGCTATTGCCTTTGAGTTCTTGTGAGAGCCTTGAGAGAATAAATAGGAACTTTATTTGTGGAGGACATGATGATTCTAGAAAATGTCACTTGTAGCTTAGAAGTAATTTTTGGGCTCTAAGTATCCAGTGATTGGTTATTGGAGAATTTGTCTTCTAAGAAGAAGAGGGACGCAATGGATTCAAGATGGGTTTCAGATGTTTGGGCTTGCTATATGAACTATACGAAAAAGCAAAAATCAGTTGATATTTTAAAATCAAGCCTAGTATCATATGCTATTTTGAATAAAATTCAGAGTAGAATAATGAAACATGAATCTTTGAACCAATAAAAATGATAAAGGGTATCATTAGGTATGTTTTGAGTGTGACTCAAAGCATATGGTAGAGCTGTGTTGGACGGACTGCTCTCCTAGTCACCCACACTCACATCTGTTAGGGAGATTCATTCAATGCTTAGGAATGATGATCAATTTTGTATTCCCATAATTTGTAGTTAGGATTACACTTTTTTTTTTTTTTAAAAATGTTTTTCTTACCCTCATTTTTCTTACACCTATCATATACCTTTATTAAAATAATAATATCTAGATTAAAATTAAAAAAAAAGAAAATAAAATTGAAAAAAAGAGCATGTAATCATTAAAATATTAAAAATATACAGAGAGTATAGGAAAAAAAAGTGTAAAAAAATTAACACTCATTTTTTTTGCCACCCTCCTAACAGTTGTGGTGATGTTGTAAACTAAAAAATGGTAAGTGGGTTAACCCAGCTCACCTTTATGTTGTGCCAAGAAATATATAATCCGATTTAACCCACTCAAATTAGTGGATTAAACGGTTGCTCACCTTAATATTAAAAATAAATTCAAAAGATAAATTGAAAGAGTAAACAATAAAATGAAAAAATAATGACATCCAATTTTTGCGTCGTTCTTCATGAGTAGTGAATTGCCCTTCTTTGTTCACCTAACCTTCCAATTTTGTCATTGGCCACAAGACAAAAAATTACGGGTGAATTTGGATTGGATTGATTCAATTTTTGAGCCTTTCAAAGTCTAAACCAATCAATTTTGATTGGGTTGGTTTGGTTAAGTTTTATGAAAATTTTCCTTTGTTGCAAACCAAACCAACCTAATTATTTGAGTTGGATCTTGAGTTAATATTAAAGAGTTAAATTTAAAAAAAAAAAATAAACAAAAAACACTAACACGGTCAAATTCACCTATTTTTTTTTTTCAAAATTAATTGCCTCTTATTTTTAGTCATTTCATACCATTCACTCAAGTTATACAACACTAACACTACCATGTTTCAACACAAATATGGGAAGGAGATTAATGAATATATAGCTCTGTAGTGCATACCAAACTAGCAATTACCATATCGGGTGTTTACTTGGCTCCTCAAGTTCAGTTTTGCTTTTGATGGAAAATAAGTGAATGTGAGAACCTCTTAAAGTACATCCAAGAAATGGAGTAAACCCATAAATAAATATGTATTATATGCTGCATTTTGCATAACGATGTTACACTATTAAGTCACACAATAATCATATGTGTACATCATTATTCACTTCTCAACTTATTAACAACCATCTTATCTCATCATTATATGGGTTCACCTATTCTTTTTATTCTTAATTTTTCTTTTAAAAAGCATACTCTAAACTAATTATAAATAGATTGAAAAGTAAATAATAGTATACATTTTTTATTTTCGTAAGTCTTAAGAGACGGCAAGGAAGACTGACAATGACCAGCAAGATTGAGAAGGAAATTGAGATAATGATGCGTTGCAAAACATAGAGAATGAAGATAAGAACTTTTGGGGTTTAGAATGGGTCTTTTGCATTCCCTCTCTTTCTTGGTCATGGACTCATGAGTCAACTATATAGAAAAATAAAGTAATTGTTTAACCGGTTTGAACTCGACCCAACTCACAAATTACAATGGGTTAAACAACCCATAATCTTGGTGAGCCAGTTTTTTTATAAATAATCAAACATAAAAAGCCCACAGACATTTTCCCAAAAAAAAAACAAGGGAGGGAGTAGACTCAGAAAAAACAACAATGTCCACAGAAAGGCTATGACCCAAATTTACCAAATGATCAGCACATTCCCGTTAATCATGGGTAACACTAACATGAAGGCAAAGATATAAGCTTCCAAATCTCACAATCAATAGTATAACAAGGGTGACAGAGGTGACTTGCAAGACACCCTTTTTCAATAAAAGGAATCACAAGTTTAGAATCAAGCTCAAGGTGAATTTTTAAGATCATAGATAAAGAAAATACATATTATCCTACCAATGACCTAACGAATTACTATTAATTATGGCATTTTATTTTTTATCTTTTTGTAAACAACTAATTTTTGAGTAGTTCATCTCCAAATTTATCCTTCGAATTTATGGTGCTTGTCATCAATCATGATCTTCTATCAACCATTATTTTTCAATAACTCGTGTCTTTCTCTCGCACATGGCAACCACCATACTCGAAAGCGAAACTTTGAACATTTGGGAAAAAAACAAAGAAAAGGAAAAGAAATACTGAAATACCATCATCTAATCTAAGTCTAACAGTAAATAAAGGAACACTGAAATTAAACGTTTATTAAATCCAATTACTTTACACATGACGACGCAACCACGTTACAATAGCGGTACCCGACCCGACCCACATCCAAAGACCCAACGACCGACCCAAATAACATCCGAATAATTCCCCTTTTTCTGAACAATTAGAAATTCTAGCGATAACAAATAGCACTGACTCGAAATGACCATAATACCCATTTCACCAAATTCAGATTTTTCGAAGCTTCTCGGCCATAACCACCGGATTCGCCTTCGCGATCTGCTCTCTTCCCATCTCCTTGAAATCGAAATTGCAACCGTGCTGCTCCGGGTACCGGTGGGTCCCGCAAAAAGTCAACCCGCACCTGCACTTGAACCCGGTCAACCCCACGCGCCGCGTACACGTCACGCATCGGTTCGGCTGCGCCGTCGCAACGCTCTTTTCCTCTGAAACGGACGAGGATGGAACAGCAACCGGTTCCGACGGCGAATCAGAGAAACCAAACGGCTTCTTAGCCGTCGACGACGACGGCGGAGGAACTAACGATTGGTTGAGAACCAATTTTGCGTTGGAAGATTGTCGTTCTTTGAGCTGTAAATCACGATAACATTTGGAACAAAGATCTTGCGTTGCGGGGCTACCAAAGAAGCCACAATTGTTGGCGCAGAGTCGCGGAGCCTGGCATCTGTGTTCTTCCGCCATTTTTTTTCTCAGATCGAAGAATTAGGGTTTGAAGAGAAAGAAATTGGGGAAAGCGAAATTGAAATCTAGGATTTTCCTTTCGTTTGAATAAAAGGAAAATCGAAGATAAAAAGGGAGAGTCGCTGGAAAATCACGAGTTATGGAAGAGGGCGAGAAAAGATTGAATGGAAGGGAACGCAATAATAGAAAAGAGAAAGGAGAGAGGCAAAGAAAAGCAGCTCCACACAAATTACCAAAGTCGGTTTTCTCTGAGAATTTTCTACACGCCTCACGTTTCTGTTTTCCTTATTATATAATACAGCTTCGTTCATTGGATTGGATTTTGATTGATTGACGAAACGAATCAATTATCATCAGATTTACCTTTAAACTATCTATTAAGTAAAATTATAATCATAATAATGAGATTGCCTAATCTTTGATTTAATCGAAATATTTCTTAAATTGATTCTCTCTTAAGTTAAAGATTTTGTTTTTTTAATATTCAGAAAAAAAATATTTTCTTTGTATATCTTTCCTTTTAAGTTAATATTCAATATTGATATCGATATATATCATCTAAAATTCTATTTTTTTTAAAAAATTGCTTTTTTTTTGTTTTACAACAAAGAAAATACAAAACAAAAACTAAAAAGAAACTAAGATCCTCATGAAAACACACTCCCGATCTTATCAGTTAGAAGAGTAATAGTAATCCTAGGAAGACATTCCTCAAGAACAATGGTGTCTTCTAAAAGGTTAATTGTATAATTGGCCAACATATTTGCGCACCGATTAGCTTCCTGAAGGCGATGAGAAGCTTAGACATTCTAAGACCTATAAAGTAAAACTCGAATGTCAGCAATAAAAAAACACTTTTTATACAAATTTGAAATTAAAACAACAAAACGACAACTAAAAAGAAAAGTCATTACAAAGCAGAGGAATAATTTAAGAAGGAGGATGACTTCATATACGCTTTATATATCGATCTCGAACACCAAAATGAGCAAGAGGATCAATGACCAGATTGTGTTCTCTAGAAATATGAGTGACTGCAATGTCCCAATCCCTCCGAAGGAAGCCCCTAATTCTTACGATAACATGACGGAGCCAATGTTGGTCGAGGCTAGACCCACTGGTTATGACATCCACCGCTTCCAAACAGTCTATCTCACACCTCATCTTCTGCAAACCCAGATTCCATGCGTGCTCAAGACCAACTTTCATTGCCAAAAGCTCAGCGTGAAGAGGCCCACTGGAATCAAAATAACAACTAACACCGAACACCCATCTACCATAAGCCAGGGGTAGCTCTAAGGGCGTGCAAGGTGCTTGACCGCACAGACCTCCAAAAATATGGGACCCCAAATATTATATGATACACTTTATATTCAATATTATAAAGTAGAAAAGATGATAAGGTGTTTTGACCTTTAATATTACCATCCGAGTTTGAGTCATGGGATTAGTATTTTAGAGTTTTATTTTTCTCTTTTTTCTCCTTTCTCAAACGCATTAATAAGCACACACCTCCTTTTTTTTCTCTCTCCTCTTTTCCAATACCATCGTGCTTCTATCCTAGATACAAGATGCATCAGCTATTCAACTTCCTCTATTTTTTCTCTCTCTTCCTCCCTACATTCACTCATTTCTTTCTTAAAAAATCTTCATAAAATTCTCCAAAAGTCACTCCAAAATATTTCTGTAAATTTGATATTTGTACAATTTTTTTGGTCAACAGATATTTTTACAATTATATTTCGATATAATAGATTATTCTTTTTTTTTTGAGAAAATTACACTCAACTCCTTTGAGTTTTAACTAAATTGCATTACACCTTATTTCATTAATTATGGTTAGTTTCTTCTTCTTCTTTTTTTCTTTTTTAATACAATGGTTAATTTTATTATTTTTTTGAGGAAAATACAATGTTAATTGATTTTTGGTATATTGAAATTGTTAGTTTTTAAGTTTAAATAAGTTTTTAGTCCCAAAAATTTTTATTTTTTATTTTAATCTAACTTAATTCCAAAAAAGTATTTTTAGTCCCTAATAATGTTAAATTTTTTCATGATATTTTTAAGGGACCAAAAGAAAAAGAAATAAATAGCATGACTAAAGTTAAAAAAAATTAAAGAACTTTATTCAAAACTAAAATTTAAAAATTTAAGGGACTAAAACATAAAAGTTTGAATTAAGTTAGATGAAAAATTTTTAAAAAAAATTTCAAGGACTAACCTCCATTTAGTTAATTTAAAATTTTTATGTTTAGTCCATATAAAATTTTATTTTATGATACATATATAATTTCTTAATCCTATATTTACTAACTTTTGTATTTGGTCTTTGTTTTTTTTTTTTAATTTTAATCCTACCATTTAATTTTTTTTGCTTTTGGTCCCTTAAAAAGAGTAATGAAAAAATTTAACATGATTAGGGACTAAAAATAAAAGTTTTGAATTAAGTTGGATTCAAATGATAAACAAAAAATTTGTTGAGACTAAAAATTTATTTAAACCTAAAACTAACAATTTTATTGTAAAAAAATAATCAATTAATCATTGTAAATAATAAAGAAACTAACAATAGTTAATGAAATATGGTGGAGTGCAATTTTACCTCAAGAATAAGGTGAAGTGCAATTTAACTAATGGTAAGTGCAATTTACCCTAAATATTTTTAAAGTTAACAAATTTTTCACAATTAATTAGAAGGTAACCGCTTACTTAGTGACGACTCCATTGTATTTAATTTATGGCCGTCTCTACCATGACCCCGATTGCGACACTAGTGATCCGTTACAAACTCGTTAAAAGCATGTCTTACACATGACTTGACAACATTTTCTATTTAAATTTCATATTTTACCCTTGTATTTAAGTAAGACAATTTGTACCCAAAAAACACACCCATAGTGCAGAGGAGTGAGTCATTGAGTTGGAAATGGAGCAAGTCACGGAGCGAGCCAGGGGCTCATACATGATATGTTATCTGTTGTAGACAGAATCCCGCTATAAAAGTATTCTCGGTATGACAGTATCTCTACTAGATAATACCTGGTAGGCCCCACGGACAGAAAAGCGAATCCCGTTAGTTGTAAGATCTCACCTTAGTACGAGACACTTCAACTAACGGGAAAAGGATCCCATTATCACCAGAGCATCCCGCAGGAGTGACCCCTGCAATCCTCACCTGACGAGCTGCCCAAACAAAAGGTACAAAGGGAGTACATGCTCGACAAGTTTTCCCCCCTTTCCATGCCGAAGTCATTTTCTAGAGATTTGAGGTTGAGCCAAAATCAGCTAATTTCTTCATCATCCTAACAAACCTAATCTAACTATAAAAGAGAAAAAAGGACAACACGCAAGAAGGTAACCATCACTTTATACCCCCACTTCTCTCTCTCTATTACTTAACTAACTTGAGCATCAGAATGACTTTCAGATACCACTCCTCCTCCGTCCACGGTGACCATCCAGCTCGAAGCTTGCGACCCGTATAACCAGAAATTTCCTCCTTGCCCCTCCCCAACGGCTAGGAGCAGAACAATATTCATCATCTCAGCAAACATCTTTTAAACTTAATAAGTTACTATTATACTTGGTATAATATAGTAAATATACCATCGTATAAGTTATGGCAGAGCCTTCAATCATCTTTATGCTAACATATATATATATATACGCGTTACTGCAAGCTTTGAGAGGGAGTTATGTGTATATAATCACATCAGACGAAGATACAAAGTGCATTCTTTTGGTAATTTATTTGAAGATTGGAACCACTTATTCGTCTCTTGTCCTTTTATATGTACTAACTTACGGAAACATGTCTTGCTTTGGTGGAACCTGTTTCGTGGAGGATTGGATATTGGGTAACTTGTGCATTTTCAATTATAATCACAAGAATAATGGTTGGTTATGCAGAAATGCAATTATCTATACAAAGATGGTGTTTTGGATGCTGGGGAAGTTCTAAATCTAATTAAAATTAGATTATAGACTTGGTTTCACTCTATTTCAGAGACCAAACGTTCTTTTGGTGAATGGTGCCTATTAGTACAATAGATAAATGCTTATTAGTACAATAAAAGATAATAGAAAAACAAAAGAGACAAGGAATTTTATTTCATTCAAATGCTTATTAGTACAATAGATAAATGCTTTATTCATAGGGAAAGACTAGACTTGAGTCTCTCTAATTCAAAATACATAAGAAAAACAACAGTGCCTCCTCATAGAAGCATTATTAGAGTAACATTTTAATAATTAAAAGTTATTATAGGAGATACATTAATAACACTACTTTTTCAAGTGCTATTAATGTAAATATTGGAGTGTTATCATAAAATATGTATAATAATACATGTGTTAAGCATTACTATTTATTCAATAACACTCTAATAATACTTAAAAAGTGTTATTAAATTTGACAATTGAGTGCCATTAAATTTAATTTTTGTAGTAGTGATTCCTTTACACGTTTTTTCCTCTCGTCTGAAAGATGTCTTGCAAACCTGAAAATTGTGAAAAAAAATAAAAAAATAAATGTGTTATGATATAATAACATGTCACTGAACTGTATTCTAATCTTACATTTTGAGAGCATCTTCATTGTTTTCCCCATTTCCCAGTGGCTCAAACTTGCCAGTTTCTAAATTGACCCTTGAGACTGGTTTCTTCAATAAGTTTTCTCCAATTTCTGCAAGTTTATCCAAATTCTCCTTTGTAGAAATGTCAGTTGAAGATTCTGTTCCGGTCAACGTGTCATCCTACAAATGGTTGAGCAAATTAAAATTTGATCATATAATTTTATTTCTAAAATATAGCGATAATTTAATCCCAAGAGTTGGTTTTGTTAAGTTTATAGGAGAGACGATCACAGCGGGAGAACTGATGTTCGAATCCCTTCTATGCCAAATTTCAGGCGCTAACACTAGCCACGTAGCGCGAATGAAATTAGTCTCACTTTAAATGTTAGAAAACTCGTGGTTATACCAAAAAAATAAATGAAGCTATAATATATATATTTTTTGTTTAAGAAAAATAATTAATTACTTGTATTCGAAGGTAAGTATCTCGTGAATGAAGAACATGAGTGACAGTAGATAAATGGAAATCAACCATATCTCCACCCGCTTGAGAGAAAACATCGATTATAGGAGTAGAAAAACTAGGGATTTGTAATATCCATCCAAGTTTTCCCCATTTAGCTGCTATTTCTGCATTGAATTTTTCTTCATTTTTTGTTGTACCAGTGCCTATTGAAATTATTAGGAATTGTTTACGTTCGTTGGGACTCTGTTTGAAGAAATCAGGGTTTTCATTCAGAATCTGCTTTATTGCTAGGTTGACAGCAACTAATGTCTGCATCATAAAATTCCCCAAAAATTAGATATAATAATAATTGAATTAACAATATACTAATTGATTAGTGAAATTAGTTAACTAATTACCGGGTTATTTGCACAAACACCACCATCAATGAGATTGAATTCATGTTCGTTGCCATGTGAATCTTGATTCTTGAAGTAGTAGGCTGGGAGATAAGTAGGTGCAGCGGATGTACTAATGCATATGTCCGAGAGTTTGGCGTCCATGTAATGGTTCATCTTAATCTAAAAGAATAATTTCAAACCTTTGTTAAGTATTGTTAAGTACTAGTTACGACTAGTCATTGATTTCTGATTTTGCACAAAGTTTAGCTATAATGCATTTCTGTTTGAATCGAGTTACACTTATCTGTGCACGTGTGTGTTTATACATAATCAATTAAAAGTATTAAAAGTTTGCAATAATATTAAAGTAATAACACAAATTTTGAAATTAAAATTATTATTATTTTAATAACTTTTCATTCTTTCATTAGTTATGTTCATAAACATATATTTACACAAGTGTGACTCGATTCAAACAGCACAAGTATTGAGAATTTGCTCATGTGGTGATTCACACTAGTGTTAAATACTTGGCCATTAATGTCAAGTCATTAGATTGACTAATAAATTAAGAAGGCTTTTTCTTTCATGTGAGAATACTCAAATTAAAAAAAAAAAATTGGAGTATTTATTGAATTGGAATCATAAAACTCATTGAATTTGGTCTTTTCCAACAAAAAAGTTTCCATTATATTGTAAGACCTTTAGTTAGTAACTTTGCACATGTTAGATAAATTCTACTACCTTCGATTCACAATAAGTCTTCTGTTTTTTATTTTATAAAATTTCATATTATATGTCACTTTTTAATTATAATGTTAAATTAGTTATTTTTTTCCAATTTGATATTATAGGCCATTTTGCAATTCCAATGTTATTTTATAAAACTAAGACAATTAAATATCTTTTTTAATTTGTGTAAAAAAACTTAGAATGACACTTATTGTAAATAAACCAAAGGTAGTAATCAATGTGTGATTTAATTTTGTGACTTATGATCAGGGTTAGATCTATACATTTTGAGATTTTAAGGGAAATTTACAATAAAAACTTATTTATATATAATATATTATTTTTTATTTTATGTCTTTAATATTTTTAAAATGCAAAATTATTTACGCAGGCTTTTTAATCAATCAAATCTCAATAGATAATATGACTAAGTCATTTATATACCTTGTAAAACATATAGTCAATCTAATATGATTTAATTAATTTAAATTCTGTAAATGTTTTTTAATTTATAAATTATGCATTTAGAAAATAATTTAATATTTTTATATAATTTAACTCTAATAAAATATTAATTTTATTTGTTCAATATCTCTTTCAATAAAGTATTGTTATATTGATAAAAACTATTTAAACGTACTATAATATATTATATCAATAAATTATGTCACTCCTCTTTAGTGTATATATATATATATTAACGAATTCTTACTTTATTCCTTCATATATTTGTTTTTTTTAATTTGATCCTTTATATTTGTTTATCACACTATACTGATCTTTTTGTCATAATAGTATTGAATAATTTTATTTACATTTTCTTCAACGTCATTATGATATTTCTACTAAAACAATACCTAAGAACGTAGTGTTAGTTCAAAGACCAATTCAATGTGAAAAACAAATATATATAAAACACTAAATTGATGACAAGAAAAAGAAAGATAATGAACCAAAATAAAAATTCGTTAAAATTACAGAATCAAAATCATATTTTAGCCTACAAATCAATAACAAACTTTTTATTTTGACTAGTGAATGAAAAGTAAATATATATAGACTTGTCTCAAACATGGAGGAGGAACCTGATAGGAAGAGAAAATGGTTGGCTGCAAGGTTTTGATGTCAAAGGTTGGAATTACAACGTTTGTGAGTGTCTCGTGCAAACGAATGTCACCCAATATCTCTCTGATCACTTTATGCAAGTTTGTTCCATCATATTTTGGTTCTACTAGAGACGCTAAGAACTTCCCAGCCATGTCTATTGGACATCTACAAGAAATTAATTAATTAATTAAATCAAATTGAATCCCAAAATATCATTGATCTCTCAACAAATTTGTCAAAGGAGAGAGACAGATGATCAATGCATATATAATTCTTCTGTAATAGTTAATAGTATATACTAATAATCGAGGATATATAGAATTACTCATTTTGTGGGAAAATTTTTGGACAGTTTTCCATGTAAAAACGTGTGATGTCTTTAGCAGCAAAAAGGGGGCGCTTGTTTCGATTAGGAGCAGTTAACATAGCGGTTACAAGACCTCCGGTACTTGTTCCTGATATCACATCAAAGTAGTCTGCAAGCCTTGCTTTCTCACCATCTAACTCCTGCAATGCATCACCACCGATAGATCATGAATTTATGAGTGATTAATTCTTTTGGTCTCTCACTTTGTAATCAATGAACGTTTTAATCCCTCACTTTTTAAAATGCATCACCGCCAATAAATCATAAATTTATGAGTGATTAATTCTTTTGTCCAGCATTATTTTTCTTTGTAAAAAAAACAATGAGTTACTCATAGTATTGAATATAGAATATTGAAAGGAGAGAAAAGAAAATAGAATGAATAAAAAACTTCTCTTATTGAATCTGAAAGGGAATGATCTAATATATACACAGCAACTGAAAGAAAAAGGAAAAGAAACTAACTATCATAAGGAAACTTACTAAACTGACTAATATAATTGTCAATAACTGAATAATGGAAACAGAAAGGGAATAAAAGTATTATTGCTTTTCTAGTATCTTCAATAAGCCCCCCTCTGGATGGAAGATGTTATAAACACTCATCTTGCATAACAAAGAGCAGTAAGAGGGAAAAAACCATCGATAAACACCAGTTTATTCTTCACAGAAAGAGTAACGAGCATGGCTCGGCTCCAAGTATTATAATTTGAACCAGTTAACGGTTGGGAGACCAAGAGCAATCCAGGACCATCAGAATGGTGGAAAGAGGGAGGATCAGAGTCATCTCTGACGGAGGAATTATCTTTCTGAGCATCGAGAATTGAATCAGCCACGACAGTGGATCAAGACTCGTAGCGGAGAAGAAAGAGAGAACAGAGTCATCTTTGACGAATGAATTATCTTTTTGAGCATCAAGAATTGAATCAGCCATGGTGGTGGATCAAGACTCGTAACGGAGAAGGAAGAGAGAATTGAGTCATCTCTGACAGAGGAATTATTTTTCTGAGCATCGAGAATTGAATCAACCATGGCGGTGGATCAAGATGCAGAGCTCAAAGAAACGGAGGAGGAAAGAAGAGGCGCAGAGGAAAATTATTCTTCTGATACCATATTGAATATAGATTGAAAGGAGAGAAGAGAAAACAGAACGAATGAAAAAATTCTCTCATTGAATTTGAAAAGGAATGATCCAGTATATACATAGCAACTGAAAGAAAAAGGAAAAGAAACTAACTATCATAAGGAAACTGATTAAACTGACTAATATAATTGTCAATAACTTAATAATGGAAACAGAAAGGGAATAAAAATATTATTGCTTTTCTGGTATCTTCAACAGACAGAGAGTTACAATTAATTTTAGTATTTAGAATGTTTTTATAATTAGATTTATTAGTATTTTTTCTTTAGGATTTATATTTTAATATATTAATATTAGTTTTATTGTGTGTATCGGGCTTGGTCCAGAAAAAATAATATCATTTTAATTTTAATTTTATCCTTTTATTCTTCCTTTTTCCCTAATTTCTCTGCAACTACACCATTGGTAGAAACCTATCAGTTACGTTACTCTTTATTTTTTATGTTACTCTTTTATAGCTCATCAGATAATTAAAGTTTTTTTTGGTAACAACAGATAATTAAAGTTGATAAAAATAAATTAATATTCTTTTAACATAAAAAATAAAATTGCATGAGTGATACGCTTAATTATATCATTAAAGATTGTGCTAATAAAAACTCCTTAATGAGCTGACTAAGTGGATAAAATAATTTATTACTTTTTCTGTTCTTTTTATCAGTCTAGAAAAAAAATTCTTATTTTTTATCTGTTCACTTATATTTTTAATATAATATTAATTGTATTTTAACTATTTTTTTGAATGTTAATTAATATAATGTTCTATTATCCAACTAATCAAACAATAAGAGATAAATGATATTATAAAAAGTTTAATATTTATATAATTTTCTCCCCACAGACAGTTAAATAAAAACGATAAAAACGAAGGAATTACTATAACTATAATAACGTAGCTAATGCTTAATTAATTAGCTAGCTTTGATATATGGTAGTATATATTAGATTTAAATATCTTTTTTGTCCTTACAAAATAAGAATAATTTATTTTTTGTCCCGGTATAATTTTATTTTTATAAAAAGTCTAAACTTTTGTCATGACGTTTACTTTTCGTCCTTCTATTAAGATTGACTAATGTTGACCATTAATGCTAACATGATAGGAACGAAAAGTAAATTATCCTAATTTTGCAGGAACAAAAAAGGTATTTAAAATCCAAACCCTTTCAAAACTTCTATTTTTATCGCAGTTAGTTTGGTCAGTTAACTGCTGACGTAGCTAACGTTTCTGTCACGCTAATCTACCAAATTTACAAGTTTGTCCTTATATTAACTTTAAAAACTATTTTTAATGTTGATGTAACAGACTGACGAGGCAAAAATATTACTTAACTGCTATGTAGCTGCGTTTCTGCTGCATCAGTCGGTCATATCTACAAGTTGTGGACCCTCTATTGACATTAAAAATATTTATAACGCTAATGTGATAGATTAACGGGCTAAAAGCGTCACCAATTAAGTGACCAAATTAATAATAGGACTAAAAATGAAAGTTTTAAAAAAGTTTAGATTTTAAATATTTTTTTGTCCCTCCAAAATTAGGAAAATTTACTTTTCGTCCCTGTCACATTAGTAATAACGATTAACGTTGGTCAATCTTAACATAAGAACGAAAGTAAACGGTCAGTATAAAAATTTAAACTTTTTATAAAACTTTTTTAAAAGGACGAAAAGGGAATTCCCCTCGAAGCTGCCCAACCTATTACCTAGGCCTAAAGCACATCCTTAATTGAGGGCCTTTTAAAATTATTAATAATAATTAATTGATATTATTTTAATTTTATTTAAATTCTATTTAAATTTTTTAACATGTTTAATTACTTATTGAACTATTATAATTAATTTGGTGTAATATTTCATTTAATTAACTAAATGATAGTAAAGTTATTCTATTTAATATTTGTAAAGATATTGTTGATATTGAAAAATATTCTAATAATGTTAGTCGTGAAAAAATTATATTTATTAGAACAATGAAATTGTCGATATTATACAAAGAACTCCAGTAAAAAAAGTAAAATTATTTACAAATAAAGAATAATTATTCTTTTATTCTCCATCATCATAAGAGTGTGTACATAAAAAAACAAAAAAGAAAGTAGTACAAATTTAAAAATAGAATCAAAATTAATTATTTAACCAAGTATATATGAATTGACGTATTTTCTTAAAAATAATATTTATTTATATTTACTGAATTATTAAAATTAAATAATTTTTTTGTTAATGTTTATTAATAATAAAAATATATTTAAGGGCCTTCGTTTTTAAGAAAAAAAATATATTTAAAAGCTTAAAACTTTTGCTTTAGTTGCTTAGACTTTAAGCCACTCCGAATTACCTTTATTTTGTAAAGATGTAAAAAAATATTTAAATTTATATATTATATACCTGAAGCTGCGATTCAAGGAATTGAAGGATGGTCGCTGGGATGATGCCCCTAACACCACCCCCATCGATGCTGAGAATTGTTATATACTTTCCATAATTTGGAACCTGAATTTTTTCAACAATATTTGTTCCTTCCATATTGAAAATTAAAGAGATAATGTGTTTTGGAATCGGTGTGAGAGTTAAGGGTGTATCATCCTTCTATTTATAGTGAAAAACTTAATAAGGGTACGGTATAGTGGGTATACCATGCATACAAGACTTTTTTTCTCCATTTCTTTTTATCAGAAAATTTTATAAAATGACGTGTCAATTTACTTCTTTGTCATCGTATTAGAATTTTAGTTTTAGACCTAATTCACTCTCAAAACTAGCTCATATAAAAAGGATTGTCACATTACTTATATATTATATGATAGTTCTCTTTCTAGTCGATGTGAGACTTCATCTTAACATGTCAAACTTAGTATCACCTTTCATATCTTTCTGTACACGTTAAATTTTATTAATATTACTATTTGTTGTGGATCGGAATTAAGAGCTATTCCGGTCGTGAATACCATGTCGGGACCAATATCTCAGCCATTATAGAGATTGAGCCAGACCCAGAGACAAAACTATTGAGGTGCAAAATATAGCCTGCAAACCCTAAATACTTCTTTATAAATACAATACATTATAATTACTCAAGTATGTCATTAATCTAATAATAATTACTCTGACCTATACGCTCACTGACTTGAGTGTTGGAGTCCTTGCAGATCCCTCACCCGCCATCATGGAGCGCTAGGAGCACCTAGAGACCGGAGTTCTTCCCGTGATTCCGTCAACATCACCTCCTAACCATGTACCTATATTCTATGTCGTTCTCATATTTTTAAAACGCAACACTATTGTATTAAAATTTTACTAATGTTACAGGTGGATTAAAAAATGTTCTTAAAACATTTGTTATAATATTTTCTTAACTATTAGTTTGGCAAAATGAAAATAGGATAAAAAAAAAAAGATAAAAATAGGAGAAAATAAAAATTTTAAATTTTTTTCTTTAAAAATTAATTATTTTGACTTTTTTTTTCAACAAAATAAAAAAAGTAACATTATTATTATTATCCGTATTTTTCCCATATTTCTACTCTGTTTTTCCTCTTTTCTTTCTTACCAAACATAGGCTAAAGAGAATACCCAACTGTAAGGCTGAACAATGACATGAGGCTATGAGTATGGACAGCGTGTAATAATAATTGCGGGCGGCTTGTAGTCTTTCACTCTCTTTTGCGGCTATAGGGTGGGAGTATTTATGTTTAAGGTGTTGGAAAACACATTATGTTTTTAAAAATTATTTTAAATTGATTATTTTTTTCTCTTTAAAATAAGTCTTTTGTTTTGAACAAATAAAGTGATAAGGAAATAGGTGAAAAAATATGTCTCTCCGTAAAGAGATGATGTTATTATTATTATTTATTTATATATATATATATATATATTATAAGTATATGGGTGAAGTAATAAGAAAACAGGTAGAGAATTACTCTTCTTCATGGTGAGATGATGTCATCTTATTTTTGGAGAGAGAAAAAGACCTTCTTTCACATAATTTATGAAAACCTATTTCTATATTGTAATATTTAATCATTGTAGCCCCAAAAATTTCATGGACCCAAAAAACATATACCAAGAGTTGTCAAAATGGTCGGTTTAATTTTAATATATATGTATATTGTAATTATAAATTTTATAAATATAAATATAACAAATTTTACAATAATCATTTAGTAGATAATATATCCAATCAGATGAAGAAAAAATATATCCAATTTATGTATTTAAATTTTTTTAAGAAAATGAATTTAACATGATATACATTAATATTAATTAGATACATTAACTTATTTAAGGTACAAATATACAAAATAAAGAATTATGCTGGTAAAGAAGGGTTAAGCTAAAGCAGCAATTCACCATTTCATTTAAGTATTCTAATTTCTTAATCAATGTTCTATTTCAATAATAATTTTTTCACTATTTCGAAGGTTGATAAGCCACTTGAACTAATCACATTGAAGATTTTATGTTATTTTAAGAGTAATATATGATCTAATATTCATTGCTTGATTAAAAAAATAACATATATTTGTGATTTTGGTTGTATATGACATGTAATAACATTTAATAATTTATTATTGGGTGAACGCGATAGATTTTGGTTTGGTTGAATGTGAAATAATTAAACTAAAACTATTTAGAGGCTTTGAAAAAGCCTATTAACTTATTGAGTGACTTGTTGGTCTACTTAAGATATTAGAGGCCTTAAGATAAAATAAGCCTATAAATAGACTTTCAAATTTTTTAACCTTTTAAATAGATTAAGCTTAACTTAAAAACTGAGTTTACGATAAACCAATATTTTGAATGACTGAGTTTACGATAAACCAATATTTTGAATGACATGGGTAAAAATCAATATCACATCAGACTTTGAGGATAAGGCACATTATCATCTTCACTTTGCTTGTACTACTTTTGAAACAACAGAAATGGAATAATCATACATTCGAATCAAGTCATGAGTTTATGATGAGCTTCCATTATCAACGATGACCGTTGTCCATTTGATGTCTTTGTTCTAGAAAATGAACACTGAATTGATAACAAATAGAAAAAACTTGAGACTAATCGTAATGGAACTTTAATCATTAAAATTTCTCTTTTAAAACAACCAAAGAATTATTAAGATATATGAGAATGAATGTTTTCCTCTGAATATCTATCTCAGACAGTGAACATGCAAACACATTGAGACTTTTGAATCCATCGATTAATATATTCTCTTAAAAAGTTTAGAACATCACATTTTAGTATGCATGAATATGAAATACATTAGTAAAGAAGACTTAGGGCATGTTTGGATAAAAAAAAATTTTAATTATGCACTTGATAAATTTATACTATGAGAGTTTTTCCATAACTTGACTATGAGTTTGTTGAAATAAGCTAAAAGAATTTCATAGTAATAAGCCCTACTATACAACATTTAATTACAATATTACTTTTAGTTTATTAAAACAGATTTGTTTAACTTGTGGACAACAGAATTAAGCACTTCAGAAAAAAAAGAAAAAAGTTAAGAGAGTTTACTAAAAATTTTAAAGTAAACTTTCAAATTGGTCTCTGAGATTTTACGCGTCATGCATATTAGTCCCCGAGATTATGAAAACCTTAAATTAGTCCATGACTTGGTAAAACGACCTGCATTTTAGTCCTTTTATCTATTAAATGACTTTAAAAAACTAAGTACAAAAGACTAAAATTATAACATCCCAAATTTCAAAGTTTCTAGAGTAAATTATTTAAACTTACTAGTTATGTCCTTAAGGGGCTATCTTAGAAAAGATAAGGAATTTAGAGAACTAAAATGAATTATAAAGAAGATAGGATTAGGGGAAAAAGGGCAAAATTATAATATAAGTATAACTAAGAGATTAAAAATATAGCAAGATAGGCTTAGGGTACTAAAATATAAAATTAGAAAATTGCAACTAAATCCTTGTGGTTTTATTCATTTAAATTAAGTTGTCTTGGACTTTTATTAAATTTTATAAATACAAGGACTTAAGTGTAATTTTTAATAAATTAAAACTAAGGACCATACTCTTATCATGCACCCTCCCTCACCTAACCACACACCCTCACCTATATACTCACTCTCTCACGCACACAACACAAAACACAAAACAAAATGGATTAAAATGAAAAAGAGAGAGTTGGCGAGAGGGAGAAGAAGTGGTGGTGATCACCACTTCCGGTGGTTGCATGGTGGCCTTCCGACCGCCGGTTGCCGTCGGTTGCCGCCGGAGCAGTTGAAGAAAATGATCCATGCGTCGGGAACTCCAATTCTACCGGTTTAGAATCTTCAACGGTGAAATTTAGAGATTGAGTTTAGAGCTCCAATTATAAGGTAACCCTAAACTTAAAACTCCCAATTAGGGCAATTAGAAAATAGATGATGGTATGATGTTAGGTTTTGGACTTGATTTGGTTAGATGACATGAATTTAGGTTACATGGAAATTGGTGTTGAATTAACATTAAATGTTTCTTGTGTTCTTGAAGTGTGAAGGCGATCTTGATTGAATTGACCTTATATGTGTGAGAAGGGTGGATTTATGATAGTTCTTTGATTGAATATGATTTTATTGATAGATTGAATGCATGAATTTGAAGATGATTGAACTATTGTGTTCCTTGGTGTTTGAAGTTTAGTAAAATCCTTATGAAACTTGATGGGTTAATTTGGGATATGAAATGTGTAAAATGTTGGTGAGGTTTAAATTGATGAAATTGGACTTTGGTTATGTTTGTGAATTGATCCTTGAATGAGTTATAATGAATTATATTAAGTTGATATGATATTGGATGAATTGAGATGGAAGATAGAAATTAATTTGTAAAAAGTTTATCAATGTATTTTCCCCTATTTTGGCTGGATTTTGGCGCAGATTGAGCTGATTATTTGACTTGGTTTTATTTAGATTCTGATTTCATGGCCTCTTACAAAATTGTAGTTAATTTTGTTAGCTTTGTAATGCCACAAGTTTCACCAAAATCCAAGTTGTATAACGTTAGTTATAGGCACGATACTAAGAGCTGCCACATTTGGGTTTTTTAGATGGGCAGGTGGATTCAAGTAAACTTATCTACTAGATTTAGATTGATTCAGATCTTGTGTTCTGAATACAAGTTTTAGATAATTTTATTAGCTTTCATTTACCTTTAATATCACTCAATTTGGAGGTCTACAACTCAAGTTATGGGCAAAATACCAACAGGGTGCAGTGTTGATGAAAAACAGAGGACTGATTCTGTGTCCAATTCGCAGCAGCGAATTATTTCGCGACATCGAATATGACACAGAACAGGGATCTCTTTCTTTACTTCAAAAATTTAATGTAATCTCAAGGGTTCCGTTTTTAGGATTGAAATTAACAAAAATAGGTCCTAATGTTTTAAAAATCATGCATAGTGCCATGTAATTGTATTCTGTAGGAATGTGACATGGGTGGAAATTATTTTAATTGATGGTTAATGAAATTTAAATATGATAAATGGTGAACCTTGGAGCATGTTGGATGCATTTGATATGAGATTAATGTTTAAGGTAGTTGAAATGTGATGAATGATGAATGTGGAAACATGTTAAATGCAATTAACATGAAGATGATTATTGAATACATGATAACATGTAATGTGAAATGGTAATGAATGAATCCCACTGGTAGTATACCGGGTAAGTGGATAAACATGAAAATGAAATGTAGGGTCACCCAGAGATGGGGTTAAGATGGCCTGAAGAAGTAGGGTCTCCCAGAAAATGGGGTTAAGATGGCCTAAGAAAATTTAATGACTATTTCGAAAGGGGTCAAGATAGACATAGGCTATCTCGAAAGGGGTTAAGATAGCCTGGCAGTGCCCCAGAGATTCAGGTAGGGATGCTTACCGGGGGTATCAGTGAGCTCAAATTATGTCTTTCTGCCAAGGTACCTATGGTGGAGATCTAGTACACTAGACTCCCGTTAAAAGATGAAAAGAAATGTAATGTGATTCAAAATGAATTGAAAAGAAATGTAATGTGATTCAAAATGAATTGAAATGGAATGTAATGTGATTCATGACCAAATGAATTGAAATTAAATGTAATGAGATTCATGACCTTCATGCATATGAATTAAATTGTATTTGTGTGTATTCCTTTGTTTGAATGTGTTATGGGTATGTTAGGCTTGTATTGGGGAGATTTTCCAGTTAGACTGGCTGCAATACTGATTTATAATGTTTTTAGTTAGACCGGAGGTTATTCGGTTATATGTTTTACATATAACTGGCGGTCTCAGTATTGCAGGTATGAGAAGATTAAGCAGCTATAGCTACGGACGAGAAAAGTCTCAAGGTTTTCTTAGGTATAACCAGACATGGCGAACCTAAGTTTTATGTTCAAGTATTTATTTGTTCAGCTGGATAGGAATTCGTTTAAGTTAAAAAGGACTGTAATTATTATTATTATTTATTGTGTAGTAAATTTTAACTTCCGCTTGTATATGAAAAAAAAAAACGGTCTACAAAATAAAGTGTTACAAAAATGAATGATTTTTTTCAAAGACAGGGACTTATTTAAGGTTTTCATAATCTCAGGGACTAATCTGCATGACCCCTACAAACTCAGGAACCAATTTGAGGGTTTACTCAAAAATCTTAGTATATAAGATGGTTTCAGGCTGCCCTGTCTTAAAAATTTATTTGAAGCACTTGAACACTTGCATCTTTATATCATATAGAGAAGGAATGTAAGCATCATGAACCTGTTTCAAGATAACAGAGTTCTAATTCATCATAGTCTTGTAAGGCATCTTCATGAAGGTGTACCATTTCAAACATGAAAGATAGGTTAGTACAAAATACAAAAAAATGTTAAAAGAATTGATAAGCACTTAGAATGAGCAGAAAGCGAAAATTAATAAAGAATAACAAATACTCTCTCCGTCTTAAAATATAAGACCCCTAGATAAATATTGCAGAAATTAAGAAAAGTGATTAATTTAATTAAATGCATTAAATTTGTCTAACAAAAAGCATTGATTTTTAAATTTATTCTTTCAATCTCTTTCTATCACCTCACTCTCTCTCTTAATTAATGTTTTGAATTTATCAAAATTGGTTGAGTAGCAATGGTATAATGATAAAAAAAATTAAATGTGCACAAAAAATTTCAAAGGATTCTATAAAATGGGACAAACAAAAACTCTCTAGAGAGTCTTATATTTTGGGACGGAGGGAGAATTTGGATTTCACAACCATTAATTGTACTCCAAGATCCATTAAGGCTATTTTCACTTTCTATATTATCCAAAAGAGATAAAAAAAAAACAGAATGCAAATACTTATATGTTGATCATATGCTGCAATAATGTGTAAGGAGTCTCACATTGAGTAGAAATAGAAGTTCAATGTGGTACTTAAGCCTTGAAGCTCTCCCACCTAATGCACTAGTCTTTTGGGTTGGGTTCTCCTCATGTGCTTAGGTCCTAACAATTGGTGCTTTCATTGAGAGATTAGGCTACGGAAAGGGCTACTTATTGGCTGGATTAAGGGTAATACCGAATACTGATAGACGAGTGAAGCCGCCAAAGGGAAAAGGGCTACCGTCGGGTCAGTGTCGATAGAGTGAAGCCGCCGTGGACGTCGGCCCTTAAAGGGGGCGGCAATGTAAGGAGTCCCATATTGAGTAGAAATAGAAGCTCAATGTGGTACTTAAGCCTTGAGGCTCTCCCACCTAATAGACTAGTCTTTTGGGTTGGGTTCTCCTCATGTGGTTAGGTCCTAACATAATGCCTATGAAAAAATGATAAGTGAAAATCATACGTATTTTTGTGCTTTAAATTATTCACTTATATGTTTTA
The DNA here is from genome assembly GCA_037177725.1 of Cyamopsis tetragonoloba. Taxonomy (NCBI): domain Eukaryota; kingdom Viridiplantae; phylum Streptophyta; class Magnoliopsida; order Fabales; family Fabaceae; genus Cyamopsis; species Cyamopsis tetragonoloba. The sequence continues at coordinate 23,530,783 of CM074122.1, forward strand.
AGTTGATTTTGATGGAAAAATACCCCAATTTTAGTAATTGCAAGTCCTAGGAAAAATTATAGTTCATTTAGTATTTTTTATATTGAATTAAGGCTAATTACATTAATTTTAACTTAGGTTCGAGCTTAGACGAGTTAGGGCTTGGAAAATGGCTACATCTTTTGGATTTGGAGAAAATTTAGGAGCACTTTAAATTAAATTGATTTATCTTCTCTCCAAATATCTTTTAAATTCCATCCATCTATTTTTTATGAATTGATGATTATCTTAATTTGATTTATTTTTATTTATCTTGATCGAATAATAATATTTTATGATTAGATTAATAGATAAGCCGAGCAAGGAAACGCTTAAAAGATCATGATAGATCCTATTGAAAGATTTGTGGACTAAATAATTCATAGAGTGTTGTATTCTATCTTATCTTTAAGCAACAAAAGCCATGTCTTAGATTCTACAAATACATGTAATTAGTGCTAGGTCAAGGGAATGCGAGCCATAAGATACCGCTTCTCTCTCTAGACTTAGTTTTCTCTAGGTTTAGCTTCTCTTTGTGAGGGAAAAGATAGGATGGGATGGGATTGAATCGTAACGTAACATCTCAAGAATCCCGAGAGGATTCATTCATGGAGCGCGAAGGAGGAAGGAGAAAGATGTTTCAACCGGTCTCAATCCTCTTCTATGGAGTTTCTTTCGTCCCTTTTCTCCTTTCTTTATGTTTTATTTTATAGTTTATTGTATTTGAATCTTTATGGATTTGATTACGTTGAAGTTTGATCGTTTCTTTATTAATCTATGAAGTATTTTACTTGTTTGAGTATATATGTTGTGCTTAATCTTTTTGGGTGTGTAACTAGCATTCAATTGAATTTCGGTGATATATGAGTGTGTTTCTTGCATATTATACCATGTACGTTGTAGATCTAGAGATAGATTGCATGTGGTCGTTGTGACTCCTTGTGTTTAATGCTTGTCTTTGGCTTAGGAGAGTCAAGGGATTGATCTGTTAGGTTAAAGTCAAAGGTTATTGAGTCAAGGAATTGATCATTAATTAACTTTGTGAACTTGGCCATCAAACAAAAAAAAAATATGGAGTAGGTTAATGAGGCTTTCGGTAATTCAAAAGGGGCTTTGTCTATGAAGTACCCGGATGTGTAGCCAATTTGTATTTGATCTTAGATTAAGCTTTAATTCTAGTTTTGCTTTTCTATGAAATCTTCTCTTGTTAGAGAATTAATTGTTGTTATTAATGCTTATGTTGTGACTCATGTTTATGCTAGGAATAGTGAAATATGAATGTGCTCTTGCAATTGATGTCATGATCATTGTTAGTCTAGGGATAGATAATAATGAGTTTGTGGTCTTGTTGAATTCAAAGTGTTAATGCTTGTTTTAACTTAATGTGGTCAAAGGGATTTGAATCTTGATTTAGGGCAAAGGTTAATAAGCCGAGGGATCAGTCTTTAATTTATTTAGTGAATTCGACCAACAAACAAGTGAATTGGGATTATGATAATGAAATTAGGATTAATTCAAAAGAAACTTTGTCTATGAAGTTTCTAGATTCTTAATTAAATGACATTAAGTTCCAAATGCAGTTTAGATTTATTTTCTTATGTCATTTAACTTTATATTTTAACAATTCAGTTATTATTTCTTTTGTCATCTAAATTAGTTGTTAACTTGGGAATGTGATAATTGGCCATAATCCTTGTGGACGATACTCGGTATTCATCGTTTTAATATTTATAACGATAGTGAAACACACCTACCATTTTTCGTTATAAAAAAATTAATGAAACCTTGACTTGAAAAATTAACTTAAACTATCAACCAACAATTTGTCATTTTGTTTGTTTGATCATTAGCTGGATGAGCTATAGATAGAAATACAAAAAACCATTCCCCTTCATCATTTTGTGTGGCTTAAGAATGATTTTGAACTCATCAAGATCCTGAAAAGAAGAGAAATAAGAGTCAAAACTACACAGTTGAAAGTTTCAATAAGTGGTAATTCTTTTTTTTTTCTTCACATCCAATAAAGCCCAGCATGAAATTTATGTCAGATATATGACAACAGGATCTTTAATTACCAGTAATAGATTTTGTCATGCTCCTTATAATGGATTTTAGTATCATATTACTGATAATTACTCTTCCAGCATTTACAAAACTCCCCATAGAAAGTATTGCTTTCCCCATAAGCAAAAAAATTAGCAGTACATCAGGATATCAATTCAGCCAATAAAACCTCAAATGTAATAGAGTGGAAGAGGATCAATGCAGAAGCAAATTTAGACAAATCCAATGAGTTAACTAAAAATAATTCATGAAATTGCTTTTCAGGAGATTAATGCTTGTGTTGTGTTTGTATGCTATAAGTAAAATGCTTTCATTTCTTTTTCTTTTTTCATCTATTGTTTTTCTATCAATTTCACTCTGGTAAGACTTGCCGAGTGGAAAATATGATATATATTATTTTAAAATAAGACTTATACAAGTCTTAAATCCATATAAAATATATGGTTTGTGGTTTTTTCTCCCTTGCAACTCTAATTTTTTAAATTTTCTATCAAAATTATTCAGAAATTTTGTTTATAGCCCTTTTCGTTAATTTTGTTGTTAATATTTTTCGATTACCTCCAAGGGTATTCTGAAGCCCACAACCGTGAAATAATCGCTTCGTGTCAGAGGTTCTTAGGTTTGTATAAAACATAGCCTAATTATATTTGTTTTGATAGTGTTGTTAGAATCTCTGCAGTAGTACATCTAGTAAAAAAATTTCATGAATTCTACATTCGAATCCCGGCACTAACTGATTTTAACTTTTTCATTTTTATCTTATTATTTGTTATATAAAAAAACTTTTCAACCTTGAAGACTAATCCATTTGGGTATGAAGGACTGACTCTGTGTGAATTATTGTATTAATATATTTGTTTGGGAGATTGTATTATTGAATCCACAGTAGCACACCTGATTAAATTCAATTTGATGAATTCTGGGTTCAATGGAATTTTTCTACCTTTTATATTTTTTCCTTGTAGTTATAATGGAAAAAGAAACACCTTGTTTGTTTTTATCTTATTATTTATTAAGAAACTAAACTTTTTTAAGGTCAAAATTTATTTTCTAATATTGAACAAAATTGATACAGAATCACTTTTATATAATCTTAATTAAAATGCTAGTGTTTGTTGCTGATAAATTTGAAAAAAAAAAGAAATACATTTAATATTTTTTAATACAAATATCTATATTTGAAACACTTCTAGTGTACCAAAAAAGAGGAAAAAATGATATATATTAGTTTAAAATAAGGCTTAAACAAGTTTTACTTCCAAGTAAAATATAAGGTTTGTCCTTTTTTTCTCCCTTGCAACTCCTTTTTTTAATTTTGCTATCTAAATTAATTAAAAAAATTTGTATTTTTATAGGCTAAAGTGCTTCTACAGGGGTTCAAACTAATGGTCTGCTGCTCAAAGCAGTACTCCTCAACCATCCGACCAACCTGTTGGATGCAATTAAATTTTTTTGTTAATAGCCATTAATTTTGTAGTTAATTTTTTTCTATTAACACCAAGGGTATTATGAATCCCGCAGCCGTAAAATAATCACTTCTTATAAGAGGGACTTAGCTTAGTATAAATTATAGCCATATTTTATTTGTTTCGATGGTATTGTTGGAACCTCTGCAGTTAGCACACCTTGTAAAATTTTATTCATAAATTCTACGTTCCAATCCCCGCTCTAACAGATTTTAACTGTTTCATTTTTATCTTATTATTATTTGTTATGTACTATCATTGAATTCACAATAACACACTTGGTTAAATTCAATTTGATGAATTTTGGGTTCAAACCCCAGCTGTGGAAATTTTCTACCTTTTTATATTTTTTTCATTGTACTTATAATGGATAAATTTAAAGAAACGCCTTGTTTGTTTTATCTTATTATTTTTTAACTAAGAAAATTTTTTTAAGTTCAAAATTTATATTTTAATATTGGTCAAAAATTGATAGAGAAACACTTTTATATAATCTTACTTAAAATGCTAGTTTTGGTTGCTGGTAAAAAAGGGAAAAAAAAAAGAAATACATTAAATATTTTTTAATACAAATATGTATATTTGAAAAACTACCCAATAAAAGGATAAAATGATATAATATTAATTTAAAGGTAAAATGACACTTTTGGTCCCTTAACTCTTTGCGTCAATTCACTTTGGTTCCTTTAATTTTTTTTATTCATTTTGGTCCCTTAACTTTTATTTTGGATTCAATTTGGTCCCTACCGTTCAATTTGGACATGGAGGATGAGATTAGCACCATCTCTATTAGGAGTGACACCATCTTTTTTATAGGTAAGAATCATAAATTTATATACTAAAAACAATGGTGCCGTTCCCAATAGAAATGGTGTTAATCCCATCCACCTTTGGACATTTGTATTATGACTTGACGGAAGTAATGGTAGGGACCAAATTGAATCCTAATTAAAAGTTAAGGGACCAAAATGAATCAAAAAAAAGTTAAAGGACCAAAGTGAATTAGCACAAAGAGTTAAGGGACCAAAAGTGTCCCTAATTTAAAATAAGACTTATACAAGTTTTAAATCCATGTAAAATATATGGTCTGTGGTTTTTTCTCCCTTGCAACTCTACTTTTTTTTTAATTTTCTATCAAAATTATTTAGAATTTTTGTTTGTAACCGTTTTTGTTAATTTTGTTGTTAATATTTTTCGTTTACCACGAAGGGTATTTGAAGCCCACAGCCGTGAAACAATCGCTTCGTGTAAGATGTTCTAAGCTTTGTATAAAATGTAACCTTATTATATTTATTTTGATGGTGTTGTTAGAACCTCTGCACTAGCACACCTAATTAAAGTTTTTCTTGAATTTTATGTTCGAATCTCGGTTCTCACAGATTTTAACTTTTTAATTTTTATCTTATTATTTGATATATAAAAAAAAACTTTTTAGATCATTGAAGACTAACCCATTTGATACGAGGGACTGACTCTCTGTGTGAATTATTGTATTTATATGTTTGTTTGGAAGTATTTATTGTTGAATCCACAGTAGCACACCTGATTAAATTCATTGAGGAATTCCGGCTTCAAACCCCGGCCATGAAATTTTTCTACCTTTTTATATTTTTTCATTGTAGTTATAATAGAAAAAGAAACACCTTGTTTTTTTTATCGTATTATTTTCTAACTAACAAAACTTTTTTAAGTTCAAAATTTATTTTTAATATTGGTCAAAAGCTGATACAGAATCGCTTTTATATAATGTTAATTAAAATGCTAGTTTTGGTTACTGGTAAAATAGGAAAAATAAAAGAAATACATTAAATATTTTTTTAAAACAAATATGTATATTTGAAAAAATTCTAGTGTACCTAATAAATGGAAAAAATGATACGAATTATTTTAAAACAAGACTTATACAAGTTTTACTTCCATGTAAAATATATAGTTTGTGGTTTTTTCTCCCTTGCAACTATACTTTTTTTAATTTTCTACCAAAATTATTTAGAAATTATCTTTATAGTCATTTTCGTTAATTTTATTGTTAATATTTTTCGATTACCACCAAGGATATTATGAAGCCCACAGCCATGGAATAATCGCTTCGTGTAAGAGGTTCTTAGCTTGGTATTAAATATAGCCTTTTTATATTTGTTTTGAAGGTGTTGTTAGAACCTCTGCACTAGCACACCTAGTTAAATTTTTTCATGAATTCTACGTTAGAATCCTGCGGCTCTAACAGATTTTAACTTTTTTATTTTTATCTTATTATTTGATATATAAGAAAACATTTTCGACCGTTGAAGATTAATTCGTATGGGTATGAGAGACTGGCTCTATGTTAATTATTGTATATATATATTGTTTTGGGAGAATATATAATTGAATCCACATTAGCACTCCTGGTTAAAATTGCTTTGATGAATTTCGGGTTTGAACCCTGGCTGTGGAATTTTTCTACCTTTTTATATTTTTTCATTGTAGTTATAATGAGAAAAGAAACACCTTGTTTTATTTGTCTTATTATTTTCTAACTAACAAAACTTTTCTAAGTTCAAAATTTATTTTTTTAATATTGGTTAAAAATTGATACAGAATCACTTTAATATAATCTTAATTAAAATGCTAGTTTTGGTTGCTGGTAAAATAGGAAACAAAAGAAATACATTAAATATTTTTTTAATACAAATATGTATATTTGAAATATGATTAGTGTACCCGATAAAAGGAAAAAAAAAAATATATTATTTCAAAATAAGACTTATACAAGTTTTAAATCCATATAAAATATATGGTTTATGGTTTTTTCTCCCTTGCAACTCTATTTTTTTTTAATTTTCTACCAAAATTATTTAGAAATTTTGTTTAAAGCCATTTACGATAATTTTGTAGTTAATATTATTCGAACAACTGCAGTAGCACACCTAGTTAAATTTTTTTCATGAATTTTATTTTCGAATCTCAACTCTAACTGATCTTAACTTTTTAATTTTTATCTTATTATTTGTTATATAAGAAAACCTTTTCGACCGTTGAACACTAATTCGTTTGGGTATGAGGGACTGGCACTCCTGGATAAATTCCCTTTAATGAATTCCGGGTTCGTACCCCAGGCTGTGGAATTTTTCTATGATTTTATATTTTTTCATTGTAGTTATGATGAAAAAAGAAACACCTTGTTTTATTTATATTATTATTTTCTAACTAACAAAACTTTTCTAAGTTCAAAATTTATTTTTTAATATTGGTTAAAAATTGATACAGAGTCACTTTAATATAATCTTAATTAAAATGCTAGTTTTGGTTGCTGGTAAAATAGGAAACAAAAGAAATACATTAAATATTTTTTTTAATACAAATATATATATTTGAAATACGATTAGTGTACCCAATAAAAAAAAACGATATATATTATTTCAAAATAAGACTTATACAAGTTTTAAATCCATATAAAATATATGGTTTGTGGTTTTTTCTCCCTTGCAACTATATTTTTTTTTAATTTTCTATCAAAATTATTTAGAAATTTTGTTTATAGCCTTTAACAATAATTTTGTAGTTAATATTTTTCGATTATCACCAAGGGTATTCTGAAGCCCACAGCCGTGAAATAATCGCTTTGTGTAAGAGGTTTATATCTCTGTATAAAATACAGCCTTATTATATTTGTTGTGAAGGTGTTGTTTGAACATCTGCAGTAGCACACCTAGTTAAATTTTTTTCATGAATTCTACGTTCGAATCCCGACTCTAACTGATTGTAACTTTTTAATATTTATCTTATTATTTGTTATATAAGAAAACTTTTATTGGCATTTTCGTTAATTTTATTGTTAATATTTTTCGATTACCACCAAGGGTATTCTGATTATTCCCACAGCCATGAAATAATCGCTTTGTGTAAGGGGTTCTTAGCATTGTATAAAATATAGCCTTATTATATTTGTTTTGAAGGTGTTGTTAGAAACTCTGCAGTAGCACACCTAGCTTTAAATACCGTGCCTCACGAGCAGGTAGTGCCATATTGGAATACTCAGCATTGGCAAGGTGATTGTTCTAACCCATCTTTTCAATCCAATTTTACATTTAATTCTTCTTTGGGTTGGAGTAGTTATCAAAATACAAGTGTGTGGAGTCCTTGATTCTCTCCTTCGTATGGGCATACTTCTAAACTTGATGAAACTTTGGCAAAGTTCTTGCAAGCATCGTCGAGTTACCAAGATCAATATTCTTTAGAGCCTCAAATCCCTACATGGCCTGAATCAACTACAAAACTTGAGGCTACCATGGAAAAGTTTCTACAATCATCTTTGGATCATGAGACATCAATGGAAACTTCTCAGAAGAATATTGAATCTTCTTTGCGTAATATTGAGACTCACATTGGGCAAGTGGCTAAACAAATATCGAAATTGAGCGCTAGTCCATTCTCAGGCAATAATCAAAGAATCTCCAATGAGCCATGCAAAGCTATTTCCACATGGAGTGGCGATACAATTGATGATGAGATTGGTGATAATTTGATGATAGAGGAGGAAGAATTTGAGAGAGATGAAAAGAAGGAAGAGAAAAAAGAGAGTGAAGAGATTAAGGAAGAAAAAGAGGTAGGAGTTGAAAATTTAGAGACTTTTATAAATATAGAAAATCAGGAAATTGAGAAGAAAGAAATTGTGAGAGAGGATGCGGACTTGAGGGTGAGAGTTGAAGTTTTTAAAGGTGATGATCCAATTCACCCTCTGTCCTTATAAAGCATAATGAGCACGAACATTGTGAAGAAGTGTGTGGGAAGTTGGTTCCTGCACCAATGCCTACTCTTCATACTGATGTGAAGAGTCAAGAGGTGAAGAAGAATGAAAAAGTGCATCTCAATGTATTTCCAACACTATTTGATGATGGAAAGCCTAAGGTGAAGATGCGTGATGTGACGATGGACAGGGATTCTACTCCGTATGTTTATCATCCTAAGTCACATTGGCCTCATGGAAGAATATTATTGGAGAAGCACTTTGGAGGTGGACTCAAATTGGAAGGGAGGAGATACTCTTCTCTTGCATGCCTCAAGCCATCTTGAACTTTAAAGTTATAGGCGTCGAACTTACGACGTTAAGCGCTTGTTGGGAGGCAACCCAATATTTATTGCTTTTTATTATTAATTATTATTAGGATTGAGTCTTAGGAGTTTATAATTGAGTCTTGTAATCTTGATGTGTTATGCGTTTACTAACTATTGCTATTACTTGAGGTTTTACCTCCTATTATTTTTTGAGTTATTTCTTGCAGGACACCCCGACGAATCTTATCGTTGTCAATGATGGCCTAGGGTCAGGCCTAATTTTCAGGGAGAGGCAAGATCAATTGGAACTAATAGTGCAGTTGGAGCAAGGTTAGAGGGAATTGTTTACCATCAGGTTGTATTTCTCTTTTCTTTGCTCTTAGCTCATTTTATTTTTCTTTTTAATTAGGATTGGTAATTAGGACTTAAAAATTAGGAAATAAAATTACCTGAGGTTGGTTTTTGAGGAATTTGATTGTATGTCTTGAGTGTGAGTCTGAAAAAGATTTTGAGATGAGTTATATGATGTGTTTCAAGTGCTTGATTGAATTCTTGATTTCTTGCATTATTTGTATGATTGAATGAGGGGGGCAATTAATTGACTTGGTTAAGGGAATTGTATGCCTAAAAGCCTTGTGAGTGTGTGTGATCCTAAATGCATTATATGTTTTGAGAGTCTTCACTTGGTTTATCTCCTCTAATTTTGCATGAATTTCTAAAATTGCCATTAAGCATGTTAAAACTTAAAAATGATAGAGGCATAGTTTCGACTGTTGATATTGAGCTAGAGCCAAAAAGCTAACCCTTGTTGTTTTGATTGAATATCCTATTTTGGTACCCACTTTGAGCCTTAAAGTTAATGAATCTTTCAAAATTTATACGTTGAACCATCATGACATTATTATTTCCTACCTTTACTTGGACCATTAGTGTATGCATACTAAGTGAGGTACATTGGTTTACTTGTGGTTAGAATTAAAAAAAAAGCTCATGGTTTTCCTTACTTGAAAGAAAGAAAAATTTAGGCATGCCTTGTGAAGATGCTCTCATGTATTAAAAAAAAAATGTTAATGAAAAGAGTTGGAAAGGAAATGAAAGAAAGTTGTGCAAGGATGCATAAGAAAAAAAGTGTGTCATGAAGAGTGAGGAAATCCTAAAGTTGTGGTGTAGCTCCAATTTGGTTGTGCATATGGTATATGAGTGAGAGTGTTAGTATGCTTGCATTAATGCTCTATCTTATTTTGTTGACTGGAAAAACCAAATTTTCTTGTAGCCAAGCCACGTTATAACCTTAATAAAAAGACCTCTTGAATTTTGTTTTGCATGTGTACATGGTTTGATTGTGAAATGAATTGCAAAATCTAAGTTGGGGAGACTTAGTGAGGAGTTGAGCGAAACACATACCTTGTGAGAATTGAGAGTCTATTCCCTTGGCTAATTGATTATTGTTCCTTCCATTTTGTTGTACTTTGAGTGCTTGGGAATCTTGTTTTCAATTGGGGGTTTGGGGCCATCATATATACTCATCAATTGATCTCTTTTGATGCTCTAATGATTGATGAATGTTAGATTTTTCTTGAACCGAACTCAGGTACATTGCTAGGATTTTTAATTAAGTGTTGATTTATGTCTTGCTTGAGGACAAGCAAGAATCTAAGTTCGGGAGAGTTTGATGACGGATAATTATTAAACTATTTTGTGGTTAATTTGAATATATTTTAAATGATATTATGTTTATCTTTTAACTAAATTTCCCTAAATTTAGTAAATTCAATACTTATCTTAATTTGAGAGAGAGTTGGTTGATTATTTGAGTTTCATCCTTATCTTGGACTAATTTAGATAAGATTTGATCCCTAAATTATTAGATTGTAGGTAAATAGATAAAAGCACAGAAGATAAGGGTGAAGAAAAAGAAAAAAAAGATCTGAAGCAACCTTATTTGATATTATTTTATCTTATTTTGAGTAAAGATAAACCACTTGGGATCTCTATAAAAAGCATCATTCACTAGGAGCTAAAGCAGTCTAGGAGGAGAAATTGAGAATTCTAGAGATATAAATAGTGCAAAGAGAGATCTTTTGTAACTTTCATCAATTTATTCAATTGTTTCTCAATTCAAGATGGTAGCTTAGATTCATATTCTTGGATTTGGACGTGGCTAACACTGTAATCATTCAAACTCTCTTGTTCCTTTCTACATTAATTGAATTGTTTCTCTTTATCTGTTGAGTTTAAAGCTTAATAATCTTTCTTCTCTTTCTTCTAACATTTTCAATTCAATGAGAATTTGATTTATAAGGAGGTTCTGATAAAGGATTTTCATAAATCAATAACCTAGAGATAGGTATTGATTTATGAACCGTTTATTTAGAGGTTTTGCTTATTGCGTGATTGAATTCACATATTTTTAAGAGATTGGAATACGTATTTTCATTATCACAGAATCTTACAGAATGTGAAATCTTCTGTAAGTGAAAATTTTACCTTACGGTCTTTCGAATAATATAGAAATTAACAGAGAGGAAGAGATCGTTACAGTGTGCAGCAAGTTCAAATCCAAGTATTTATTAAAACTGTTTTAAACTCCTTTACATTATGAGCATTCGTTTTATAATTCAATTCAATTCAAAACCGTTCGAAAACTTCGCCCAAAGTCTTATATTGCCACTAAATTGTTCTGTAGTTGCTCCTGAGGACAATAATCTGTTTTTCCACTATACTGAAACGAGTTAGTATTTTACCTCTCTAAAATACCTAACAGTAAGAGGTTCATATCTTTGTATAAAATACAGCCTTATTATATTTGTTTTGAAGGTGTTGTTCGAACATCTGCAGTAGCAAACCTAGTTAAATTTTTTTCATGAATTCTACGTTCGAATCCCGGCTCTAACTGATTGTAACTTTTTAATATTTATCTTATTATTTGTTATATAAGAAAATTTTATTGCCATTTTCGTTAATTTTATTGTTAATATTTTTTGATTACCACCAAGGGTATTCTGATTATTCCCACAGCCATGAAATAATCGCTTCGTGTAAGAGGTTCTTAGCATTGTATAAAATATAGCCTTAGGGTGCGTTTGATGCATGGACAAGTACAGTACAGAAAGTATAGTACAGGACAATTTAATAAGTTACAGCACAACTACTTGTGTTGTTTGTGGTTTGATCATTAAAGTACAACACAAGAAATATAAAATCAATTTTACTATAATATCCTTTATACTTTAAAATATTTATTTTAGATAAAAAATTGACAATTAATATTGTGAAAATTTGAAACTGTTATAATATTATATTTAAAAAAATTATATATAAAATTAGATTTCTCAAATAATTTGATATATTTTTAAATGTTTTATTATTTTCCACTAAAAAATATTATTAAATTATATATATATATATGAGCTAGTTTAGTGTTGTATATTCCATGAAATAAAAAAAAATTTATTATAGTAACTACCTTGTGTAAGTGTGGGAGTGGGGAGATATAGTTAAAGTTTTATGAGATAGTGGATGTAAGTGAGGGTGTTTTTGTATTTAATCATCTTGTACCATGGGATAACTCCTTGTCCTCTAGGATAGTGAGTAACAAAAATCTTCCATTTTGTTCTGTGTTGTGCCTCAAATTTTGTGTTATGACATGTCTGTTTTTACAATCAAACGTGGAGTAAAGTTTTTGTGCTGTCCAGTGCCGTTTATTTTAGCAAATCAAACGCACCCTTATTATATTTGTTTTGAAGTGGTTGTTAGAACCTCTGCAATAGCACACCTAGTTAAACTTTTTGGGTTAAATATGTTTTTGGTCCATGAACTTTTGCGTAAATCTGCTTTTAGTCCTCAAACTTTAAAACGTCAGTTTTTAGTCCCTAAACTTTGAAAAAGTTTGTTTTTAGTCATTCCGTACATTGTTTGGTGACGTAGAAATCTGATCTACTAACACGTGGACTTTAGGAAGGGCCCTTAGTTTTCCACGTCACAAGAAATCGTACGGAGCGACTAAAAGTGAACTTTTTGAAAGTCCAGTGACTAAAAACTCTCGTTTTAAAGTTCGAGGACTAAAAGCGGATTTTCGCAAAAATTTATGGATCAAAAATATATTTAACCCTGAATTTTTTCATGAATTCACCATTCGAATCCCGACTCTAACTCATCTTAACTTTTTAATTTTTATCTTATTATTTGTTATATAAGAAAACCTTTTTGACCATTGAAGACTAATTCGTTTTGGTACGAGGGACTGGCTCTCTGTCAATTATTGTATATATAAATAATTTTGGGAGATTTTATCATTGAATCCACAGTAGCACTCCTGGTTAAATTCCCTTTGATGACTTCCGGGTTCGTATCCCGTCTGTGGAATTTTTCTACGTTTTTATATTTTTTCATTGTAGTTATAATGAGAAAAGAAACACCTTGTTTTATTTATCTTATTATTTTCTAAGTTCAAAATTTATTTTTTAATATTGGATAAAAATTGATACAGAATCACTTTAATATAATCTTAATTAAAATGCTAGTTTTGGTTGCTGGTAAAATAGGAAACAAAAGAAATACATTAAATATTTTTTTTAATACAAACATGTATAATTGAAAAACGATTAGTGTACCCAATAAAATAAAAGGAAAAAACGATATATATTATTTCAAAATAAGACTTATACAAGTTTTAAATCCATGTAAAATATATGGTTTGTGGTTTTTTCTTCCTTGCAACTCTATTTTTTTTTAATTTTCTATCAAAATTATTTAGAAATTTTGTTTATAGGCATTTACGATAATTTTGTAGTTCATACTTTTGGATTACCACCAAGGGTATTCTAAAGCCCACAGCCGTGAAATAATCGCTTTGTGTAAGAAGTTCATATCTTTGTATAAAATACAGCCTTATTATATTTGTTTTGAAGGTGTTGTTTGAACATCTGCAGTAGCACACCTAGTTAAATTTTTTTCATAAATTCTACGTTCGAATCCCGGCTATAGCTGATTGTAACTTTTTAATATTTATCTTATTATTAGTTATATAAGAAAACTTTTGTTGCCATTTTCGTTAATTTTATTGTTAATATTTTTCGATTACCACCAAGGGTATTCTGATTATTCCCACAGCCATGAAATAATTGCTTCGTGTAAGAGGTTCTTAGCATTGTATAAAATATAGCCTTATTATATTTGTTTTGAAGATGTTGTTAGAACCTCTACAGTAGCACACCTAGTTTAATTTTTGGGTTAAATAAATTTTTGGTTCCTGAAACTTTTGCGAAAATCTACTTTTAGTCCTCAAACTTTAAAACGTCACTTTTTAGTCAAAGTTCGTTTTTAGTCCTGCCGTACATATTTTGGTGACGTGGAAATGTGATCTGGTGACACGTGGACTTTAGGAAGGGCCCTCAGTTTTCCATGTCACAGGAAATCGTACGGATGGACTAAAAGTGAACTTTTTGAAAGTTCAAGGACTAAAAACTGTCGTTTTAAAGTTCGAGGACTAAAAGCGAATTTTCACAAAAGTTCATAGACCAAAAACATATTTAACCCTAAATTTTTTCATGAATTCACCGTTCGAATCTCGGCTCTAACTGATCTTAACTTTTTAATTTTTATCTTATTATTTGTTATATAAGAAAACCTTTTCGACCGTTGAAGACTAATTTGTTTGGATATGAGGGACCGGCTCTGTGTCAATTATTGTATATATAAATATTTTCGGGAGATTTTATCATTGAATCCACAGTAGCACTCCTGGTTAAATTCCCTTTGATGAATTCCGGGTTTGAACCCTGGTTGTGAAATTTTTCTACGTTTTTATATTTTTTCATTGTAGTTATAATGAGAAAAGAAACACCTTGTTTTATTTATCTTATTATTTTCTAACTAACAAAACTTTTCTAATTTCAAAATTTATTTTTTAATATTGGTTAAAAATTGATACAGAATCACTTTAATATAATCTTAATTAAAATGCTAGTTTTGGTTGCTGGTAAAATAGGAAACAAAAGAAATACATTAAATATTTTTTTAATACAAATATGTATATTTGAAAAACGATTAGTGTACCCAATAAAAGGAAAAAACGATATATATTATTTCAAATTAAGACTTATACAAGTTTTAAATCCATGTAAAATATATGGTTTGTGGTTTTTTCTCCCTTGCAACTCTATTTTTTTTTTAATTTTCTATCAAAATTATTTAGAAATTTTGTTTATAGCCATTTACGATAATTTTGTAGTTAATATTTTTCGATTACCACCAAGGGTATTCTGAAGCCCACAGCCGTGAAATAATCGCTTTGTGTAAGAGGTTCATATCTTTGTATAAAATACAGCCTTTTTGTATTTGTTTTGAAGGTGTTGTTCGAACATCTGCAGTAGCACATCTAGTTAAAGTTTTTTCATGAATTCTACGTTCGAATCCCAGCTCTAACTGATTGTAACTTTTTAATATTTATCTTTATATTAGTTATATAAGAAAACTTTTGTTGCCATTTTCGTCAATTTTATTGTTAATATTTTTCGATTACCACCAAGGGTATTCTGATTATTCCCACAGCCATGAAATAATCGCTTCGTGTAAGAGGTTCTTAGCATTGTATAAAATATAGCCTTATTATATTTGTTTTGAAGGTGTTGTTAGAACCTCTGCAGTAGCACACCTAGTTTAATTTTTGGGTTAAATATATTTTTGGTCCCTGAACTTTTGCGAAAATCTGCTTTTAGTCCTCAAACTTTAAAACGTCACTTTTTAGTCCCTAAACTTTGAAAAAGTCCATTTTTAGTCCTTCCGTATATTTTTTGGTGACGTGAAAATCTGATCTGGTGACACGTGGACTTTAGGAATGGCCCTCAGTTTTCCACGTCACAAGAAATCGTACGGATGGACTAAAAGTGAACTTTTTGAAAGTTTAGGGACTAAAAACTGTCGTTTTAAAGTTCGAGGACTAAAAGCGGATTTTCGCAAAAGTTCATGGACCAAAAACATATTTAACCCTAAATTTTTTCATGAATTCACCGTTCGAATCTCGGCTCTAACTGATTTTAACTTTTTAATTTTTATCTTATTATTTGTTATATAAGAAAACCTTTTCGACCGTTGAAGACTAATTCGTTTGGGTATGAAGAACTGGCTCTGTGTCAATTATTGTATATATAAATATTTTCGGGAGATTTTATCATTGAATCCACAGTAGCACTCCTGGTTAAATTCCCTTTGATAAATTCCGGGTTTGAACTCTGGCTGTGAAATTTTTCTACGTTTTTATATTTTTTCATTGTAGTTATAATGAGAAAAGAAACACCTTATTTTATTTATCTTATTATTTTCTAACTAACAAAACTTTTCTAATTTCAAAATTTATTTTTTAATATTGGTTAAAAATTGATACAGAATCACTTTAATATAATCTTAATTAAAATGCTAGTTTTGGTTGCTGGTAAAATAGGAAACAAAAGAAATACATTAAATATTTTTTTTAATACAAATATATATATTTGAAAAACGATTAGTGTACCCAATAAAAGGAAAAAACGATATATATTATTTCAAATTAAGACTTATACAAGTTTTAAATCCATGTAAAATATATGGTTTGTGGTTTCTTCTCCCTTGCAACTCTATTTTTTTTTAAATTTTCTATATCTCTTTGGTCCTTGGTTCGAATCCACATAAAGTCCCCAAATCCTGGAATAAATGGTGATTTATTCACAGGGGATAGGCCACTTAAGGGGGTGGTTAAGCTCTAAGTATACTACCGGGGATGGTGTTAGTGTCCCGCCCGGTAGGGTGTTACAAAAAAGGCACTAGCTCAATTGGTAGTGGATTCAGGAACTTAAGGACCATATCCCTTTGGTCCTTGGTTCAAATCCACGGAAGGTCCCCAAATCCTTGAATAAATGGTGGTTTATTCGCAGGGGGATATGCCACTTAAGAGGGTGGTTAAGCTCTAAGTTCACCGCCGGGGATGGTGGTAGCGTCTGCCCGGCAGGGTATTACAAAAAAGTAGCTCAATTGGTAGTGGATTCAAGAACTTAAGGACTATATCCCTTTGGTCCTTGGTTCGAATCTACGGAAGGTCCCCAAATCCTGAAATAAATGGTGATTTATTCGCAGGGAGATTAGCCACTTAAGGGGGTGGTTAAGCTCTAAGTACACCGTCGGGGATGGTGGTAGCGTCCTGCCCGGCAGGGTGTTAAAAGAAGGTTGAATTATGGACCACCCATCTTCATTTTTTTTAGTTGCAAGTGAAACATCATTTGGTGTTAAGTTAAAAGATGACGATGATGATGAACAATTAAGAATAGAGAGAGAACGTCTTGGGAAGGAAGAGAATGATTTATCGAAAGATGGAAAAAAGAAATTCAAAATTTTTTATTTTAAAAAATAGTTAACTATATTATTTCAATACCCTTACATTAAATTATTTTGTCCAAAACAAAAAGGTGTACAATGCTAATGCACTCTTTCGTGGGAGGATATTAGCAATCCTTAAATTTTTTCACTTTACCTTTGATCCTTCGTTACAAGTCTATCCTATATTTGTAATAAGATGTTACAATTTTAGCTAGGGAAAATTTATGAGCCATTAGTAACTGTAACGAGCAACGTCCATAACTGAAATTGAAGGATAATTTACGACTAAGCCACCGCATTCCAAGTTCCTTATTCAATCTTGAAAAGAAACAGTTATTAAAACAAAACTGCCGCACGCTCTGTTTTCTCTTTCGCTCCCCATTTTGTTTCTTCCTTCTCTCTGAAATGGCGCGCGTCGACTTGGACGGAAAATCCATCCCGCCGGTAACGATTTGCATGATCGGCGGCGGCGGATTCATCGGATCGCACCTCTGCGACAAGCTCATGACGGAAACCTCTCACAAAGCCATCGTCGTCGACGTCTCCTCCGAGAAGATCAACCACCTACTCGATAAGTCTCTTCCTTGGGCTCAACGCATCGAGTTCCACCAAATGAATATCAAGAATGATTCTCGCCTTGAGACGCTCATCAAAGCTTCCGATCTCGTAATCTTCGCTTTTCATTCTCATGATTTCTTTTGTTGTGAAGAACGCTATTCCTACACTTTTTTGTGTAGAAAAGGTGTTGAAACGTAGAGATTAACAAAAACAGTGCAGAGAAGAAGAGTCTAAATATAATTATTATTTTTGTTATAATTGGTTTGATTTTTTTGTCCGGTTGTTTTTTTTTTTTGTTGCAGACGATCAATCTTGCTGCGATTTGCACGCCGGCGGATTATAACACGCGGCCGTTGGACACTATTTACAGCAATTTTCTTGATGCGATTCCAGTGGTGAGTTTTCGATATTGAGTCGTTTCTTGAAATGAGTACTGTTCTTGAGTTTCGTTTTTCACGTCTGTGTAATTGGGATGCAGATTAGATTTTGCACAGAGAACAAAAAGCGTTTGATTCATTTTTCTACGTGCGAGGTCTTTGGGAAGACTATTGGTAGCTTTTTACCAGAGGAATATCGAAAGGTAGCTCTCTTTTGTTCAAATCCGTCCTATTTTTTTCAGAAATCATGGCGAAATTGTGATATGATCAACCAACTTTTGCTTTTAGAAAAATTATGAAATGAGGTGTTGATATAATCAGATAAAAAGAATAAAAGGAAAAAAAAGACAAATAAAAAGCGAAAGATATAATAGAAAAAATATTTTACAATAAAATTTTCTTACATTATTTTTTATACTGAAGCATCTATCTAATTTTATTTATCAAATAAAAATAGTTGAATAAATGGCTATAAGTAAAGTAAGTAAGTGAAAACGGGGAAAAGAAAAATGCGGTAACGTTATCATTGCTTATGTAATAAGAGATGCTTTAGAGTTTAGAAGGCTAGAGAGTTTTTTTTTAATATTTATATAAGCAAGATAATTGATTGAACTGATTATAAGAAATACTCAAAGAATTACACAAAGGATGTTCTAATCAGAAGGCAAGAGAGTAATAATAGAAATCAAAAATTCAAAATGTGCTTAGTTTTAATGCAATCCGTTTTGCGATATCACGTAGCCGTATCACAATTCTACGGTCTAAAACATGAAATTACATTGGATCGTGATGATCTTATTGTGAATGCAACTGCAATTTAAAAAATATTATAGAGATAGAAGAGAAAGAGAGTCATATCAGATCTCAAGGGTATTTGTGTTTTCAAGGGTAGTTATGTTTGAGCATTTCCTTCACTTCCTGTAACATGAATTTGGTAATGCAGCACCCAGAATATTACATACTGAAGGAAGATGTGAGTCCTTGTATTTTTGGTCCAGTTGAGAAACAGAGATGGTCTTATGCATGTGCGAAGCAAATGACTGACAGACTAATATATGGTAAACAAAGCTGCATTTTCCATTTGTTAATGTATGATTGGTTTATCTTTTCCTTCATAACTTACTCTTCAGTACTATTCTATAGCTGAGCACGCGGAGAATGGCCTCAAGTTCACCATTGTAAGACCTTATAACTGGATTGGCCCAAGAATGGACTTCATACCTGGTGTGGACGGCCCAAGTGATGGTGTCCCCAGAGTTTTAGCTTGTTTCAGTAATGTAACACTTCTAACTAGTTCTGTTTGCTGTTATGTCTTCATAGGATTTAAATCACCCATCTCCTTTAGTGTTTCTCCAACTTAAGAATGACACACAACTAAAATGTTATATTCTTTCTCCTCATATTTAATTTCTTTAATGTGGTGTCTGTTTCTTATTAGAAGAGAAAAACAAATGTGATAGAGACATTTGAGACGGGATTTAAACCCATTTTCGATATTTTAATACAGTACTGTTTTTTCTCAAAACTTCTTGTTGCAGAATCTCCTGCGTGGTGAACCGCTCAAGCTTGTTGATGGTGGGCGATCAAAGAGAACATTTCTGTACATCAATGATGCAATTGAGGCTGTTTTGTTAATGATTGTAAGTTCAGAAATAAACTTCCAATCTCTAATTAGAGTGCTATATGACCTTGGACTAATGTTAATGGCAACATGACACAGGATAACCCAGAGAGAGCAAATGGACACATCTTTAATGTGGGAAACCCAGATAATGAAGTATCTGTGAAGGAACTAGCTGGACTTATGATACAGGTTTTCCACTTTCTAAAGCTAGATTAGAATGGATCCTCTCATATATATATGATAGGTCCTATACAAATTATTTGTCTATCTCTTTCATTATTTTTATAGGTCACACTCATTTAATATCAACTGAAAGATTGACACAAAAAGCAGTTAAAACACGTTCATATAAAATTTGAGCAAGAGAGTATTCTTTTCCGTCCGTTTAGAGGCTCTTCGCCTTTGGTTTTTCAAAGAAATATAAATTGTTTTGGCTCATTTAGTTTTTTCTGTTAAGGTTTATGCAAAGGTGTCTGGTGTACCTGCCTCTAGTTTATCAACTTTGAATGTGACTTCAGAGGATTTCTATGGTAAAGGCTATGATGACAGTGATAGACGCATCCCTGACATGACCATTATCAGCAGACAGCTTGGTATTCAATCATCATTCTTCTGATTTTTGAACAAATGGTGTTGTTCTGCAGAATTTCAACAATCTTCTTAACTTGTGTTCTTCTGGTGTTCAGGTTGGAAGCCAAAGACACCTCTTCATGAACTTCTGGATGCCACCCTTCAATATCAACATAAGACATATTCCCATGCTATCAAGAAAGAACTTTCAATACCTTCAACCAATTGACTGCAAATTTTGTTTTTGCTGATTTTTCCCCAAATGTAAACACGTCTCGTTGCTATGAAAGGCAAGCTGACAAATGTACATGCTGCACTAATTGTGAGGTTATAGATCACAAGTGTATATGTATAGTCATATTTTCTGTTAATTCTTTTGTAGATTTAGCTTTTTGAATACAAAAATCCCCCATTTTGTTACTTTGATTTTTGGATTATGGAACTGGTTTTTTTTTTTTTCATAATTGTCATTTACACTAGGTAACCATTCATGGCAGAGTAAGTGTGTTGTAAAATAATGATTGTAATTTTACTGTTACATGCATCTCAATTCTCAAATGCGTATAATGGAAACATTTTTATAGCTTTAATCAAAATTTGTTTGCAGTATTGAAAAGTTTAAACAAACAAAGCACAAAAATGATGAACTATCCATAATTATTTCACACCTTCTCGCCGTTGATTGATGAAATGCCATGCATTAGTTAAAATCATCAAGTACCCAGAAGGTAAAGAGATCCATTAATTGATGAAATTTCATACCAAACTTGATATGAATGTGCCTAAAAAAAAAACCCTTGATATGCATGTACCTTAGAAAGTTTCTTTGTTAATTTCAAGCTAAATACAATTCAAAACGGTTGAATGTCACACATGACTAGAGATATGACTAATAGAATATAAAAGTGGCGTGGTAATCAATGAAACTCTAGTTATGACAAAGTTAATACAGCAGAAAGTATAGTACACTATCTAAAATGGGTTATACAACACCAACTATGTAAGCATTCCAAGAATCTTGTTGCTGAAAACTTGTTGCCTCTTCATATTTTACATCCTTTCCCACACCAAACCCCTCTGTTCTCATAATTTCGGTCGTGTCCGGCATCGCTCGAATCCAAAAGTGAACAGACCGAAACCCAGCCTCTTCTAAGCAATCCCTGATCTCCGGTAATGTCCACCTAAGCCACACCTCTCATAATATTAGAAACTACCAGAAATACACAACATAAGGTAGAATACAAATAAAGTTCACTCCACTGAGCATAATCCCATAATTTTCAATTTTTTATGAATTGAAGGTGGGAAAAGAACAAATAACACAACTTACAGCCGCCAGCGGTATGAAAATGCATGGCGAAGTTTTCTCTGTTCCTTCTTCAGATGAAAGTGGAGGCTGATCCTGGTTTTCCGTTGAATAATATCAAATTCAGCTTGCTCCCATACATACTGCAGTCATCAATTACAAAATTCACATTATGAAACATTCTCCAGGAGAATATCCAGAACTATAATAAGAAAAAGTGTAGGAAACATGAAAAATGTGGATCATGGGGCAAGCAAGCTAAACATAAGTGGAATGATTTTAACAAAGAAATTACACTTTATGTATCAATCATCAGTACTATTACTCTTTGCAGGTGTGCATAATTTCTTTCAAGTTCATTCAGGTGGATTAAAGTTTCAAACCCACACTATCCATGAAAGACAATAATTTCACAAAGATTGTGGCAAATCTTATAGCTAGTGAAATGAAATGCTGCAAATTAATATAAAGAATATTATACCGTAAAATTAGGAAATCTTCTCTGAAGCTTTAGTTTGTGCTCTGATGATGTACCACCATATAAATCCATCACAAAAATTCCACCTTTAGTTGACAAGGCGTCACGAGCATGCTTAAAATACAAAACCAGATCAGCTCGTTTATGAAGACAACAGCAGCTGTAGTTAAAAGCGCAGACTATATCTCTTCCAGGAAGTGGAAAGTCTCTCATAGTACACTTATCATCTTGAGCAACCAAGTCTGTTTGAACATCAGATTCCAGAACACCGGTCTGCGTATTTTCTCTATTCTCTGACAGTGAAATGTTGTTTACCAGCTCCTGGGGATCCATTTTCACGAGTTTAGACTGAAGAGGATGTAGGACATTCCCGTGAAAGAGGGATGCTCTAGAAAAGCCATCAGCCCCAAGTTTAGGTATGTTGTTTTCCATGCACCAATTAAGGGCCTCAAGATCCAAATCTAATCCTACTGTTGTCCTTCTCGGATCACTGCGGAGCCATTCTGTACTGTCAAACATAAATAACTTCCAGGTAAGTAGACTGGGACAGACAAAAAATATCACATGATATCAGAAAGAGAAAAGGGTTAAGCGAATTAAAACCTCACTAATTTAGCATTTCTAGCCATAAAAAAAAATCAGCAAATAGAAGTTTAAAACAGGAACCAACCTTGGGAACACAATACCACCCAAGATACAAAACAACTACACTTTTTAGGGGTTAAATATGTTTTTGGTCTCTAAAAAATTGACGAAATTCACATTAGTTTAAAATTTTTCAAAGTGAAGTTTCAGTCCCTCATCTTTTAAAATAGCTCAATGTTAGTCCTTAACACTAAGTCGCTGATCTAGTTAAATTTATAACATATGAGTATGAAATGTGGCATTCAAACTTACCACAATGAGGATGCTAAAGTGGCTAACACTTACCACTAGAGAAGCTTGGATGTTAAACTTTAACTATGAAAAAATAGCATTGATGACTAGTTTTAGGTTTTCAAAAACAAAACTGGACTAAAACTTTTCACTTAAAAAATTAAGGACTAAAGATATACTTAACCCCATTTTTCAACAAAACCAAACAGGATTTTATACATACAGAAAAAATGTAAGTGCATATACATACATATCTAGTCATGGTAATACATGACAAGTGATTACAAACCCTTACAATTCGCCTGTTTTAGTGATTAGTGACCAATGTCTTTCTTCAATCATGTTAATATTAAAAGATGATCTTAAGTTGTCAAATTATCAAAAGAGATATCAATTTCAGTATGACAGAAAGAGCAATAAGCTGCAGACATGTTTGGATTTGATGGAAATGGATAGAAAGAACCAGAACGAAAATAAATGATGCTAGGTTCAATTGTTCCAAATTCCAATTATGAATGTACCTAAGAAACGCAGTGCCACAGAAATCTTCTTGAAGATGGAGGGGCATCCTTCCACCCACGTACATGAGAAAGAACTTTTGCATATAACTTATGTCTCCTTTTGGAGACTGCATAAACAGAAAAAACAAGATACACACAAAGCCACATCAATAAAGCCACTATTAACTGAGAAATACAAACTTAACGAATTTGAATATTGTGAATTCCATCTTCTAATCTGAATAACCAACCAAAGTAACAAAACCAAGGCAACCCCATTTACAAAGATGCAATTTTTCGAGATTGGGGGCACAAACCTGTACGGATTGTTGGTAAAGAAGGAACTTGGAAGGCATATCAAGTGATGGGTTTTCACTGTTTTCCGCTTCTTCTTCTTGTTCACCATTGTTGTCAGCATCACTGTGTTCTTCTTCTTCTTCTAGAATTTTTGCTTCTTCTTCTTCTTCTCCATCAGGGTGGGGATTAGTGTCATCGATATCATGTTCCTCTTGAAGATAGTTGAAGGACCCTCTTACACGGTGACCTCTTTCATGCTTCTTCTGCTTCTGCTTTTCTCGTTTACCCATTTTCGCCGTCACAATGCCTGGTCTACCGTCTACACCCCACTTAACTCTTTGTTCTGTTTTAACAGAGAAAATGTGAAGAAAAAAAGTGTAAAAAAAAAAAATAAAGAGAAGAAAAAAGTAACAGAAAGATAAGAAAAAATAAGTGTGTTTGGTTTGAGAAAAAATAAAGAGAAAAATGAAAGAAAATAGGTGTAAGACTCATGAATAATAATCATTCATTCTCACGGCATCAATTTTCTTTTCATCTCAAAAAAAAAAATTTCTAATGGGACCCAGGTTTAATTTGTCATTTCTCTCACATTTTTTCTCACATACCAAACAAGAAAAAATTATGTTTTTTATTTATTTTCTCTCTTCTTATTTTCTTTCCTTTTATTTTCACCCCAAACAAACAGAGATAAATCTCCATGTCATATAAGGGCAAATTTACCAAAATAACGTAAACTTCAAAATTAGAGTTATTAAATTGAGGTTTTTTTAAAAATTATTTATTAAGTTAGAGTTATTTATTATGGAAATAGATTCCAGAACTTCAAAAATAATATGATGTATATATTAAATTTATGAGTCTATATAAATAATTCATTCTCCGAGTGTATAGCCGGGGATCAATAGCTATAAACTAGGTAAATACTTTTATCTCATTTGTTGCGTAACAAATATAATGATTACTAAGAAATGTGAAATTATGCTTTTTTAAAAAATCCACAGTGTAAAACTATTTCATGTAAAAACTCTAATTTATGATTTTTGACTACATAACTAGCTCTCTTAAAAACTTGGATTGATAGGTGGAAGCTCGGATAGGTGGTATTTACATTATATTTATTTTTATAAGAAATTGAGAAAAAGTTTTACTACAAAATGATCTTACCTCTTCCCTTTATTCTCAAATAGGAATCAAGTTTTAAATAAGACAATTTTCATTGATGATCAACTTTACAATCTTAAAAAACGTCTAAAACAAAAATTGTAAGTGTTGCATTTAATTAAAGGATAATCATAAATTATTAATAAATAGTTAGAATGACCAAATTTAAAGATCAAATTAAAGTTAATATCTGTTTATTGTGTATACTATTCCCTTCATCCCAAAATATAAGGTCCTCTAGAGAGTTTTTGTTTGTCTTATTTTATAAGACTCTTTGAGAATTTTTGTGCACATTTAATTTTTTTTTTTACCTTAATACCCTTGCTACTCAACTAATTTTGATGAACATTAATTAAGAGAGGTGTGATAGAAAGAGATTGAAAGGGTAAATTTGAAAACTAATACTTTTTGTTAGACAAATTTAATGCATTTAACTAAATTAACAACTTTTCTTAATTCCCACAATATTAATCTAGGGGATTTTACATTTTGAGACGGAAGGAGTATTATATAATAAAAAATACATTGTTATTCCTTAATATTGTCATGTTTGTTTATTTTAATTCTTAAAATTACATTTTGTTATTTAATTACGTTCATGACATTTTGAACTTAAGGACTCACAAACTAAATTAATTTTTTTTAAAAAAAATAAATACTAATTTAAATTTTTTAGTCCAAACACAAAGACATCTAAATCATTCTCTAAAATTTCAAGGATCAATATAAAAATATATTATTGAAAAACTAACCTTAGAAACATAACTAAATAAGGAGCTACAATCTTAAGAACTAAACAGAACATCAACTTAAGTCAGAAACCAACCACAATCTCAAATAATAGAGTACTAAGGGTGTCTTTGAATTGGATTTTTTTAACATACATTAAATAGTTGTATTTTGCATTTAAAAAAGTTTTTGATTATTTTTTTAACAATGAAAAAAGTTTTTTGTCCTTCAGCTAAAAATTGGACATTGTTTTAAATAAGTTTCAAAATCGCTTTTCACAGCATAAAATTATCTTAAAAATTGCTTCTAACAATAAATATATCCAAACAAAAATCGACTATGTCTCACACAATCGATTTATTTTCACAGTTTATTTTCACAATAATTAATCACAGCTAATCCAAACACACTCTAAGGCTTCATTTGACCCGACTTATTTTTATCTTATAAGCCACTTTTAAGTAAAAGCTAGAAATAAGAGCTTTAAAAAAAAGAGCTCAAAGTTGTTTGTTTGATAAAAGTGTTTTGTGTTAACTTTTTTATGTTACTTATCATTAATTGTCATATTTTTTTATATAAAATAATAATTTAATATTAAAAGTTCTCGAATATGTCATAAAATTCATAAATATTAAAGTAAAATGGATAATTCATAAACGAGAAGAAGGTTTTGAAGATTTTAGGGAATTGCTATTTTTAGCAAGAGGGAAGGAAAAAATATTGAAGATTACAAGTGTTAATTAGGATATTTATGTGTTAATTACATTGCCACAAAATAAGTCATTTTTTAAAAAAGTTTCTATTTCTAGTTTCTAGTTTAAAAGTCAGTTTTTTGCATTTTAAAAAAAAAAAAACTAGCTTATAATTTAAGAGATTTACACCCATGTTTGGAAGAACTTATGCGTAGCTTATGAAAATAGCTTATGGGTTCCTATAAAATGCTTATTTTCATAAGCTACCTAGAATAGCTTGTCAAAATAAGTTATTTTTAACTCATTCAAGTAAGTTTTACAATTTTTTTATAAAAAAAAAATCTCATTTAAAAATAACTTATTGTATAAGTATTTAATTAAGTTGTGTACCCAAATCACTACCCAAATCACTTTACAATTATTAATTCATCTTATTAAAGAGATTTAGTCTAAATATGAGACAATAGTACATACTAAATTGAGGAGAGTGGTAAAGCTTGAGAAACGGGTGCCAGATTTGATAGGTGATAAAACATAAAATAATTATGATTTTGGTGTTGAGTTTGAGAAAGTTCTCTAGAAGGGCTATCTCTTTAAATATTCCACAATGTTGATGTTACCATGTCATGGAGTGGTGTAGCACTCCCTCTATTTTTTAACTACTGTATCCATTTACTTACAATATATAAAAATAAAAAATAAAAATTACACAATACTAATGTCATCACATTATTGAGAGGTGTAACACTCCTTCTATTTTTTAACTACCTCATCTATTTACTTACAATATTATGTAATATTTATTTATTTATTTTAAATATTTTAAGTAAATAGATGGTGTAATTAAAAAATAGAGAGAGTGCTTCACATGGCATGGTGACATCACCATTATCAGTATATATTTTTATATATGGTTTGTAAATAGATAAAATAGTTATACAAGACGTGGTGACATCTAACATGGATGTTTTTTTTTCTTTTTATAGAGTTTAAGGAAAGAAAAAAAAAACCTTTTCAGAAAGTTTTGATAGCCTAATCCCAAAGAATTATTTTCCAATGCATCCTTCAAAATATAATTTCTCCCTTGAGGGGGTGAGCCAAAAAAAAATGTTAATAGGCAATGAGTTGGATAAATCGTCATTAGTTTATACACTCACTGCTTGGACATAAATTTCATGTTAATTAACTAGTTGTTAGGTTTGAAATACAGGTTGTGGAGGTTGCAGTGAAGGATGAGCAAGTTCCGGAAATTATATGAACGTTAATTATTTTAAAATAATATATTAATGATTACATATTTATATGTAAAAAGTAATTTTTTGTTCATGCACAAAATATTTCCTTGTGAAAAAACTCCAGTTAGCAGCACAAAGAATTTAACTTGTTATAGCCGGTTGATTTTATTTTCTTGATTCTTATTGCTGATTTTTACATTTAAGTCCTCTTTAAATTCTTCTTTTGATATGAGTCCATACGTAAAATTCAAATTCAAAATGCACCTGCAGAACTTTCAATCATTTGAGCAAATTAGGACGCCACTTACACATAAATTTTTCAGTAAATCGAATAATCTTTCAATCCTCATACATACTACATCGGTGCTGCTACTGTGTCTCCGCCACCAGAAGCATAAAACCAGGGATGTCCAACCACTACCTTCTCTCTCTCACTCATGGGATTCACTTGGAGTATTCTCGCTCTCTTCTCTAAACCCTTCGTTTCCCCCACACGGCAGTGACGATGAACGATTCGAAGGGAGCAAGGGGATGCCCCTAGCGACAGTGGATCCAGATATCTACAGCCTGCTCGAGAAGAAGTGTTGTCGTTGTCATTGTCGCACTATCATGCCTCTCCATCTCAAACTCACAGTTTAGATGTCACCTCGAGTGAGATCTCCTTCCTGAACAACCACCCACAAACTCAAATCTAACCTACAGTATTTCATATCATCCATTTCCATTAACCGGTAATCAAGCTTGCCATTCACATAATTTAAAAATATATCAATGGCTACAGATCTGATAGGAAATATGAAGTGAACTGATGATTTCTTGCAAGATAGTTATGTAGCTAACGCAAACACCAATTATTGGATTCGAAAGGAAACCATGTGTAACTAAAAACACAAGTGTTCGACCAATAAAAAGAACACAACTGTTAGAAACCATGTAATAAATTTTCACCTTATTTATTTACTACAAAATTTGATAATTACCGAATATCATCAGCAACATAAAGAAGCTATACTCTAAGGTGCTGGATGAGCTAGATACTATTGGTGCACATGCACTGACCTATATCTTCTAGCGAGTATAGAATCATTCGTCAACATGTAGCAAACATTCTCGTTAGTCAAATAGCAAAATGAACTATAGAACAAGCAAGTCGACAGTGAACAAGCATTTCAACAAAGTGAATATATCTACGAATAAATTTCCCTCTCTAATGATTCCTGTACTTGAATTCATCAACCAGGTTTCTTGCTTGGCCACACAGCAGTGCCCCCCCCCCCCCCCCCCCCGAAAAGTGATTCCAAGAACTACTCCCTGGTAGAAAAAAAGAGAATCAAATCGTGATTTAAATGCAATAGGTAAAGAAGCAGGATGTTTTCAGCAAGCCAAATTATACTTTCAGTGTTTGGGAACAATTGAAACATGAAGGTAAAATGCCGCACGAGCGTCTCAGCTTTTTTTTGAATTAATGTTGGGAAAGCTGTAAGCTGCATGATTAATCCATAGATTGGGAAATTCAAGAGAAAAAAAATGCGACTTGTATGCTAAGGATGAGAAGATCTGACAGCAAGGAAAACATTATAAACATTGGCTTAATGGCAATGCTCAGGCAACAACAGAGTTCAGATATAAAAATTAGATTCAAGAAAAACACTACATAATGGCCATGCACTTAAGGAAGGTCAGCACATCATTGTCCGAAGTAAATTTGAAGTAATAGGTATTATAGCTCTATTATGCAACAATTCACTAAAAAACACTCAATCACACATTAGCTATTTAATGAAGCAACCATCTGATCGGGAATTTCGCACCAGCAAATTTATCAGGACACAATAACAAGTGAAAGACCAAGCAACCATGTCTAACTAATGAAATGCGTGTGTATAAACTTTGGCAACAAAAACTGCAAAAAAAATCTTTGCTCAGAAAAATAATCTACATGAATGTATAATTATGTGCTCAATAGCATGGGCAGAGAGAGAGAGAGTCATTGATCTTTTCAAACTCTAACCCTATGTTAGGATGAAGGATTTTAAGAGGGTAATTCATTTTGAGAGGATTTTACATGCTTTGAGAAAAATATACTATTTGGATAAATAATTGTATGTTAGATGGTAAGCATTCAGAATTTCACCTAAATGGAAGGTATTTATAAAATTCTTTAGAATTTCAAATCCTTTGGAATTATGCAATTGCTCCATCCAAACATAGGGTTAGGCTTCCAGGGTGTCTGGATGGATGTTGTTGGTAAGGAAAGTGCACCTCAGTTTTAAAATTTTCAAACTGAGGCATGGGCCCATGCAAATTAACCACCAAATTAATCGAAAAGCGAATGTTGTTGGAAAGGAAACAGAAGGTTTTTAGAGCAAGACAGAGTGTGTTTAAAACAAAGGAGTCAGGGGGGTGCCTAGAAGAGTGCCAATGTTGCTGGAAAGAAAAGTCAAGCTGTACTCATTTGAATTTTTCAAATTGAGGCATGGGTCCATACAATTTAACTATGAAATTAATCCAAAGAAGAACACAAATGACAAAATCAAAAGATCAAGCAACTATGTCTGCTTATGGTTAATTGCCATGTATCAACTAGGGCAACAATTATAGCAGACAACGTCCTCTAAAAGAAAAAACAGTTTGCCTGATTCCATCATATGAAATTATGAATTAGCCCAGAAAAATTATTTCTTCAATAACATGTTACTGGTTTGTGCACTAAAACCTTCACCTCCATAAACAATAAAGCAAAAGCTCAAACATATGAACACTCAGATGTATCACGTTATTACCAACTGCTTAGTCCACAATTAAAGATTGCTGCTTTGAGCAGCCAAAAAAAAAATTGCCTCTTTAAACTGCATCCATACTGATGTGTGGCTACACATTTGATTTACAAATTTTTCTAATTTCTGTAGAATAGGTCTAAAACTTGTACATTTCTAATTCCTGGGACATCGCCGCTGCCTAAAATGACTAGCGATCAATAAACCAAAAAAATGACTAGCGATCATAAATCTATGGGGGATCCATGAGACTCAATGTGGATGATGATAGACAACACCCAATTGTTTACCTTCATCATGAAGGAAAGGATCCAACCACTTTAATCTATTGCCACTCCTCTGTCTATTGTCATTCCCTTGTTAATAGTTTTGAATTTAAAATATATTTTTATAATTAATAAAAGTGTTAATAATGTCTTGGATTTGGTCATTATATATAACATTTGTTTTTTATGAATAAAGGCATCAAAACCGTCGTAACTAGGGCAAGCAGTGGGGACTAATGTGAAAAATTATATTTTGAATAGGGACTAGGGATGTAACTGTAAACAATTATGTTTAGGGACCAAAATTGTATTCTAACTCTTTCTTTTTTTTAAATCCTTTACTTCATTATTGAGTGAACTTTTCAATATAATTGATATAATGGTTCCAAACACAATTGGCATACAACAACTATGGCGAGCACATTTGAGTTGAGTGTGTAGAAAGAAACAAAGCAAAAGAAAAACATACCACTTAATAAGTGAGCCAAAAAGGAAATGCTGCATGATGGGAACCTTCTCCAAAACTTCAGCCTTATACATCTTGAGCAACCCACTATTGACCTTGTTCCAATTGGGCACTCCACTGATGTCATCCAACATGGGAGAGTGCTCAGCAAAGAGACCCTTCTTCACCTTCTTCACAAAAGCAATGCAACCAAGGTAAAGATATTCATTGGAGAAATTATCCAGAATATCCTGGTTGTGAATGGATTTAGGTTTCATATACTTGTGATCAATCAACTGTGAAGACCCAAATATGAAGGGCAGAAAGTGGTAATCATCAAGCCCCCAAACTCCATGAGACCCTGCAGGTTCCAAGCAATACACCAACTGCAACTTCCTCATCAATTCAAGATATTTCACAAAAACTCTCGACACCACCGCATGGTAATCCTCCTCCATGATCACCCCCAACCTCGCCAGACAATACAGCCACGCTGCGAAATTTGTCTCGTGGCCGGTCCCGTAATCGATCCGGCTCGCATTGCCAAAGCCATCGGTGAAGTACGGGACGATTTCAATGGTTGCTGATTGAAGATTCTCAGGGAGGAACCGCATCATGAGGGAATCACTGGATTGGACCAGTCGTTCGTGCCAGGTACGGTACGCAATGTTGCCGTAACGCACAGCTTGCTGAACGGGAGGAATTTCGTCGATCCATTGGATTAGGGTTTCGAGAATGGAAACAATGGAATTGATGGTTTCTGATTGGTGGCAGGGATCGGAGATTTTGTGGCCGCGGATGGATTCGGAGAGTGCGACAACGAAGCCAAGGAAGTTTTTCCCGGAATCGGAGTCGTGGAAGTGACGAATGTCGTCGGGGGATTGGATGCGCTTGGTTGGGGTTTGGAAATGGTAGGGAGGGAACTCCACAGGGACGCTTTGGGCTTTTGGAACCGGAGCGAGGATGATGGCTCGCTGGGAGTGTGGGTCCGGTGGAACCGCCGGGGCTCGGATTGGACGGTAAGTCGGTGGTGGGGAGATTTCGGAGAAGGAGGGTGACGGCTGTGGTGGGGCGAACGTGGTGGGACCACCGCACTTGCAGCACGTGCCGGTGGAGGGTGGTGATGATGTTTGATCGTGCGTGTGTTGGTGGTGATTGTGAGATTCTTCCATGTTTGCGATGGTGGTGTTGCTCTGCCGATGAATGTACTCAAAAGTGGAGGACGAGGAAAAACAACCAGGAATTGTCAGCGTCTCTGCAAGTGTATGGGTTTTGGGCCCCGACCCAGTTCCTTACCCATTGGGCTTGTTCACAAAATAAAAATGCACAATTAATCTTTTTTTTTGTTGAACAAAAAAAGTCTTAAAAATTATTTTTGTTTACATAGATCATTGTTGACAACAAAAAACCGATAATTATTATTGATTAAAAAATATAAGTATTATGAAGAATTATTTACCAAAAAATAGAATAATTATTATTAAAAAAATAATAATTAAGCACTTTTAAAAGTAAAATATTTACTATGTAATTTTTTTTTTGAAAACCTAACCATATCGGCCGATCAAACCGGAACTAATGGGGTGTACGGTTTGGTTAGCCATTAGAGCTGGCTTGACAAAAAAAAAATCAATGGAACACCGTTAGAATATGTGTGAAATTGGAAATTTTGATATGAAGTGGCAGGTCAATCGTTTAGCTCGATTTTCCCAAAGACATTCCAAATAAATAAACAAATAAATAAAAGTCAAACAATGTCGTGTGTTTGTGTAGAGGAAATGATGGAATGGAACCTTAACTCACCCTTGTTCATTGTTAGACCATGCCTCCGTCTGTCTGTTGCATCTTTCTCGCCTTTTTTATTGTCGAAAAGACATAACACAAGGAAGGTAATGCTATATGTTTTTTCTATGGGTGTTGAGCTTTTGGTTGTACTTGGTCCTTGTTCATCTCTTTTCTAGCTATTATATTTTAGTTATAAAAGTGAAGACAACGACGTTGAAAAAGAGAAGTAAGACGACAAGAAGAGGAGTTAGATGATGTCATAGAAGATGGGTTATGCTTGAGATGCGAAAGGGAAAGAGAGAGAGCTTTTGGAGATGAAGAGATCGTATAGAAGCAGAAGATGGAAGACATGGTTTGAAAGAAACAGAGAGGAGGAAGCTCTTTGCAGTGTGGTTGTAACATCCCTGTCTTTAACGAAGCGAAGGAGTACTCGTCAATGCAATGAAGCATAACCAAGGAGCGGCTTCTAGCAGGCTTCTAACGGGAGGAGACATGAATGAATCAAAGGTACATTGGAATGAGAGGGATCTGAAAACTATATAGGTATAGGACTATAGAGTTCATGATAGTTGAAAAATATTGAATCGTACTACCTTTACAAACATAAATGTATTTACTTTTCGGTAGCCTGTCACTTAAGAACTCCAAAGCTAAGTGTGCTTGACTTGGGACAATTACGGGATGAGTGACCTCGATGGAAGTAATTCCTTGGAAGTGTGCAAGTAAGGACAAAGTACACTAAAAAGTCTCGTGTTGGTTTGTGGGGACAGTCGTCGATCCTTGAAAGCGGTCGAGGCATTATAAGTGGTACCAGAGTCAAGCATCTCACAGTACGATGTAGTTTGAGGACGAACCAGGAGGAAGCTGGTGGGCATATGACATCCCAAGCGATGACAAGGGCAGGGAGTGACCGCCTATGTAATGAGGCACGATTAAGGAGTGGCTCATTGCAAACTTTTAGTGGGAGGGACACATGGATGAATTGAACATACACTAAAATAAGAGGGACCCGAGGATTGTATGTGTATGGGACTATACAGTCAATACTAAGGATAAAGGGCATGTGTACCATGGTGGGGCTATATTGTCGTACCCATCAACGAAAACCGAGAGCCGGGGTGAGACTCTAGTGAACTAGGATACGACATTACTCCAGAGTGTGAGACTAGATGCCACGATTGGTTTAGTACTAATTGTTGAGATTATGGTCTACTAGACAAGTGTTGAGGCATATGCGCATAGGGACACGTGGACGCATGTGTTGCGCTAAGGTGACTTGTCATTAAATCCTTAAACTAGCATAAAGTGTAGAGCCCAAAAGTGATCAAATTATACATATGGGCCTTGTACCGTCAGTAGGTTACTAGAAGTGACTAAGTGTAGTGGGTCGCTTTGTAAGTGCAGAGCCCAAGAGGCGTAACTACTCGCTTTGATGGGTTGGTTAGTAGTCATAGCCCATCAGGGTTGAATTGGACGTGATCCCAGATAGTGACACACTATATAAGCATTAGCTTATGACTCCAAAAAGAGATGCTTGACCTATTCAGTGTCGCCGCCAAGGTAAGAGCATTCGGTACCTATCGGGCAAGAGTTGTGTCTATCGTCAGAAGACTCCGAATCCGCAGAGGTCGTGATCAACTATTTTCTGCTGCGGTGGTGATCACACCATCTCTCCTATGATATGGACTCAAGTATATTATGCTTTCACTCATCTCTCAAATCTATTTGGTAACGACATCGGTCCGGGTCTCCGCTCATAAGGATTAGAACGTCGATTCCTTTACTAATACTTCATCATTATCGTCCTCTTCAATGGTATCAAACTCCACATGTATGTCCATATTTCTAACACATGCAAAACACATACGATGGTTATACAACATATCTACAACATCTGCATGTGATGGAAACTCTCCTGTTAGTCACCTTCTTCTCCACTTGATTGGGTTGTAGAGACAACCTTCTATGGACATGATACATCAATATGTAGTGCTCATAACTATTTTTTTAAATTCATTGTATGAACAACATTAGCTTTAGAATTCACTCCTTTATATCATTGTTATATGCTTCCACCAACATAAATTAACACTCTTGCCATCCCAAAATTTTTTAAAAGGTTTTCCAGAAATTTTCACTTAGCTCTCCTTTGCCGAATGAATTTTCAAACTAACCACTTCTCCTTTTATACTATAACACCAATGATTGTTTTTGTTTTTCATTTTATAATTCTATGGAAATTGATGGAGAGGTAGGAAAACAGATGGAGAACCATACACCTCTATGGCATAGTGACATTAACATTGTGCAATATCTCTCTGTGTGTGGTGACGTCAGCATATGAAGTGAGTTTAAATTAATGTAATAGTTGAAAAATGAAGAGAGTGCTACATCTCTCCAAGTAATTTCAGCATTATAGTGTGTTTTTTTTATTAATAATTGATAATTGATAATTGATAGAGATTGAAAATAGGGATAAAGAATTCCTTTTGAGAAATTTTAGGTAACCTAGTCCATACATCATATGAGTCCCTTAAACAGAGTTTTGCTCTTGTTCTTATTTGGGTTTTGCTATTTATTGCTTCCACTGTAATGATTAAGCAATTTATAGATAAAAAATTAGCATTTAAAATAACATTATGGGATATTCATAGTAGCATTAAATATGACATCTTTTAATAAATGCTTTTTATTTTTATTTATGAATTATTTAATTATTGCCCTGGACAAAACTCTTTTTATTTTACGAAAAAATAAAATAAAATCGCATGAAAACATTTATATGAAAAACATTTTGTTTTAAAAAATTTATAACAAAACTTAGAAACAACTAAAAATAAGAAATTATTGTTTCTATAATTTTCAATACAAATTTTAAAAAAATGAAAAACAAAACAATTACTTTATAATTAAAATTAAATTTTAAAATGAAAACATGAGCCAATCATGTCTTATTGGCTAATACGTCTTGAGTATGTTAGTTTATACATGACAATCACCAGTCGAATTTGGAGATTCCCGCAGAGATTGCCCTATTTGGAGCCCCGTGGTTGGGAAATTTTTTTCCCGTGGGGACGGTGACGAGGACAAAAGTTCTCCCGCATTAGATTTGGGAATGGGGACAGGGACTATGCTCCCTGCCCCGTTGGGTCCCCACATCCCCGAATATATATATATATATATATATATATATATATATAATTACATAAATACTCTCATTTAATATAATTAATATAATAAATATACATATAATTAAAAGGGTTAATATAGTCATTTACATAAAAAATAATATGATTAACTTTTATTTATAATTATTCTTTCTGTTCTTGTCCCTACTTACATCAATTGTTGTGTTATTCATTCGTTCATGTTGTTCTTGCTCATTATTGTTATACAATTATCCATGCTCTTGCGTTAATTGTTATGGCTCTTACATTGGTTCTTTCTTTTATTATTTTTTAGATTTTTTTTTATTATCTGTGGGGATCCCTGTGGGGAGGTGGGGAATGGGGATGGAGGAGAAAACATCCCCGTCGTGGGGAATGGAGATGGGAACGGGGAGGAAACTCAGGAGCGGGGAGGGGAGCGGGGGAGTACTCCCCGCCCCCACCCTGCCCCATTGTCATGCCTAGTTTATACTCTTCTATTGCGATGGAAAGAGTTTATGCACAACTTATGAAAATAGTGCTAGTTTGAAAGAGCTTATATGCGACTTATGAAAACAACTTATAGGTTCCTATAAGCCGTTTTAAGCTTACTTTCATAAGCTTCCTAGATGAGCTTACTAGAATAAGCTATTTTTAGCTTATGCAAGTACGTTTTATAATTTTATCTATAAATAAACTCTCATTTAAAAAAAGCTTATTGCATAAATGCTTAATTAAGCTGTATATTCAAACTGGGTCATAGTTTATAAGTTTTCATAAGTCATTTTCAGCTTATTTTTATAAGTTTATCAAAATAAACTGTTTTTAGTTTATTCAAATAAGTTTCATAATTGCCCACTAAAGGCAGTGCAAGAACATGTATGTGAGTATGTGGTACTGTAACACCCTTAATTATATTATAATAAATTATTATTAAGAAAAATGTGGAAGGCTTGTATTAACCGTAAAACTTTTAAAATACGTGAGAAATACAAGTAAGAAAACTTCGTCTATGAATTACACCTCAAAATAATTTGGATAAATACATTTAAAGTAAGTAAATTATAAAAATAACTCGTAAATTGCTAAAGACCCGATCCAACAAATTTGACTCGAAACTTCTTCCAATTGGTTCCTTACGGAAGCCTAAAATCTTCTTTCTACATGATATGTCTGCAAATCCCAAGAACATACGTGAGTAAAACCTAGTGACAATAGTGTTTGATAAAAGGCGTCATTTACCATGCACAACATAAATATAAATAAGTTTATGTGGCACAAATCCATCCATTAATTTAAAGTGTGATGTGACTTTTTGTTTTTTAAATAATAAATCAAGAATGATTAAAAGGGTTGTGCACAAGTATACAAGCTTTTACTTGTGTATCATAAATGAAACCTTGATAAAAAAAGCATTTGAACACCGACATATCGGTCATAAATCAGGTGAAAGTTATGGAAAGCATTCCATTTATTTTTCTAATAAACTTAAACATTCATATAGCATTCGCATTCATATATTGCAGTGTTATCAAGAACATAACTTGGTATCCACCCATTTCCTGTGACCATAAAAATATAATTCCTATCCTTTAATCTTATCTTTTCATTTGTCAGTCATTTCACGTTTTTTGTCTTGCTAGAGCTCGTAGCATGTGAGAGCGTCCTCCCCTAGTTTTCTGTCTTGGGAATATTTACATACAGTCAAATAGTCCATTTCATTTATTCGTTTATTTAACTCATTTACATTCATTTCCGGTTTGTAAGAGTCTTTAACAATTCACAACAATAAATAATGATGCATAAAAATCAACAACGATTTCTCACACTTCATAAAGAGGTTCCATACAAATGCAACATGATTAAGAGTCCCAAAATATTTAAGGAAACATTTAACAATTATTTACACATGACGCACAACAATCATGCACAACATATTTTTATATTGGGTCTTGATATATAGTGCTCTAAGGGCACTAGTTAAGGTTACTAGAAGTAGAAAAGTAATCATAAGAGCACATCATTCCGTCTCTCGGGAATATAAAAAACTACATATTCCAATATATTTTTACTATATTTGGGTTCTTAAATAGTACCCTTAGGGTACTAAATATCATTTTCCTTTTATATTAAAATGCATAGAAATAATAAACACCCAAGGAGTTTTACATTAATGGAATTCCTATTGTCACCTGGTAAGAGACGATGCAACTTGCTTTCACAAACCGTCTCTCATCCACGAACAAGAACATATCCTCTCTTTTTCTTCTATTCCTTATTCTTTTTATCTCTTTAATATGAACTTTCGTTGTCATTCTCTCTCTTTCTCATGGTTTAATGTTTCTCCCTTTCTTTTTTGTTTAACGACACAATGTGATATTTGGAGAGCAAAACTTAAATTGGTTATATATAGGGCTTGTTTGAAACAGTTTTGATTTTTACTTTTTAAAAATTGTATTATAAAACAGTTTTCAGAAACCGTTTTTAAAAAAAGTGAGAGAAATTTTCAATACAAATTTGTGTGTAAATTCAAAAAACTGAAAATTGAAAATCAAAACATGTTTTAGATGTTTTTATATTTTGGTTTTTAAATACTGAAAAAAAAATGGTTCTCGAAAACTGTTTTTGAAAACTCGACTACCAAACGGGTTTTTAAGTTTTCTGTTTTTAAAAACAGAAAACTGTTTTCAAAAAGAGAAATCAAACAAGCCCATAGACTTCATTTGGTCTATTGTACTATCGTCTAACTCGTCTCTCTTATGCCCTTATCATAATTCCTAGTCATTATCTTTTATTACTAAATTAATAAATAAATTAAATAGATCAGTGGTCATCACTAATTACTATGCATTTAATTTAAGTTTTCCTTCTATTTTATAGACTTATCAATTTGTTACTAAAAAAATGATTTATTACTATACATAATCAAATCTAACTACAAACTATTTCTAAGATTAACTTAGATATATTTTCCTCTCATTCTTATCTCAAACGTAAATTCAAACCTTAACAATTTTCATGCCATTTCAAATACCTCTAACCATTTGATTATATCTTAAACTCTTTTTTTTTTAAATTTTATTATCTAAAAATCATAACTATCTACTTTTTCAATCTCCACAATCATACATTCATCTCAATTAAAGGAATTAAGGAATATCATAAATAACTATAATCCCTCTCATATTCTAACTATTTAATAATCATCTATTTCTTAATTACTACCCTCATTTAGTTAAATTCTTATTAGCCAATTAAATCATCAAGTTAATATTATTGTTAACCATGCCAATTGCCAAATTTTTGGGGTGTTACAAGTACATGGTTCAATCCCTAGTGTTGTAACTTCCTTATAAACAAAAAAAATCATAATTTTATCTGTAAATAAACTCATTTTTAATAAGACCTTATTACATAAATGCTTAATTAAGTTCTTTTTCCAAACACAATTACATTATGTGCCAGTTTGGTGACCATGATAAGGAGCTCAAGATAGGATAACTTCATATCATATTCTCTTAGTACAAATAGTTATCTT
This sequence comes from Cyamopsis tetragonoloba, assembly GCA_037177725.1. Taxonomy (NCBI): domain Eukaryota; kingdom Viridiplantae; phylum Streptophyta; class Magnoliopsida; order Fabales; family Fabaceae; genus Cyamopsis; species Cyamopsis tetragonoloba. The sequence goes on from CM074122.1 coordinate 23,570,077, forward strand.
GAGGAGGAGTCGAGTAAGAGACAGACAAAATAGGATAAGAATTTTATTTCCTATTTTATCCTCACTTACAATACATTTTTCTAAAATTAACATTTAATAATAATAATTATTATTATTATAACAACAACAATAATAATAATAATATCCATTTTAATATCTCATAGAGACACTAAACACTAGACATGATAAGTGTTTATTCGAGTTTATCTAACTTATATTCTAGCTCTTATCCAATACTCTTATCCTATCCATCTTCATTTTGTCCATCAAACGAGTCTTACAAATAAAAACGAGTAAGAATTTCTTATTTTCTTTGAATATACATTGAGCAATCAAAATTATTAACAAAAGTACTTTTTACTATTTCAACTTAAAAAAACAAACATGTCCATTATAGTTATTCTTATTTCTGAAAAAAAAAATCTTGTAAAAAGATTTCATTTTTTTTGTAACATAAAATCTTGTAAAAATATTTCTTTGAAATCAGAATTTGTTCAAAAGATTACGCATTAGCCATTAGGCAATGGGTAGTTATTGGCAATGTTAAGAAAACCGGACCGGTCATCAAACCGGTGAAGGCACTGGTTTAATGTTCAATTAAATATATTAAAATTTATTATTATAATGTTTTATAAAATTATTTAGCATAAAAAATATATAAGTAATGTATAACATCAAAATTAACATAATCTTACCATTAATACATCCATAAATGAATATATATGTATGTACGGCAATGAACAACCGAGCAAATTAATCAAGGAACAATATATATACTAGAAATTGAAAGAAGAATCAATGACTTTAGGTTTGGTTTGGTTTCTAAAACACAGAGATAGAGCCACACAGAACTGCAAATGGCGGCGAGCACGAGAGAACGACGAGCAGTGGCGGCAGGGGCGTAGCGACGAGGAAGCTGGAAGCAGCAGCGTTTGGTTTGGTGTTCTTCGATAGAATGGATCAATGGAAAATGGAAGAAGGATTTAGGTTTTAAGAAGCAGCAACGGCGTCATTTTTTCTATTTGGTTCTCATTTTTTAATTTTTTTTTCAATCGTTAAATAAAAACCGGTTCAAACCCGATTTTACCCCGTTTCAGCTTGGATCGGTTCAACGCCGATTCTCCGCTAGATCGGTTTTTTGCATACGTTAGACCGCAAAGTTACCAGTTCCCGGTCCAACCGGTTAAACCAGCTGGTCCGGTCCGATTTTCTCAACATTGATTATTGATATACCTTTAATTTGTGTATAACTCATGTACAATGAATTTTATGGTTAAATATAAATAAATTTGTGGTTAGGTTAGTATATAAATTTATTAATTGTTATTTAATAATTTAATATTTTTTTTACTTTTAATCATTGGTGTATACACCTAATTTTATAGTTAAATGCAAATAAATATATGGTTAAATTAGTATATGAATTGGTTAATTATTATCTAGTAATTTAACTATATTTTTTTCACTTTTAACCATCTATAAAATAAGATTAAATTACTACGTAACAATTAACTAAATAATATACTAATTTAATCGTATATTTTTTTGGGATAGTTATATCAACCTTTCTTGAGGTTTATCTATATTACACTTATCTTCTTCAGTTTTCAAAATTATACTTACTTCCGTCAATTTTCAAAATTACACTTACTCCTTAAATTTTTACTTTCATTACAAAAGTAAAAAAATCAAATAAAAGTAATAAATGATAAAATTAATTTTTTTTTAAAAATGCAAAATATACATAGTAACACCATTATAAAAAATTAACATTAGAAATTTTGTGTAATAAAAGTAAAAATTTTAATGTGATAAATATAATTTTAAAAATTAGAGATGATAAGTATAAGTATAATAAAAGATTGTTGTAATTATTTATTTATTCTTTTTATATTTAGTCACAAAATTAATTGTAAATGAATTATATGATACAGTGTCTCTGTACAGAATATTTTCCTTAGGCAATAGGCATGCCTGAGAAGGGAGAAGGAAAGTTCGACTCTAGTCAGATTCCGCAGGAGAACCTTCTCTGACTTCTTACCACACAACTTCTTAATCCAAACCCCAAACATTTTCCCCTTCCGACGCACAAAAACCAACATTCTCCGTCTTCCCGATCCAACAAAACCGATAAATTCCTAGGGTTTTGAACCCCCAATCGAATATCGATCCCAAGTTTTCCCCAAATTAATCTCTTGCAGCTCTAGGGTTTCATCGGAGGTCGCAATTTCGATTATCCATCTCTCTTGGCCTATGCTATTGTTTTTAGGAAGAAGATGTATAGCAATTTCAAGGAACAGGCGATAGAGTACGTGAAGCAAGCGGTACAGGAAGATAATGCCGGGAACTACGCAAAAGCGTTCCCTCTGTATATGAACGCGTTAGAATACTTCAAAACGCATCTAAAATATGAGAAGAATCCCAAGATCAGGGAAGCCATCACCCAGAAATTCACCGAGTATCTGCGCCGGGCGGAGGAGATCCGGGCCGTCCTCGATGACGGTGGGCCTGGCCCAGCATCTAACGGTGGTGCTGCGGTTGCCACGCGGCCGAAGACGAAGCCCAAGGACGGTGAAGGAGATGGGGAGGATCCTGAACAGGCAAAGCTCCGTGCAGGGTTGAACTCGGCGATCGTGAGGGAGAAACCGAACGTGAAGTGGAACGACGTAGCTGGATTGGAGAGTGCCAAGCAGGCCTTGCAGGAAGCAGTTATTTTGCCTGTGAAGTTCCCACAGTTCTTCACTGGTGAGTTTTATCCGTTGCTTTATGATTGGGACGTTATTTTTTGCATAATTGGGTATTCTCTTGTGGTTAATTGAAAGTTTATTATGGTTTTTCAATATATGTTTCAGGTAAAAGGCGACCTTGGAGAGCATTTTTGTTGTATGGACCTCCCGGAACAGGTAAATCATATCTGGCCAAGGCCGTTGCAACAGAAGCTGATTCTACATTCTTCAGGTAGTTCATTCTATTCTATTATTTAAAGTAAACTTTGCATAAGAAACTATGTTTGGTGGATGAAAGTGAACAATTGCATAAATATGGAGATGATTTTTACATCCAATCATCGTCGTCATCACCATTATCGGTATTATTTTTATTGTTGACGCCATTATATTGTCATTTTCCAAGTAGCTTTATGTAATCCCTGAGCTTTTGGCCTTACTTCACTTTGTTGTTTGTGGTACGGGTCTCAGTCTAATAACAGTAAGCACAATAATAAGAGAAGAGATTCTCTCTGTATATTAATAAAATCGGCAAACGCAGCAAAAAAATATACAGTGAGAATGTTCAGAAGGAAAGAGAGTAACAAGAAATTCCAATCTCATAACATGAGGTTGGCCAAGTACAGATGAGAGAAAAGGCAGAGAAAGAGACTCAGAAAAATACACAGTGCACCCTTTTTTTTTTTCCTATTTTCTATTCATTATATTCCCTCACTCATTCTCTGCGTTGGTCCTCAATTTCCATGTCTTGAGTCTCACGTTTGCTCCGCCTCAACTTGCCCAATTCTGTTACCGCATCATTTGGAGAATGCGCCATGTGTCCATTCTCATAATGCGTTTCTGTTATGCTCCCCGATACCGTATCATACCACTTGCAAAATTAAAGGCTGATGAGATGAAATTTTTAACATGAATTTCTAGATTATGTTAGTGCATACAACAAATACTTAATTTTGAATACTTCACCTTCCAGCATATTTTAACTTCTGAATTCTTCAATTTCCAGTTTCAACTTTTGATTTCTTCACCTTCCAGCATATTTTAACTTTTGTATTCTTCACTTTCCAGCATATTTTAACTTTTGAATTCTTCACCAGTGTTTCTTCATCAGACTTGGTTTCAAAATGGATGGGTGAAAGTGAAAAGCTGGTTTCAAACCTTTTCCAAATGGCTCGTGAAAGTGCACCTTCTATCATATTTGTTGATGAAATAGATTCGCTATGTGGTCAGCGTGGAGAAGGCAATGAAAGTGAAGCTTCGAGGCGAATTAAAACTGAACTTCTGGTTCAGATGCAGGTAATGCATTTATGGTGCCATGGTCTGGATATTTTGATAAGAACAACAATTTGTTCTATTTGACATTTGAAGTGCATTATCCTGGAAGTCAGGAAGCTGGGGTGAATTCACAGTTTATTTAGCTGTGGTTTTAAATAATTTATTTAAACTTCAAATTCTTCAGAAAAATGTAATTAGTTTCTGGAGTTCATAGTCAAAGGTATTAACTCATTTAAGAAAACACTTTTCTTATGCTTTCATTTTCGTAAGTAGGTTTTCTTGGCTGTGCTTTCATGCTTTTCGCCGACTCTGACACAAATTAAAGTTTGAAGGACCTAAATGTATTGGGTGGCAGGTGCTTATAAATTCATATTATATTGTACATTTCAGTCTTTTGGTTGCCAAAAGACATATCATGCCAAGCCTTCATTTTAGACAAATCTATCATCCATTTTTTGTTATTTCTGGAGAATAGCCTCAAGCAGTTGAAAGCTAATTCATGTTCTGCTCCTTATTCTTATGAATAGTTTTGGTTTTCTATGTTTAATTGTGCAACATCTGAAATATCTTGATCTTTATTGAAAGTTATTAATTTATTATTTTATTTATTTCCTTGAATCTGCCATCTAGAGCCATCTAAAACAAATGTGTTATTTTTTTTTCCCTTGATGGAATATCTGGTAAATACCCAAAAACCACCCGAAGCAAAAAATAGTTGTATCACTTAATAGTGAATACTGTTAAAAACAGAAATGAATTACCGAAGGTAATGAAACTCCTACTCCCCCTCACTATCCGGAGCCTAAGACTTACAGAGATGAAATTCTCTGCTCAAGGTACAGTTGAAAAATGCATAAACATCAGAATGATCATTACCTTTTCCCTTCCAACCTCATTAGTCATCTCCCCAAGAAGAGACTACCATTCTCAGTGTCAATAATTTGCCTAACCAGCAAATGCTCTCAGACTCCTTCCATTTTGTCCTTTTTTTTTTTAATCTCTTTTAGTGTGTACGCCTTCCAGATTCTGGACCTCTAGTCTTGCCCATTAAATAGCTGGCCTTGGATTTCCCCAATAGTTCCTTTTGTAACATCATCAGGCCCTACAATATCTACAAAGTACTCCCTCTGTTTTATATTATGAGGTCCTCTTAAGACAATTATGCAGGTTAAGTAAACATGTAATATGATTAGTTAATGTATTGGTTTTCAAAAAATGTATACAATCTTCCAAAACTATCCTTATTCTGTTTCATGATTGCATTAATTGCATTCCACCATCACTTTAAAAAAAGCTAATTAATTGTAAAGTGTAGACATGGAAAAAAATAATAAATGCTCCTAGAAACTTGTATGGGGTCTTATATTATGAAACACTAGAGATGTCAGAAAAAGGGTCTTATAATATGAAATAGAGGGAGTATGTTGTTATATCTTCACGTGTATTGTTGTATCAATTAGCCATGTATCTGAAGAAGCAATCTTCTAGTTGTTTCTTTCGGTCAGTGGCCTTGTGTAAGTAAGCAGCCTTGGGCTCGTATTATTTATACTAAATTAGTACTGCCTCCGATCCTATATATAAGAAACATAAGACTAATTTCATTTTCACAAAGACCATTCAAACATATTTAATGATTTTTTTCAATTAATAAAGTGATGAATTTGAATTTTATTCCTAATGTTCCCATGTAATTAATGTAATCCACTAACATTGAAATATGTAAATTGCTCACAATAAATTGAGGGTAAAAAAAAACTTTTACCTTTTTCTTATCAATTAATACACCTAGAAAATGTACTATGTTTCTTATAATTAGGAAAAAAAACATTTTTTTTCTTATTAATAGGATCGGATATAGTATAATATTTCTCACTAGGTGTGGTCTGCTACATAGATCATGCAATGCCATAATGTTCAGCCCTTTTCCTCCCCCTGCCCCCTGTAATTCATATTATTGTGCATTCTTATATTTTACTAATTAAGAAGAGCCAAAGTTTCCCACAGCTATGGTGCCAGCTCACTTTTTTTTTTTTTTTTTTGTTTTTATTTCCAATCATAATGTAGGGTATCCACTTTACATTGTAGGGTGTAGGACACAATGATCAGAAAGTTCTTGTTCTTGCTGCAACAAACACACCTTATGCTTTAGATCAGGTAAGACAAATAGTTCCGTTCATTGGTTCTCATATTGAATCAATGAGATACTTTTGCGATTAATCGACTTGTAACTGTAGGCAATAAGACGGCGTTTCGATAAGCGTATTTACATTCCACTACCAGATTTGAAGTCTCGCCAACACATGTTCAAGGCAAGATATATGTGATGATATTGAATGATTGGTCTTATTGGCTATGTGAACCTAACAAATTGGCCTACTGTGTTTTTTTTTTTTTCTGGCTTGATAAACTGAACAGGTACATCTAGGGGATACTCCCCATAACTTGACTGAAGGTGATTTTGAACACCTGGCTTGCAAGACGGAGGGTTTTTCAGGTTCAGATATATCCGTCTGTGTAAGTTTTATTTCTGTATGGAATACAGGGTTACAATTATCATTTTATTTAGATAAGATTCAAGTTGAAGGTATTAGAGCGTGTTTGGATTAGCGGTTAAAAATATATTATTTCAAAAATCGAGTATGTGTATAATTTATTATTGTTGTAATTGAGTTTAACATAATCAGTATTTGTTTGAGTATGTTGAAAAGTAATTTTGAAGATAATCTTTTATGTTTGGATGGAATAAATTTTTTTTACAGTAGAAAGTTGAATGGTAGAAGAACAAAGTCTATGTTTGGAAGAGCTTATGCGCAACTTATGAAAATAGCTTATAGGTCTCCATAAGCTTTTTCCAGCTTATTTTCATAAGCTCCCTAGAATAGCTTATCAGAATAAGTTGTTTTTAGTTTATTCAATTAAGTTTCATAATTTAATAAACTCATTTTCAATAAGAGCTTATTATATAAGTGCTTAATTAAATTGGTTTTCAAACACACTCTAAAGCAAAAAGCTTTAATAAAAATGTTCCAAATTCTAGCTTACTTAGAAAAAGTCTTTTTGGTAGTTATAACAAAATAAAAAAATTAATCAGTTCAACTAACAACTTTTTTTTTTTTTAATCAAGAGATTTTCTTGTTTCCAAACATGCTCTTACTGTTTGTATCTTTTCTACAGGTCAAGGATGTTTTATTTGAACCTGTTCGCAAAACCCAAGATGCCATGTTTTTCTTTAAAAGTCCTGAGGGCATGTGGATCCCATGTGGACCAAAGCAGCAGGGTGCAGTACAGACTACAATGCAGGAGCTTGCTGCAGGAGGACTTGCTTCTCAGGTATTCAAGATGCTTCAGATTTTGATGACAGTAAGGCCATAGGCCAAATTTTTCTAAATGATAATGGGAGAATAATATTTTTTTTATGCTCTTGTTTGCTATGCAGATCCTTCCACCACCCATATCAAGAACAGATTTTGACAAGGTACTCGCAAGACAAAGGCCTACAGTAAGCAAAGCTGACCTTGATGTTCATGAGAGATTCACAAAGGAGTTTGGAGAGGAAGGTTGATTTCGATGGAATTTTACTTGGATGATCCACTCGTTTCTAACTTGCTGTTATAAAATTGGTAATTTACTGAGCTATTGGATCAAGTGAAATGCATCATTTAATTACGAGGGATGTGTATTCCCCTCTTGTACGGTAGTGGATTTATAAAGTCGATACTCATTTTGCTTCTCTTCAATTATGTATAAGAACAGAATCAGAAATGATCAAAAGAATAACTTGTTTGTGATGCTGGCTGCTTATATTATTCTGCATTGAGTTTCACTTGTGGTAGGTTTGAGTGCTTTTCAGTCATTTGCAAGAATTTGAGCTCATGTGCTCATCCAAACTGGTTTCATTTTTAAAGATGCCCGTTTGGTTGTTAACATATTGTTCAACCAAAATGCAATTAATATGTAATTTAAATTGCTCCGAAAATGGGTATGAATTGTCTAAAACTTGGTTTAGATCTTTGAAGAAGTGTTTGGAAATGTCAAATTTAATTAGGTGAGAGAAGAAGTAGGCCCTTGCTGGATGATGACAGAAACCATTGGAGTGCAGAGACGGCATTTCACGCCAGTTGATGACATGAAGAAGTGACATGTAGTTGCTGCTAATTTGTGTACAACCAGTTGAAGGTCCAATTCCAAATGTTGAAGAGAGTTGATCTTGCCATTTAGACATGTAAGAAAATCAACTACCCAAGAAGGATTTAGCCATGCTTCTCGTTATGCAGCTATAATATTCATGTTTGTTAGCAGAGTCAACCATTTTAGCTACTTTGATATGTGACCCTGAATTAGTGTTTTTTTATTTTTTTCTATGTTTGAAATGTAGTGTAGCCTTTTGTAAGTAAGTGTTTATTGGACAAAACTATTTGTAGGGCATGCTTTGGTGGATTCACCATACAAAACGTTCGTTCTGTAATTAGTTTCTGTTTGAAAACAATAGCCAGTTACCGTTTGAAGAAATTCAAACGCTTAAAAATTAGTTATTGGGCCAAATTTGAACTCTTACAGTTTGTAAACAGTATATAGTTACCAAACAAAATAAAAGTGTTATTTTTCTAAGGATTCTGTGGTGCCAAAAGTGACACCCATGTCTGATATGTGGTCATAACACTTTTGTTCAGATGGGAAAGACCCTTGCTTCTTTGAATTTTTAAATACTAGATATAAAATTAATTTTAAATTACGAGTAGTTTATATGAGTTTTACATGCACTTTCTCCGTGTTCCTTTTGTATTAATATAACACATTATTAAAAAATGACATTCTCTCATATTATTTATTTATTTTAGTGATGTATCAATTTCTTTTATTTGTATGAAGCGAGAAATGAGACACCATCATGAGACATGTATTTTGAGAGTCACAATTAGAGATTACGGTGAGACATGTGGGTTTAATTCGATTTATCATCTTTATCTTTGTTAAACAGCTTTGGGCTTTGAATGCATGATCTAATTTCAATATAAATAATATTTCAGTGGTGGGTACCCTTGAAAGAGACTAAAAAATAACCAATAGAAATAACATGTTAACTCTTTTTAAATTAGTTGTGTATAAAAATTTTATTATCTTTTTAGAAGAAACAAAAAAATGTATATTTCTTTTTAGTATATATCAAAATTAAATTTTGTTTTCTACATTTCTATTTTGTTTTTTAAATTCACTTTTGATACGTTATATCTATTTAAATGTTACGTCATATTTTTCATAAATCATTTTTAATTTTAATAAAAGTAAACTTAAACAACAAAAATGAATAGATGTTTTAAGAATAAAAAAATGCTATGTTCTATGAATTTTATTTGCACGAAAAAGTTACGAAAGTTGTGTAACCATCACAACCATGATTTATTGACCCTTCTCTTAATTATATTATGCTACTGATTTAATCAAGTAGTCACCAAGTAGTCACTCATGTAGGGTCACCTGTATGACATAACATTACTCTTAAGAATAATAGTTCTAAATTATTCATAATGATACTAACATATTACGAAATTTTAAAAATTAAAAGGCCAAATAAAAAAAATGTTGAGAATTTGAGTTTTTTGGTTTATTATGTGGCTTAATGTTAAATGTGGAAGAAGTATGACTTATGTTTTGACTTTTGTATATTACTAATAAGAAACCTATTAATTTAAGTAATTAAACTTGTAATCCATGTTAAATATTGTTGTTATATACCAATTTAAAATTAAATTATAATAAAAACCTTACGAGAGAAAAAAAACACATAGTTCATTTTATATAATAATTTTTTGAACAAAACTAATCATGATTCATTTTGATGAATTAAATTAAAGAAGAAAATAGTTTAGGTAAACATAAAAATGTTTTAATATTTATATGTTATTTCAAAAGTTATGATATTAAATATATAAATTAAGAAATACGAAAAAACATATATAAAGTAGTTGTTTAGAAAAATTAATTTTACTAAAATCTTATATTAAGAGACATTTTGTTGATTATAAGTGAAAAAACACAGTTTATATTGTAGAATAATATTCATAACAAAAATGATTATAATTCATTTCATGAATTAAATTGAAGAATTAATTTTAGGTAAACATAGAAAATTGTTTTGCTTTTAGATATATATGATATTAAAATAATATAAATTAGTTGTTTAAAAAGAAAATTAACTTTGCCAAAATATTTTATTAAGAGATAGTTTGTTTATTATTTTTCATAACGAAGATAGTTTATAGTTCAGATGTTCATAATCCAATCATCTTATTGTGTATTAAATTCTTAAATGTTGTTTCATTCCCTGTTACTTTGACTTTAATTGATAGCTTATGAAGAATATTAAACATAGAGATATTTATAGTAACTTTGATATGTATGATTTTGATCCAGCCTTACAACAAAATCGTCCATTAGCGTCGGCCAGAAAGAGGCCGCTGCTAATTAGCGGTGGTCTAACTGCCGCTACTCTACACCCCATTGTGGGGCCGACGCTAATTAGTGGCGGCTTTAACCCACGCTATGATTTATGTCCCTCGTAGGTTAGCGTCGGTTGTTTCCCATGCTAGTTAGCGTTGGTCAAACATTGACGCTACAAATTATAGTGGTAGCGATGGCATAGGCCGACTCTAATATTATGCCTCTGTAGCGTTGGCTTTAGCCGATGCTAATGTGGAGTTTTTTTTTATTTTTTTATACTATTATATTAATACTATTAAAAATCACTTATAGATTCAAAATCAAAGTATAACAAATCATAATATATAAAAATAGAATATATAGAAAGCAGTATAAATAAATGTATACAAAGTAACGATAATGAATAAATTGAAAAATTCAAATAGTACATAAAGTCAAAAACATAAAAAGAAAAAGTAATCTTAGTCATAATCCTCCTCCTCGTCATAGTCCTGATGGACCAGGAGAGAGCTAGATGCAGGAGGCCTCTAGGACTCAATCGCTGAAAGTCGAGCCAACACCAGAGCCATATCCTCCTGATTCTTCCGATGTATCTCCTCCATCTCCTCCATGTCCTGCCGATGCTGTTGGCACATCTCCTCGATCATGGCCTCCTGATGCTGACGCAATTCCTCCATCTGCTGGTGGAGCCTCTACGTATCTGCACTAGAGGAGGAGGTGGGGCGTCCACACATGGACTCCTGAGTGTAGAAGGAGGTGGCCCCGCTCCTAACTTGGCTAGCTAGGGTCCACACCCATAAACACGACCCCGCGACTTGCCCCCGACACTGTCAACCCAAGTGGAAGTCTTCGTCGCGTTGTCGGCCACGTGAGTCTCATTGGGCGATGCTTCTTCAGGCTGGGACTCAATCTCGCGTATCCGCCACTGGCCGCTACTAACGCCCCTCATTAATAACGCGCCATATTTTCAAAGTTAGCATCGGTTAGGCCGACACTAAGTTAATTTTCCCACCAAACTTAGCGGCGGACTAGGCCACCGCTAACATTAGTGTCGGCCTACCCAACGCAACTGCGCTACAATTTCATTAATTCTTAAATGTTAAGAGTTGAATGGGACTAGTGTCGGCCTTTCTGCCGCTATTAGCATTGGTGTCGCAGCCGACGCTACACTATGGCCGCTAGTAGTGTAGGGTGTGTGTAGTTATATACATATTACTGTTCTCATTGTTAAAGTGCAATAGAAATTTTAATTTGTAATAGGTTTTTAGTTATATTCTAGATGTATTATAATATTTAGTAAATAACTTAAATATTGAAAATGGTATTCAAATTTACTTAAAATGTTAAATTTTAAGTGGTTTGAAACATGTTAAATTGTAAAATATTAATTTATTCATTAAATGATTTAATTATTTTTTTCACAATTTTAAAGAAAAATATTTATAATATATCTAATTGAATTCTAAAAAAATAATTTGGAAAATTTTAAAATGCTAATTAACATTGATTTATATGTATTACTTGAAAATACACATGTGTTATCGAATATAATTAAATTTTTATACATTAAGTATATATAAGTTTCAGTTGTAATATTATTATTGTTAACTATTTTAGTTATAATTATTATTAATATTATAAAAATATTTATTGAAAATACATGTTTAGATATAGGTGGTAGCAAATTATTTGAAGAGATAATTGATTAATTTTGACAGGATAAAAGAATAGTGAATTCTAAAGTGTTATGATTATAAGTTGTGCCACATAGATAAAAAAATTTATGTGACAAAATGACATAAAATAATGTATTTTATGTGTCAAATTTATAGCTTTAGGTTCAGCTTTAATATATACTAGAGTGTGACCTGCACGTTGCGTGGATATAAGAAGAAACATATAACATATTATGTTATTTAAAAAATAATTAAATTAAATATTAATTTACAAAAAATATAAATAATTTATGTAAGTAAATATATAATTTATGTAAAATATTTGTGTAAAATAAAAGTGTTACATAACAATTTAAAATAAAAATTATAATAAAAACTTTATAAGCCAATTTTTTTTTTTATTATTTAGATACATTTGTCTGCATTAAAAAATAAAACTAATAATAGTTGATTTCGATGAATTAAATTGAAAAAGAAAATGGATTTAGACAAATGAAAAAGGTACTATTTATAATATTATATAATATTAAAATAGTTAAGCTGAGTTGAGAAATATACTGGAGATGTTGATTATCTTTTAGAATGAATATATTTCATAGCCGCATAACTCAAACTTTGATAATTTAATCCTATTGTTATTATTGAGTTTTTGAATGTTATGGTATTTCGTGTTAATTTGGCTTTAATAATAGGTTTTTTTAAAAATATAAAATATAGAAAAAGTAATGTCAATTTAGAGGTGTATGTATAATCTAGATTATAGAATATCTATTTAGACATGTATTAAATTAAATAATGGTAAATAAATTATAGTTTCTGCTAAAGAGTAATTAACATTTTAAATTCGTAATAATTTTAATTTATATTATAAATAGATTATAAATTCTAAATTTGACCATGAATGTGATGAATAAATAATATAAAGATGAATATATATAGTAAATAATGTAATGATTGATACTGTACTCAAATAATGTAATTTATTAAAATAGTAAATATTAAGTAATATAAAATTTGTTTGGTTGAATATCAAATATTTTTTTCATTTAACAATTTAATTATTTTTTCTTAATTTTTTTTCTAGAAATTATAATAAAATTTTAAAATAATAATTTAAGAAGTTTAATTATGTAAATTATCATTAATTTAATTGACAATATATATTAAGAAATGTAAGTAATTTAACTCTAAGGGTTGGCTTAGCGGTGTAAGGTCCTGCTAAATTCATAGGAGGGACGATCCACGGCGGGAGCTCCCGTGTTCGAATTCCATCCATGCCAAATTTCCGGAGGTCCCGTGTTCGAATTCTATCCATGCCAAATTCCACGCAACACAAACGAGATTAGTCGAAAACCCGTGGTTATAACAAAAGAGCAAATGTAAGTAGTTTGATTTAATATAATATAATTTTTTTATCATTTAATAATTTAATTAGTTTTTTCTTAGTTTTTTTTTTGAAAAAAATTATAATAAAATTTTAAAATACTAATTTAAGAAGTTCAATTATTTAAATAATCATTAATTTAATTGACAATATATATATATATATTAACAAATAATCATTAATTTATAATATTTTAACTATTATTTTTATGTTGAATTTTCTTGAGTTAAATTATTAATTTGGATTCAAAGAAGTGATTATTTGTGGTGAGAGAGAAAAGAGAAAAGTAAGTTGTAGTGAAATATGATAGTGTGATTGAGTTGTGTCAAGTGTGTAAAAATGCTTGTGACAACTTGCTACGAAACAGTACGATGATGTGTCAATTTTCCAACTTTTACTTCTCTTTTAATATATTACTAGAATGTGACCCGCGCGGTCATATGAAGAAATCTATATAAGTATATTGTTAATTGATTATTAAATAGAAAATTAATTTACGATGTTGTGAATAATTTATTAGGTAAATAAACTTGAAATTAATGTCAAATAGAATGTTTACATGATAATTTAATATGAAATTGTAATAAAAACGGAAAAAAAAACATATCGCTTATTTTATAGATTAATTTTTCAAACAAAACTAATTATAATTTATTTTCATGAATGAAATTGAAGAAGAAAATAATTTAGGTGAACATGAAAAAATATTTTAATTGTTACATGTTATTTTTAAAAAATAATATAAATGAAGAAATATGAAAAACACATAAATTAATCATTAATCTTAGTAAAATTTTGGAAAACAAAATTGGTTTTGCTAAAATCATTTATTAAGAGATAGATTGTTATTAAAGTTTTAAATAAAGATATTTCGCTAGCCTAACAACTCAAATATTGATCATCTAATTAATTCTTGTGTATTAAGTTCTTAAAAGTTGTGTCATTTTAGGTTACTTTGTTTTGATTGATAGTTTTATGAAGAAAATTAAATATAAAGATAATCGTGTTAATTTTAATATGTGTGATTTTGATGAAAAATGTGTCTAATTATATACATATTATTTCGTTGTTAATGTGTAATAGAAATTCATTTTAAAATAAGTTAGCAGTTATTTTTTAAATAAATTATAATATGTAATAATTGATTTAAATGTTTTAAAATGGTAATAAAATTTATTTAAAATATTTAATTTGAAGTGCTTTAAAAATTATTATGTTAAAATATAAAATCTTTTTTAATCTTTAAATTATTTAATTACTTTTTCTTTTTCTAATTCAAAGAGAAATATTTATAATCTTAATAACTGAATTTTAAATATAATAGTTTTAGAAAACTTAAAATGCTAATTAACATTTACATACGTGTTATACTTTTTTTTTGGGTGAACCATGGGTATCTCTGGCCGATAGCCGAAGACTAATCTCCTAGAGGCGTAGAGATCACCAAAGTGAGCTTTACCTTTCCTCACAATCTAATTAAACTTTTATAGATGAGTTACATTTAAATGTTAGTTATAATTATTACCAATATTGTAAAAATATTTATTGAGAATGCATGTTTAGGACTTTAGATAGAAGGAGGTATTAAATGAAATAAATGACTAAATAGAAGATCGTGTTTATGTTGTATCACATAAATAAAAAGGTTTAGATAGTAAATTAAAATGATATAAAAGGAGATATCCTATGTGTCAGTTTTGAATTCTTTTTTAATATATATAATAATAGATTATATAGATATATATAGACTGGAAACCCTTATCATTTGCCAATAATATAGATTTGAGTGATAATACAAGTATGAATATAATGATTGCCGCTTATGAATCTTCCAAATGCTGCTAGTTCCTTGCATACATATCAATCTCATGTCGTTTTCTAAATTTCATTTTTGTTTTCCAGAGAATCCCAAACGTACGCTAAGTTATAAGCAGAAACATATAAAGCCGGCAACTGATTTTTTTAATACCCTTATACTATATACAACTTAAGTTCGTTTTGGCTTTAAAACTCGAATCACCTACCATAAAAGAGTCACCATTTCCACATTTATCTTTGTGTTCTCGTCTGTTTTTGCATATCATGGGGTTTGCCAAATTTTCAAGTCTTCTAATTATTCTGTTTATTGAATATACTTTGGTGAATGCATCCACCCCAAAGGTAAGAAATAGAGTTATTGATCAAGTTTTTTCATGCATGTATCTACAGCCTAGAGCACATTTTGATTTTTCTATATATCAAAACTAGTGAATTATCAGATTTAAAACAAGTAAAATATAAAAAATACTAGCATCCCTTAATTAACTAGTTGTTTATAACAAAACTAACTATGGGATTTGCCTTGACACAGCATTATATAGTTTACATGGGAGATCATTCACACCCCAATTCAGAATCTGTAATCAGAGCAAACCATGAGATATTAGCTTCAGTCACTGGAAGGTATATATGGCACTCAATTTAAGACAAAATTCATGGAATAAATTATTATAACTATAATTTTATTGATGTTTAGTATAATTTGGGTTTGAGACTAATTCACTTTCAAAAAGCTAGCTTATAGGAAGATGATTGTCACACTGCTTATATACTTTATGGTGGCTCTCTTTCTAGTCGATGTGAGATTTCATCTTAACACACCCCTCACGCCCAGGGCTGAACATCTGGTGTGTGAAGTTTGCAGGACTTCCATCTGCGGGTGGCCCACGACTAAAGTTAGTTTACAAAAGGAGATTTGCTACACAATTTATATATAACTTGAAGTTTGATTTATGTGTGTGAACCATAGTTATTAGTATCTTAGGATACAAGCAATTCGTATCTTGATACCATACAAAAATAGTGCTTGGCTATACGTATAGCAAGTTGTATATTTTTTGTTCTGAAACTTACTTGAATCTTACAATAGATAGCTTGAATCCCATAAATTTCAATTTATCAACGATTCAAAAGATACAACATAACAAGATTTTCATCTATGAAAAAATGATTTTTGAGCTTTTTATGCAAATCATTTTACTATTATGAATTATAACTTCGAATGATTTTTGATTTAAGTATTTATTTTAGTTTATGTTTCAATTTATTGGTTATTCATTGTGCTTTTGACTTTTAAATTATAGTATTTTATATTGATCTTATATTTTACTATACATAAAACAATACGATTTAAGAAAGTTAATCTTAAATTTACTATTAAGAAAGTTGATCTTTCCATACGATTCACAATTTGATAACGATGGTGTGAACATTTAGAACAGAATTAACTCTGACTAATTAATCTTCCTTATGATCTCTTTTTCATTTTTCAGTCTCAGTGAAGCAAAGACAGCAGCACTCCACCATTACAGCAAAAGCTTTCGAGGCTTCTCGGCCATGATTACACCGGAGCAAGCTACTCAACTTGCAGGTGTTGTATTGTATTCTAGTATCATTTCTTTCTAAATGAAACCTCATAATCATTTGTTCTGTTTTCTGTGATGGAATATTTGGATTATGTTTCAGAACATAATTCAGTTGTGTCTGTGTTTGAGAGCAAGATGAATAAGCTTCACACAACACATTCTTGGGATTTTCTTGGATTAGACTCTGCCTACAAGAGCAACCAGATAGCATTGGATTCTACATCAAATGTAATTGTTGGTGTCATTGACTCTGGTACTTACTTTCTTTGATGCTCTCTTTTTTTCTCATTCTTTCATTTGGATCGCGATGGCCGATTTAACATTGGTTTTTCAGGAGTGTGGCCGGAATCCGAAAGCTTCACCGATTATGGATTAGGTCCTGTGCCTGAGAAATTCAAGGGAGAGTGTGTTACTGGTGAAAATTTCACACTAGCCAATTGCAACAGGTAAGAACACATTTTGTAGTCCAAAGTCCACCATATACTAGTTTTTTAGATTGGTGAGCAAAGTTTATAATTGAAGTAAATTGTGAACTTGAAGCTTACTCATGGTATGATTTAGAAATTTAAGGAGAGTTCACTGGTGATAATATTTTGAGAAAATTACAGTAATCACTCTTGACGTTTGCGTACATTATAAAACTCGGCATGTTTTTAAAATTATACTGATCTCTCCTAGATTTGGTAACGTCTGTAAATTTCAAAGGAGATCGGTGTAAAAAAAATAAACATACATAAGAAAAGGTTGGTGTAACAAAAAAACAAATCTCATGCAAAATAAATGTAATATGTGTAAATATGTTGTAATTTGCATGAACTTTAAGGAAAAATGCCGTAATTTCTCTTAATTTTTTACTAGCAACTTACAACAAATTAAAAAGACATTTTGGAATTCGAATCCAATGATCATGATAGAATGACTTTTATGATTGATGAAGTTAAACAAAATATTTAAATATCAGCAAATAAAGAATGAACTTGAAGGTTACCCATGGTGGAGTAATTCTTATATGCATGCAAACATAGTAGTTGAGCACAAACTTATATCTTATTCTCAAATACAATAAATAAGAAACTCATAGTAATATTAAAATAATAATGATATAAATTTTAAAGTAAAGTTTATTATTATTTTAACACTTCTTTAAACTTTTGATTGGTTGTGTCTATAAACACTGTACTCCTATAATAATTGCACCTCATATATAGTTCGTCATAGAAACATACTATCTTCGTTCTTATATATAAACACCTACAATAAATAAATAATAAGTGAATAAGAAACCTTTGAACAAAACCCAGCATGTCATCTCATATGGATTTTGACATCTCAGGAAAATCATTGGAGCCAGGTTCTATTCAAGAGGCTTTGAAGCAGAAACCGGTCCTCTGGAAGATGTTGTGAACCAGATCTTCTTCCGGTCAGCGCGAGACAGCGACGGCCACGGAACACACACTGCTTCCACAATTGCAGGATCCTCTGTTGCTAACACAAGCTTATTTGGCATTGCCAAAGGAACTGCAAGAGGTGGAGCTCCAAGTGCCAGACTAGCAATCTACAAAGCTTGCTGGTTTGACTTTTGCAGCGACGCCGACGTTCTTTTGGCTATGGATGATGCCATTCATGATGGTGTTGACATAATTTCTCTTTCCCTTGGCCCTGATCCTCCTCAGCCAAGTTACTTTGAGAATGCAATCAGTGTTGGTGCATTCCATGCTTTTCAGAAGGGAGTTCTTGTTTCTGCTTCGGCTGGAAACTCGGTTTTCCCGGGAACTGCTTGCAATGTTGCTCCTTGGATCCTCACTGTTGCTGCTAGCACACTAGATAGGGAGTTCAGCTCTAATGTCTTCCTTGGTAATTCAAAAGTTTTGAAGGTAATGTCAATAACACAAATCATCATTTTTGAATATATGGGCTGTTTGCTTTGCATTTTCATTTTCTGCTTTCAGCTTTTTCAGTTTTTCCTTTGTAAAATTTCAGAAAACAGAAGAAACAG
Source organism: Cyamopsis tetragonoloba (assembly GCA_037177725.1). Taxonomy (NCBI): domain Eukaryota; kingdom Viridiplantae; phylum Streptophyta; class Magnoliopsida; order Fabales; family Fabaceae; genus Cyamopsis; species Cyamopsis tetragonoloba. The sequence goes on from CM074122.1 coordinate 23,588,976, forward strand.
AAAATGAAAACAAGAAATAAAAATGCAAACCAAACGATCCCTGATCTTCTGAAAAGGTAGATCAAAAGAGAGGGTTACCTAAGACCTTATAAAAATTATCATAACTCTCGTCTTAGGCAATGTAAGACTTTTTCTCCCAATAAAATGAATGTAATGCATATATAAGTTATCTTACATAGATACAGACAGGAGTTTTGGGTACTATATTCTATCTGAATATCGTAATTTTTTGAGAAAATTAAGGTACCCAAATATATTAAGTAAAATATTTTTAGAAAATGTAACCATGATTTTACATATAATATTAATTGATTTATAATGGAAATACTTTAAAATAAGGTAATTTTACATAAAATAAAATTATGAAGTACTAAAAATATTACATAAGGTAATTTTACACAAATGAAAATTATAAGAATACAGTACTTGTACATTGACAATTTTGAAGTGTCCGTGCATCATAGTGTATCATTATCAGTGAATTAAGACAGGTTTATTTGCCTTCAGGGTTCTTCTTTGAATCCAATTAAAATGGAGCAATGGCATGGTTTGATATATGCAAGTGCTGCTGCAGCTGCTGGAGTTTCAGCCACAAATGCAAGGTATCTTCTGCACTAGATGATAGCTAAGCACAAAGTTTAGTTTAGATACATGTTTCTTAACTATTTTAGGGTTGTTTGGTTTGCATTTTCAATTTCTGTTTTTATTTTTGATTTTCAGTTTGTTTTCTAGTTTTTGAAATTTTACAAAAGAAAAACAGAAAATGCTGAAAATAAAAAATCAATTTTTCCGTTATAAAATTTCAGAAAATAAAAAATAAAAACAAAAATTAAAAATGCAAACCAAACAATCCCTAAAACTTTTTACTTCTTGCTTCAGTTATGAAACTAAATGTTAATTAAGAAGGAAAAAGATAATGTAGTTATGAAAATTTGAGGGTGATGATTGCACCCTAGACATCTGGAATGTCATGTCATGATTCAATATTTTTTTAATCATTTTTATTTTGTTTCTTTTGTTACCAGCTTCTGCAAGAACAATACACTAGATTCTACCTTAATCAAGGGTAAAATTGTGATTTGCACAATTGAGAAATTCACTGATGACAGAAGAGAGAAGGCCATAATAGTAAGGGAAGGAGGGGGTGTTGGAATGATACTAATTGATCATAATGCCAAAGATGTTGGTTTTCAATTTGATATTCCAACCACTCTCATTGGTCAGGATGCAGTACAAGAGCTTGATGCATATATCAAGACTGAGAAGTGAGTTTTTCAATTTTGTTAAAAAAGAATAAAAAATTTCCAACATCAAAGTTAGTCATACTAATAATTGTGCATTAAGTTGTGCATTAAGTTACTCAGTTAGGCACGGTAAACGTAAATCCATTTCAATACAGCTAAGAGTAACATCCACGTTTAATTTGTTTTGATTTGATTTGTTTTCAAACACATACTTAGTAGTTAAAATATTAATAGGTGTTTTTTTATTACTCTAGGAATCCCATTGGTAAAATTATTCCAACAGTAACTGTTGTTGGCACCAAACCAGCACCAGAAGTGGCAGCTTTTTCTTCTATGGGGCCAAATATAATTACACCAGATATTATTAAGGCAAGTTAACACAATCTGTTTCTACTATCTACATGAATTTTAAATGTTAGCTTCTTGAATAAACTTTTTAACTAAACTTATCTGAAACTTTACTTGAGATAACTTCTCCATAAACACTTACACAGTATGACAAGAACTTTTCTATAAATCATAACTGAACACCACTTTCTATAAATAATGTACTGTCATGGAAACTATGCAGCCTGACATCACAGCACCTGGAGTGAATATTTTGGCAGCATGGTCTCCTCTTGCAACTGAAGACACAGTTGAACAAAAATCTGTGAACTATAACATCATTTCAGGAACATCAATGTCTTGTCCACATATATCAGCAGTTGCAGCAATTGTAAAATCTCAGCACCCATCTTGGAGTCCTGCAGCTATAATGTCTGCAATAATGACAACAGGTAAGTTGCTGCCAACAAAAAACTCTTCATGAATTGATGCTTGTAATAATCATCATCATCTAAGCCTTTTTCCAGCATGTGGAATAATTCTTCAATGGAATCTACACCACTTTTTCTTTTAATGTTCACATTCCTAATAATTCTAGTAACCACTCATTTATTGTAATATTCTCACTTCTCTATGACACTAAACTTACTTTGTTCTAATGTAACAGCAACAGTAATGGATAACACAGACAGTCTCATAGGAAGAGATCCAAATGGAACTCAAACCACACCATTCGACTACGGATCCGGACATGTCAACCCTGTTTCATCACTAAATCCGGGATTAGTATTCGACTTTGATTCCCAAGATGTTCTAAATTTTCTCTGCAGCAACGGCGCGAGTCCAGCGCAACTTAAGAACCTTACAGGGGACATTTCTCAGTGTCAGGAATCTCCTACACCTTCCTACAACTTCAATTACCCTTCAATTGGTGTTTCCAACTTGAATGGAAGTTTATCTGTTTACCGTACGGTTACTTACTATGGTCAGAAATTACCAACAGAGTATTATGCAAGTGTTGAAAATCCATCTGGTGTAAATGTTACAGTTACACCAGAGATTCTCAAGTTTTGGAAAAGTGGGGAGAAGTTAACTTTCAGGATTGATTTCACTCCTTTTAGGAATAGCAATGGGAATTTTGTGTTTGGTGCCTTAAAATGGAACAATGGCATTCAAAGTGTTAGGAGTCCAATTGGTGTTAATGTACTCTCCACTTAGCCTTATTACATATACACCTTTATTTATTTTTGTCAAAATTACACCTTAAGAAAATGCTTTTATATTTGTCAAAATACAAATTCTAGACCTATGAAACACTGCACCTCTTTTAACTTGAGTGTTGGACACACTTTATGTTTTGTGTTTGACGACACATGTCCGAGACCTCTATACAAGTGTTTAGTAAAAAGTTATTTTTTGTTCAGCGAGAACACTAGAAAGCCAAGACTCAGACCTCTAAACCAGTATATGTATATGGCTTGATACAAAAGAGACACTTATATATGATATAACAAAATATTTTTTTTAAAAAAATCATTTTAAAATATCAAATAAAATGTTAAAAATAATTTAAATTTTTATACAGGGACTTACTAATGTACACCTACTTGTTTTATAGAAGAAGTGGCTTAGTAAGTTATAATTGAATTTTTTAAAATACACCCAGAAGGTATAACTTGTTAATGCACTCCTTCTATATTCAATAGATGTACAATTTTCTCATTGAAATTGTAGTATGTTTATAACATTATGCCAATATCCCTATTAATGGTGTTGCATATCTGGATGTCAGAGACGTCGATCTGCCTCAACGACTGCAAGCCCGCCTTGTTCACCAGTGGGGGCGTGAATACTTGGAAGGATTCCGGCGATCAAGTTAGTAGATGCTAAGATTTTTAAGGTGAATAATGAAAGATATATACCATCATTGGGCGTGTTTCCCATTGTTTTATACGGCTTTGCTAGGGTTGGACTCCCTTTGTTGGGCCTTCGGGGATGCATCTCTGTATGGTCCATTATCCCAGAACGATGCCTTTCCCGACATGTGTGAGCCTCCAAATGATATTTGCATTCTGGTCCACAACAATTAGCAAAATTATATTTAAGTATAGTAATCTATTTTTTTATTTATTTATTTTCTAGAAGTCAAACTAGCGTTTGATTGCCAAAAACACATGAAATTAATGTATCCATCCCCTTATTGTCTTGTGAAGGTTTGATAATTGTTACCCTGGTAACAGCATATGCAGATCGACTAAAAAACTAAATGAATTTAAATATTAAAAACAAATAATTTTTTATTTAATGGTGATAATTTTTTAACCTGCTTAATTTTATACATGTTAAGAAACAAAAAGTATAAACATTTTATAAGAAAGAACAAATATTTATTGAGTTTTTATCCTTATTATGATAAATGTTATATCTTCCCACAAAATGTTTCTATTTTTAATTTGTTAACATGTGCGATATTACATAAGTTAAAAAAACGGTTAAAACAAATAATTAATTTGTGTTGAATGTGGTTAGTGGTGATATCATCTATATCTCTCTATACTATATATAAAAGTAAAAGAGTCATGGTAATGATGATTTGTTATAACTCTAATTCTCAACCTCTTTTCCCTTTCATTTCACTTTACTTCTCATCTTTACCCATTCAATTTTTTATCTGATTTTTTTTTTTGCTTATCATGTTTATCCATTCACTATTTGGTTCACTTGGAGAATGCCATTTTGCTCATTTTAATTTCATGATTTTACCCCTAATCTAACACATGCATCATCAATTCCTCAATTAACCATTCAATTGGCACAATTCATATTCATATACCTTACCATTGCCATTTTGCTCAAACAATCATAATCAAAATCATGAACAAAACTAACCAATCAAGGTACAAGGATTTCACAATTAACATCAATTCAACAATTTCATTCATAATCACCATCGCATGAAGTTCAACAAAAGACAACATTTAAATCCACACTCACATAAGACATAGTCTAGGAAGGTTGCCTTAAGGTTCATTTTACTCAAAATCTACTACATGCTATACATTATCATTGAACCTAACTTAAACTTATTTCCTATTCCAAGCTCACACATTCAAAGCAAACACCATGATCTAGTGTCCATCAAGCCTAGCTTTTAATCCTCTTTTCCTCTCATCAAAGTGACATGCAAAACCTTGGACATCTTCTCCTTCTTCATTCTCTTCCATTCAAGCCTCTTGAACTATCATCTCCTTTCCCACCTTGATCTTAGCCAAAATCAAACAACCCTCTAGTGAGAAAAGAATAAGTAGATGGAGGAAATGTATTTGAATGTGGAATTAAGAGCATGGAGGAGGTAGACTTTTAGAGAGAAGCTAGAGGTTTTTCTTTCATGTTTTGGAGGAAAAGAGAGAAAGCAAGATTGGAAAGTGAGGGAGTCTTCTTATTTCTTTGTTTGAGAGAGAAAAAAAAAATAAAAATGAAATGAGTGTGTGTGTGTCGCGTGAGGGTCATGAGGGGTGTGGGGTGAAATTCTATCAAAATTGCACTCCTGCCCCTTAACTTTCTTAATTTTGTTAAAAGAGGCTTTGGGGGATCAAAAATGAAATTTTAAACATGTGCTTTAGAAAATACTTAATTTTGGGATGCCACATAAAGTAGTTGGAATAATTAGATCAACTAAACATTAAACAAATTTAAAAATTAATAATAAAAAAATTTAGTCTTTTTTTTTATTAAGAAAGGAATTTTATTAAAAAAAAAGTACCAAAAGTACTCTAAAAACAAAGGCTACAAATAAAGACACGGAGACAACATGAAATAGAGCCTCCTACAAAATCAAGAGGAGAAATCAACACCAAGACAAACAGCATGACATCTCTGCCAATTAGAAAAAGAGTAAACAAATGTTGACACATTGACTTTGATCCATAGCCACGACAGTAACAACATCATATAAAAAAGTTTCTCTAAATTCCATTGAGATTGGTTAAAAATGACATTATTGTGACCAATCCCTATTGCCCAAACGCAAGAGAATCAAACCACCTCCCACGTATGTCTAGAGCGTAAGGGGCTTGGAAGTATGTAACGAAACTGGAGAAACGAAGCCATACAAGTGGGTTGCAACACTGAACGAACCCCAATCCAACGAAGCGCCTTATACCAAATGTTAGCCGACTAATGACAAGTGAAAAACAACTGATCTACACACTCCGGATCAATTTGACACAGGAAACAAGAAACATCGTCAAAAGATACACCTCTATGAGCAAAATCAACCCTACAAGGGATACGGTTTAAAGGCAGCTTCCATGCGAAAGTGGCCACCTTCTAAGGTACAATTGAATTCCAAAACACCTTGTAGAAAGGATCAGGATTTGCGCCGCTCACATCTTTAAAAGCTGACTTCACAGAATAATTCCTGAAGGACAAGCTTTCTAGTGCCATGAGTCCTCCTGATCATCCTGTAAAACAGCTGAACCAAGAACTTGCGAAAGTTTATTGTAAAGGTCCCCTTCCCATACCATAAATGGTTGTCGCCTCCACTCCCAACCCCAATTCCAAAAAACCCCTAACCAAGACCTTGCTTCACTAACAGTAATACATTTATTAACGGCCAAAGAAAACAATCTATCATATTTAATCCTTAGTGCTTCACAATTTAACTAAGGTTCACACCAAAAGGAGGTATTACGGCCATTTTCCACATGTTTCACAATACTTGCACCAAACCACCCACACTTTGGATTAGCGCCACCAATCAAACAACAAACATCACACCACCACCTAGAACATTGACTACCATGAACCCTTAATGAAGAAACATCATCACCATAGTTTGAAGCTAAAATCTTAATGCAAAGAGAATTATGTTCGTTTTGTAACCTCCATGCCCACTTGCCCAACAAAGAAAAATTAAATAACTCCAAAGATTTTACACCCAAACCCCCTTTCTCCAAGCTTCTACAAATAGACCCCTATTTCACCCAATAGATCTTCTTATCCTTGTCACTCACTCTCCCCCCCCCCCCCCAAAGAAATTGTGAAATAAAGAATTAAGAGAAAGAATGATACCTTTGGGAGCCATGAAAAAGAAAGGCAGTAGACTAGGATGGATGAGAGGACAACTTTGGTGAGGACCATAACTACAACCTATGGTGAACATTATCCAACACTGGCTGCCACAAGGCTTTACACCCTTGTTTTCGACAATCCAAATCCAAAATAAAGAAAAGGACACATGCCAATCTTTCATTGAGGTTCAGCTAACTAGTCATCAGGAATGTTAAAGGCGAATTCTACTATTGAGGAAGGAACGCCGAACTCATAGGGAAAACAATCTAACTCAATGGAATTACACGTTTTAATCTATTATTGACCATAATCAAATTACGTTTGAGGGACTAAAGGCGTTAAATAAGCATGGTACAGAGACCTATCCGTAAAAATAACACGTGTGTGGACTAAAAGGAAAAAAATTTATTGTATAGAGATTAAAACGAAAAAAAGGGACATGTGTAGAGACCAAATTTTTAAATGTACTGGAGTGCATTATAGTGACTAAATCAAATTTAGGGATTTATATGTAAAAAAAGAACTATTGAGTAAAAAGAAAGTTGTTCATGTTTAAGGACTAAAATAATAATGAAACACATGTGTAGGGACTAAAACGTTAATTTAACAAAAGAAAAGATAATAGCATAAGAAAATTCAACATATCACAACACGGTAGTTACTTTCATAACCCAATGGTTCTTCAATTGGTTGTGAGTGTGTGACCAAGATGCACAATGGTTATAGACCCAGCATTCTCCGGCAACTGTAAAGCACAATGCGTATATTTTTTTGGTGATAATATTTTGGGACCATATTTCTTCTTGTTCTTTTATTTTAAAGCAAACTACCATGACATTGGGTCACATAAGTTAAGACGCTGATTTACTCATATTTTCCTAAATTTACACCGGTTCAGAATTATTACTAACAATCTTCTGCCAAAGTAGTTTTAAGGGTCATCCGGACTGAAAACCTAGGTTGTTCCTGGTTTCACTGGTCGGTAGTTGGTTTTCAAGACCATGAGATACATAGCTAAGTTTATTTAAATAAAGTATTGAGTTTGAATATCGTTCATGAAAAGAAAACTTGCAAGTATGTTGAAAATGTTCCTGTCTCAAACTTGGTTACCTCGTCTCAAGGCTACGAAAATATAAACAAAATCTCTTCCATAAATATTATTTATTAAGAGAGAGCTAGCATTTTTCTGAAATTTGTCCCTCACATTCCTCTATATAATTAAAAAAACAATTTGGTTTAATTGACACCTAATGTCAATTTATAAAGTTACACCAAATCAATCTTTTATTTTATTCATTTTAAATGTTGAGATCTTTTCCATCAAAAGTAGCATAACCTCTAAAACTTTAATTTTTCTTTCTCTATTCCTCTTTCCTTAATCACAAAAAAATAATTGCATGTTTCCCTTATATCCAGTTCTCCCTCTTTCTCTTTCGTTGTGAAATGCCTTTGCTAGCCAGAGATTTCTTTTATAAAAAATTCACGTTGATGCCACCAAATCAATACCAAACAAGATCATAGCTACAATTGCTAATACATCACTTTTGAGTCCAGTGATGCGATTATATTTGCTACAAAGGTTATTTCATCATTTTAAAAAGCTGATTTTAACAAAATGATACAATGTCGATTAAAAAAGTTAAATCCCTTAAATTTATTGTGATGATCTTGCAGGCATGAAACCCATGTGTGACGATTATGTCTCGGTGAATTGTTAGAAAATAATGAGCAAGAATAGTAAGAACAAGAAAGAAAATCTAGAAAGTAATCACAATAAAGAAGGTTATCGAATTAGTTGATAAAGTTTGATTGTGGTTTTCCATAATACTTGCTGCCTGCAACAGGGATAAGACACTAGATTGATTTTCTTTCAGGTTAAGGTCGACAGAGCATTAAATTGTGTGATTTGATACTCAGAAACAAGGGAAAAAGAAAAGGTTTAGGAGGTCACATGACTTTTTTAAGTGAAAAGATCTAAGCCTTTGAAGATGAATAAAATAGATGGATAGGATTTGATGTAACATCATTTGTCAATTGAACCCAATCAATAACAATATGCTCATTTCATTTATAACTTTTTCTTTTATGATCACTTTTCTATCCAAACAAACAAGTTTATAAAACAATAATTCTTTTCACTTAGCTCTTCTTTTCTCTTTCCCTATTTTTTTAACAAACAACACCACAAAATGTCTATATTCTTTTGATATTTTGTGTCTCTCCTTTAATATTATGCTAATTCTTCATCAGTAGCATGCTATGCATACGGTGTAGGCCCAAAAATGTTTGTGTCATTCTTTTCATATCTTTTGTTCTTTGATGAAAGATCATATGTTTTTGAATTCCGCTACACAACACTAGCACAATCCTACTAACTTAATAATAAGTATTCATCAAAATGTGACTCAAGCACCCTCATATTCCTCTATGTAATGACAATATGATTATTTCATTTACTTACATTTTCTTTAATAATTTTTTTTTTCCAAACAAACGAATATAAAACACAATTTTCTTTCCTTTCACTTTTCTTTTCTCGTTCAATATTTTAAAGCTAACATCACCACAAATTTTTTTTATACCTTTTACCTTCTATATTTTATATTTTTCTTCTCATCTTTGCAAGGCTTGTTTGGTTGCTTTGCCAGAAAATTGGCTTGTTGAAGAAACACCACTATTGTACAAGGTCCAAAGCCTGGTAGCAGTTTCTTCCCTCTTATCGCTTAGCTCTTTTATTAACAAAGCCAAACTTGATTCTTCTTCTTCTTCTTCATCATTAGCACGTTGTGCATATGGTGATTGACATAGCTAGGAATTTTTGTGCCGTTCATCACATATCTATCACATATCTTTCATACTTTGTTGAAAGATGAGGTGCATCTGGATTTTGTTCCTTTCCTTTTTTATGGACACATACTGCATTTTTACATAAAAGTAATTCATATAGTAAGTGATAGTATTTGATATAGTTATGTCCGAACCAAGGTTTCAAATTTGGTCACATTTGACCATGATTGCAGTCAACAATGGTCACATTTCATTGCATCCGACATGAAATGACCATGACCATACCATATATGACATGATGCAACGACAATCACAACTTGAAACCTTGTTTAGAACATTGAGCATATGTTTCTTGATATCCTATATCTAAAGAATCATGTAATATTGTAAAAGAAGGTAAATTCAATAGGTATATAAGCTATGTACACAATATAAACTATTTAAAAATGTTATTCAATGACTTACATGAGTAAATATAATGTTTGGAGTGTGAGTATAAATTTGGCAAAGCATCAATACTAACTAGGAAAGACCTAGTTGTAATGATTCTATCTAGGCAAACATAAACACATAAATTAATCATGTTCTTGTAAAAGCAAAGCAAGGACTTATGATGCAGAGTTGAAAAATGGATGAAAGGATATTTTCTTAGGAGAAAGAGGTTTGGAAAATGGCTGAGATGAAGTCAGAGTATAATGAAAGCTAACAAAGGAAGAAGGAATAGGAAATGTTAATTCTCTCCATTGTAGTTTACATGCCTTATATCACGGGATTGAGAAAGAAATATCCATTAAAATTGCAGCTGTCATTTGTATTTATGCTCTCTTTTTAAGCTGAATTTTGGGAGTAGTCGAAGAAATTGAGTCCTTCATATAAAGTCAAATACAACCGAAAGGATGATCAAGGCCAAAGAATATCGGGGCTTCAACTTTAATCCTTGCATTTCTCTCTCTTTCTCGTTTCACTATCAAACAATTGTTTGTTGGGCATCCTTGTCGCTTAGCAATTTTAAATTGATTATTAAACGAGTAACCGGCCCTTCCTATGGAGTGGGGCTAAAATAGAAAGGACCACTTTTGTTTGATAAAATCAGCATATATGCTAGTTCAAAGCTGAAAAGGTAACTGAAAGATGAAAAACTAGTTGAAGGATGCATGTTGAATGTTGAAAGCTCTAAGTGGATAAACTAGCTAAAAGAGTTAAAAGGACATGTCATATTTTTTTATATTGGAAAATACACACGCACCCACACAACCTAAACTAAATTTCCTAAATCTTCATTTTCAATGTTTGAACCTTGACCTCTAATTCCTAAGCCTTAAGATTTGGTATATAAAAGTACATGTTATTAGTTGGCCAAAATATAAGGGCTTGTTTGGTTTCTTTGTTTTGTGTTTTCATTTTCACTGAAAACTGAAAATACCATTGAAAAGGCGTTTGGTTGAGTTTTTGAAAACAATATCAATGAAAATATTTCCAAAATTAACGTGAAAACTGAAAATAAAAAAAACTTTTCAATGTTTGATTTTCATAAAGTTGAAAATGAAAACACAAGAGACGGTGGCATAGTGGTAAATATGATGAAAATCAGTTTCGTGACCAGCTTCGAATCACGCTGATGTTTTTTTATATCAACTAGCTTTTTACCCGTGCGGTCGCACGGGTTTTCGTTGTTATGCGTTTGTGAGATTGTGCCAATATTTTATAATTTTATAATGAATATACAATAAAACATATAAATGAGTTTGATCATATTTTAACCGAATAACATTCAAAATCTAATGACTCGGATTAGTCTTATCTTAAGGATAGAGAAACATGTGGTTATACCAAATTTTTTTTTAACAAATCACAGAAAACAAAGTAAAAAATGGAAAGGAAAGAATGAAAAATAGAAAAAAAATTAAAAAAAATAGTAAAATAAACTTGAAATGAAAGAAAGTGGAGAGAGAAGAAAGAGAAAGAAAGAGAAAAAAAAGAAGAAAAAAAGAGTTTAATAATTAAATTTAATTTTGTTATTGAAATTTTAAATTTTGAATTTTAAATTTTTCTAATTTCAAAGCAATCCAAAATACAAAAAATCTGCTAGAAAAATCAAAGCTTTTAAGTTTGAATTAACATTCAAAATACAAAAAATCAAACAAAGAGAAAATAGAATAAAATAATATTAAATGAAATTTTGGAGGGAAACTGAGTTAATGTGAACAAGACACTTAGCAAAATATGTTACTTGTGAGTCAATAAGGGGTTTCTTTTCTTATAGTATATGAATATGATTTTCTCACAATTTCTTCTCACAAGCACACACATGATTTTTACTGTGTACTTCTGGCCTCAAGAGTTTTCATGGTTCTTTTATTTTAGGATAAATTGTACTCACTACCTTTAGGTTTTGCTAAATTGTATTCCACCTCCTTTTTGAGGTAAAATTGCACTCCACTCCATTTCATTAACTATGATTAGTTTTATTTCTTTTTTTTTTATAGTGGTTAGTTGATTATTTTCTACATTAAAATGGTTAGTTTTTATGTTTGAATAAGTTTTTAATCCCAACAATTTTTGTTTTTTATTTTAATCCAACTTAATTCAAAAAATTTATTTTTAGTTCTTAAAAATGTTAAATTTTTTCATAACATATTTTAGGGGACCAAAAGAAAATTAAATAATAGGATTAAAGTTAAAAAATTTAAAATTTTATTGAAAAGTAAAATTAAAAATTCAAAGGACTAAAAATAAAACTTTTGAATTAATTTGGTCAAAAATTAAAAAAGAATATTATAGGGCGAACCATCCTTTGGTTAATTCTAAACATTTGTTTTTAATCCATATAAAATTTTGTTTCATGATCAATATATAATTTTCAGTCCTTGTAATTACTAATTTTTAGATTTAGTCCCTTTTTTCCTTACTTTAATCCTATTATTTGATTTATTTTTCTTTTGATCCCCGAAAAAATATGATGCAAAAATTTAACATTATTAGAGACTAAAAATAAAAGTTTTGAATTAAGTTGTATTAAAAGGAAAATTAAAAATTGTTAGGACTAAAAGTTTATTTAAACTTAAAACTAACCATTTTAATGTACCAAAAAAATCAATTAAGAACTAAATTAATTATAAAATTTTATTTTCAGTCCCTTGAATTTTTTTAATTTTAATTTTCAATCAAAATGTTAAATTTTGTAACTTTAATCCTATTATTTAATTTTCTTTTGGTCCCCAATAAAATGTCATAAAAAAATTTAACATTATTAAGAACTAAAAATAAAATTTGAGTATGTTGGATTAAAATGAAAAACAAAAATTGTTGGGACAAAAAACTTATTCAAACCTAAAAACTAACCATTTTAATGTAAAAAATAATCAATTAATCATTGTAAAAGAAAATGAAACTAACCATAATTAATGAAATGGGGTGAAGTGCAATTTTACCTCAAGAATGAGTGTAGTGCAATTTAGCCAAATCTCAAAAGTGGTGAGGGCAATTTACCCTTTATTTTATTTTATTTTTAAATATTTAGTGTGTCTTGTTAAGGAAGAGGCCACAATCATTGGACTATTTAAGTATGGGCACTTGGATTGGTGTTCCAACTGAGAATAAGATCATTTTTTTTTGTGAATATTAGCCTATAAAATTAGTGTTAATCCTGCATCCTTTAAATATTTATTAGAGTGATAAATAATAATGGCAGACTTCCAAAAAAATGGTAATGGCATGGCATAGGAAAAGATTTGTAATTTTTTTTTTCAAAAAGCAAATTCTAAATCAAGAGGGATAAAACTAGACATTGTTTTTTGTTACAACTAGACATGAGATTGAATACCAACTATGGTGCTCTTCTTCTATTTATAAGATGAATAATTCAATATAATTGAAAATCGATTGATTTTTCATTCCCAAATAATTTATAACTTAACAATAAATTCTCATTTCTTATTAGAATATATAATTATATATCACTATATTTTATTCATAAATATAATCTTATTTAAAATAATTTTAAATCTCTAGAAAATACTTCCTCTATTTTTTTTAAGTCTCATACAAGGTTAATTCACAAAAATTATTTTAGTTTCTTTTTACAGGTAGAGGACTGAACCCTAACAGATGTGGTTAAAGGACGAAGTGAATTAGCACCACGTTTCGTAGTTTAATTCACTCAATTTAAGAAAACTAATAAATATTCTTAGCTTTATAAAAATTGCTATGTAATAATTTCTTGTTATAGAATTTTTGGAATTTGTACCAATTTTTCATCTTATGATAAATATATAAATTAACAAATGAGTGAGGGTGTAAGAAGAAAAGAGAAATAAATGGTTTTTTGAACTTCTAAAATGACACATAAAAAGAAACAAACAATTTTTAAACTTATCACGAATAAAAAGGAATGAGATTAAAACTGAACAATCCAAACACATTTTCAGTATTTTTATTTTCTGAAAATAGAAAATGACATTCTAAAGCAAACATGTTTTTAAAATCTTAAAAATATGGGAATGAAAACGATTTTTATTATTTGATAATACAAGTAAAATATAAAATTAGATAATACAAGTAATATATATTATTATTTGATAATTTTATATCATTAACAAATATAATTTGATAATTTCATTTTATTTTCAAAAGAAACTAGTGATTTATTAGTTTTAGAAGAAGCAAATGCTATGATATACGAGAATAATTACTGCATCCCCATAGATAAAAATTCTCTTTAAAATTTTTGTTTTCAATCAGTTATTAATAAAGATTAAATACTAGTTGAAAATTTAAAGATGTCGTTTCTATAGGTGTACGTTGGAGGTGGAAGTCAATGATTGATTCAGTGAAGTGCAAATCCACAAATAAAAAGCGAAGTTTATAGAGGAATTAAAAAAAGGGTAAATGTGGAAAGAACCAAATGATTGATGAGATAAAATGCTTAAATGCTAGTAAATGTAGTGTTTAGAAGGAAAAACATTAGTAACTGCCGAAATCATCTCCATAGTATAACATTTACTGTTGTGGACCGATATCTCAGTCCCAAACTCAGGCGCACTGATATTGGGGGCATGGCCCCATTCCGAGATAAGGACATTAATTCCCTACTTCTATGTTTTGGGCTTGGCCCACTAGTTATTGAAAGTCTCGTTAATAAGGAAAAAACTCTTGATAGAACACTATACATACGTATTAGGTGTACCATGCATACGTAAGTATCTTTTTTCATAACTACTCATAAACCCTAACCTATACTGACTTGATCGTCGGAGTCCTTGTAGGTACCTCCCCCCATCGTCGAGGAGCATATCCACACCGAAAGTCAGTCATCTAGGGTGTTCTAGCTAGTTCCTAATAATTAGGTACGCAACAGTGGCGCCGTCTTTGGGGGACGAACAAAAAGCGTGACCCTATCAAGTAATCATGGCTAACACTAGGCAAAAGACCTACGATGAGAACAATCTGAGTGTGCCTTAAAATCCTCAGAATCCACTATCAGATCCAGGCTCCTCACATACACCACATCCGCTGATTTGGGATCATCCAAACTCAATGCATGTAGAGGATGTTTCTGATCAGCCGCCCTTAATGCCACTATTTTTGAAACCGACACTTGAGCTCAATGAAATCAACCACTTCATGATCATTATGGAGACTCAAGCCAAGTTGATCGAGGAATATAAGGCAGATAAGGAACGAGCATAGGCAACACTTAGGATCCTTGCAAATCTGGTGGTTCATGAGATTTCTCGGATCAATCTTGACAATGCATGCATCCAGGGCACAAAAAGAGTCCCAAATGTCTTAGAACATAATAATCGGAAAGTTCAGGGACAATGGTGTCAGAACCCGGTCAATAATGTGAGAGCGGGATCACGAATTGGTGGACAATTGTTTAGGAATATGGCTACGACCGTGGAACCCCGGCAGCTTGCGCGTGCCCAACCTCCAATCGCAAATGAAGGGGTATCGAAAACAAATCCATATTTGGGTACTATAAGAACCCATTTACACTAAGCATCATGGCACATGAACTTCCAGTAGGGTTCCATTTTGCTAAAAATCCAGACGATTACGACGGAACCAAAGATCCAAGTCAGCATATCCAGAACTCTGAGAGAATTCTCACTTTCCTGGGCATCAGAGAACCTTTGGCATGCAGGGCATTCTCCTTGACTTTGACCGAAGCTACTGGACATTGGTTCACCGAATTACCTTCCAACTCCATCGGAAATTGGCAAACCTTTAAAGATGTTTTTATGCCATTTCACTAGCAGTAAAAAATAGTTCAAATCTAAATATTACCTTAAAAGTATAACTCTAGGAGATAAAGAACCTTTAAGAGATTATATTGCTAGATTCAATAAAGAGGCCTTAAAGGTTAAAGATGTAGTTCCTAACTTGATATTATTTTTCTTGATGGAAGGCTTAAAGATAGCCTTTTTCTAACAGGAGTTAATAGGCAACAAGCCGCAAAATATGGAGGAGCTCAAAGATAGAACCTAATTCTGGGTATGGATTGAGGAACACATGAAAGCTAATGGCGACACATTCCTACCAAAGATTGATGATAAGGGAAAAGCCCCAGTGAATCCGCAACATAATTTCGAGTCGAGAAGAAAGCGATCAGAAAACTGAGGAAAAGAGAGGAAATCACAGACTGCTCACAACGTATACACCTTTGCTAACATCTCCAGCTAAGGTGTATAATGAGGTTATGCATACCAAACTAACAGGAAAATGCCCAGTAATGAGAAGTCAATTCCAAGATAAGAAGAAGTTTTATGAATATCACTGCAATTATGGAAACAACACAAACGAGTATATACAGCTAAGAGATGCAACTACACGTCTCATTTGAAAAGGAAAATTAAGGGAATTTTTTCAAAGTCCCAATGATACCTCAACCAGGCAAAGGAGAAACTCTACCCGAGAACGAGGAAGGAGGGATCGTTTACCTCTCCCGCAACTCCAGGATATTCAGTGTGAGAGAAGGCGAGCCCCTTCTTCACCCAAGAGAGAGGGATCCCAACATAGGGAAGGGATAAATGTCATTGCTGGAGGAACCTCGGGAGGTGGTAAGCGACCAAGGAAGACAACAGACTATTGTGCACATGTAAATCCAAAAACGAATGATGCTTTTTCTTTTTCTCATGTTGACATGTTTGTATAAAGACCACGTGACAACGAGCCTATGGTCATAACTGAGACTATAGATGGGTTCGAAGCACACCGTATATTTTTTGATCAGCGGAGTTCGACAAACATAATGATCTGGAGCCTTTTAGAAAAGTTAGGATTGGGGATGAAGGACCTCATCCCTCAGAACAATAGCTCTGTTGGCTTCATATGAGACACAATATACCCGAAGGGATATGTAGATTTAGTTTGTACTTTCGGCAACAAGCCGAGCTGTCGGACTTTACCTATAAAGTTTTTGGTGGTAGACTGCCCTTCTGCATATAATGCAATCCTGGGACGTCCGTCTTTAAATGGCTTCGGAGCAATGGTTTCCACTCCAAATTTAGCCATGAATTTTCCAAGTGAACATGGAGAAGTGGTAACTATTCATGGCAATGGAACTGAAGCCAGGGAGTGCTACCATGAAAGTTTGAAGATATCAAAGACCCTTATCCAACCTGATGTTACGACATCGTAACATAGAAAATTCCAGAGGTGTGAGGCCCCAAAAGATATGTTAGTATTGATGCTAAACCTGGACCCAAGAGACGACTTCAAATTTCAAAGGCCCCATCCTGATGGGGATATAGAACAAGTCCAGATAGGAGATCAATCATTCAAAAAAGTCAAAACTGGGATAGCCTTGCCTCCTAATCTCAGAAATAGGTTTGTGGACATTCTTATGAAAAATGTTAATTTATTTGCTTGGTCACCTTCTAAAATGCTAGGTGTAGATACTAAGGTCTGTTGTCATAAGCTAGCCATAAAACCTGGTACCATCCCAGTCGCCTAGAAGGAAAGGCGGGTGGGTCCTAAAAGAGCCAAAGCAATCAAAAAACAAGTGAAAGAATTGCTTACAGCTGGGTTAATCAGAGAGATTTTATATGCAAACTGGCTATCCAACTTAGTAATGGTCAAGAAAGTAAATTGGAAATGGCGTATGTGTAGAGACTACACATACTTGAACAAAGTCTGGACGAAAGACCAATTCCCTCTGCCATGCATCTACCAGCTACTTGACAATTCAGCCGAGTACAAGTATCTATTCTTCATGGATGCATATTTTGGGTACAACCAGATTCCAATGCACCCGGAAGACCAGGATAAAATGGCATTTATCACCGAATTTGGAGCCAGTTGTTACAATGTCATGCCATTTGGTCTAAAGAATGTCAGAGCTACATACGAAAGGATAATAAGTTTAGTATTCGAGGAGCACATTGGAAGGGTGCTAGAGGTGTACATAGATGACATGGTCGTCAAGATTCGGGATGCATGTGATCCAATTGCCGACCTATTAACCTTTTAATGGTGCTGGAAATTGTTAACTCGTTTCAGTATAGTGACTATACGTGTATCGTCCACAGGGAGCACTTGGATTAATTCGATTAAGAATTAAGTTGACGAATTGTTCAAAAACATATCAAGATTGTGAATGGAAAATAAAATAAACAATAGATAAAGAGATAAACAAATAAGATAAAAGTCACCTGGGATTGAGTTTCATTACTTTACCTTGTTTCTTTCTATTTTAGTTAAATATTATAAGAAAAGATGCATACTCAATGTCACAAGTGCAAATCCCTTTGTCACCTAATTCTAAGACACTAGTTTCTAGAGCCCAATCCCTTGGCGCTTTAGGAACTAAGTCTTGCATTAAGCAGAGTATAAAGCAATCATAAGCACTTCCATCTATCCCCAGACTAGAAGGTTTTATGAGAGTTTTTCTCCAAATCCGTTTATAAACCAATTTTCCAATTGCGCAAATAAACTAACACAAGGAAAAATGTGATCAAGCTTAAACCAAGAAAAGAAACTCCAGTTCATATATAATATAAACTAATAATTGAAAGAAACAAGAGACGAAATAATTACATTCAATCCCAGCGGAAAGCTTAGCCTAGCAAGGCCATGAACTTCAAGAACTAAACCTAAGAGTATTAGAACTCTGACTAAAAGCCTAAACTTTGTGGTTTATTTCTATACAATTCAATATATTCTTCCCTAACTTCTGAAAGGCTGTATTTATAGGTGTTTTGGGCAGGGGTCTGGCGCTCGAGCGCTCTCCTAGCGCTTGAGCGCTGGTCTGACACGTGCTGGTTAATGAGCTTAATTGCCTGGTTAATGCGTCTGGCGCTCGAGCCCTGGTGTGGCGCTCGAGAGCCAGGCTTATAACTCAGGCAGAGAGGATCCAATGTTCTGGCGTTCGAGTCTTGGTGTGGCACTCGAGCGTCAGGCTCATAACTGTTGGCAGAGAGGATCCAATGTTCAACGTATTCTGGCGCTCGAGCCCTGGTGTGGCGCTCGAGCGCCAGACTCATAACTCTGGCAGAAAAGGATCCAATGCTCAATGGTTACTGGTGCTCCAGCCCTGGTATGGCGCTCGAGTGCCAGAGCATTTGCACTCGCAGAAAGGATCCTATGTTCCTCAGCTTCTAGCGCTCGAGCCTTGGTATGACGCTCGAGCGCTGGTCTCTTATATGCTCCAGCAACTTGATCTTCTTATTTTGCTTCCAAAAACACCTGAAAATACATTTCTAAGTTAGAAAACCTATTATTACCACTTATTTACTCTTAAACTCACAAAGTTAAGATAAAGAGTGAAATTATGTATAAAACATGTAATTTCTAGAGAAGATAAGTGCAAATCCTTTATTGAATAAACACACTAATTTGCACTTATCACGACCTCAAAAAATTCTATAAGCAACTTCCCAGGTATGATTTACGACTTAACCTAGATAAATGCGCATTTGGTGTTGAAGTAGCGAAGTTGTTGGGTTTCATGCTCACAAGCCGCGGCAATGACGCAAACTTAGACATATACAAAGCTGTCCTAGAAATGTCAATATAAATTAGTAGTATATTAAATATTGCAAATGAATTAGTAGTCTGGTGATGTTATTATGATTACAGTAGTAGAATTAGACATTAAAATATAAATATGAATTGAATTAGTAGTATTAGATCGAAATTCCAATTGAAATTAGTAGTATACTAAAAATTGCAATTGAATTAGTAGTGTGTTGAATGTGATTATGTGTGGGATTGGACTATTGCCACCACACTGTTTTCAAAATGCACCACACGTAGTTATTTTTTTCTATTTTGCCCTCCTACTGAAAAATAATTTCCGGAGAAACCAGATAATAATATTCGGTTCAAGTCTACGCACACCACACACTTAAATTGGAAAAAAAAATATCCAGATTTCACTTATGTTTTCTCATTCCCTCTCATCCTCAATTTCCTTCTCTAGAATACTCATTCCAACCTCTTTCCAACCCACCGAAGGGCAATTTTTGATGATTCGACCTTACTACCTATGTTTTTTTTTTGCGGATAAGGTTAGTTTGGTTGTTATTTTGATAAGAATCACGTTTATTTCTTGATTAGGATTGTGTTTATTTTTGCCATATTCTGTTTCTTGTTTGTGTGCTAATTTTTGCTGTTTGAATCTCAACCGGATTTGATTTGTCGGTTCTAATCGGACTTGAAATTTTGGGCGAGTCCGGATTATATTTTCTGTTTCCAATCGGATTTGAATGTTTGGGCCTATCCGGATGGGATTGTACGATAACAATCGGATATACAAGTTTGGGTGCGCCCATATTAGGATTTCTGGTTGGCTTTTGTTTTTTTTTTTTAAAAAAAAATATTTGAAAAAACCCTTTTTGTATAGTAATTTTATTTTTGATAATAATATTCTTGTAGTAAAACCATTTTTATAGTAATTTTATATTTTATAGTAATATTATTTTTTCATAATATTATTCCAACCAAGCTTTCTATTTATTTGATTCTTTTATAATAAATGTAATTTTCTAGTTTAGTAGTTAGTAAAGAATAAAATATGTTATTTAAAATAATTGTAGTTTTTTTATAATACAAGTAAGTTTATTTGTGTATAAAATATTTAAAATACATAGTATTTCAATAACGTTGCAATTTTTGCAGATTAGAGATGGTGAACCTAGATCATACTATTACTTCTTCACGTGCTAGACGCGGTTAGGATGCCGCCGCACATCATAGACGGGGTTGAGCTCGTGGTTGCAGTGTTGCTGAGTCAGTTATTGATCCACCTGTTCATGAGGCAAACATTGTAGACGAGGTCGAGGCTGGTGTTATGCATGACGATGTACCTGCTGATGTTGGACAGTAGGCTCAGGGTGGAGTTCGAGGTCCGACTGCATGTCATGCGGGTCCGGATGAGCTTTCCCTACTAATATCCTATGACCAGCACGAGGCGGCATTTGTTTGGAACAAAAAGGTACTTTTTATTATTGAGTTTTAAAATTAATTGTTTTTTTTCAGGGAAAGAGGTCGTAGATGAAGGCCAATAGTCATTGTAGTAAGTGGACAACATATTTTTCTCCTGACGAGTATATATGTTTGGTTTTACGGGACTAGTTTATCCCCGTTGATGTTTTGTGTGTGTTCCATTATTAACAAGGGACTTATTACTAGATTTTTGGAGAGGTGACACCATGAGACATCCTCCTTCCATCTATACGTTTTAACCACTATACTCGAAACGAGTTAATCATTTAAATTTTACAATATGGTTAACACCCTCAGCAAGAGAATTGGTGCATCAACTGACGGATTGCTTTCCACCTTAGAGTTAATGATCTCAAAGTATAATAGATCACGCTTGGTTGACATTTCATTGTTCAGAGCCTTGCCTTTCAGTTCCTCTTTTTTAATGACTCTGTGCATAGGGGGACACAATGAAGTTGTGTTCGGGTAAGCAAGCTCATTCACCTTGAGTAAAAGTGCATTCTAACCTATAGAATCAAGTTGAAAAAAAGATGCCACAAAGCTTCAATTGCATTATGCATTGAAGATGAACATTCTAATATATCCACCTATGAGCTAGCATTTGAAACAACATCTAACTTTTTCCAATAGTCATATATCTCGTCTAGGGGAGTCCTTTAGAAATGTATTTCCCAATAAGCAACTCTGCAAGCGCAAGGTATCCCATGTGTTGTGCTGACAACATAGCGACAAGTACCCTTGTTAGTTTCAATTTTCTTGCTTCTTTCCCGTTGTTCGCGAATCAGGTCCAAGCAAGTCGTAGATACAACTCCATGGAGCTTACAAAATAACTTCATATTATGTCTATGTCCCTTGATAATTACACTTTGTTGAAATGATCTTTCAATATGATTTTGTTGTAAATCAATAAGATCATTCAAGCTATCCCAACATTGGTTGAAGTCATCTTGACTATGTTTCAACAACTTCTTCAACTTTGCATGAGCACCTTCAACCCTGTATGAAAAACATGCATTAACGAATGAAGCCATAAAAAGTTATTTCCAAGTCAAACATGAACTATGCATTAGACTAACCTATTAGTTGTTGTGTTTCCAAGGTGTGTGACTTTATCGACTCATGTATTGAAAATCTTTCCTTGTGCGGAATTAACCAAGTATTCATATAGTACTCAAAGAATGGTTTAAACTCTTTACAAACAAGCTCGAAATATGGCACACATTTGTTATAATCGTCCTTAGTTAAGGACTCCACAACAAATTTCCAAACATTAAAAATCTTATCCCAACAATCTTTTTTGTGGACTAGCACCTTAAACTTTGCTGGCACGTTTTGTCTACGAGGGATTGACATAAAAAGTGCTTTGATTAAGGAAATTTTCATTTAATGCATTCATTTGTGCAATATCTCTATCAATAGCAAAAAAATTTACTATTCCATCTTTGCTCATAATCAAGTGTTTTAGGCAACTTGAAGCCCAAACATAATTATCACTACGCTTAGACTCCATGCAAGCAAATGAAATTGAGTATGTTATATCTGTTGACGTAATCCCCACCATTTCAAGTAAAGGCAACCTATACCTGTTGGTTTTGTAGGTTGCATCAAGGATCACAATAGTAGAAAATGTATCAAATAACTTTACCAAGCCATCATGAGCCCAAAACACGTCTTGGACAATGTTATCAGACACATCCTTTCTATGAAAATTGACATATTTGTGAGACTCTAGCATCAACATCAATAACTGCATCTCTGTCCGAGGCCCCCTAATTAACTTATGATAAGAATATCGTTCATTGTATATAGTCTGAATAGTACCCAGATTCTCAGGATCATGCTCCTTCAGTGCAAGCAATATATTGCTAGGCTTCACCTTGTTTTTCATCATGTCTGCCAGAACGGTCTTCTCATCATGTTTAAGGCGACCAAGATATGGATAACCTATGAGGGTGACTACTCTCTCATGGTTGTGCATGCCACATATCACAATAAGTATCTTTCCTTCATTAGAGTGAGGTCTTCCTCTAATTCTGAAAGGACGTTCACATTTCTTAGTTCCTATGATTTCTGGCCTAAGTTGCTTCTTGTATTCTTTATACTTCCCACTTCTTTCACATCCAAGAGTCACAAATTCCCTCCTATTTCCACTTGCACCACTCTTATCTGATCTCTATGTAACAATAACAAATCCAATAGTCTTGCCAACTTGTCAGGTCCAATGTATCATATTCTCCCTAGTAGGAAAAACTTAAAACATCACAACAACAATATTAATGTCTAATCACATTAATAAAACAAGAACAAATTCAACTCCAATTATAATTTACCTGCTTAGTTTTAAAATATTCTCCATAATGAAAATATTCCTTTTCTTTGGTTTCATGTATTGATTCAATTAATTCATCCATATGGTTTCAATAACTCAAAATACAAATTTCAATCAACAATCAGCTGAAAAATGGATTTTCAAATATGCCTCTAACAAAATTACAAAGTTTGGTCCCAACCAAATTTTAAGGTTTGGTTGCACCCAAATTTTAAGGTTTCAAGTAGGAGGCAAAATGGGAAAATAACTGTGTGTGGTGCAGTTTGAAGACCATGGTGAAAATAGTACCACCCTTATGTGTGTTTATGTTTAAATTAGTAATATTAAAAATTGAAATTTGTGATTCTATGTGTGGGTATGTTTAGAATAGTAGTTGTATTATATAACTTGATTGAAATTGCAATGTGTATGTGATTGTGATTGTAATATGTGTATGTAATGGTGGTTGTGAATAAAAATAGAGTAGTATTAGAGTTTAATTTTAGGATTTGAGTCAAAGTTAGAATATTTATGTGATAAAATTGGTTATATATATATATAAATTGATGCACTTTTTAGTATGTTTGAACTATAAGTGATTGTTAGAATGGAATAGGTATAAATTAAATTGAGATTATTTGATTTTGTCGTAGATTGCGTTCACCTTTTGCTTGGTGGGGACATGGTTTGTTTTGATATTGCTCGGAGCCAGAGAAGCTGCTGCTATTAGACCAGCTTCCAATTTCAATCAACGTGGTCTTGAGATGACCAAACGATTATTCTCCCTTGTTGCTGCTCCTTATTTCTATCAAGCCCATCGCTGATTCTATTATTGATGAAGGAACGTCGAACTCATAGGGAAAACAATCTAACTCAATGGTATTACATGTTTCAATCTATTATTGACCATAATGAAATTACGTTTGAGGGACTAAATGCTTTAAATAAGCATGGTACATAGACTTATCCGTAAAAAATACACGTGTGTGGACTAAAAGGAAAAAAAAATTGGTATAGAGACTAAAACGAGAAAAAGGGACATGTGTAGGGACCAATTTTTTAGTTGTACTGGAGTGAATTATAGTGACTAATGATGTTAGTGAGTTAATCAAATTTAGGGATTTATCCGTAAAAAAGAAGAAGTATTGAGTAAAAAGAAAGTTTTTCATGTTTAGAGACTAAAACAAAAATAAAAGACATATATAGAGACTAAAAAGTTAATTTAACAAAGAAAAGATAATAGCATAAGTAAATGCAACGTACCATGACTTTGGGTCACATAAGAGAACTGCTCTGACTTGTTAAGTCGCCAATTCACTCAGGTTTTCCTAAATTTATACCGGTTCGCAATTATTACTCTTAGAAAATGACATAGGCCTAACTCTCCTCAAAAGCTAGCTCACAAGGAGGGGGTTGCCTAGGGCCTTATAAAAGCTATCAAAGCTCTTATCCTAGGCAATGTGAGACTTTTCCCAACAATTACTAACAATTTTCATCCAAAACAGTTTTAAGGGTCATCCGGACTGAAGACCTTCGTTGTTCCTGGTTTCACTGGTAGGTAGTTGGTTTTGAAGACCATTAGATACATAACTAATTTTCTTTAAATAAATTATTGAGTTTAAATATCATTCATGAAAAGAAAAATTGCAAGTATGTTGAAAATGTTGCTGCCTCAAACTTGGTTACCTCATCTCAAAGCTACAAAAATCTAAACAAAATCTCTTCCATAAATATTATTTATTAAGAGAGAGCTAGCATTTTTCTGAAATTTGTCCCTCACATTCCTCTATATAATTAAAAAAACAATTTGGTTTAATTGACACCTGATGTCAATTTATAAAGTTAGATCAAATCAATCTTTTATTTTATTCATTTTAAATGTTGAGATCTTCTCCTTAAAAAGTAGCATAACCTCTAAAACTTTAATTTTTCTTTCTCGATTCCTCGGTCCTTAATCACAAAAAAAAAACATAATTGCATGAATTTTCCCTTATATCCAGTTCTCCCTCTTCCTTTTTCATCGTGAATTGCCTTTGCTAGCCAGAGATTTCTATTCTAAAAAGTTCACGTTGATGCCACCAAATCAATACCAAACAAGATCATCGCTACAATTTGTAATACATTACTTGCGAGTCATGTGATACAATTATATTAGCTACAAAGGTTATTTCATCACATTAAAAAGATGATTTTAACAAAATGATACAATGTCGATTAAAAAAGTTAAATCCCTTTAAATTTATTGTGATGATCCTGCAGGCATGAAACCCATGTGTGACGATTATGTCTCAGTGAATTGTTAGAAAATAATGAGCTATGAATATACTAAATTGAAAACCAAGAGGTCTTTTGTGGACAAGGGGAAACCAGAATAGTAAGAACAATAAAGAAAATATGGAAAGCAAGCACAATAAAGGAAGTTATCGAATTAGTTGATAAAGTTTGATTCTGGTTTTCCATAGTACTTGCTGCCTGCAACAGGGAAAAGACACTAGATTAATTTTCTTTCTGGTTAGCGCCAGGCAGATCATTAAGTTATGCGCTTTGATACTCAGAAACAAGGGAAAAAGAAAATGTTTAGGAGATCATGTGACTTTTTTAAGTGAAAAGGTCACAACCTTTGAAGATGATTAAAATAGATGGATAGGATTTGATGTAACATATATTGTCAGTTGAACCCAATCTATAACAATATGCTCACTTCATTTATAACTGTTTCTTTTATGATCACTTTTCTATCCAAACAAATAAGTTTATAAAACAACTCATGTCACTTAGCTCTTTTTTTCTCTTTCCCTATTTTTTTAACAAACAACACCACAAAATGTCTATATTCTTTTGATATTTTGTGTCTCTCCTTTAATATTATTTTCTACACCATACAGTGCATAAGACTACTTCTTTTAATCTACCAAGTAATCACGTAGAAAGTAATTTCTCCAGGCTATAGAAAATTTTCAATGCTTCATTGTCGTTGAAGGATGAAGTTGCGTGGCTTGTTACGTTGCTTCGCTTGAAAGTTGGCTTGAAGAAGTACCATTACTACACAAGTTCCAAAGGCTGCTTCTTCTTCTCTCTTATCGCTTAGCTCTTTTATTAATAAAGCCAAAGATGCTTCTTCTTCTTCATTATCATTAGCATGTTGTGCATTTGGTGTATGCACATAGCCAAGAATGTTTGTGCTGTTTATCACATGTCTTTCAATCTTTGATGAAAGATGAGGTGCATCTGGATTTTGTTTCTTTCCTTTTTTATGGACACATACTGCATTTTCACATAAAATTAATTCATATAGTAAATGATAGAATTTGATAAGTTATGTCATAACCAAGGTTTCAAGTTTCTCGCATTTGATCATGAGTGCAGTCCACAATGGTCATATTTCATCGCATCCGACATGGCACGAATGTGACCATACCATATATGACATGATGCAATTGCAATCACAACTTGAAACCTTGTTTAGAACATTGAGCACATGTTTCTTGATATGCAATTTTTAAAGAATCGTGCAATATTATAAAAGAAGGTAAATTCAATAGGCATATAAGGTATGTGCACAATATAAACGATTTAAAAATGTTATTCATTCACTTACATGAATAAATATAATGTTTGGAGTGTGAGTATAAATTTGGCAAAGCATCATTACTGACTAGGAAAGACCTAGTGGTAATGATTTTATCTCTGGCAAACAAAAACACACAAATTAATCATCACATTCTTGTAAAAGCAGAGCAAGAACTTACAACGCAGAGCTGGAAAATGGATGAAAGGATATTTTCTTAGGAGAAGGAAGTTTGGAAAATGGCTGAGCTGAAGTCAAAGTATAACGAAAGCTAACAGAGGAAGAAGGAATAGGAAATGTTAATGCTCTCCATTGTAGTTTACATGCCTTATATCAAGGAATTTTAAAAAGAAATAGCCATTAAAACTACAACTTTCATTTATTTTTATGCTCTCTTTTTAAGCTCATTTTAGGGAGTAGACGAAGAAATTGAGTCCTTCATATAAGGTCAAATACAACCGAAAGGATGATAAAGACAAAAGAAAATCGGGGCTTCAACTTTAATCCTTGCCTTTCTCTCTCTTTGTCGTTTCACTATCAAACAATTGTTTGTTGAGCATCCTTGTCGCTTAGCAATTTTACATTGATTATTAAACAAGTGACGGGCCCTACCTATGGAGTGGGGCTAAAATAGAAAGGACTACTTGTATTTTATAAAATCAGCAGATATGCTACTTCAAAGTTGAAAAGGTAACTAAAAGATGAAAAACTAGTTGAAGGATGCAAATTGAAAGTTGAAAGCTGTAAGCGGATAAACTACATGAAAGAGTTAAAAGTGTTTGGTAATAGTAACTACTAAAATCTGATAATTGAAAATTGAGATAAAAGAACATGTCATAATGTTTTATATCGACAAATACACAAACACCCATACAACCTCTCCTAAATCTCCACTACCAAGGTTCGAACCTTGGATGTCCAATCTCCCAAGCCTTAAGACTTGGTACATAAAAGGACATGTCATATTAGTTGGCAAAAATATAAATTTTAATAGCTATATGTTGTCAAATTTAAAATTTTTTATTATACAAAATTAGATAATACAAATAATATACATTATTATTTGATAATTTTAGATCATTAAAAATGTATTGGTCCCTGTGAAGTATGGTATATCCTCACTGAGATACATCAAAAAAGTTGTGGACATCACGGCGTCGGGAAGTCATTGGCACGAAAAGCTTCGCAAGCTAGTTGTTTCTAGTTGACTATGAATGAAGACATGACCAATCATGTCAAAAAATACAAAACATGCTAGCTTCATAGCCTAATTACCCACTTCTGGCAAAAGAACTGAACACCATGTCGACTACATTGCCTTTTCGCACTTGGGGCCTGGATTTATTAGTCCCTTTTCATGCAGCTCCTGGATAATTGAAACATTTGCTGGTAGCCGTTGATTATTTCTTAAAGTGGATAGAAACTAAACCCTCCTCTAGCATCACTTTAGTCAGGGCCTAGAATTTTTTTTTTTTAAATATTAGATGTCGATTTAGTATTCCAGCCGAGATCATCACTGACAATGGAACCCAATTTGCCGACAAGGGATTCAAAGAGATGTTGGTCTGATTACACATTAAGCAATATTTCCCCAACATTGAATATCCTCAGAGTAATGGTCAGGCCGAAGCTGCAAACAAAGTGATTGTCAAAGTCTTATGAAAGCGTTGTGAAGACTCTGGAAGCAATTGAGTGGAGAATCTATACCAAGTCCTTTGCACCCATAGAACTACCCCCACATAGTTCTACTAGAGAGACCCCTTCAAATTGGTACATGGAACTGACACTGAGATCCCATTAGAGATTGGAAACACGACATGCCATATGATATACCCTCTCTCAGAAAATGACCATCGTATTATGGAGGAGTTAGATCTCACAGATGAGGTACATAAACTAGCCAGGAGAAAAGAAATATCCCGGAAGCAACAAGTAGACCAACGGTATAACATCAAGGTTCAAAAGAGAAGGTTTGAATTCAGTGACCTAGTACTCCACCAAGCCAACATTGGTAACAAGAATGCTAAAGACGGGAAGCTTGAGAAGTTCCATACTGGATCAGAAGAGCTATGGAAGTAGGAGCTTATGTGCTGCAAAATCTAAAAGGAAATGAAATTCTAGAACTTTCGATGTATTTGACCTTAGACCTTAGACATTATTACAGCTAAGTACATAAGTTAATTCTGAAAAAGTTTCTTGTAACCAGGGGTGGTCTTTTTCTTACAGTAGGTTTTATTCCTAAGGAGGGTTTTACCATCAAAGGTTTTAACGAGGCCCCAACATCTGATTTAATAAGAAATCCAATTTATTTTTCGTTATTATCCTTGTTTCTAATATTTGTCATGAAGATTGCCAAGTCAAAAATCAAACAAACAAGCCAAGAGAGGACTATGAGTTCCTAATCTACTTAATCTCTGGAAAAAATAGAGATAAGACTTCACGTCCCATATCAATCTCAAATTAAACTATGAATGAGATAGGACTCAATATCCCGGACTAATCTCTAAATAGATCATAACGTAGGATAAGACTTTATGTTTCAAATCAACCTCGCATTTGACTATGAACGGGATAGAACTCAATGTCCCAGATTAATCCCAAATTAGATCACAAACCGAGAGAGGACTCATGGTCCCAAGTTTCCTAACCATCTCAAAAAACACTCAAAGGAGACATAGGAATTTCTTTCTAAGGACTTACGGTCCCCTAGTCCCTAACCCAAATTCACTCACGAAGCTAAAGCGTAAGGGGTGCATGCCGCTATACGGTTCATACCCCAAATTTGATCGAAAAGTAAAGGGCAAAAGAAAATAACTACGACAGATAAACACCTCCTCCACCTTTAGTAGTAATCTCAACCCCGGATGCTTCACCTTTGTTTCCCACTACCATCTTCTACAGCCAACTCTTCGACTTTGGATAAAGCATATCATAAGAAACGAATGGATTGAAGGTAGCCAAGCTCGAATCTTCAGTATTCACTGGAACATAGTTTTCTAGGTCACTAACATTTGTCAGCGTGGTATCAAAACCACTTCAGGTTCAAAAGAACCCTAGGGTTAAGAAACTGTATCTGTTGCAAATAGTTGCAAAAGGCATCATGAGTTAGCCCATCAAACTCTTTCTTCACAGAGTCAACTTCCTTCATACATGATTCAGCCTCCCGAGATTGCTTCCTTAAATCTTCTCTGGGCTTGGAGCAGTCTTACTTGAGGCATCGATTCTCCCCCGTCAGCTCATTCCTTGTATGGATAAGACTCGAACTTTCAGTCTGGAGACTGATGTTGGCGGATTTGATCATCGTCACCTTATCTGACTACTCTTTGATGGCACAAGGAGTTTCCTACTAAGCTTCTGTTTTCACTTGCCTCAACTAATCATTTAAATCATCCACCTTTAACTGCAACCTACTCATCTCGATAGCCGAGGCAGTGCACTCCTCCTCCCTATTGGCTCTCATAGACTAAAGCTCAGCTTCCAATCCCGACACCCTTTTGTTCATAATCTTATTATCCTTTTGAACAATTGCGGCGTTCTGGAATAAGCTTGCTTCAGCACGAACGTCATCCAAGAGAGCCATGTGAGTCACCAACCAAGTCCTCATTCGTTGACATCGCTCTTATAGATTTCATAACTGGTTCAAAAATCCTTAAAGGATAGGAGATTTCAAATACCTTAGTGGTGGTCGGGTCAGAATGAAGAAAGTATCTCGGATGAAGCTTGAACAAGATGTTGGGAGTAGTAAACCGTTCAAAAGCCTGGGATTGTCGACCTTTGCGTATCGGCCCGACAACCTGTTTTGGGAAAACCCGTTTCTATTCTTTCCCTCCTTTATAATGTTCTGCATGCTTACTCTCCTCAAACCCCATGGCAACTCCTGCATTTACAAAAAGGTTCAATACTGGTCTCTAGACGTGATAATCGTATGACAAAAAAAAACCAATAATGCATATACCTTTCCCTTTTTGGGCTCATTTTGCCTGAGCCTTTTCCTTGGCAACATTAGGAGCAGTTTCAGTCTCAACCGTTTGTTTCCTTCTCCTTTCCCATTGGGCATTACGCAGGTCCGCCATAGTATTACCAATATTGGAGTCACTACATTGTTAACCACGGGGGATGCTGGCGGCCTAGGTGCCCGGGCAGGCTTAGAAAGTCACATTAAAGGGTTTCCAAACGCACCTGAGCCCTTTTTTTACCTTTAAGTCTTTCCCAGCGAGCAAGGTACCCCGACATTATGCTAACTGCAAACAGTTTCAACAAAATATGAAGTCAGGATAGGAAAGAATGAAAACAAAAAAAGGGGGGTTGAAAGATACCAAGACAAAGTTCTCGGCTACATCAGATTTTGGCATGCAACACGTCATTGCAACGAATGGAAATACCGTGCTCAGCAACAAATCCCACTAATTTGTTGTATGTTTCGTAGTCAGATTCTTCTGTAAATCAGAGACACTTATCTTCAGTAAAGGGTTGGAGGTCATAAAACTCTTCATTCCAATATAGATGGAATAAGTTCCAACCCTCTTCTTCTCACCAAAATGCTACTTCTTTATTTTTGCGAATGACTTTAAAGTATCTGTCCTTCTAACTCTTAAATGAATCTTCGAAGCATGAAAAGAGGGAAGGAGATATGTTTTGGCAAAGGGAGATCCACTCCTTATTTTTCTTGCTCCACCTATAAGGGTGAAAGACATAGCAGAAAATTCTAGCAAAGTAATCGCACTCTTGAGCCCGGAAAAACATCTCAAATGCTTGGATAAATCCACATCCATTGGGGTGAAGTTGTGAAGCGGCCACTTGGAAATAATTTAGGATTTCCATTTGGAAGAAGGAGAAAGGGAAGCATATGAGGAGGCGGTCAAACAAACCGTATTACAACATAACATAAGGCATTTCATCATCCTCTGTGGGATAGCAAACCCTCTCATTTCTTGAAGCCGGGACGAGGTCATAGGTGGCTCCGGAGCTCATATTCCCCTCTTTATCCGATATAACGGGGTGTAGCTCGAAACAACATCGCCAATCCCGTTCAAGTATCTGAAGTTCTTCTCGGCTTTGGATGGCATAAGGAGTGTTTAAAACTTCATCAGAAACCCACATACAACCCTTGATACAATTGATGTTTGCCCATTCTTCCGGGATTTCAACATTCGGGATTTCAACTTTGGGGTAACCTGGGGCTTATGGAGGTTGATCTGGGTTATCCTCTGAGTTTGACTCAATTATTAATCTTGTTTGTGCTCTTCCTTCTCGACTAACCGCCTTGGTTCCACTCAGTCTCACAGCTTGTTGGGAAGACATTTCTACAACAAAAGTATAAGAGTTTATCAAAAGTTGAAAGTGTTTATCCCACAAAGAACGATAAAAGATAGATCCCAGGCATAAGAGATTCGATGAAGGAAGAAACAAAGGAAGAAAAGGAGGTACTCATCAAAATTATACCTGAATTTATATTGCTGATTTAGGGAAGATCAATATGCCCTCAAAGGTCACTCCTGGCATCTTCAATAGCCAAGTTAGTAATCTCAACGCCTTCTAGCCTCTCTGAAGAAGTATAGCAGACATAGTAGTAATATGTCTGGTACACTTCAAAGGGGGATTCTTC
Source organism: Cyamopsis tetragonoloba (assembly GCA_037177725.1). Taxonomy (NCBI): domain Eukaryota; kingdom Viridiplantae; phylum Streptophyta; class Magnoliopsida; order Fabales; family Fabaceae; genus Cyamopsis; species Cyamopsis tetragonoloba. The sequence continues at coordinate 23,621,336 of CM074122.1, forward strand.
TCAACAATAGCAGAATCTACGCTTTGCATAACAGACTCCCCACTCTCTATCGAAGATTTAGGATATCGTGAGACGTGGGAAGGAGACCTAAACCCTGACGGGACTGTGAGGCATGATTAGTGGAATTTTCAGTGTTATAAGGAAAAATAGGAAAGTAAGCTCTAAATTTGAACTTAGGCAAAAGAAATTGATGATCGAGAGAATTGTGTGAATTACAGTAGCTAGAGTTGTTTCCAAATGCCCTCGACCAAGCCATAGGAAGTGAAATTGATCTCTTTAGGGATTCTCTTAGATAAGACGATGAACATTTTCTTCAGGAACGAAGGAATAAGTTCTTGAGAGAGCGCCAACAATTTCTTTTCCTTGAAGAAGTGAAGAAAAGGGGGAAAGAAAGAAGAAAAACGACGACGTGAGAGGAACTAAAACAAGAAATTGTAGATACTGGAGAAAAGCTATAAGCACTTAAGAAAGAGGTAAAAACAGGGTGAAAGCTTGTGGGAAAGATACCTCAAATTTGGAGATTTATTAGTTTCCCTGGAGAAGAAGAACCAAACTGCTATCGATGGATGAAAAGAAACTTCAGAATATAGGGTTTCTTTGTAAACTCATGAGAAAGGAAACCCTGGTGGAAGAGGAAGAGAAAAGTGAGAAACAAATCATTTTCCCCTTTCAAAGACAAGAGGAAAAATTAAAACACCAAAACAGGAAAAAACTGCCAACACTGCATTAAATGTCGAGAGTCATTTTTTACTCTGCAATGATAACGTGCAGTTACCAAAGGCGGCGTCCAATAGAAACAAGACACGTGGCCAAAAATTAGAGTTCAACAATTTGTCAACATCACTAAGGCCGATCAACAGTCAATGATTTCTTCTATTCTAATTGAAAGCAAAAGCCTAAGGCAATTTGTTATCACAATTTGCCGGCTTAGGGGCAACTGTTATGGACCGGTATCTCAGTCCCAAGCTTAGGTATACCAGGATTGGGGGCATGGCCCCATTCGGGATAAGGAGATTAATACCCTACTTTATTGTTTTGGGCCTGGCCCACTAATCATTGAAAGACCCATTAATGAGCACAGAACCCTAGGTAGAATGCTATAAATACGTATTAAGTGTGCAATTCACAAGTAAGCAGATTTTTTCATAACTGCTCATAAACCCTAACCTGCATTGACTTTATCGTTAGAGTCCTTGTAGGTATGCCCTCCACCTCCGAGGAGCATATCCACGTCAAAAGTTAGTCGTTTACAATTTTCCAGCCAATCCCTAATTATCAGGTACGTAACACTTACCAAACATAGTTACAATTAAAATAATCTTCCATCTAGTTTGGTAAAGATTCAAAATGGTAGATTATTTTGGTGGCTACTTGTGTTTCTTTGAACGCTACTTTAATGAGCGTTTCAAGATTTAAGCTAACCAATTATTTTATTTTTACATTTTTATCTTTTTTTAATCAACCATTATCTCTAATTTTCTCTTAGAGATTTATCATCGCTATACTACACGCTGCTCAATACACCACCATTCTCTAACTTGATTGTATTTGATGCAAAAGATGAAGAGAAAAAGGGGTTGGTTCATAAACAAAACAATTGATACATAAGACAATATGTAATGTTGAATTTTCTAATATTTTTAAGTAAATTTTAGTTGTATTATTTTATTAATATTTTTGCAAAATACTATTGTTATATATATATATATATATATATATATATATATATATATATATACTTAATTTGTCTTGGGTTTCACTTTGGTCTCAACTTTTTTTTTTATTCTTTTTGGTCCTTTATCTCCTTTTTGGGCCAATTAGTCCATTATCATTAACTTTGTTAAATCATTAATGGTGATGACCAAACTAGAATAAATCTCTCCATTATCTTTCCCAGCAGAAGTGCACTCACAAAATAAACAAATAAAAGCACACATAAAATTTTACCTTTTTTTTTTGGTATCTCAAGGTCTACGTCCACAAACACTCCACATAATATATATTTAATTTCTCATCTTGAAAATTTTGAACAAGCCCTCTTTTAAGCTGGAAACTTTTACAAGTATAAAATTGCAAACCCTCATACATTTTTCGCATGAAAAAATCGCAAACCCTTTCTCGCTCACAACTACCCAAGTCCCTCTTACACCGAAAAGATTAGTGTTGTTATGGTGAAAATACTCAAAGTAACTCTCCTTATTTGTATGAGTACTCTACGTCTTCCTTCTTTCTTCTACTCAATGTGAGACTTAGAAAAATACCTACTTCTTCATATATAATATCAAATGTGGAACTTTGGACTAGTACGCAAAATAAATAATAATATTTTTTTAGCTTAGATATGGTCTTCTTCTAAGACATTTAGCAAAAACGTTTCTTACTTTTCTATTAACCATTTAATAGAGTCAACAAAAAATAAACTATTTGATCCAGAAAAGAAAAGAAATATAAAGGACCAAAATGAATAAAAAAATTACGGGACCAAAATGAAACACAAGATAATTAAAACTACAGTTTTCTTTTGTTTTTCTACTCTCTTTTTAAGCAAATTTTAAGAAGTAGACAAAGGAATACAATGACATACATCCATTTCAAGTGCTTCGGTTAAGGCCAAATACAACCTAAAGAAAGATGAAAGAAAAAAGAAAGTGGGAGCTTCAACTTTAATTGTAGACTTTCTCTCTCTTCACAGTTTCCCTTTTAAATAAATTGTTTGTTGAGCTTTTTTGTCGCATAACAATTTTATATCATTTGGTCCTGATGTGAACATAAGAGCTTTAAGTGGGATTATGCATGAAGAGGAGATTTTAAGGAAGTTTGAAGGGCCTATAACTAGTCAAGGAAGAAGAAAGCAAAGGGGGCAATCAAGGATATTGTTGAAGGTTGACTTTGTTCTAGGGATTTTAATTCAAAAAAGGGACCAAAGCTTGTTAATTTGGTTCAAGTTATTGAGAATATTTAGTTATATAATTTTTGTATTTAATTTGGATTTTAAAATATTTTTTTATTTTTTTTTCCATAAGCTATAGGGGTTATGTAAAGTTTTTATTTTAGTTTGTGTTAAGCTAAAATGGGCCTTATGTTTTGGGCTTGAAGTTAATTAGTGCCTCTTAGGGTATGACTTGTAATTTAGTATGACATTTTATTCTAAGTTTGGATGAATAAAGTTATTTTTAGAGATGGAGCTCTTTTTCCTAGGTTTTTATTTTGAACTTCTAGAGTTTGATTCTTTTCAATAGAGCTCATTTCCATTGTGGTGAATTTACCTTCAACTTATCATCTTTCTTTGATAGTATTTTTTACTTTTATAATTGAATGTTCAGTCTTTTTCTAACATTAAGTGTTTTATTGTCAATATAGGACATTTGATTCCCACGTCAATAAAAATGGAGCGATATAGAGAAGATTACCAAAGCCCTTATTGATACACAAAAATTCAGAAATATAGAATATTTGAATGTCATATGTTACATATGATAAATTTATTTGGATAAAATTAAGGTTAAGGACTAATGTTAGTTTATTTTAAAGGGTTAATTAAGATTTTGATCCTTAAATTTTAATAAGAGTATATTTTTAGTCTCTGAATTTAAATAATTCTTTTTAACTCCTAAACTTTAGCATGAATATATTTTTAGTCCATATATTTCAAAAATATATTTTTAGTCCCTAAATTTTAATGATGTTACATTTTTAGTCGCTGAACTTTAGTTGGATAGAGGGACTAAAAATGAACTCTATATATAGTTCATGGATTATAAATGAACTCTTGCTAAATTTAAGGGTATTCAAAATTTATTCTTAAAATTTATGGACAAAATATATATTCTCGCTAAACTTTAGAAACTAAAAAGCGCATTTTTAAAGTTAAGGGATTAAAAATATATTTTCGCTAAAGTTCGGAGACTAAAAACTTAGTTAATCCTATTTTAAAAAACAAAATCCAAACTTTTCACTTTAAAAGTTACTCCCTCCGTTTTTATTTATAAGTAGCTAAACGAAAACGAGAACCATTTAGCGATAGCTTTGATCATCGCTATTTTAGTCATGTAATAATTATTAGGCAAAATGCAATTTTCGGTCCCTTAATTCTTTATCCAATTTTAGTTTGGTCATTTAGCTTCTTTTTTATTCAATTTGGTCTTAGAACTTATATTTTAAGTTCAATTTGATCCCTTCCGTTAAATTCAGTGACAAAATTAACGTAAGACACCAAATTAAACCTAAAATATAAGTTGTGGTACCAAACTGAATAAAAAAAATGTTAAAGAACCAAACTGAAACTGAATAAAAACTTGCGAGACCAAAAATTACATTTTGCCTAAATATTAATTAGTGGATTGGTTTTGTAATGGCTTTAGTCGAAAAGTCGTCGCTAATGGGCGTGAAAAAAAAGAACAACTTGTTTGGGTTTTCCGATGGCTTGTTAATGGGCGCCAAAAATAAAAAAGAAAAAATCAAAAATGGGTTTTGCAAATGCTAATGGGCGCCAAAAAAATAATTTTTTTTGCAATTTGCGAAGGCTAAAGTCTTCGCTAATGGGCGCCAAAAATGAAATAAAAAAACTTTTTGAATTTTTTTATGGCTTTTAGTCGTCACTAATGGGTGCCAAAAATAAATAAAGATTGGACCTTTTACATATTAACGTATTAATATATATATATATATATATATTCTTAATTTTTTAGCTTATTATTAAAACATTAAATTATTTATTAAATATAAAAATAATAAACTTAAATTAAAAAAGAATTATTCATAAAAAAATAATTAAATAGCAGGCCTGATAAATTAAGCTCAATTGTTTCTAATTAAGTCAAACTTAAACTTATAATTTGACTTGTTTAAATAAATAAGCCAAATTTTGGCTTTTTATTTTTTTCGCAAACCAAGACTAAATTTTAGATGCTTGACTTGGCTCTTGGCTCGTTTTCGCCCCCAATTATTTTATGTCAATATATCTTTATTAATAGTAAAATTATATATTTAAATATTATAATCTTTGTAAATAATATGAAAAAAATTTAATAAATCTACAATGGGAATGCACTGCTCGAAGTAAGTTTTGCACAATTTTTTTTATTATTATTATTTGTTTTGCTAAAAGTCAAAGTAGCGTTTGAGTGCCAAATTACACATGAATACATCCAACCCCTTATTGTCTAGTGAAGTTTTGGTGCATGAGTTGTTACCCTGGTAATAGCAAATGCAGAACCAATAGCAGAAATTTAATCAATATACGTTGGGTTCAAATGACATTAATGTGTTAAAGTTCGTAAATGACACTGCAAGTAATTTTCTATAAAAAATTATTTTTGTCGATCCAACCAATTAATTGAAAATTCATATGATGTAGATCAATTATTCAAAAATTCATAGAATTTAATTAAAAATTTGTAGGTACGTAATGTAACAAAAGAAATTTATTTCTATTTTAAATAATATATTAGATGTTCAACCAAAATATTCCGATAACGTATCAAATAGTTTTCAAATTGTATGAATTTTTGAATAGTTGATCTATATCATATAAACTTTCAATTGATCAGTTGGATCATATAAATTTATTTTTTTATAAAAAGTTATACGCAGTATCATTTACGAACTTTGACACCTTGTATCATTTAAACCCAACTATATATATTACATTTGGTGGCGATAAATGATTCTAAATTTATTTTCATTATATATGAGTGTGATGTTGGGATGCAGCGAATTTAAAAAAAGATAATTAATAATTAAAATAAAGTGCAACAGCGCAGTTTGTTGCCATCTAATAAATCTGCCGTCGCTGTTTAAGAGATGAGCAGGTGGCTGTGACGGCGAGGCCTCATTTAAGAGCGACGGTGGGGCTGCTCAAGGGAATGAGATTGGTGCCTACTTAATTTTTTGTCTTCTTTTTTGGTGAAGCATCACATGACTCCACTTTTTTTTCATTTTTGGTTTTTTTGTCTTAATAATTTTTAATCAAATAAAAATTATAAATAAAATGAATGGGAGGAATTATGAAAAGTTGATTTATTGTAGGTTTGAGGAAAATTTTAATAATTTATTAGTATTTTTTTTAGGATAAATTATGTTTTTAGATATCATTTGATCCAGCTTATTGTTCTCTTAAAAACCCGTTTTAAACTAAAGTTACAAATGAAATGCTTAAGAAAAGGTCATAAGTTGTTTCACAATTTCATTTTAAAAAAAAAAAAAACAAATTTGACCGGCGACGGCAGTTTGCCGTCAGCGGGCTGCGGAGGGTGGTGGAGGGCGGCCGCGGGCGGTGGCGGTGGGTGGTGGTTCGGCCTTGGTTATAGTGGTTGGTGGATGTTTAATGAAAATAAGAAATTAGAAAATAAACAAAACTCCTATTTGTGACTTATTTTAAAGTTCTTTTTTCTCTCTTTCCTTCATTAAAAAAATACGCTTCAAATTTTAAAAGCTTATTAATATTTTTATTTGGCCTGACTTTTACTTATAAGTATAAGATAAGGTTAAAATAAGCCGGACCAAACGAAACCCGGCTTATTAATCTTTACAAATATAAGTCTCGTAAATTTAGTCATCATAAAACCAATACGTCGTCAATCTATATATTCTCCATTATTGTACAATATATAGCTGATATATAGAACCGTGAGAAAGATGATGGTAGTTTGAGAAAGGAATTAAGGTTAGAGTCTCACTAAAAAAAAATAAAGTTATAGCTAGGAGTAATTACTAGATTAAAAAATAATATGAAAATTGTGACATAGCAAAAATATGTGATGCCTGGCAACCATCATAAACATCTAAAACTGATACTCAGGGTCTACTGTCCTATCATATAATTTCATAATTGAAAGCTTGAAAGTTTCTAGCTAGTAGTAGTGCTAGGAAGCTGCCCTGCATATAGAACCGATTCTTATGTGAATGGATCTCTCACCATGTGGGGCTTTCACTGTAAAAATATAGCTGTTCAATCTATAAACAGTTAGATATATAATTAGTTGCTGCATCTAGTTGCTTATTAGTGCAGGGAAGAGGAGAGAGGGGAAGAAAAATAAAAAAATTGAGAGTGTGTTTGGTTTAAATTGAGGGAAAATGAAAGAAAATAATGTTTTTGTGTTAAGTTAGAGAGGAGGGAGGAATTATAAGTGATTTGATGTGTTAATTTTACCTTTCCCTCCACTCCTCTCCAAAAACCTCCAACCAAACACTATATTAGTAAATTAGTTGTATTTAATGTAAATCTCACGTCTAGCGCCTAGTTAGTTAGTTAGTTAGCTTTTTTCCTTTTAGCTCTGTACCAAATGATATATTTCGGTTGACTTTCTATTTCAGTTTCATTTTACACAAATTTTTTTGTCATTCTATATTCAATATGGTATCAGTAGAGTAAATTCCTCTGCGCCTCTGAATCGTTCTTCTTAATTCCATCCTTCTTCCTTGAGCTCCGAGACTTGATCCTCCTCTTCTCATCCATGGCAGATTCAGCTCTCGATGCTCATAAGGATCCTCCTCTTCGCGATGATTATGACCCTTTGTTCCTCCATCACTCTGATGGACCCGGTCTCATTCTTGTCTCTCAACCTCTTTCAGGCACAAATTGTAACACTTGGAGCAGGGCTATGTTGGTTGCATTATCTGTCAAGAACAAGCTTTGTTTCATAGATGGTTCTCTTCCTCAGCCATCTATCACTAATCGCAAATATCATTCTTGGATGCGTAATAACAATGTGGTAATTTTTTTGTTGTATAATTCTGTGTCCAAAGAGATTCTTGGCAGCATCATGCATTCAACCTTGGCGAAAGACATATGGGATGACATTAAGAATCTTTTTTCTCAAAAAAAATGGCCCTCAAATTTATCAGTTACGAAAGCAACTTATGTCTCTACATCAAAGTTCTAATGACATGACAATCTACTATACCAAAAAGAAGACCATTTGGGAAGAACTTGTGGCCTATTGTCCATCTCTTCCTTGTACTTGTGGTGGTCTTCATCCATATTACAAATATCTTGAGAATTAATATGTTATGACCTTCTAGATGGGTTTTAATTATTCTTTTGCTCAAGCCAAGGGTGAAATTCTTCTCTTTGATCCTTTACCTCCTATGAGTAAAGTGTTCTCTTTGATCATTCTGGAAGAAAGAAAAAAAGAAGTTAGAACTGACTCTGCTCGTTCCTCCAATGATCAAATGGCTTTTTGTTGTAAAATCTGACTCTCGCACAAATGCTGATGGAACAAAGGAAAAATTCTTCAAAAAGGCCAATCATGGTACATAATTTAAGCTATGTTGTCCATAATTTAAGCAAATTCGTGTCAAATCCTCAAACACATCACTTGCATGTTGCCTTCATGGTCCTTCGGTACCTCGAGAGCTCTCCAGGAAAAGGTATAATTTTCAGCTCCAAATCAGATTTACACATGCATGCTTATGCAGATGCTACCTGGGCACCATGCAAAGAGGACAAAAAATCAGTAACTGAGTAATGTGTATTCATGGGTGACTCAATAATCAACTGGAAAACAAAAAACAAGATACAGTAAGAAAATCAAGTGCAGAAGTTGAGTATCGTGTGCTGCCATATGCAACTATGAACTGATATTGTTAAGAAATTTGCTGCATGACTTACAAGTTCCTAAAAAGCCTCTCATTCTATATTGTGACAATCAAGTAGCAATTTACATAGCCACCAGTCCAAGTTTCCATGAAAGAACCAAGACTATTGAAGTTGATCTCCATTTTATTCGTGAAAAGGTGGGCTTAGGAATTCTGAGATTAATACAGGTCAGAAGGCATCACCAACTTGCTGACATTCTGACAAAAGCTTCTCCAAAAACCAGTTTTCAACACATGTTGTCCAAGATGGGTACCTATAATAACTTCCATCTTGATGAGGAGGGCGTATAGAAATATAGTTGTTCAATCTATAAACAATTAGATGTATAATTAGTTGTTGCATCTAGTTGCTTTAGCAAGTTAGTTGTATTACATGTAAATCCCGTGTCTAGCACTTAGTTAGTTATTTAGGTTTTTCCTTTCAGCTACTTCCTATATAAGATATACCAAATGATGTATTTCAATTGATTTTTTAATTGAATTTCATTTTACACAAAACTATTTTATCATTATATATTCAATATCCACTGGTGGAGATTCAGAGAAGGCGTCGACCTATCATTGAGCTATTTGCATATGCTATACCTCCTATTTTCCCTATTATTAATTAACAAAAAGAGTCTATCCATTGACAAAAACATCCACATATATTAACCATATGCAAGGAAAAAAAAGAAGCAAACCAAATGGGCACAATCATAGCAGGGCAAGTAAGAAGAGAATGGCCTATGGTTTCTTGTCTCTCACCACAAAAGCAACAAGTTTCATCAACAATTACCCGTTTTTTGTGCTAGCATTTCTCTATTAGTAAGTACATTCTTGATTGTTTCTGTCCACAACAGACTCTTACATCGAGGGATAGAGGAAGGTTGCCAAAATGAGACATTGACTAACACTTTGACTTATCGTTAACTTTGTTATACTAATCTCAATTATTTTGTTGATGGTCAAATTCACTAGATTGGATAAAGATTAATTCCTTGACACATTAATTCTTTGTTATAACTCAAGATGTCAATTTCTTAACTCTGTAGAGTTAAAACAAGCATTGGTAATGATTAAGAATTCATCAAGACCACAGACACATTATAATCTGTTCCTAGATTAAAAATATTAATGCATGGCGGCATTTGCAAGAAGCATACACACTTCTCACTATTCTTAACAAAAATATGAGTCAATACAACATTTGCATATTGATTAAGCATTCCAAAGCATTAAGCATAGCAAATGATACTCAGATTAGAGAGATTACTAAATAACTAGATCAAGGTTAAAGTTTCATTAAAAATAAAATTACATCATTGTCTAAGTATAAAGGGTTTATATAAACATGAAGAAAGAAAGTAAAAACATAGAAAAGAAAACGGGATAGAAGAACTCCAAGCAGATGAAGGGTGGTTGGTGAGAGATCCCCCCTTCTTCCTCCAAACTCCATAGAGAAGAAAAATAGGGCTTCAAAATATGTTCGTGGTGGTTGTCCTCTTTTCTATCTGCCTTACAATTGAACCACATGTTCCTTTCATAGTGTGGGGTTTTGATAGCATTCACAATGCTAGAATGAGCATTGACGATGCTCTAAAACTGGTGTATTCTATTTTGTTGGCGTTAACAACTTTAAAGCGGGCGTTGATAAAGCTAAAGACATTTTTTTGTAAATTTTCACGCAAAATTGACCTAAAATTTAGGATGAAAAAGAACGAATCTCAAACACCACAAAATGAGGAAAACTAACACAATTTAATATATATCTTTAACATCTTTCCCAAACTCTATGTATTGTTTAAAACCAACAATTTTGAATAAAAATGCTTCTTTTGACATCATGAAAAATACCAAATTCACTCCAAAATTCATGAAATAAAGTAACATTTGGTTTTAGTAAACATAATATGTTTTCATTTTTTATTTCCATTTTTAAAAATATTTTTCATTTTCATGTTTTTTAGATATTAGAAACATAATGTTTTGCTATCTTGTTTTCTATTTTCAAAAAAGAAATGTCAAAATGGTGTTTGTTTTATTTAATTATTCTAGTGGAGTTGTGTGATTTCATCATTTCAATATAACCAGTCGAGGTCTCTTCACTAATTGTTTTCATTTTTATACTCTATTAAGGGATGAAATTTGCCACCGTCATTAAAAACCGCTCAAAGCTCTAAATCCTTAACTCCTATGTAACATTTTCCCTTTTTTGAATCAAAATAATTAGAATTAGAGTCTTTGGATATGAAACTAGTGACTCGTGAGGAAAAGGAACACCGTTAAACATGAAATTGCACCCATTAAAAAGAGGATCACAAGCAAGCTCAAATCTTTCAAAACCATTCTCACTTCCCTCAAACACCGAATCTTATGCATCCACTCATGTTTTTTTTTCTTTCCTCACGACTCACGCGTCACATGGCACCAAAAAGAGAAGGAGAAGGCGCACAGAAAGGTAGAAAGCAGTGGTACAATGATAGGTAAAGGATGATGTTAAGAAGACTCAAAGAGTAAAGGAGATGGTAACTGCACAAGCAAAAAAAATGGGTTTCACTATAAAGAAAATAAGTTAAACAAAGATGTCTCATAATTACAAGTATGCCATCATGTTATCATTCTAAAAAGAAAACACTCAAAGACATTATTTTCTTTGTTTTTAGTCTTCTTATGTTTTCCCAAAATGTTTTCGGTAGAAATTGTTTCAAAAGCAAACATATTTTTTCTATCATTTCTCTTTTTTTATTAAAAAAGAAAATAGAAAATACTAATGTCAAATATCTCCTAAACCTCCTCTTGTATCTCTTCAATCAGTAGAAGAGTTAACTAAAAACACATTTTGAAAACAACCAAGTTCTTAAATTTTCACATTTCATAATATATAACCAAAGACAGTTCCTTTAATGGAGCCTCAGCATTTAAGTCCACCATGATAGTGTCTACGATTGCTTTATATGATACATTCCTCTTTACTAGATTTACAATGTAACCAGATTTAGTTTTTAAGGAGGATCAAAATCTTGCCATAAGTTTCCATTTCTTCATTGCTATCTTCATGTTAGACGCATTGACAATATTACTGAAACCCCCCCCCTTATTTTTCTCTTCTTTATTGGAAGAGACCTCAATAACTACTCCCTTATTTGAATGCACAACTAGAACTAAGTACCTCTTTGTTGTTATCCCTCGTGGTCTAAGCTCCAGATGTCACAACATGCAAGACAATAACAAATGTTTTACCTTTATTTGCAGCTATGGTCTTAGTTGATTTATCACTCTATATATATGCACCAATATCCACAACCTTTTTAAGGCAGTTACTCAAAGACTCAACTACGTTAGTAAGAGTGTATTTTCGCTTATCAATGTCATTACTAGGACTAGTGTGCCAATGGCTAAATGGAAAAAGAAGCATCATTTCCTTCTCTAAAATTATTTCAATTATCATCACAATCTTTTAATAGATGGTCAATATATCCACAATAGTAGCAAAAGTATGTTAGTCTTTCATATTTGAAGAAAAATTTAATCTTCCTCTAGTTTGTAACCAGTTGAATTGACTCCCTTCAAAGGGTATGTGACAATGGATCCAAACCCTGATATGAACTGATCTTCCAAAATATTGGTCGTCTCAACTATCTAAATTCTTAAATTTACCAATGGAGTTTTTAATAAAAAATAGCCACACTCATAGTATGCATATAAATTGAAACCTCATAGACCCTAGCCCAAATTAGAACCTTACACAAATCCACATCAAAATAGTTTTCTCAACAAGATTCAGCACCTTCAGGGTAGGGGTACTTCGATCAAATGACCAAGGTCTCCCTTTTAGAATCATATCCTTGTCCTTCTCTTCAAAGAATCTAAAAGTAAAGAGATTCTCATTAACATCTCTACTTTCATTTCCTTTCTTTACCTTTCAAACCTAAATCATTGTGAATTTGAATGCTCTAGCGCTGAAATTCCCCTACAAAGTTAAGCAACCAATCATCCAAGCATATGAATTTGGGTTGTTCCTTGAATTCATTTCTACCACTCTAATGATCACAGCCTCATTTTCACAATATTCCAAATCCACCCAATTTTCATTATGGCTAATGTGACACCCTAATAAAATTGCATCGACATATCATATATTTAATTACAAAAATATTAAAAGGCAATGCAAATGAGTACATGAAGCCACCCTGTCTAACAAACAGTTGTACACAAGCATCACAACAGTCTAGAGAGTTTTATACATAACTAGTATAGTGTCCCTTTTTTGAAGTCCTAGAACAAACATAAAATATGGAAGCATAATCATAGAAATATATACAATGATGGCTTCATTAGAAACTACATTAACAAAACATAGGCTAAGTACTAAATCTTTGATTCCTTGTACTGCTCCTACCCTTAATTATAAAATTAGTTAACAGTATCAGGAAACTAAGTTCCAAAACCTCCCACTTAGACTAGAAACAAACACAGTCAAGAAATAATTAGTCAAACAATGATCATTTTGATAGAAAGGTCAATCATGATTGTTGAGTTAGTTCTTATTACAATATAATCTTTTATGTCAGCAGTCCGCGCATTCTTTGAAGATCTCTGTTTGTCCAAGGAAGCATCCTTCCGATGAACCCTCAATCTTCCCAATCTTGCACTTAATGGTGTATACTTTAGTCTTTTCTCACATAATTGGAAGTGTAAAATTCAATGTATTAACACTTCAAATCAGTTAAAAAATAGAATAACATATAATTAAACTAATTGAGGGACAATATTGGCCCTCCTTGCTGTAATAGCGCACTCAAGCACTAGAGGGAGCATGCCAGGACGCAAAACCTGGCCTTACATGCTGAGCAAGTGTGCCCAAGCGCCCAGGGAAGCATGCCAGGGCGCAAAACTTGACCCTTATTGCTGAGAGGGCACACCCAAGCACAAGGGAAGGGATGCTTGCAAGATTCTGCGTCCTGCTCACAAACAAACATCATTTTGACCCTGTGTGTGCTTCCCCAAACCCCATACATGGATTCCCTAAACCAAAACATCATTAAATCAACTTCATAACATGAATTTCCATCTCAATAAAGCATCAAACAACATGCAATACATAAACACAATCATGTTCAACCTATACATGTATCAAGCTTAAAGACACAATTTCTCACTCTATCAACAATTAATTTCTAACCTAATGTGATTTTAAACTGTAGGATTTTAAACTCTCAATTCTACCACTTCCTTTCCCTTCTTATTTTCTTGGCCCTAGCTCTCTTGTGACCGTAGAATCATCCAAAGCTTTAAGTGAGGGAGGGACATTTGAATAGAGTGCTTGATTGAGGATGGTGGGTAACCAAAACCTTCTATAAGTGAGAAATTGAACTTAGGGAGCTAAAACTACCACATGCATGAGCAATGGATGCTTAGCAATGAATGAGTTTTTCTTCCTTGGGTAATGTTTTGAGAGAAAAATGAGAAAGAAAGGAAGAAGAGAGATGGTGCTTCTCTCTTTCTCTTTATTTGTTATTGTGCTTCTCTCTTTCTCTTTATTTGTCTAAGGGCAATTTTCAAAGAAGGGCCTAGAGGAAGGTTGTGAAAAATTGCAAAATGGCCCTCCTTTCATCATCAAGGGCCATTCTTGAAACCTCTCTTATATTTTTCTCCCCACTTATCAACTAAGGAATTGCTAACATCAAAATTTAGACTCATGACAAACAAAAGTAATTACTAACATTTTCAACAATATTTAGGGGGATCTTACACCTAAAAACTCCAATCGACCCTCCTCAGCAACAACTAACAAAGGATCCCCGCAGTGGAGGAGGCATTATCCTAGGGATTCAAATCAGGTGTCCCCAAATCATGTCCCCAATCATGTTTCACCAATAGAATATCGCCACGTCATTAAAATATTTTCTTTAATTTTAATCTTTAATTTCTTAATAAATTTATTTAATGATGTGACGATATTCTATTGGTGGGACATGATTGGGGACATGATTTTGGGGACACATAATTTGAATCCTTATCCTAGATATCACTAGGAAGGAGCTAGACCCACACACTTTTGCCACCTAGGAAACCTAGCGAAGTGCAATAAAGAGAAGAGTTTTGGTATAACCTATTACATTCATAAACCTCTTCTCTTTAAACTATTATATTTGGGTTTGAACTCGTAACATAAACAAATTTAACTAATTCACGCTTATTAAGAATATATTTATTAATTACATTCAATATTCTCAATTTCATTCAAAGGATGAATTTTGTTAACTAAAAAGTCTTTGTGATATTTATTGAAGAGTGATACTCTCAATTTTTAAAACCTCAATTGTATATAGTATTTTAAGAAGGATTTTTCTATCCTGTGCAATTTTGCAAAGGTTAAGGATACATAAAGTGATAAAATAGTAGAGTATTTATTGTAATGGAGCATAAATATAATTGAGTGTTGGTCTTTCCCATCAAAAAGTTATTATTATTAAATTCTTAATTAACGTGTGCAAAATTGCCCAGGATAGATAAATCCTTTTAAGAATGATAACATTAAATATGATAGTAATTAATGTTAGCTTACATTTGGACCACCACAATTTACTTATACTCCATCCGTTCCTTTTTATCTATCTCTGTTTTAAAAAAAATGTTTCGTTTTATCTGTCTCTTTTTTTTTTATTCATAGGAAAGTAGTACAATCGAGATTCGAACCCCGTACTCACACACGTATGTCCCCATGCGCTCACCAACTGAGCTACATGACTAGGACATTATCCGTCTCTTTAAGAATTCAAGGAAGCATTTATAACTACTTTTCCTAATATATCATTTTCATTTATTACTTTGTATATTAACATGAAGTGGAGAATTAATGATTTTCAAGTTTCAATAGAGGTATAGTAGACAATCACCTCATAATTTTTATAAGGGTTTTATAATAACAAGAACATTAATTAGTTTTCTTAATAAGTGTTAATTAACCTTAAAAGACACATAAAAAAGAATAAAATGAGTATTTAAGTTTGGAGGCAATAATTCTTAACTTAAATCAACTACACATAATTTTTGTTGACCAAGATTAAGTTTGCATGCAAATACTAAGCCAAACACACCATAAAGAGTTAATCATTAAATTATTCTTTCTCTATGAAAGCTCCACAAACGCGTTTACTTGATGAAGAGAAATTTTGAAAGACATAATTCAACACAAATTAAACTACCCTAAAATATATGTTTATGAATAATGTAATAATAAAACCTTAAAAGAAGAACTACCGTAAACAAAAAAGTACTTTTAAAAGGGTATTGGTTCTCTTACCATATCTGTTCTGAAGTGATGTGATCTCCATTTCAATTAATTATTAATTTTATTTTATTTTTATATCATTTGGGTCCGAAAAATAGACGGTGCTTCTTGGCGTTGACAAGGAACGTAATTTTCATACCTATCAAGAAGAAACAACAAAGAAGACTTCTTTGTCAAAGATTACATATACACAACCAAATAAATTATAAATTAATTAAAGTTATGTTTTTGGGAGAAAGAAATTGACTTCAGTAACTTGCTTGTTGCCATGGCCCATTTTTATCACTTGTTAATTAATTAATTAAATCATATGCACCTTCCTTCATCACATTATACCTTATACTCTTTTGCTTTAGATATAGATTTTCAAGAGTTCACCGACTAAGTCTGTGACATTCTGAAATAGAAGATAGTTGAGTCTTTTAAATATAATGTTAATATCGATTTGAATTTTGATAACATGTATAAAATTTTATTTGAAAAGACAAAAGCTATATATTTTGTTGATACACTCAATAATAAATAAAATATTGAAATATATTTTTAATCCTAATAAAATGTATTAATTTTGATTTTGTTCACTAAAAAGTTTTTCTACTTGGCTTTATTAGGCCCTGTATCTCACAATATTTTATTTTTAATTAGTCATTTACTTTTGGTGTTTTACACCCTGTTTTTCTAATTTTTAGTGTTTTTGTTTCGGAATCTTCAAAGAAAAATGATTAAAAATGGAATTTTAGTATATAGAAACAAAAAGTAACAAAAATATTTTCCTGTCTTATATATACACACTAAGTCACTTGTAATCAAATCATCACTACCAAAATTAAAAAACTAATTAATTCATTCAATTTAATTTGTCTAAAAATTTATTCCAAATATACATGTCTTAATAAATGCTTAGCATCACTCCCTCTTGCCACCTCTAATTCTAAATATATATGCAACACCAGCGAAAATCACACTTATTGAGACAGCTAGTTAAACTCTTTTAATTTATTTTAATTTAATCCAAAAAATAAGTTCATTTCTTAAATTACTCATTATCATGTGTTAGAAGGATTAATTCACTTGTAATCAAATCAAAATCTAATAATAATTGTTTAAGTGATTTATATTGAGAATCAGGAAGGATTAAAATAAAAATTTACATATTTTATGGTGAAACAATATTATATCTTTCTACTTATTATCCTTTTACCAAATCTTCTTAATTATTTCCTTTTAAAGTAAACATTAACTAAAAAAATAAATGTAATTTTCCTATGAAATTAGTAGTATACTCCTATATGGTATACATTAATTGTATTTCATATTCATTATGTGGGTGAATTTATATTAATATTTTACATAAAGAGCGTCCAACAAGTTGGTAGAATGATTGCGAAGTATTACTTTGAATAGCAGTTACTGAATTCAAACTTCTATAAATACACTTTGACCTAAAAAAAATATTTTACATAAAAATCTAAATTTATTCCTTACCCTAACCAAAGGCATATTTAATCCAAAAATAATTTAGAGTTCATATAAATTAATGAACAAACAGTTTCTCAAACTCTTATGTATGTGTGCATTGACACAACCCCTAAGTTATAAGTTCCATCATTGTCCAAACTCCAAATCCAGTTTGCTAAAGGTTATTCGTTCACCTACTACTTTAATTAACACCACATGGCTGATAGAGACTCAGATCAATTTTTCTCTCCAAAATCAATACTCCTTATCATTTTTATTAAATATTCATTTAAAAAATAAAAATCTGTTTATATTTAAATTTTTATTTATATTTTTAAAGGAATGTTAATTGTATTTTTATCTTATACTCCCTCCAATTCATATTATAAGATCCTATTTGGACAATATTATGCTTATTAAAAAAACATGTAATTAAATTAATTAAGGTATTAATTTTTAAAAAATGTACTATAACTTTCCTAACTTACCTCTTTTCTCTTTCATCAGTGTATTAATTACTTCACATTATCTATTTATAAAATCTCATTAATTATAATGAGCAAACATGAAAAAAGTAATAAATATTCCTAAAAAATTATATGGGGCGTCTTATATCATACTAATATCTTTGGACTCAAATATAAGAAAAAAAACTCTTATTTTTTGGTCCAAACTATAAGCAAATTACAATTACTTGTCTCTTATTAAATGCTATTATTCTTAATATATCCTTCATTTAATGCTATTACTCCTACCTTGCAATAAATACTATGAAAGTTATTTTAGTAATTGAAATCTGTCTTTTACATGAAATCAAGAAAATTAAATACAACTAACTATTTTTTATTACCTCTGGACTCATATATAAGCAAAAATTATCTAATTTACGCATATTAAGAAAGTTAGTTAGTTGCATTTATTTTTTTATTTTAGGTAAAAGATAAAGTTAAATTACCAAAATGACCTTAATGATATTTATTGTAAAGTATAATTTATAACAATAAATGAAGGGTAAATTAAGAATAATATCATTAAATTAGAGAGAAGTAATTAAAATTTTTTTATATTTTGGATCAAGAAATATAAGAGACTTTTTGCTAATATTCAAGTCCAGATATAGTAATATGGATAAATTAATTAACCTTTGCTTATGACTAAGAGCTTTAGCTCAAATGGTCATATACTAAGTCATAAGGCTTCAGAGCAGGAGGTCCACGGTTCAAACCTTGGACATTGACATAGAAGAGTTTAATTTAGGGTGTGTGAGTATTTGTCTATAAAAAAAATTAATTTTTATTTATATATTATCTAAAAATGATCTTATTATAATATAAAACTGAGATAGTATTTAATTGGTGTATAGTAAATAGTAATGATGCTCTATCATCTAATTATTTATTACATTTTTTTAATATGCAAACTTTGCCCTAGGTGAACAAATAAATAAAAACAAAAGAAGTATAAGCAAAAACTAAAGAATTGCTGGCTGCTCATCCCAGCATTTATTTTCTTCGCCATCACATACAGTTCTTTCCAATTCTTGTGCATATGAGCAAAATCATACATGCACATGGAAGACTGAGAAATATTAATTATATATATGGCGTGTTCAAAGTCATTAGATTGCAAAGGCAAAAGAATATTGTTATTATAAGGATTTTTTTTTATATAATGCAATTTTATACAGGTTAAAAATTAAAGTTTATTTATTTTTGTTAAAAAAGACAACTAATTTAATGACTTTTGTGTTTAACATGCAATAGATCAAATATTCTGCTTTATCAATAAAAAAATAATAATTTATATTTCTTAATTTGTGCCAAATTGCATAAAGTAGAAAAAATTTGACTAGAATTGATAATTTTTCCGTTTCCGTTTATCTATTTACTTGATGGTAAAATTTACATTAATGAACACAATTATTCTCTTTTTTCATTTTTATCTGTCTTTTAAGGTTAATTCACACTTATTAAAAAAACTAATTAATATTTTTGTTATTATAAAAATTATGAGATAATTGTCTACTATACTCTTATTGGAATTTAAAAATCATTAATTCTCCACTTCATATTAGTAATAAGTGAAAATGAAAAAGTTGCTATAAATGCTTTCTTGAATTCCTGAGACAGATAAAAAGAAACAATTTTTTTTAAAAAAATGGAGACAAATGAAAAGGAACGGAAGGAGTATTATTTTTATTATTGTTAATTTAATTTTCAAACTTACTATAATATCTTTTATTTCTCATTATTTTATTAATTCAATAATAAAATGTTAATTAATGTTCTAATAATTAAAAACAAAGATAAAAATATAATTAATGTTAACTGTGGATAAATAAAAGAATGGAGGGAGTACATGTATAAATGGTGCTTTATTTGTTTGTTACTATGTTATATTGTTGGTCAGCAGTCAGCACCATCCTTTTTGAAACTTTCCAAAACAAAAACCTACAGGACTTCTCACCTAAATAATACTATAAACCTTATTTTATGGCAGTAATAATGGTCAGTGGTCACTAACTTGACGTGTTGAATATGCATGCAGAGGCATGCAGCCCATATCTTGGACTTCATAATTGTGACTCTAGCTAATCCAAAATGGGTTTTAATTAGAAGAAAAATTTGAAGTGGTGACTTGTTTTGTTTGGATGAGTTTTCTAAATTAATGCTTATTATAGGTGTTAGAAAAAAAAACACATCCAAACAAGGATTTATTAGATCATTGTTATGGGAATTAAGAATATCTTTTATACTTCATGTTTGAGATTTTAAAACGCTTCCTACCAGCATTAATTATTAATTTCACTAATTGATGTAATACAAATTCTAAGATAGGACCATGACATAAGGGATTAGACTTACTAGAAAAAGGTGTGGATAGCAATCTTCTGAATGTTGTTGAGAACATGACGACGCTCCAGAGCAATGGTGGATGAGTACTTACATAGACTCTAATTATAAGTTAGTGGTTATATTAGGGCACTAAACCATAATTGATTATTAGCAACATTTGAAAAAAATTACTAAAAAATGTTGTGAAATTATTAAAAATATTGCCTTTGCACATTAGCAACATTTTTACCATATGTCGTATAAAGGTCATGTTGCTAAAAGATTTTAGTAATATTTGAAAAATGTTGCCAAATAATTAAAAAAAATGTCACCTTTTAGCATTATTTGCGACATTATTTACACATGTTGTAAAAAGTTAATGTTGCTAAATATCAATAATATAATAGTGGGATTTTGTGTGTTATGAAAAATGTTACGTACCTTAGGTGTTATGCATGAGATGTATTTATATCAGAGACTCTAGGTTTTTAGCTATGCACATACTTGCTACATGCTTAATGGATTTGGGCTCAAGGCCCTAATTCAGGGAGGCCTAGCCTCTACAGAAGGTGGGAAGGATTGAGACCACCTAAATTTGGAAATTTCACTATCCCTTTATATATAAGAATCATAAATCTATATATTAAAAAGGATGATGTCACTTCCAATAGGGATGGTGCTAATCCCTTCCACCTCTACATAATGATGTCGGATAACTCCATATACTCTTGGCTCAATTAATGCCAAAACGGGGAAACTAATTGAGATTGTGATTAGTATAACGATATGATATATGGTATGATATGTTGGTCCACAATAGTTGTACCACAAGTAGGTGAGTTACCTTGAGTAGGTCATTGACTTCTGGATTGATCATGTTGGAAATGATAACTTGGTTGAGGAAAGAAATGATAAGTCGGTGAGTTAATTGAATTTCTAGAATCTTCACATGTTTTGCAATACGTTACTTCCTCCTTTCAAAGTGGAGAATTAGTAGTTCAAATTGTAGAGAACAATTCGATTTGAATCCCAAAATTCAGGGTCACTCCAATTTCGAGGATCCTTCAGCTCCTTTGGGGCCCCTCCAATTCACATCTCGGGAACATTCTAACCGCAATGATTTTACTACCCTAAAATTGCAAGTGTAAATAGTTCTGAAGTTCCTTTTCTGTCTTCTTCTTCATCTCATTCCTTAGATTCTGAATCTGACTTTCTTTATGTACCTCCTATGCCTCTACTTGGAGGAGCATCAATACCCTTGAAAAATAAGGCAGCTCCTAGGAGTAAACCTCAATGGAAGCATTCCCCAAACCGGACCAACCATCTAAGATGATCGAGGTACCATCCCGATGGGTTGGGATAAAAAACATCAAGGACACTCTATGGGTGGCTCCTTCAATTCTAGACATAGTATATTCCATCAGTAGTGATTATAAATTTTAAATAGCTGAAAAGGCCTTCTAGGATAACTATAATCTCTTCCCAGTGGTTGTGGAAGAGGGCCTTGAAACCATCCCAATCAAAAATTATCGAGTAAGTCATGTCAAGTTGGATGAGAGGATCTATAGACTGGCCTCACATGGCGACATATCCTACATTGTGATGTATTTGATATAGTCAAAGTTTGATTTCCCTTTTCTGACTTACAAATCAAGGTGCTGAACCTCCTTCTTGTTGTCTCTTCTCAACTGCATCCTAATGCTTGGGGTTTTGTCCAAGCCTTTGGGACTTTGTGTTGGGCCCAAGAATGGCACTGCTCTTCCCAACTCTTTCTTTACATGTTCGCCCCCTATCATTCCCGCGGAAAGGGTTGGGTGTCTTTACGTCAATGACATTCTCCTCCTATCTCATCATGTTTGAAGAATCTTTCATGTTCTTCGAGGATTCCTATCTCAAGATTTTTCCTAAAAATCCCCTTTCTAGGTAGATGCCAAAGAGAAAAGTCTCTTTCCTGTCTATTGGAAAGGAGATCATTATGATGAACCAGCCAATGTCTCTGAAGTTGATCTTAGGTTTTTCCTAACTAAAGATCATTCCACCCTTATTGCCATGAAGGCTTTTGTCAATAGGAAATGTTTCATACATTGTAAAGATATAGTCGAGGCTCCTCGAACAAATCACCGAGTTCACCTCGGTAATTAAACTTCATAATTTTTAACATGTATTATCTCAAATACTTCTCTCGTATTTACTTCTAATCTTTCTTATTATCAGTTCATATTACATCATGGCCACCTTTGCTATAAACTCTCCAAAATAAAGGGCAAGAACAAGGCCGAGTTTGCAGTCTTCTCCTGCTGAGGAACTGGCTCAAGAGCTTGTGACTAATCATCTTGTGGTTGTGCCAACTAAGTCAACTAGGCCTAAAATTCACCATGCTGATGATGATAGGAACAAAGTTTCAAACTTACCTTCCACCTACATTTTATTCTCTATTAATTTTGATTTTGAAATTTTCCGACATTTTTTACTTTGCGGATTTCACTGTAGGCTAAGAATCCCATCCAACTGACTCCTCCCAGCTCATCATTGAATAGACTGCTCCCACAATAAGATCTACTAGGGATTCAAGTCTCCTGTGGTTAAGTTTTGGTATTACGGTTTTTTTCAAAGGAAAGACCACCGAACTTACCAAGTACACATATGACTATATTCCTCCTTTTCAAATTTATTCAATATATTTCACTTTTGTTTCTAACCTATTTCGTTTGTTTTTTATTAGCAAACTCATTGTGATGAGATTATGGGTTGGATGTCCATGGGACTGGCCTTTGTTAAAGATATATGAGACGAGGCTGAATCTTATTGGTCTGTTGCTACCCTTGAGTTGGGGATTTTCACTTTGAGGAAATCCTTAGAGGAAAAGTCAGCAGCCTTGCATGAGATGAAGTTCATAGAAGAATGACTCCTAAAATAGTCAGAAACTTATAAAAAAGCATTATTAAACTAGAAGAAAGAAGACCTGGCGGAGACAACTCCTAAATTTCGTATCGGCCTCATCCACAAACCTCGTTTTATCCTTCTCATAGTCTTCAAGATGTTTGTTTGTCTCATTGGTAACCGATGTGGCTTCTTTCTCTAGACTTGGTGAAAGTTACTTCCGCGTCAGAACTTTTTTGCTTTTCATTGGATAGCATTATTTTGGTCTTGTCCAATTCCTTCTTAGAGGTATTTTTTTCACAGGTTGCCAATTTTTCCTTGTAACTTAAAGTTTCAGTGTTGCAAGCTTTAAGTGCATATAAACCAGTGTTATCCTAGACATACTTCTTAAAGGCTAGATCACGAGTCATCCAGCACATGAATTAAGTGGCATGAGCCTACAAGGTGAAAAATAGAGATTAAAAAGTTAGGATAACTTTAATAAAAATCAAGTTAAAATGTTGAGAAAACAAAGATCCAAACCTTGATAACCAAAGGTTCGAGGTTCTCAAAGAAGTCGCCATGATAAAAGGAAACTTTACGGGGTCAAAATCTTCCTAGAAGATAAAGCCGGAGCTTGAGTTGACATAAGAGGTGTCCCACCTACATAAAATTACGGTCTTGGCACAATGAATTATGATCATAAAAGAGAAAGTAACAATGATAAACATTCTAGTTCTATAATAGACATATCATCTCCTTGTCTCCTTTGTTTCTTCCTCTGGAAAATGGGATGATGATCTTATTTGGAGGTGATTTACTATATCCGCGGGCAGAGGCAAAGGAGGACATTTAGCTAAGGTCGTCGTATGAACTGGGGCGGGAGATTTTCGGGCTACAAGTGGAGATCCTTGAACACCTATCTTGGCGTGGTCAGTAGAGAGCTCCTGCATTAGATCTTGCGTTGGATAGCATCGAGGGGTCAAGCCTTTCTTCTTCTTCGCACCATCAACCACACTTTTAGCAACAAGCCTTAATATTATATGATCTGAAAACCAAAAAGAGATAACTATGTCAGGAAATTGAGATACTCAAATTGGTATCGATGTAACAAAACAAGATTCCTGAAATAAGACTTCGAAAAAACCAAATTGTGAAGGTAGTGATTACCAAGCATAACATGTCTTACGACCTCGCAAATTTTTTATCATGACTTGGGAATGAATTTTTCCATTTCTACCACAAATATATGGATTGAATTTAAGGATTCTCAGTTACAATCCAACAGTGAATAGGGTCAACTATGAAGCTGTCGGCAGAGTGTTCATAGTGCCCTTTATTCTAGCTCAATGGAAAAATAAGCTTGCCATCATCGCACATCTTGAATGGGGTTGATCTAAATTTAGGGTATATCTTATAGTATGCATCCTTAAAAGATGTGAAGGATTCTTCAAGCAATATGAAGTAGGCCTTCCTTCTTCTTTCCCTAATGGATGTCTAGGCATCTTGACCAAGATGGCAAGGTATGAAGAGGGTTAAAAAGATACGACTCGAGAGCTCACAATTTTAAGCTCAACAAAATATTTCGAACACATTTATAAAACCCCAAGCAATAAGGTGTAGTTATGTGGGAGCTACTTTATGGCGATTCAAAATTTTGTTTTGGAAGGAAGAAAAAGGAATGTCAAGTTTTATGCACCTACTTAATGCTTCATACATCATGATGTAAGATATGGACCCTAACTGAGGACTACAATAAACCCTCTCATCTATGTCGGCATGGATCTGATCATAATTCTTGATGGGTCCATATGAAAAGGGATTTGACGAGAGTAGGCCTGATGAAATATAAGGCTTCTCTAAATTTGAGCTTTTAGGTGTTCAAGAGAAATTCATCTCAGATGGCTGACTCAATTGAAAGAACATCATTTTACACCCACATCATGTTTGAGATATTCCTAATCCTGAAAACATGGAGTGGGACTTCGAGATTCCTAGAAGAATCGTCCCCAGTAAAAAATAGCCACGCTTCTACGTTTCCGAGTTAGCACCTTTTTCTTTTTTAGGATAGGTTCTTCTTGGTACGGAGGCAAAATTTCTATGAGAAAAATAGGAGGAACATAAAAGGGGTCAGACTCGAAATCAACAAAATGAGAAAGTGTAAAAGGAAAAGGAATTGAAGAATTGGGAAATCCTCGGGATGAGTATCCTCAAGGGGCACCTAGACTGAGTGTGCTCAAGGGGTTGATAAATTTTCATCCTAGTGTAAAGGCCTATCTCAGCCTCATCAACCCAATGAGTCACAAATTCCACATTTTCGAGCGAACAAGTCAGATACCTAAAAATATGCATCGGTTTAGAAAACTCCAAAGGGGTTATTGATAAATAACCTAGTAAAGGATGGGGATAAGAAACATACAGGACCTTGCTACCCCTGATTCTCACACTAAACAATTGATGGGGCGGGAGAAGAAGAACTACTATCAGAACTATAGCTATCACTATGATTGTCACTAGAACCGCCAAACACAATCTCGATAACCTTAATAGCCATGAGGAAGAAGAACAGGAACCTAAAACTTCCCTGTGGAAAGCTAAAAGTTGAACAAGGATAAAGCGGAAACAAATTCAGCAGTTAAAAATATAGAATAAAGTAAATGAGAATTAGAAAGATGAAAGTGGTAGGATTAAGGCAAATGTGAAGTGGAAGAGATGGAGAATAGGGAATGACGAAGGATAGGAAATGCAAAAAATTTTATGGGAGGAACTGTAGGCTACTAATATATAAATTGATGGAGAGTGGGGAGATTCCAACCCAAAAAGTAGAAAATTCGATGAAAGTATGGTGAAGATGCAGAAGGATGGGTTTTTCAAGCTTGACAAATTGGAAAAAATTAAGAGAGGATTTTCTCATTTAAAATGGACGAATTTAAAATTAGAGGCAAAAGCCTTGTGTGGTTACCAAAAATTGTCTCTTCCCATTCAATGTGTGAGACCCACCTGCATACCCATGTTGTGCATGATCTCTGAAGTCGGCCCGCCTAATCATTTGTAGACACATGGTAAAACTATCACACCATAAAGTTAAAGTGTTTAACCGAGATAAGCAAGCGCGATGATTCAATTCGTGGAACGAGATTCCCTCTTTCTTAACATGGTCCTTTCTCAAGTCAATAACCTTCATATAGCAGCTTACCGACTTTGGGTTCAACTCTTTTGGACCGGTATCTCAGTCCACTATGCTATCATGGCAAGCTACATTTGTCCTGGGTTAACCAACCCATGTTAGATTACAACTTTGTATTTGGTCTAGAAGCCGGATCCCAATGGAGCAAAACCCTAGTCCTAATAACTTCGTTATATATAACTTTGTTCAACCTAACTCCAGTATGCAATCATTACCAATCATCATAAACCCTAGGTCAACTACAAACTTAAGTATCAGAGTTTCTACAACTTCCCACCCTTCTGGTGCATCGTCATACATCTCTCTGGAACATTGTAAGAGCACATGGTTCATCTTCATCTATCTCGCTAATCAACATAATATATACTAATGATTTAATAGTTTGATATTTAAAATTCATAAGATAGATGAAAATATTGTCATGGTAAGAAATGGTAAGTTGTGGTGGTATAAATGGATCTCTCACATTCTTTTACTCTAAAAGTAAGTGTTGCAACACTTACTCTGCTTTATAACTCTATATGAAAATTGAATTTCATCCATTCAACTGTTCAATTGAAAATTCAAAGTATATGAATCAACTATACAAAACTTCATATGATTTGAAAACGTGTTGATATTTCATCTATTCACTTCAATTTAATGAATAAATGGATTTTACAACATATATACATAAATGCCACCTACAAGTTGATATACCTAGAGATATTTGATTTTTTTAAAATTATGATAACATCTTATGATTCAACGGCCACACGGGTAAAATTTAATGTCCACATAAAGTTATAAAATAGAATAAATATTTAACACTTACTCTTGAAATAAACGAATCTGTCGTTTATTTATATATATATATATATATAAGTTCATAATTTCCGAGGATATTACTGGTACTCCCTTAGGCAGTTAGGCTGACCATGTGAATTGGATCATAAATGATTTCTTTTCAGTTCTTCATTGTTGCTAATTAAGTACTATATTAATTATTTTATTCCTACTTCATCATAAAATATGTTGTTATGGTTCTACGATGAAGAAACATTCTCAAACATTTTAGTTGATAGTTAGAAATGAGAATGTGCAGGGTAGATAGATCTAGCTAGATATTAACATGGTGCATGCATGCTTGTCTTTTCCTGTATAAACTATGGCAATAGACATACTCTCAATCATCCATTATATTCCTCAAAATTTCTTTCCAAGATATTTTTTTATGATCAAAATATTCGGTCGCATGTGATTCATAATGACATTTATGGCGATAGTGAAATAACTCTGTTGTTATTTTTTTATTTCTTCAAGTCAGGCCATAAGTCAAAAAAAAAAGATCTTTCCTGAACTGCTAATGGAAAACTGTTCAGTTGATTTTTTATTTATTTTTATGCAACTAAAAGAAAAACTGCTCATGAGCAATAAAATAAAATAAAAAACTGTTCAAATGAGTAGGATAGCTTTTCTTAATATAGATTAGCTTAATACATATATAATTAATTTAGATATTTAAATTCAATTT
The DNA here is from genome assembly GCA_037177725.1 of Cyamopsis tetragonoloba. Lineage (NCBI taxonomy): Eukaryota > Viridiplantae > Streptophyta > Magnoliopsida > Fabales > Fabaceae > Cyamopsis > Cyamopsis tetragonoloba. The sequence continues at coordinate 23,649,061 of CM074122.1, forward strand.
TTCTAACAAAATTATTTGTGAGTAAATTTTTCTAAAAAGTGTGTCCATCAGGTTCGAACCAAAGAATTATTACTCAAAATAGCACTCCAAACCACTAGACCAATTAGTAAAATGCATAAATTTTATTTATATATATTATATATAATTGATGATCTTCAATATTGAGAGAAATAATAACTATAAATTATCCATTTTTCGAAATTGTTAAAGCAATGTATTCCTTAATTTCAGGTAAAAATAAATGTCTGCATATAGCAGTAGAAATTTTTTTTTGGTGAATATAGCTGTAGAAATTAAACGACTCTAACTATTTGTATTTTTTTTTATTAATATATATGTTGCTAGTTCTTTCTCTGTTGGAGTCTAATAATGAGCTTTGCACTATATAATAAGAAAAATTTTAGTTTATTTTTTAAGCAATTAAATATAGTAAAAGAATATTAGATATTATAGATTTTTATATTTATGAGATATAGAGTAATATATATTTATGATTAATTTTTGTATTCTAGTCATCTTAACAAATGCTCTTAAGACATTGTTTATGGTAAAACTCTATAAATAATTCTGAACAACATATCGTTTTTGCTGGGTAATATTTTTTTTCTGAATAATGATAATTACTCGGCAAGCTATTTAATTAAAAATATGGATACTCTTTGAGCACTAAAGGAACCTTATTATATTGTTTTTACTCTCCAATATGAAGAAGCTTAGCTATAATAGTCATTGTTCTGGTATCACTACTATATTATTAATATTTAGCAATATTAACTTTATACAACATATATAAAAAATGTTACAAATGCTAAAAGACGACATTTTTTTAATGATTTGACAATATTTTTTAAATTTTACAGAAACCTTTTAGCAACATAGCTTTTATACAACATTTGGTAAAAATGTTACAAATATTCAAAGGCAATATTTTTAATGATTTTGCAATATTTTAGTGTTTTTTTAAATGTTGCTAATAATCAATTATGGTGTAATGTATATTGATCTTTTCCAATAAAAATATAATTCATTTTGTATTATTAATTATCGCTTTCTTTTGTGCTTACTACTCCTTTCATTTCATAAATAAGTACATAGTGCAAAATGTTTATATTTTATATTATATGTATCTACACAAAATACACAAAGTGTATTCATTATTTTTTTAATTTTACCTTTATTTGATAAAGTAACCTATTACTAGTATTGTTAATTTTAAGATAGTGGATTCACATTTATCTAGAGGTAAAGTTGGAATACAGCAATAAACTATGTAAAAAGCGACTAAGTGCTTATGTAACGGAGATAAGAGAGTACATACTCTCCGAATTTAAATATAAACAACTTTTAATATTGTACATGTTTTTTAGATAAATTAAATTCGAATTACTTTTATAACATTAAATGAAAGGATACTTGAAATACTCCTTATTATTGTCCTCGTAAAATAATATGAGACTTTTTAGTGTATTTTTTTCTTACTCACATTTTTCGAGAAATTTTTAGGAGGTCACTCATCCCATAATTGCTCCAAGTCAAGCACGCTTAACTTTGGAGTCCTTTAAGTATTGGCTACAGAAAAGTAAAAGCATCTTGTTGGTATAAGTAATACGAATCAATTCCTTTAAGCTATCATCAATTGTATAGTCTCATATAGTCTTTGAATCTCGCTTATTCCGTTCTATATTCAATTCGTTAATGTGTTTCTCCCACTGAAAGCTTGCCAGGAGCTGCTCTTAATCTGTGTCTCATCTCTTTTTGCATTGGTGATCACTCGCTGTCCTTGTCAATGCTCATGATGTCGTACCTAATCTTGTTATTTCTGATGAACATTAGTAAATATACTAGAGATACTATTTTCGGTTTCAAATGTAAAGCAATGACTGTCAAAATCGTGCTTACTAAGAAAGTTGGTTAAAGTCGTTTGATATTCTTGATTATATATCATCTAAAAAATAAGTGTATTTTCTAAATTACCCTTTATGATATTTATGGAAAATAGAAATACTCTCCTTCTATCCACGCTATGATAAATGACTCATTAGAAATAGTAAGGATTAAAATAAAGTAAGGACATTTAGGAAGTATTTCATCAATTAAAGTGAAAATAGTTGCTTTTTGCATATATTTGAGAGTTTGCAACTTGACAATTGTTGTTTATATTCAAAAGTAGAGGTAGTAAATTAAACTAGTAAGTTTATAAGTTTGAAAACAAAAAGAGTGAGTTCCAAGCAGCCACATATGGAGTTCCATTGGTCCAACAATGTATAAGAGGGTACGAAGGACAAGATATGAAGAAAGATGTCTATGATTGAATTTTCTATTAGGGTTTCTTCTCAAAGCCCTCTATCTGCATCATTGATGTAATGGTGTTACAGGTGGGACAGCCATGATGATTGTCCAACATCCACCAATCTCTTTATGTGATAAGGTACTCGCGCATTCTTCTCCTCCACCTAGTCAACTTCGTGACCTTATACAAGAGAAGGTTATGAATCTTGAGTATGTCAACGGTTTTCAACTATTGCCCGAAATTACTATTGATAAACTATTTGAAGCAATTATGTGACTCACGTGGGATGTGTTGATAATTAAACATCTAAGAAAATCTATTGGTTTTCAAGTTATGAAAGATGGGTTAAAAAATATTTTGAAACCTTCTGGGGCTATGTTCTTCAGGATGTGGGTCATGGTTTTTTCATTGTGAAATTTGACTTTGTTGAGGATAGGTTGAAGGTGATCTAGGGTGGTCCTTCGATGATCATTGATAACTATCTTACCGTGAGAACATGGACTCTGGACTTTATAACCTCAAAATCAAAGATTGAAAACACTCTTGTTTGGTTAGATTCTCGGACATTAATATGTTAAGAGGGGTAAATTTGTAGTATTTCTATTGAAATTGATTTACTAACCCGATTACCGGGAAATTTTGCCTCATGGAACAATGGTATTGTGTTGAACATGGAGGACTTCATTTAATTTTTCCTAACTGTGGTAGATAATATGGTCATGTGGGAAGATATTGCCCTCATCAAATTACTGTTCTTGAGAGTTCCACAATGGCTGCGTTGCATGAGTTTGAGATAATGGAAAATACGACAATAGCAAATTTGGTGCCAAAAAATTAAGGACAAGATATTACCAAGATTGGATTATATTTATCGTTGACAAACCAAGAGATATCTATTTCCAAGGAAGACCATTTCCAAGTGCATGGATATTGGCTTGTTGTACAATGAAAAAAATAACTAAGAAAAATATAGGCCAAACCATGATTCTATTACTCGGAAGGATAAAAAGTTAATTAATAAATTTGAATCTCTAGAGATTAAAGATGGTGAGGTAGACTCATCCCAAGATACTAAAATAGATGCATTGGATTAAGACAAAAGTCCCAACGTAACAAAGATAGGCCCAAATGAGCTCGGAATGATTTTTTTAGAGTGGTCCTCAGTTATGGACCTCTTTCTCCAAAAAAGCCATGAAATCCCCAACTGCTTTTGTGAAGCAAGGATCACGGGTCATTCCAAAAAAGTCATCATAGAGGGCTTGTAGTTAATGCTACTTGTTTTATAGGCTCTAATGTTGTAGAAGATTACTTCGTTGCCTTCAGGATTGTCCACACGCATTGGAGGTTTGGTATAGATTTAACTTTGTTCATAAGATTAGTTTTTTGTCCTCTAATCCTATACAATGGATTTCACACTTTATTTCATTATTAGATGTCGTTACTTTATGTCATATTTTATGATGGCTTCGGTATTGGAGAAATAATCAAGTCATGAGCCAAGATAGGTAGAATATTTCCCAAGTTATTCACTTTATTCATAATGCATTGTCTAAGGCTTCTTGTTTAGTTTAAAGAACATATACTTCGTAGGTGTCTGTGTAGAATCTTGCTATTCAGTGGATGGCGTCTGCAGTTATTCAAGCTAAATTGAGTGTTGATGGCAGTTTTATTATTTGTTGCCTTGAGGAAGCTATGGGTTATCTGTTGAGATGAACATGGTTATTGGCTATTTGGTCTTCAAGGTAGAAGGGCCAACGATATCTTATTTTTTGAATTGCAAGTTATCAAAGCATGGCTAACTGTAGCTCGGGACAGAGGTATGAGACTTCTAGATGTGAAATCAGATTCGCTTCATGCTGTGAGGGTGATTCTGGATAACCAAAATATAGATTTTCATGCATATGCTATTGTTATTGCGGATGTTAAAACTCTTTTGGGTAGAGATTGGAATGTTATTCTTCAACATATTTTTCGAGAAGCAAACCAGTGTGCAAATATTTTGACAAAAGAGACTATGCAACTTAGTGTTAATTTTATTGTTTTAGATTCTTATCATCCTTCAGTGGGGCTAGCTTTAGGTGCTAACCAGATTAAAACTTTGTTCTTAAGAGGATTTTAACTTTTTCTCTTTGTATTTATTGATTTCCTTGTAACACCAAAAAAATCCAAGAGGTAATAGTAATTTATGAAAACAAAATACGTTTTAGGTGGGACCAATGAAAAACATAAGCTTAACTAGCATTGTTTTTTCTGGACGTGTGGTTAGGGGTGCATATGGATTGGATTGGTATGATCGGTTTTGGTCCAATTTGATCTCCAATCTAATAAAAAAGATGGGTTTTTGAATTGGATTAAATTTACAATTTTTTACTATAGAATCCAAATCATGAAAAATGGGTTTGATTGGATTTGATGCTGGTTTATTCAATATAATAAAAATGCAAAAAAATAGAACATATATAAATAGAAAGTGTGTGATAATGTAAAATGTAAGCAAAATTATATAAAAATCTGATTATGTAAAAATGAAAAATTAAAGACTAAATATATATAAACTACTGCATTATGAACATAATAAAAATCACAATTGTAAAACATGTATAAATAAAAACTGAGTAATAATATATTATGCATAGATAAAAACCAAAATCTTAACACTAAAATTAAAATCTTGAACAATGATACTGGATTAAGAAAAATAAAACACAACACAATTCATAAAATTATTTAGAAAAACAAAATAAGGGATTTTCTTTGTACATTCGGGTTGTCGGGTTAATTGGATTTAACTTTTGTAAATTCGATATTTGACCCTATAGATTGGATTTATGTTTTTTTGATCCATTTGGACCTATTAATCCAAACCAATACGTCTTTTATGATTGGATTGGATCGGTTTTATCGGATTAATCAGGTTATCTAGACCCATGATCACTGCTATGTGTGATAGTTAATTTTTCTTTCTCCTTCAACTTTTAATATAACCAAAAAATACATAAATCATTTGACCTTTGATCTGTTTTCATATATAAGCAAATTTGTTTTACAATAATATATTTTTAAAAATAAGCAAATTTAATTTTTACAATCACATTTAATGAAAATATATATAAAATATTCTCAATTGAAATCACTCACTCGTTTATTATCATTGTCTTAAAAGTGGATAGATATTAATTTAACAAAGAGTAATTAATTCATAAAAATAAATTAATTTTTTTGGTACAAGAAAATTAAAAAAGATTAATTAATCTTTTTAACTGATGGTCCAGGAAGCAGAAATGCGCAGCAAAGAGAGAGTAACAGAGAGGATAAAAGATGAGAGGAAAAGCTGTGTGTTGTTATTGAATAAAGGCAAGCTTATATACAGTTACAGGGAGGACTAGAAAGCAATAAAATACATGTCACTTAAAGGGGTTTAAGTGAGACTAACATTTTCTTAAAATTGCAACCTAGTCCTATAGGAAATACAGGCTGTAACTGAATTAACTGTCAACACTCTCCCTTAATTCAGTTCCTTCATATCTTTCAATCCCAGTTTCACAACTAGTTCCTTGAACCTGCATACCTTCACTGCCTTAGTCATTATATCTGCAAGCTGATCTTCTGACCTGCAGTATTCTACATCAAGTTTTTGTTTATTGACTTGATCTCGAATGAAATGAAACCTTGGTTCAACATGTTTGCTTCTTCCATGAACTGCGGGATGCTTTGCTAAGTTTATAGTTGACTTGTTGTCTATCAACATATTCACAACCTTGTTTCTCTTAGTTGTAGTTCTTCAAGGAGAGATTTCATCCAAACCGCTTGACATGCTCCAAATGAAGTTGCAACATATTCTGCTTCACATGTAGATAGAGCTACTACATCTTGTTTTGTTGAACTCCATGACACTGGTGCATTACAGAACATGAACACATAGCCAGCAGTGCTTTTGGCCTCGTCTTTGTCTCCTTTCCAATCTGAATCAGTGAAACCTATCAGATCTGATTTCTCCACTTCTGCTCCCTGTTGGTACAGAATTACAACTTCCTGGGTTCCTTGAATATATCTGAGAATTCTTTTGGCAACAAGCATATGAGATGTTCTTGGTTTCTGCATATACCTGCTGACTAAGCCTACTGCATAGCAGATATCAGGTCTGCTATTGCAGAGATATCTCAGGGATCCAACCAGTTGCCTGAATTCAGTCGCATCAACCAAAGATTCATCACTTTCCTTCACAAGTTTGGTTCCTGGTTCTACTGGAGTTGAGGTGGAATTGCAGTTCAGCATTCCAAATCTCTTTAAGATGTTTTCCGTATACCTTCTTTGATGCATGAACACTCCTTGTTGAACTTGATTAAATTCAATTCCTAGGAAGTGAGAGATCTTTCCTAGATCTGTCATCTCAAATTCGGCCATCATAGACTGCTTGAAGGAGATTATCTCTTCTTCATCGCTTCCTATCACAAGTAAGTCATCTATATACAAGCAAACAATCAACAGTTTTGATAGGCTAGCTGCTCTTACATACACACCATGTTCATTTGCACATTTTGCAAATTTTTGTTTCATAAGAACAGCATCAATTCTTTTGTTCCAGGGCCTTGGTGATTGCTTTAAGCCATAGAGAGCCTTCCACAATCTGTATACCTTGTTCTCCTGATTAGGCATTTCAAAACCTGGTGGTTGTGTGACATACACTTCTTCTTCAAGTAAGCCATTCAAGAAGGCTGATTTTACATCAAGTTGATACATGGACCAACCCTTGCAGCTTGCTGCTGCTACAACCATCCTTACTGTTTCTAATCTTGCTACAAGTGCAAAAACTTCACCAAAATCAATTCCTTCTTTCTGCAGGAACCCCCTGGCTACAAGTCTAGCCTTGTAATTGGCCACATCACCATTTGGTTTGTATTTCACCTTGAATACCCACTTCACATCAATGGCAGTTTTTCCATCTGGAAGTAGCATGAGCTCCGAGGTCTTGTTCCTTTCAATTGCTTGTAACTCTTCCTTCATTGCATCAATCCATCTAGTTTCTGTGATTGCCTGATGAAATGACACTGGTTCAATATCAACGAATAGAGCCATGTGCACGAGATTACCTTCAGCTGATATATCACCATCAGCAAATACTTCATAATCCTGGAACCTTGTTGATGCTTGCCTTTGTCTTTGTGGCCGAGAGGACAGCTCCATCGTAGTGTTTGGTTTAGATTCTGATCTCTGTTCATCATGAGCAGTATGCTCAGAGTGAGCAGATGCATTCTCTCCCTTAGAATGGAACCAACAATTGGGAATTAGATTGTCTTTCTCTGGATCAGTCCAGTTCCATCCCCTGCCTTCATCAAACCTGACATCACTGCTAATCATCACTTTGTTTGTAGCAGGATCCAGTAGTCTATATGCACCTGTGCAGTGATAACCAAGCATTACCATAGGAGATCCTTTGCTGTCAAGCTTCCTTCTCTGCTAGTCAGGTATATGCCTGTAACAAAGACACCCAAAGACCCTGAGATGACCAACATGAGGCTTGAAACCAGACCAGGCCTCCTCTGGAGTGACAGTCCCTTTCCTCTTGGTAGGACACCTATTCAACAGATATGCAGCCGTGGAAACTGCCTCTCCCCAAAACTGTTTGGGCATAGTGAAATACTTCAGCATACTTCGTGTCATGTCAAGCAAGGTCCTATTTAGTCTTTCAGCAACTCCATTGTGCTGGGGAGTATATGGTGGAGTGACTTCATGCACAATACCTGCAGATTCACAGAAAGCATTGAATGCAGCAGATGTAAACTCACCCTCACCATCAGTTCGCAGCCTCTGGATGGTCTTTCCTGCTTGTCTCTCAGCCATGACTTTGAATTTTTTAAAAGTTCCAAGTACCTCACTCTTTCTTTCAAGTAGGTATACCCAGATTTTCTTGGTAAAGTCATCTGTAAAGGACACAAAGTAGGTACTACCACCAAGGGAAGGTTCTTCAAAGGGACCACAAACGTCTGAGTGTATCAACTGGAGGACCGCTGTAGTCTGAGTTGGAATCTCAGCCTTGTACGACTTCCTTGGTTGTTTAGAGGTACAGCAAGTAGAGCATAATTCCTTGGGATGCACAACTTTAGGAACACCTGCAACCATTCCATTACTGCAAAGAAAATCAAGGCTTTTGAAATTTAAGTGGCCAAACCTCTTGTGCTAAAGCCAACTGTCATTAGTCTCAACTGCAGATAAACAGCTCGGGTCTTGCTGCACTTGAATCTCAATTTTGAAGGTCCTGTTGCTAGAGATAGGAGCTTTGATGATCATTCTACCTTTGGTGTCATAGATTTGCAGATGATTTTGTTCCATCTTCATCACATAGCCTTTCTCAAATAGTTGACTGAGACTTAGGAGATTGTTCTTCATGTGAGGAACATAAAGAACCTCTGATATAGAAGAGATGCTACCATCTTTTTTGTGTATCATCACCTTCCCAAGACCCTCTGCTTTGATCACACTATCATCTGCAAAACGAACATTGCTCTTGACAGATTCATCAAGTTCAACCAGCCAATCACGCTTTCCTGTCATGTGGTTCGAGCAACCTGTATCAAGGTACCATTCATTGCTACCTGCAGTATCAGAAACGTTAGTAACCATAAGAAGAACTGGATCATCATCAGAATCATCAGAGTCCTCCTCATTCGCCAATTGAGCCTCATCTTCTCTAGGCCTCCTGATTATTACATTTGGACATTCATTAGCAAAGTGACCCCATTCCTTGCAAGCATAACATTGAATATTTCTTTTCTTTGCTTTGGAGTTGCTTTTCTTCTTGGACACAGAATCATGCTCTCCCAAAACCGAGCTTGCTTGTCCATCATCCATATTCCAAGGCTTGTTATTCCTGCTCCCCTTCCAATTTCCTTTGTTCTTCTTATTGGATTTGGAGCCTTTCTCAGAGCCTTTGCCATTCTGAGCTAGTAACACCTGCACAAAACCTTTCTCACTTGTTCTTTCAAGGATTCTTTGTTCATGTGCTTCCAAAGAGCTTTGCAGCTCTTCGGGTTTCATGACACCCAAATCCTTGGATTCCTCGATGGCGACAACAATGTAATCAAATTGGGGGGAAAGGGTCCGTAGGGCCGTCTCAACCACCATCTGATCTGACAAATCACCGCCACAAGCTCTCATCTGATTGGTAAGGGTATGAACACGATCAAAATACCCAGCCTCACGTTCTTGATCATTCATTTGAAGCAGCTCATACTGTCTGCGAAGCGTTTGAAGTCGAACCTTTTTCAACTTGTCAGTCCCTGCGTAGGCTTTTTGCAAAATGTCCCACGCGTGCTTCACAGAAGTAGCAGAAGCAATTCGTTCGAAATTTGCTGCATCAACACACTGATGAATCAAGAACAATGCCTTACAATCCTTCTTCTTGAGATCGCGAAACTGACTCTTCTGTGTTTCAGAGGCATTCGTCGCAAGTTCTTGCAAGCCTTCTTACACGATTTCAAGAACATCTTGAAATCCAAAAATGACCTTCATCTGAATACACCACTTGTCATAATTTTTTGCATCCAAGATGGGCATGTGAGTTGGAAAACCATTACCACCATTCATCTCTGTAATCAACACACGGAGCTCTCCCTGTATCGAATAACCAGGCTCTGATACCATTGATGGTCCAGGAACCAGAAATGCGCAGCAAAGAGAGAGTAACAGAGAAGATAAAAGATGAGAGGAAAAGCTGTGTGTTGTTATTGAATAAAGGCAAGCTTATATACAGTTACAGGGAGGACTAGAAAGCAATAAAATACATGTCACTTAAAGGGGTTTAAGTGAGACTAACATTTTCTTAAAATTGCAACCTAGTCCTATAGGAAATACAGGTTGTAACTGAATTAACTGTCAACATTAACGGAGTAGGTTTTTTTTTCTTGTACCCTTTAAAAAGATTAGTTGGTGTCATTTTATTTTTTTGACTCCATTAAAAATTAATGTGTTTCTGAATTATCCTTCAATAAATATAATCATAAAAAAATTGTTTACATTTATAAACATAATTGTGTGAAATAGTTTATTTATATATGAAAACAGAGAAAGTATATTTCCAATTGGAGGGATTATAGGGTTTTTTTTAAAATAAAAAGGGAGAGAGAAAGAGAGAGATTGACATATCCAAAAAGTTAAAACAAGACTTTTATGATTAGGATAAAAGATAGATGAATGATATTTAGTGTTCGAACATTATTTAAAAATCTAAATAAAATAAAAAAATATATTTAAAAATATAATTTGTATATTTTCAAAAAAATAATATACATCTTTAATTATTTTTTAAATTTTAATAATGTTAATAAATACTTTAAAGATACAATTTATCAAGATAAAATTAAAATTACAAATAGTCAAATGCTATACTGGCCTATGTATAAAATTACATCATCTAAAGTTACATTATTAATTAGTTAGGATCAATTGCACCTGTCCTTTTTATTTCCTAGCTTGCCAAAGCGAGTGAAAGTGGGATTCAAGTAATGTGTTTTTAAATTATCTTTTTAATTATGTCCCACTAATAGAATATTGTCACGTCATTAAAAAAATTTATTAGAAAATTAAAAATTAAAATTAAAGAAAATATTTTTAATGAGGTGGTGATATTCTATTAATAGAATAATTGAAGACACAATTTGAAGACACATGATTTAAATTAAAGTGTATGCAGTCAACAACAATAATTAGTCCAGCATTTCTGGACAGCATGGCCGGTTTGACACGTCCAAACACAAGACTTTTACTTTTAGTCAAATGGAAACACAAGACTACTTTATCTCAATATTCCTATTAGGGTGATACACACTCACAGTCAGAGAGGTGTAATTATTGATTCAATAGTAAAATTTTCTTGCCATTTTAAAATATAAAATTTAAGGTTCCAAAAATAAAAATGTTATATTTTATATTATTAGTATTTATGTAAAATATACTATAAAATTATTAATTTTTTTCATTTTATTTTGTTTATAATAGTAACTTATGGCAAATATTGTTAGTTTTTAAATTAATTAAAGACATTTATTTAGAAGAAAAATGGTAAAAAAGTTATTATTTTTTTAAATTAATGTAATAATTACTTTAATTTTTTAAACTGTATGAAAAATAGTTAGGTGTTTATATTTTAAAACAAATCATATTAATTAATTTTTTGATTAATGATTTTTCTAGCATATATCACGTTACACATATTAATAGATTCTAAATAGAAAAATTTTATATGGGAAATCAAAACATTTGTTATACTACGTACACAAAATACATTGATTAAACTTGTTTCTTCTTATACCAATTTTTTATTTAAAATCTCGTAACATGTACAATATTGTACATATTAAAAAATTATTTAATTAAAAATAAGAATAAAATTAATAAAAATATAATTATTGTTACTTTAAAAGTATAAGCTAAAAGATAAATACAAATAATATTTCTCTCTAATGGATAACTAAAAAGGAATGGAGTAGTATATAGTATATGGGTCATGAAAGCAATACTAAATATACTCTATTAAGTACTTTCTCAAATTTTATTTAATTTTTCACTTAACGTTAAATTAAGTATATTAAGGAATGTAACGATTATTTTTGTTTTTATCATAATATTTTTTTTGAACTCTTCGTATTATTTTTATCTCTTTTGTTTTTATTGGACAAATAGTAAACAATTAATTATTACCAAATTAAATATAAGAGTATAATTGATAAAAATGTAATTAATATTTTCCTGAAAATATAAGTTAACGGTTAAATAAAAATAATGTTTTACTTTTTAAGTGGACTCTTAAAAAAAAGGAGGGAGAAGATTAAATTATTTAATTTTTTTTATCGGTCAAATACACACCCCTATATTAAATTATTTGAAATGACATGTATTAAATAATCATTATAATCTCCATGTTATAAATAGCTTTAATTTCAACAAAAAAATTCTATTGCATGTCCTTAACTATTCTCCCGTTCCTTTTTATCTATCACAGTTTTGAAAGAAAAAAATTATCTTTTTATTTTTTATTTTATAAATTTAAAAAAGCATTTATTGTTCCTTTCATCCTTATTCATTTATCACATTACATATTTATCATGAAGTAAAAAATTAATGATTTCAAAGTTAAATTAGGGTATAATAAAGAATTACAATATAAGAATATTAATGAGTTTTCTTAATATGTCACTACAACATAATTGATCTTTAGTAACATAGTTTTTATACGACATTTAAGGAAAAAAAGTTGCAAATACAACCAGACAATATTTTTTAAGTTTTAGCAACATGGTCATTATACAACATTTGCCAAAATTGTTATTGTTGTGATCTAACCTGATAGGGATGAATCACGAACACAATAGGAAACACACAAGGAGAGGAGGATGTTCCTTGCGTCGCTAACCATAGTCCACGAGGGTGGAGGTTGTACCTGCAAAGACTCTGATGCCCAAGTTAATACGTGTATTAGGGTTTTGTATGTAAATAATGAATGTTATATACCTTGCATATTGTGTTAACGTTGATATTTATAAGAGGATCATTAGGGTTGATCGTAGCACCTCATTGGCCTCTTGGGCTTTTGCTATAGATCCAACCCATATGCTTGGTATATCGAGAATGCCAGGGTCCGTCTTGGTGATGATCTGAGATGGTCCCGAGATAGTGGCTTTTGACTTAACCTGACATGCCTTCTGGGCTGAGATATTCAGATGTTGGTCTATAACAGTTACTCTCTAAGTCAGTGAGTTGCGTTTAGGTAAGTCGGCTTCTTTACGGCGCATGTTGGTTAGACTTGTATCTTGATTATCGAGATGTTTTGAATTTCCTTGTTTCTCAAGCCAGTGGCAATTGATCTTCGGTAGGAAACACGCTCTCTCATGCACTTTCCTCGGGCACCGTGCATGATGATTACTACGACCTCGAGACCCACAAATTTAATGTGATGAGACCGCTTTTCATTTTTCTGTCCATCTCCATTCTCAAGCGGGACCCAGAACTTCCATCCCTCCTATGGAGATTCTCCTAGAATGGGCGAATTTAAAGAATATTCATCATATTCTATGGTGTCCACCTGGCTTCCTAAATACCGAATGTAGGATCGAAAACTGAGATCGTCTCAAGTTCGTGGAAGAGCATTGGAAGAAATGATTTCATCTCGGTCCTAACTCATCTGGGGCTAACACTAAAACGAATCCTCTTTCTGAATACAATCTTGATATTTCAAATAAGAATCAGAGGATTTGTAATCTAACTGACAAGGATAAAACCCCTTACATCATGGTGTATGAGGCATTGTTTGATCAGATTAAGGTGCATTTTCATTTTTCCGACTTCCAACTTGAAGTGTTGCACCATCTTCATCTGGCCCTTTCACAAATTCATCTCAATGGTTGGGGTTTCTTCAAGCTATTGAGATATTCTGTTTGGCCAACCAATGGCATTATTCTTCCGCCATCTTCCTATATCTCTTTGGCCCCTACCGGGGTTCAAGAAGGACCTGGGTCTCTTTGCATCATCGTAGCAAGATTCCCACTCTATTCACGCCATTTGATGAGTCCATCAAGGCTTATTGGGATATCTTTGTGAAGATCGTTCCCCGACATGAGCATATCACTCCTTTTTGGGAGGTTCCGACCAAAAATCCCTTTCTTCATTATACTGGACTATTGAACACTACTCGAAGTCCCTGTTTGTGTCTGAGGTGGAATGTGGTGTTCTCGAAGAAGGAGACTGAGAAACCTTCGAGCGACTCTACAATTGTTTCCGAGAAAATGGGATGGCCATCCACGGTAAGGATGTCGTGGATGCTACCCGTCAAAATCGAATTACTTGCTTAAGTATCATTTCTTTTTTTCTGCATTTATTTTGTTGTTTACTATCTTCTTGGGTCATTCTATTGATTATTATAGGGGTTTATACTTTTAGATCATATCATGGTGAGTTTTGCTTGCAGGGCTCACAAGCCGGATACCAAGGGCAAAGGCAAAGTTTCTGTTTCCCTTTATTCCTCTGAGGGACTGAGGGACTTAATATTGCTCCTCTTAACATTTCAATCTTGGGATTAGGTTCAGGAGATTCTCCGAGAAAAAAATTCTGCCGACATCGAAAGCTCCAATCGGGAAAGAAATTACTGCTGGCCCACAACGAAACGTCGCCGCCTCGTCCAAAGCCAAGGTAAATTCTTATTGCTTTTATTTGTGGTTCCAACTCCTTTTCAAACATGTATTTGATTAATTTTGTTGCCTTGATGGTGCAGGAGCCCAAACTGAACTGAGAAATCAATTATCCCGGGACTTGATTTCGTCATCTGACAATCACCCGCCGATATGGAAAGGCTTCAAGTTTCCCATAATTCAGATTCAGTATGACTATTTCTTTCAAAAAGGCGATGCTGATACTCGCATGGTAACTTCTAGGATTTCTTTTTTTTAGTCCTTTCTTGATCCTTTCGATCATGTTGACAAAGCATATCATATTTCAAGCACAGACGAGAACACTGATGGGGTGGATGGCCATGAACAGGGCAATGCTTCAAAATGTTTGTTATGAGATTGAGAGTTCCAAGGCCATTTCCTCTGTAAAAGCCGAGATCAGGGATCTCTGAGATGATCTGGAGATGAAGGATGTGCTCCTTAAAATTTATAAGGAGCTAGAAGACAAGGCATCAAAAGAGATTGATGATCTGAAGAAGGGTGTAGCCAAGAAAGACAAGCTTCTTTTTGAAGAGAAAGCAAAGAATGCTGCTTTTGTGTCTGAAGTTGAGAAGTTGAGGGGGGAGATCTCTGAGCTAGAGGCCAAGTTGAAGGTTGCTAAATCCACCTAGGCATCCTTACGTGTTTAGTTGAAGAGGGCCTTGGATCAGGCCGAAGAAGCTGATAGGAACCTGGACGGTGATGGATTAGACGCTTATCAGGATTGTATCAAGTCCATTCTTTTTCTTAATTCTGTTGTGTTGGATCCGTGTGACCCAAACTTGAGGCCCTTTGACTACAGCACCCCTCTAGTTGTGGTTGCGAATCCTAATACTAAAGGAGTGGAGGAAGATGCAGCTTCAGAAGATCACTGCCTTCGGGCTTTTTCAGGATAAAGACCAGTGTTTTTACAATCTTGAGGCTTTCTAAGTAATAATGTCTCACCTCGCTCCCTTTACCTCTCATGGTGATCTTAAAGCCTTTCTCCCCCGAAAACTTCATGGCTAAGTGTATGGTTGACACTATCACCCCCAACGCATTTAGAGTTGGATGCTTAATGATGGCGTTATATGCTGACGAGCCATCTACTACGATGAATCAAGCCGAGATCGTCTTCGAATTCGGTTTTCTTCCAAAGATTACCTATAGGTCGACATAACCCATAAACACTATTGTATCTCCCGTAAATTGGATCAAATTGCCTTTTCGAGCCCAAGCCCATCTTGTCGAACAGGTCCCAGAACATGATAGCAATAACCACCAAAGTTTCATTGTCTCTGACGCATTCCAAAGGAAAATCTACATCTGAACAAGATAAAATAGAGTTATTGAGTTTAATAACCTATGAGGATGAATCTCGGGCATCCCGAGTTCTCTTCCCCTCTTCAGAGCTTCGTGTGCTGATACCACAAGCTATGACTTGAATTACTCCTCTGGGTGGGATTTCCGAGTTCCTTCGCCGACTTCAAGATCTTTGTCGGTCATTCCTCCTTATATCCCAGCCTCTAAGGGGTTATCTCAGGGTTCAATTTCTTGGAGATGAGCTCTATTGGCAGTTTCTCTCATTCCGAGATGCCTGCGTAAATCCCCGCAACTTACCTTGTCGGATCATCTTTTTAATCGCATCTCGCAACTAAATGCACTCGTTTGTGAGATGGTCATGGTCTTTATGATAGTTATACAATTTTTTCTTGTCTCTCCCTAGGGATTTCAAGGGGAGTAGTTTCTCTCTTAATTTAGAATGCATCACTTCCCGGTAGATTGTCGTTGGAGATGTTTCCAGTGGGGTGTAATTGGAGAACATTCCCCTAGGGGCCTTGCCTGACTTGCCTCGCGTCCTATCATCCCAATTATTGTTACCCCGGGACGAGTTATTTGTGGGCCTTTGCCTTTCTTGTCTCTTTTCAAAGCTTGAGACTTCTCCCACATCTCAAGACGTATCCATTTCTCAGCTCGTTTCTTCAAATCATCCATTGAAATTGGTGCTTCCCCGGTGAGATTCTTAGCGAAAGCCCTTGGGCGTAACCCTTTAACAGAGAAATATAACAATAGGTTAGCCTCCACAATCTTGACTTCCAATACCTCATTGTTAAAACGAGTTATGTAATCTTGCAAAGACTCGTCTTTCATTTGTTTCAGAGTTTCCAAGTGATATTCATATTTATATTGCCTTTTGCTACTAGTAAAATAAAGGATAAACTTATCTTTTAGTGTTTTCCTGTTGTCAATGGACTGAGGAGGTAGGTCTGCAAACCAGCAGCTAGCTGCCTCTGAAAGAGTCAATGGGAAAGCCCTGCATACAATTGGTTCCTTCACTCCTTGGAAAAACACTGCCCTTTCAAAAGTGCTAACATGTAAAGTAGGGTCCTTACTCCCATCGTAATCCTTCAGCTGTTTGGCAAATTGGAAATCCTGGGACAAATCATGAGACATCATCCATGGGGTAAAAAGGTTATCGATATAGCCAAAGTCTAATTGGTTTTCTTCTACGCACTCCGGTTGTACTGCTGGTATTGGGGTCGGCAACAATGGAGGTCGGAGGCCCTCTACCAGAGATGCCCCCTAACATCATGGTTCATGGTCGCACCTTGATTCTAACTAACCCTTACATCCTGATGTTGCATACCAACGTACCCGCCACCATCGTTTTCTTGGTTCTCATCGTTCTGATCTTGTTGCTGAGCATTCTTTTCTTGATTAGGGTTGCAATCGATGTGGCACCGCGGCGCCTCCTTTTCCTTCAAGTTCTCTTCTCGCTCCTTCCTTAGAACTGCCAACTCAAAGGCTTGCTTTTCCAGTAACCCTCGCAACCTGCGAAACTCTTCCTCAATATTGAAGGTTGTCCCCCTCCAGCATTGGTCGTGTTTCTTCAAGGGTTGTTGTGAGGCGCTCCTTTCCCCTGATTTTGCACGTTCTGGCCATTGTCCACATCGTACATTTTCCTCCTTGTGTTCATCATAGTGATAGAGATGGGAAACTCAATTATCGAATCCCCACAGGCGGCGCCAAGGTTGTGATCTAACCTGATAGGGATGAATCACAACAATAAGAAAAGCACCAGGAGATGAGGATATTCCTTGCGCCGCTAGCTAGAGTCTACGAGGGTGAGAGTTGTACCTGCAAAGACTCTGACTCCCAAATCAATATGTGTATTAGGGTGAGGGTTGTACCTGCAAAGTCATTTAGTTACTAAATTTTAACTATAAATATTTTTTTTAGCTAATCCAAAATTACATGGTTACTAATTAGTTTCTAAATAAAAACTTTTAGCTAATATTTTAGAGGTATTAAATTTTGTTTTCAATTACACAAGTTTTTAAGGATTAACTACATAAATATTATTATCTACACATTTATAAAAAATAAAATAAGTTTTTGCTATGAAATTCGTAATTAATTTTTCATTAATGTTATTATCTACACATTTATAAAAAATCAAATAAGTTTTTGCTGTAAAATTTTTAAAAATGGATTTAAATTAACATTGAAAATATTTGAATCTTTGAGTAATGAATATATATAATCAACGAGTAGTAAATTCAAGTTGTATATGTTTAGTCCTATAACGTTAACTTATGATATTATAGCCTTTTTATAAACTAAAATAAAGTTATATATATTTTTTGGGATAATTACACCAACCTCCTTTAAGGTTTGTCTATATTTACATTTACCCCCTTCAGTTTTTAAAATTACATTTACCTCCTGAAATTTCAACTTTCATTACACAAATCCCCCTAATGTTAATTTTTTTTAATGGTATTATTGTGCAAATTTTTCATTTTTCTATGAAAAATTAATTTTACTATTTATTACTTTTTTTATTTTACCATTTTTTTAATAAAAGTATAAATTCAAGTGATAAATGTAATTTTGAAAACTGGAGAGAGTATGTGTAATTTCAATAAACCTCAAGAGAGATTGGTGTAATTATCCCTATATTTTTTTATAAAAAACTATATTAATTAGAAATTAAATTCTCATACTCACACATCACACATGCATGTTCATATATACTTACTAACTGAACTCCAACAAAAGTTATATATGTTTAATTCACCATATGCAATTTATTGACATTTTTCTTAAATTTACAAGTCATTGACTTAGAGTCTTGGAGTCTTTGATGAACCAGAAACAGGACAGGGAAAAAGGATAAAATTATTGTCTTTTACTTAAAATTAAATTCAATAGATTGTACTAAAAACAAAGAAAAATTAACTGCCACCAACACAGCTTGCGTACACTCCTTCTCATAATTGCTCATGCTGGATTTCTCTGCTTATATATTTCATGCCCAAATGGGCTTTTCATTTCGCCCATTCCTTTCTATTTTCTCTGCTTTTTATTTTTTCTGAAAAACATTTCTCTCTCTCTTCATTTTAATCATAATTCTTTTCTTTTTCTTTATTTTCTACAATGGAGATGGGAAGTATACTTCACTTCCTTCAAGACAAATCCATTTTAGTCACAGGAGCCACTGGCTTTCTCGCCAAAAGTATGCTCTTCTTCTCTCTTTCTCCTCTTTTTTAATATAAAAATAAAAATATTTAGTGTATCATTATCGTTGTAATATACATTTTAACTAAGTTATAAATAATGTATCAGATGTTTGTGAACAGTAGTAATACATCACGATAATTTTTAATAAGTTAAACGAAATTACACTCATGTGAAGTCGAATAATCAAAGAGTTACAATTAAAAACTTCTTCGGTTTCTCTCTTTATCTACTTATTTTTCATATTTTTTTTCGAATGGTACTTCTGTGTGTTTGAACACACGTCAAATGGAAGAAGATGTGAAAATTATTGTTTATTTTGTAAAAATAAATCCACTTTTATCTTAAATAAAATGCGCATTGTGTATGCTCTGTGCTTGAGATATATCAATTGTGATGTGTTTGGTTGTAATAATTTATTTTCTGTTTCTTTTTTGTTTTTTTTTTCAGTTATGGCGGAGAAAATATTGAGGGTTCAACCAAATGTGAAGAAGCTTTATCTTCTTTTAAGAGCTGCAGATGCCAAATCTGCAACTCATCGTTTGCACAGTGAGGTAACTGCATAAATTTAATTTAATTACTTTCTCTGCTTTTTGCAAAATGAACAATTCTGTGTTTTAAGCCTTTTTCCTCTGTTTTTTTTTTAAAAAAAATTAATTTTTTTTAAAATTTCTCTCATTTGTTTTGAAAAGTGTATACATGTAGCTATCACGACATTTCTTTTACCCTTTTCTCATAACATTCTGTTTGGTATTAATTAAGCATTGGCATTCATTGTCATTAAAAATGAAATTAAGCACTAACATTAACATTCATCATCAACGAAAATGAAATTTAAGACTTTCAGAGCGTGTTTGAAAAATAGAAAAAAAAGCTTTTGATTTTAGAAAAAAAGCTTTAGGATGGTTTGTACTTTGTAATGTTGTTTGGACGAAATTTGAAAAAATAGTTAATCTTTTTTCTTGTTTTTCTGTAACTACAAAAAGATTTTTAAGATAAGCATAAAATTTAGAGTTTGTTGAAAAAAGATTTTTTCTTTAATATATGAGTTAAATATGTTTTTTTTCTTTGAATTTTTATGAAAATTTAATTTTAGTCTTCAAACTTTAAAACGTCAGTTTTTAGTCGGTCAACTTTGAAAATGTTCGTATTTTGGTCTCTTCGTATATTATTTTTTTTTGTTGACATGACAATCTGATCTACTGATAAGTGGAGCTAATGAAATGCCTTCAATTTACCACATCACAACAAAATATACGAAAGGACTAAAAGTGAACCTTTATAATGTTCAGGGACTAAAAAGCAATGTTTTAAAGTTAAGAGACTAAAAACTTATTTAACCTTTGATATATTTTCTCCTTCTACTATTCAAATTTTTACTATAAAAATATTTTTTTATATTGTCCAAACATAAAACATTATATTCAAAATTACTTTTTAACAATATATCCAAAAAAAATTAATTATGACAATAATCCATTATATCGATACTCTCGATTCTTGAAATAATATATTTTTTACAACTAACCAAGATATGTTTTTAGTAGGTCTTTATTTATTCTCTATCATTATTATCGTTTCTTTTTAACTATTTTTTTAAATACTCTTAATTAATAACAAAAATTACTTCATTGGTAGTTTATTTTCATACTCTAATTTTAATTGAGACTAATTTTGAAAAATATAAAAAAAGATAATTGAATTATAAGATTATAATAAGTTTTTAGTCATCTAACTCAATTAGTAAACACATAAAATATATAAATATAAGTCCAATCTAGGATTATCTACTTTCATATAAATAAAAAAATAAGTTATAATAAATCATAAGAAATAGACATAAATAGCACTTGAGACACATGTGGGGATACTTTTCATTTCTTTTTAAGAATTTAAGAATAAGAGAGAATCTCAACCATTAAAATCGTAATAATATTCATTAAAAATGTAAAAGACTGTGGGATGAAATTTAGAGCTTATCTAATTTCTGTTTCTTAAAACAGTTTTGTGTTTTTAAAACAAAAAACCAAAAAACTTATTTAGCAAGCGAGTTTCCAAAAACATTTGAAAACAGTTTTTGTTTTCAGTATTTAAAAACGAAAATTTGAAAACTTGTTTCAGTCTTTAATTTTTTGAATTTATACATAAATTTGTATTAAAAATTTATTTCACTTTTTTTTAAAAACTAAAAATTAAAACTATTTTAAAATGCAGATCACAACTCTCATACACTCTAGTGTATTTTTTTTCTGTCACTTTATTTGTCATAATTATTTTATCTTATGGCATATATATATACTAATTAAATATGTAATTAATTTGGCATGTAGATAATAGGGAAGGATTTGTTTAGAGTGCTAAAGGATAAAATGGGAACAAATTTCAATTCATTTGTTTCGGAAAAGTTGACTTTGGTGCCTGGAGACATTTCTCGTGAAGACTTGGGATTTGAGGATTCAATTCTAAAAGATGAAATTTTCAATCAAACAGATGTAATTGTTAACTTAGCTGCAACTACTAACTTTGATGAAAGGTAATGTTATACATACACTTTTATTTAATTTTTTTGTCACTCTGTTCTTCTTTTTGTTTCTACAAAAATAAATTAAATTAATAAATCTTTTTCTCCCCAAAAATTAAAACTTGCAGGTATGATATATCGTTGGGCCTCAATACATTTGGTGTGAAGTATGTCATAGACTTCGCCAAAAAATGTACTAAACTTAAGGTTCTTGTGCACGTATCAACAGGTTAGTATTTAATAATACTAATGTTTTTATGTGAAGAATTTCATCATGATCATGTCAGTTAAGAATATGACTATGATAAAGTATTTTTTTTTTTGTGAATTATCTTTTGAAATTAACTTAAGAGTAAGTCTAAATTTATAATGAGATTAGAGTTCGATCATTCTCGACGTTAATTGCCTTATAAATGTATTTGTTTGGAAAATTCATGCCTCACATGCTGGGTCGGCCTAAGGGTAAGACTTTAGACTTTAAAATTAGTTTGACTGGCGTGCCCACACGTTCAATCTTGAGGGTGAAACCCACTACAAAAAAACTATTGTTGTTTACACATTAGACCTAATTGGCATTGACTTTAATGACTATATTAATAGACAATTTAATTAAGTTAAACCTATATAAATTGTGATTAGTCCAATAGAAGCTAACAAAAAGGTGCTGGTATAAACTAGCTAGATAGAATATAATAATTCTCTTTTTATAAACTAACTTTTATATTGAATTTGACCTAAATACTAAAATTAAGAAATTTTTTTTTGTATAACTACGGGTTCCCCAAACCTTATGATGAGATTAATCTCGTTTGCGCTACGTAGCTGGCACTGGTCCCAGGAATTTGGCATAGGTGGGATTCGACCACTGGACGTACCGCTGTGGATCGTCCCTCCTATGAACTTAACGAGATCTTACACAGCTAAACCAACTATAGGGTTACTAAATTTAATATTTGAAGTAGTTAATTAATTACAGTAATTAAGAAAAGAATGAATTAATTTAATTATTAAATGTTAATTATATTTCAGCTTATGTGTGTGGAGAGGGAGAAGGTTTGATATTGGAGAATCCATATGAGTTGGGAGAATCACTAAATGGAAAAGAAGGATTAGACATCAACACCGAAGCCAAAGTTGTGAGTGACAAATTGGCAGAGCTACGACAGCTGGCAGCCACTGATGATGAAATTAAAGTTGCTATGAAGGACTTGGGCATCAACAGGTACCTTTTTCAAAAATAAAAAAAAATATAATATTACATAAATTAGTAAAAATAAAAATAAAAATGGAGTTAAACCTATTAATTTGGGTTTTACTTTCTTAACTTATCTTCACCTTTTCTTCGATAGCACATGTACTTTAATTAATGGCATAATTAGATTAATTATTATAGAAATTTTACATTAATGTTTTTTTTATTGACAAATACATGTGCACCCATCCTTAAATTTTAAGGGCCCGTTTAGTGACTAGGATAAAGAGTTTAGGATAAGATAACCTATCATATCCGGTTACTATTTGTAGTTTGGTGAGTCAGCGGGATATGATAAGCTTATCCTGTTAGCTTATCATATCCTACTCTCTAGTACAAAAGGTTATCCTAAAGTCTATTTTGATATCTGGTAGACATATCAAACACTGGATATAATAAAAGTTTATCAAGGCTTACCCAACTCTTATCATATCCTGTTGTTATCTCTTATCATATCCTTTCCACTAAATGAGTCCTAAACATACATACCCCATCCTAAACTAACTCATACCAATATTCTAAACTATATCTCTTATCATATCTCTTATCATCACTGCAAGGTTTCGAACTTTGACCTCCAACTTTTAAGTACAAAGCATGTGAGATATAGTTCACTTCTCGAATTTTTATATTAGTGTTAGTTACACTTATAGTACTTCATTAATTATTTAAAATTAAAGTTACACACGTTTTTATTATTTTATTACTTTTAAAGATATTGTGTGTATGATGATGTGTACACAAAAAACATCTATTTAATAATTATATCAATGTCAAAGAAGGTAATATATATAATTAGTCCTAAATTAACACATGTATGTGCACTTCAACCTAAACTACATAATAGAAGATTACTTGTTTAAGAGGCTTAAGATTAAATAATAGTTTTATTTTACAACACGTCCTCCATATTTAATTAGTATTATATTAGTTTTACAGTTCCACTTTACCAAGTAACATTTTTTCAAACTTTGCTTGAATAAGTGGAAGTGACAAAAACATACTTTACCAAAAATTTATTTAAAATATTTATAAACTAATTGAAGGCTTGATTTCAATTTTGTTTCAGACAAATTTGGAATTCATAAGGAGCTAGATGGATGTTGTTTTTTAAGACATCATAGTTTTTTTTGGGGCTCATATTAAGACATCAAAGTTTTCATTTAGTTTTTTTTTTTTTTGAATTAGTTTTAATTTAGTTAGTGCTAGTTGCAATTGACACCAAACATATTCAATTTAAGAGTTTGACTAACACTGAAAACATATTTTATAACAAGATTCTAAAATTTACAAACTTTTTTGGCAACAAATTCTAAAATTTACTTAAAAAACCTATTTTCAAGTAAGTTAATGGGCCTAAATATATTCAAAAGTTAATAAGTTAAATCTTTAAAAAAATATAAATTATAAAACATCACATTAATGTATTGGACTAAAAGAAGTTTAACTTGACCTAAATCTATTGTAGAGTATGTCTGACTCTGCCGAACTTTCTAACTTAGTTATTTTCACTCGTAACTTTAGTATACAAGTTTAATTTTAAAAGTTCATGGTCTATAATAAATAAATATCGTGTAAAAGTATATAATTATCACTCAAGTAAGTTAATGGGCCTAAATATATTCAAAAGTTAATAAGTTAAATCTTTAAAAAAAAATATAAGTTATAAAACATCGCATTAATGTATTGGACAGAAAGAAGTTTAACTTGACCTAAATCTATTGTAGAGTATGTCTGACTCTGCCGAACATTCTAACCTAGTTATTTTCACTCGTAACTTTAGTATATAAGTTTAATTTTAAAAGTTCATGGTCTATGATAAATAAATATCCTATAAAAGTATATAATTACCACTCAAGAAAAACATGTTATTCATCAATTAGGCCATATATGGGGCCGGAGACAAGGTCTTCAGGTGAAGATAGTTAAGTGAACTAACTCGTCCAAATCATCGTGTCCCATGTTTACCTATATTTAGGTGGATTGTAAAAGCTAACTCACTTTTTTTTTTGTGATGTGTGTGTTTAGGCCGAACACAACTAGTTTGATAAATGACTTGATTTTGGTTGGTGTTATGTTGTTGGAATGAAATCTTGTTGATAGTGAGGACTAAGTCTTGATTTTGATTTGTTTAAGGTGGGGTACGAGCTCTTATGAATCCTTAATGTACTAATCTTCTAGAATCTTTTTTGGTACTCATTGCAATAAAAATACCCTTTTGTTAATGACAAAAAATTCACTTTCTTAATAAAAAAAATTAAAAATAGAATAAAAACAATATTTTATTTCTAAAAATGATAAGATTAAAATGTAAAGAAATAAATGAGAAAGAGTGAGAAGAAGTATTATAAATTATATTATGTTAAAAAAAAATTATAAAAAAAGAAAAGTGGCTATAGGGTGAAATTACCATCCTGCCCTTGACCCACTATATATAATGGGTGAGTTAGGCAAGTTATTAATGAGTTAAAATGTGTACAATAACTCCTAAAACTCAACTAATTCAAGGGTCCATTTATTTTAGCTTTCCCTACCAACAAAAAATAAATAAATTAGAGGAAACAAGAATTTTAATTTTTGTTAAATCTACATCAAAATTCAAAATTACTGCCGGTTAAATTAATTTCGAGAGATAAATAATTATTCGACGGATTAATCCGTATTTTGCTTCCCTAGCTGGAGAAAATATTAATTATATATATATTAATTTCTTTTTTGAAATTATATATCTTAATTTTTGAAAGAGTATTAAAGAACAAGATATTTTCTCCTTGTTCAAAACTTGAGATATTTTTTCTCCCTAACTACCAGATACTGTGAGTGTAAGTGTCCAACAAAAGAGAAATAAGAAAAGTGAAAGCAAAGGTACAAAAATATGTTTGGTACAAAAATCCAGCGAAGTGTATTAATTTTGTAGAGGGAAGTAACAACATGAGAGTAGTTATAGTTAATCAATACCTTGCGCCATTAAAATCAAGAATTGACTGTTACCAAACACGGCACAACTCACATTTTGCACATTGATGAAGAAAGATAATACTAATAGTGAGTAGAGATAATTTTATATGTTGCTTCAAATATTATTGTTCACATAAAAATAAAATAAAAATAAAATATTTGAGGGTGACCAACACGTTGAGAGTTCAAATGAGAGAATTATTAAAAGGGGAAACATAAATTGACATGGACAAAAACCCAACCTCTTACAAAATCCTTTATGGAGTGTCATAAAGGCTCTTCCATTTATAACCTTTTATTTTTTATTTCAATTTTAATTTCAATTTTTATTTAAGATGTAGTACTCCTATATGATGCCCACAAATATCAGTGGAATGGGACTTCTCAATTTTAACATGGACCCATTTTCTGCAACCACGTTTCAACACCAAAACATACAATAAAGATTATCCAAAGTTTACATTAGTCTATCATATTGAAGTTAATTATTCTTTTTAGTGTATATTAGTTTACAATTAATACTAATATATTCAATCAATAAAACTCGGTATAATACATAATTGGGTCTTTTAGATAGGTTTATAGTGGTCCGAATGTTGGTTGCGTGTACAGAAAAGTCTTTGTTAGAAGAGGCTGTACTAACCTTGGTGATCTCTTCACTTGAGAAGACATTATCAGCTAAGGAATGCTCTTGGTACCAAAAAAAAAGTTATGCATATAAATAAAATACTTATCAACAAAACAAGGGGACCAACGATACACTTTTAAAGTTTTTGTAGTCAATACAGTACTATATAATTGATTTTTAGCAACATTTTAAAAAATATTGTCAAATCACTATAAATGTCGCCTTTGCAACATTAAATTGTTAAAAAATATTGTCTTTTATATTTGTAACATTTTATGAAAACAAGAATGATTGATATACAATCATTAGCATATACAACTCATTCACAATCCACTTAAAATCAGTCAAATCAAGCTTTCAATTGTACTTTTCAATTTTTTCAAATTAAAAAAATAATTAAACATGAGAGTAAATGAGTTGTATGTGAATAGTGGGTATATACAAACCTTTTTCATTTTAAAAAATTATTGTATAAAGACCATATTACTAAAGATCAATTATAATGCAGTGATAACATATTCAAAAAGTATAATGGGATAAACCGCTCAATTCTAACTTATAAGCATATGAGAAGTAATTTTTTGTAGTGAACCTTTGGTGCATTGAGAATTACTTGTTTACTTTGAGCACTTGTTCAAAGTCTTAATTTTTGTGAAAATTTATATTGGATTGGATTAAATTATGGAAAACAAATTTGACATAGAAAAATGTTTTGTGTGCATAACATAACAGGGCAAAGTTATATGGATGGCCAAACACATATGTATTCACAAAAGCAATGGGAGAAATGCTTGTTGAGCAATTCAAAGGAAACTTGTCTGTTGTTATTGTTCGTCCCACCATTGTTACTAGCACATTCAAAGAACCTTTTCCTGGTTGGGCTGAAGGTGTAAGGTAAATTTAAAATCTCTGTTTTAATAATCTGTCTTTGAAAATATTTAAAATAAATTTTCAGTATTGATTTAAGTGAGCTCTTGTGTGTATGGTTTTAATAGAAATTACTCTCTCTATTCTTTGTTTTAGCTCATATTTTAAAAGAACTTTTCTGTCTTGGTTTATACAAGTCATTTTTTTAAAAAATGGATAATTACATTGATTTCCACTTAAATTTATGTTTATTATACTTATCGCTTCTTATTTTTAAAAATATACAAATTCCCTTGCGTGTGAAACTCTATTACACTTATCTTCTTAAAATTCCATTTCACTTACTCTTTTTAGGGAGTAAGTGTAATTTTAAAAAGTAAAAGAGCAGAAGTGTAATAAGAACAAATTTCAAGCGATGTTGGTGTAATTATTCCTAAATCAAATCTATGAAAAACTAAAGGGTTAAATATGTTTTTAGTCCCTAATTTTTTGCAAAAATCTACTTTTGGTCCCCAAACTTTAAAATATCGGTTTTTAGTCCCTGAAATTTGAAAAAAAATTTGCTTTTAGTCCTTCCGTACATTATTTGGTGACGTGGCAATCTGATCTGCTGACACGTAGATTGATGAAAGGCCCTCAGTTTGTCATATCACCAATAATTGTACGGAGGGACTAAAAGTGAACTTTTTAAAAGTCCAGGGACCAAAAATTGACGTTTTAAAGTTTGGGGGACTAAAAACGGATTTTCGCTAAAGTTCAGGGACCAAAAACATATTTATCTCAAAATTAAATAAATTCTTGCCATGTAATATTTATCAATCATATTTAACTACTTTTACACTTTTCAATAAATTATTTAACATTTTCATAAATGGTAAACTTTGAGCAAGTAGAATAAGAGAATAACGTGGTTCTAAGAAATTTATAACTATATTCATCTTTTGATCATGAGTGCGAACTACATAAAATTTTAAAAAGTGAAAAAGCCACTTTGAAGAGTCATAAAGGTTTAGTATCATGCTGAGTGAATTTCTAGACCATAAAATCATAATTCATAGGTCAAAGGGTGTGGTG
Source organism: Cyamopsis tetragonoloba (assembly GCA_037177725.1). Lineage (NCBI taxonomy): Eukaryota > Viridiplantae > Streptophyta > Magnoliopsida > Fabales > Fabaceae > Cyamopsis > Cyamopsis tetragonoloba. The sequence goes on from CM074122.1 coordinate 23,677,348, forward strand.
TTACACCTATAATACTCAAAAGTAAGAAAATGGTGAAATTTGTATAACAGAGTCCAATGTGAAAGTGAAAATGTTTGTTCACAAAGTTGTATTCCTTTCCTTTGTTTAATTTTGGGTTTTTTGTGACAGAACAATTGACAGTTTAGCAGTAGCTTATGGGAAAGGAAAATTAACATGCTTCCTTGGAGATCTGAAGACAGTAATTGATGTGGTAAGTTTCTAAAACATGGATCCAATTATTATATTAATTTCACCATTATTTAATTATAACCTAATCTTCTAAATGCCACCAATTCAAACAATTCATAGATACCAGCAGACATGGTGGTGAATGCAATTTTAGTAGCAATGGTGGCTCATGCAAATCATCCTAGTGATGCTACTATATATCATGTTGGTTCCTCTGTTAGAAAACCATTCACATCAGAAAATCTTCAAGAATATGGGTTCAGATATTTCACTGCAAAACCATGGATTAACAAGGATGGAAAGCCAGTTAAAGTTGGCAAAGTTACTGTTCTTGGCAACATGGATAGCTTCAGAAGATACATGTTCATTCGCTACCTCATTATGTTAAAGGTTTGTATCTCTAAAGAGTTTTATATACACTTACTGTTCATGTATCACCCTACATTTTTATTGTGCCAAAAGTTTTGAGTATTTGAAACCTATACGAGTGTACATCTATAGTAGGTGTACACCAATAAGTGTCCTTTGTATCTCTAGCTATCATTTTCAATTCACCATGTTTCGAATTCATTTCATTAAACAAGGTTTTTACAAAGATAGCAAGATGCTGACGCGTGAGTTTTAACATGGGATAGTGGACAATTTTCCTTTGATGAGAAGGGATACGTTAACGTTCAAGGTTGAGTTAGTCGTCAATCAGAATGCTCTAATTTTTTTATTAATTTATTTACTGAATATGGTAAATTTACTCATGATGAGAAAGTTTAACACTATGCCATGCTAATATCAAACTATGCTAAAGGGATTGAACATTTTTTTCCTTTTTTTTTTTTTTTGCTGTCTAATTGAAAATTGAGATGTTTTGAAAAGTTTATTTTTCTTGTGATTAAAATCAATATTTTTTTCCTTTGGTTATTAAAGTAGTTGTTTTCTTAGTTTATTAAAAGTGTTATTTTTTTAATTGTAGGGACATTTGTTAGGATCCCAACTCATATCCTAATTGATTTTCAAAATCACAAATTATGTCTTTTTTTTTTATTTTTTTTGGAAATTACAAATTATGTCTTCTCTCTCATCATTTCATTTCCCTCTTAATATATACCTTCTCCAACATCTCTATATTTGGGCTTGGGCCCATTAGGCCCAATTCCTATCAGAAATGAGGGCAAGTGATTTTTCTCCAATTCTAACAAATTTTGCATTTTACAGGGACTTGAATTGGCTAATACAGCATTTTGTCAGTTTTTCCAAGGAACATATCTTGATCTGAGTAGAAAGATTCAAATTGTGATGCGTTTGGTGGAACTTTACAAGCCATACTTGTTCTTCAAGGGCGTGTAAGTCTTCTTATCCACAATCACTACATATATATTTTTTGTTCATTCGTTTAAGGTCATTAATATTCGCGCCACTCTTTTTTTAATAACCACACTACCCTTTTTTCATTTCCAAAATATATTTTCTAGAAAGGGATTAGCGACAAGAGTTTAACACGCTTCTATTTTAAAACGCTTCGACAAAAAAATGTTATGTCGTGCAGATTTGATGATATGAACACAGAGAAGTTGCGAATCGCAGCGAAACAAGGTGGAGTGGAGACAGATTTGTTTTACTTTGATCCAAGTGTGATTGAATGGGATGATTACTTTATGAACATTCACCTCCCTGGAATTGTGAAGTACATTTTCAAGTGAAACTAGTCATTTTATTGAGCTCAAATTTGTGCTACAAGAAAAATTACATTAAAGTTGTGTTACTTGTTTTTTATGGGCAGTATAAATATAAATGGTGTTAGTTATCTGCCTAATATGTCTCTAAACTTTTATCAAGTGTCTCCAATATATATATATTTAATTGTCACTTACAAGTGAAGATCTACATATTATTTTTATTGAATAAAATCAGTTTTTTATACCTTTTTTATTTGGTCTTTCTCTCTGTATTAAATATAAAGAAATTCTAGTGAATGTTATCATATTTCTTTGTTCACTCTACAAAAAGTATCTTTAAAATTTACTAATTACTAACAGGACATGCAAAAACAGTGCTATTTTGTAAAAAATTAAAAAATTAAGAGATAGGTATTGTTCAAAATTTGAGAATTACTTACACAGAAAAGTCATTTCACATTATCTAAATTGTTAATCTAATTTAACCACTCAAGTTAATTAATAACTTGTGACCAATCATTTTAAATACATCGGTCAAAATACCAAGTTATCTCAATGAGCACCAAGTTATCACCCCCATTGCCAAATACTAAACATAGTGGATCACTTTTTTTTTTTTTTTGAAAGTAAAAGTATATTCACTACTTAAGATAACACAAGAGGTGCTAAACTTATATACATCATTCTCAACAGCCACAAAAATAGAGAAAAATAATTACAGTCACCAACACATTTATACTTAACCACTAATGAAAGTAATAAGTATCATTCTCATTTAACAATTATACACATCTACTAGAACCATTTCAATGTTAACTTGAAGGATTGTGAAGCATAGCATCTTAATTCTTACCCACTCCTATTGTTAATTTGTAATTCAAAAACATGTAAATGAAAATGCTGAGTGTGAATGTGGCAGTTAAAGCTGTTAATTCTGTTAAAGTGCATTTGTGATTGTATAAAACCATTTTTTTCAGTTTTGAATAATACGTAACATTATTGTTCCCTATACCTATGTTTCTAAGTGTTCTTCTTCCTCTAATCTCTTCTCTGAATTACATCAATTAAACACAAACTCTAACAAGTGGTATCATTGAGCTTGGATCAAATGCAAGATTAGTGTGCAATCATGACAGGGGTGAATGGCAATAGCAATTTCATGAACAATCTTCTAGTGTTAGATAGCATGAATTGGGATCGGTGGTGAATTTTGATGTGTGTTTTATTAGAGATATCACTACAAGAATGTCACTGTTTTGCCACGGATATATACGTGGCAAAATTTCCAAATCTGTGGCCAAATTCATGTTTTCCACAGTTTAGCCACGGATGTCGAGCCGTGGCAAAAATCTGTGTGGTAAATTTTTGCCACAGATATAGCCGTGGCAAATTTGTCACGGAAAGAACCATGGAAAATTTGCCACAGAAATGGCCGTGAAAAATTTGCCACGGAAATGGCCGTGGCAGTGAAAAATTTGCGACGGAAATGGCCGTGGCAAATTTGCCACGGCTAAATTTACCACGGTTTTAGCTGTGGCAAATTTACCACGGATATAGCCGTGGCAAATGTAATATTCAGTCTCTTTTTTTTAGCTTTGCCACGGATTTTACAGTGGCAAAAATATTTTATTTATATCTTTTTTTTGTTTATATTGAAATTCTTTTATCACAAAATCTGGATATACAATAACTAAAAAAACACAGATACTCCAATCAAAGCATTTTTAAATAAGTAATTATAACAATTAACCAATAAATTTAGTATATAAAATAACTTGAATAAATATTACACAAGTTAAACATAACGTTAATAATACGACTGCTACAATAATGTCAATAACAAAACCCCTATTTTGATCATCTTTTAGTGAAACACACGCGTTCATCAGACTTCATCGTTGTCAACATAATTTGGATGAGTACGCCGCTGCCTAGATGATTCGATGCTAGGCTGTTGGGACTGACTTGCATTTATCTTTCTAATCATCTCCATCATTGAAGCCATGTTGCTCTGCATGTCAGCGTGACACTGACGTAGATCATGAATCTCTTTGTCACGGGCCTCGATCAGCCTCAATCTCCCTATACCAAAAAATACTCTAATTAATTAATAATTAATTGAAACCTAGACTACTTTCTAATTCAGTTTGAAAATTACATTACTTTCTAATTCAATTTAAAACTAGACAACGCAAATATCAAATTACTACTCTACTTTTCATAATTTCAAATTCTATCTCATCTCATATTAGTACAAACAGGACACATCCACTCTCATATCAACCAATTGTAAATATTTCAAATACATTTACCAATATCAACATTTACATGAACCAATATAAACATTTCAAATATTATATTGAAATATCAGTAGACATGCTCTCTATCAACCATAGTGCTATATCATCAAATTAAGTATTAGTGCAAAAATAGAGAAAACTTTGCAAAATTAGCTCAGCTGAGCAATGCAAACAGCCATGTATTTCATTCACACTAGACCATATATCAATCCTTTTTGCATAATGTAGTAAAATGCATTTGTTTCTCAGAAAATGCAAACAGTCCACAAATCTTCACATGTAATATGAATTCTATTCAATCACATTGGGACCAAAATCACTTTTTGCCCCCCAAGCAGCTAACGGTAGATGCTGCAACCAAGATGGTATTTTCTTTTCCCAAAATCCATTGTTTCGAATACTAGTTAAGTAGTAAAAAACAAGATAATAAACAGAAATATTTATCAGGTGAAATCTTAAGAAAATTCATTTTAGATAATAGAAGAAACTGGAAAAGCAGTAGGATGGAAAGGAGCCTCATAGAACTTACCACCCACAAAACAAGGCTAGCTACCAACATCTTCACAGCATGCTTTTCTAACTTTAAGTAACCAACTATTGCCATGTACGCTATAAGTTCATGAACTCTCTTTTTAAGGGAAATATGTGCTTGATCAATAAAATATGGATAGCAATAGTATTGATAAACAAGACCTGCAATCTTCCAATACGAATGAATCAAAGAAATCCATATGCTAACTCTGGATTTGGGAAAGTATCAAAATTAGCCTAGTAATTACTCTATAGATGGTATACTAGTGCAACTAAAATGCATCAGGTTTTAGCCACTAGCCATCTTATTACAATGCAGTAAACAAGAAGAGATTGTACCCGAAAAATAAACGAAAGAAAAAGGATATGAAAAGATTAGGAGAAAAGGATGACAAACTTCAATCTTATAAAAGAATGAGACGGTACCTTGTTAAGAGCCACTTACGGATATCGTTAGTATAAATATAACCTTATCAAACTACATGAACACAGTCACATGCATTCATGTATCAATGGATATAATTTTCAATATAACCATTTCAAGCTAGGGAACTTTTTTTAATGGTTTCATTTCAAATTTTATTTTTCTACTCAGCAGAGCCCAGGAAAATAGCTTTATGTTTCAATTTAACAAGGTAGATAGAAATATTAAAAATACCATATAAAATTCTTTCCATGCCATATTGTTCATATAACATTAGCTAACATGAAAAAATACCTATCTTTCATGATAAAGTAATTGAAATTAGGCATATAATCAGTTAAGTACTGTCCAACCAGAAATATAATAAAGTAAGAGGTTTAGATCAAATTAAACTTAGTAAAAAGGATTTCATTTAACTTACATTGGAAAGTCTAAATGGATAAAACTTTGGCTTCCCCTTACAACCATATTTAAGTAGTTGAGCACCCTTTTTCAATGCAATCAATGCCTGCAGAAGAAAAGAGAAATAGCAGATCCAAGCCATCTTATATTACAAATTTTGTGAAGTTTCACAAGAAAACCAGTAAGGAAGGATATGAAGTTAACTACTAACTTGTAAACTCATATAATATACTTCTTATTTGTCTAGTTTACAAATTTTCTTCATGGTGTCCCATATGATAAGAGTTTGATGTTAACAAACACACCAAATAGGCAAATGTTGAAATCTGAGAAGAGATATCCAAGCGTGAAAAACTGGTTCACTATAATAGTAACAACAGATGCAATAGTTAAGAGTTCATTATGCACTTAAAATAGAGCTTTCCTTCTTATATCTAATAAATCACTAAACTTGTAAACTTTATAAACAGTCAAAACTGAAATATTGCTCTGAACGTATCACTAACCTTAGAAGAAATCTATTAATACACAATCTCATAAAATTACAACCAAATGAGCAATCTAACAATACACAATCTGCTAAAATTTTCTAGTGCTGGTAGATGTACACCACAATTTTTGGTAAAATGCATACTGAATCAAATAAAAAATCATTGCACAAAACTAAAAAAGCACCTGAGTTCTTCTGGCTCGCAAAATCAACGATACTGGGGAGCACAAAATTAGAATATACACCCAAAGGAAATAACCAGCATCGAAACACAAAGAATACCAAAAGTTAAATGCATTGCTCATAAATTTTCAGATTCAAGCAACAATGTACAGAAATTCGCACTAAATAACATGGAAAATTTGAAAAGAATGGAGCTCAATTTTGCCTTTCTCATTTGGAGCTCAATTCAGAAACAATAGAGCTCAATTCAACAGAACAAGTTATTAATTGAAGAAAAATCACAAGGAGAGAGAGAGTATGAGAGGAAGAACGGCGAACTCGGTGGCTGTGGCGCGAGGTTTGGTACAGTGGAGAGAGAGGACTCGGGAGTGAGAAAGAAAGAGAGAGCGGAGGTGCGGTACGGTGAAGAGAGAGAGGACTCGTGAGTGGAGGTGTGAATGATGGTGGCGAGGTTTAACAACCGCCGGTGCCCGTAAGAACGGACTCCTGAGTGACAGAGAGAGAGAGCGGAGGTGTGGTACGATGGAGATAGAGAGAGAGGACTCGTGGGTGGAGGTAAGAACGGTGGTGGTGAGGTTCAACGGCCGCCGGTGCCAGTGAGAACGGTGGTGGAGAGGTTTGGCGAGGTTACGTTTGGGCGATGGGAAGACGCATATGAAAGGGAAGAGACATGAGAAGAACATAGGGTTAGGAATGGGCTGTTGCTGGTTTAATGATGGTTATCCACGGACTTGGACCGTGGCAAACATTTAATTAAATAAAAATATATAAATAAAATGATATGGCCGCTTTAATTTATCCACGGATTTGACCGTGACAAATTTTGCCACGGTCCAAGCCGTGGCAAATGTTTAATTAATTAAAAAAAATGATATGGCTACTTCAATTTATCCACGAAAAAGGCTGTGGCAAATTTTGCCACGGTCCAAGCTGTGGCAAATTTTTAATTAATTAAAAAATAAAAAAAATTATATGGTTGCTTCAATTTATCCACGGAAATGGCCGTGGCAAATTTTTAATTAATTAAAAAGTAAAAAATAAAATAATATTGCTGCTTCAATTTATCCACGGAAATGGCCTGGCAAATTTTGCCACGGTCCAAGCCATGACAAATGTTTATTTAACTAAAAAATAAAAAGAAAACGATATGGCTGCTTCAGTTTGTCCACGGACTTGGCCGTGGCAAATTATTTCCAGAATAAAAAATTAAAATTTAAAATCTATCATACTTAAGTTAGCCACGGTCTTAACCGTGGCAAATTTTGTCACGGTCTAAGCCATGGCAAATCCCTTCTTTACCGTTGCAATTTTGTCACGGCCTCGGACCGTGACAAATTATCAGTGGCAAAATTGCTGATTTGTTGTGGTGTATATAGTTAGTAGATATTTCACCCCTTCCCTTCATGTATAAAAGCACTAGTTGTGCTCCTTTTATAATCACTTTTTACATTACATCAATAATAGCATTTTACATTTTCTCCTTCAATTAATTTCTCTCACCTTTACATCATAAACTCTGTTATGGTATCAGAGAGATATCACCCTCCTTGAGGGGAATCTCTTCTGTTGTGCAATTGAGAGAAAATCTCATTCTCTCTCTCTCAAAATCCTTTTTTTTCTCACGTCTCTTTCTTCCTCTCTCTTCACTTTCCCTTTCTCCTTGCCAATTTCTTTCAAAATAACAACAACAAAAACAAAAAAAAAAACCCATCGATCTCTGCCTTCATAGTTTCTTTCCACCGTCGTTCTGCGCCTCACCCCCACCGGCGTCTTCGTCGTTCTCGGAGGCCTCTTCCTCCAACCGCGATGCTCTATCCGCCATTGACAGTGACGGCGGTGTTTTCACCGTCACCGTCGCCATCACAGAGGGTTGCGTTGTCACTGCCCTTCAAGAAGCGGTTTCTTGTTCGTTTTTCCTTCTCTGTGCTTCGATCTGGAGTTGCCGCCGTGGACAGTCGACGGAGAAGCCATCTCCCGCCGCAACAACGTCTTCTCCGTTCTTCACCGTCATCCTCCGATCTGGAGCTCCCTTCATCACCGTCAACGCCGTGGCTGTAACACTCTACATTTGGGGCTTTTTCTGCTTCGACAATCCAAGAATGTCAAGCCGTTGCACCGTTTCACCGTTGTTGATGATCGGAACCGCATAATGAAACTAGTAATTTAGGGTTTCATAAAGAAAGGGCTATGCGATCTCCTTCGTCGGCGTTCTCCGACGTAGCTTCAGTGCTCTGTTCTCACGGTGTTCCATATTTCGATCTGTTCGTTTTTTTTTATCTCGGTCTCCTCTTGCTCGCTCCAGATCGCATCTTTTATGGATCTCATGCCGCCACCGTACACGCCGATGGCAACCGCGCCCTCACCATCGTCTCCTCCGTCGAACTTCAAAACCACCATGGTTATGTCGATGATTCTTGGTGTTGCATTGTTTGGCCCCATGGCTTTTGGAACCCTCTATTCACTGTCGAGAACTAGCAAGGTTGTGCTTCTCTCTCTGTTCAGTTGTTTCCTCTGTTCTTGATGACCCAGAGTGTATTTGTTTGAAGGTTTGGGGGGTTCTAATCGTTCTAATTGGGTTTCTGTTCTTGGACATTGTTTTTCTGCAATTCAATTTGGTCTTGAAGTTTTGATCTCAACCTATGGTTCATTCCTTCATCTGTTCTGGTTTATGGGATTGGTAATTCAGACATTTCATAACAATTCTGATATGCCCAACAATGGTTTGATGTTTCACGCATGCACATGGTGGGTTGTTTGTGTTTTCTGATATTCACTTTGGGGTCTCCATACCCATTCCTATCGGATCACACCCACTCCTATTGGGTCTCTATACCCATCTCTATCGGGTCTCCATACCCTTTTCATTTCGGGATCTATACCCTTCTCATTTCGGGATCTATACCCTTCTTTTTGGGACTCCATATCCATCTCATTTCGGGATCTATACCCGTTCTTCTTGGGTCTCCATACCCATTGCTTACCTCTCTTGAAGATTTTCTCTACTACTATTAGATGGCTTATAGTTCAAGGTTGCAGATATTTTTTTTTTGCTTTCTGTCCAAATGAAGTTTTTTTGCATTTTTCTTTAGCCATTGTATTTGGCAATTTTTCATTGTTTTTTGGTTGCTTTGTATTGCTTATCCCAAGCTGTAAGTGTTAGTAACACTTTCAGCTTGCGGGGGATATCAGAGATATATAGTTAGTAGATATTTCACCCCTTCCCTTCATGTATATAAGCACTAGTTGTGCTCCTTTTGTAGTCACTTTTTACATTACATCAATAATAGCATTTTACATTTTCTCCTTCAATTAATTTCTCTCACCTTTACATCATAAACTCTGTTATGTTTTCTTCGGGTTTCAAGATGTAACAGATGTTCTTGAGAATGGAGTTCTAGAAATTGCTAAAGATGCAACTGATGGTCAACAAGCTACAATCAAACATCTCAAGAAAAAGGATTGTAAGGCTATGTTCTTGCTTCTTCAATGTGTAGATAGTGCTCATTTTGAGAAGATAGCTTTGGCCAAAGATGCAAGGTAAGCATGGAAGATTATTGAGAAAGCACTATGGTGGTGAGAAGTTGCAGAAGGTGTGGTTGCAAACTCTCAGAAGACAATATGAATTGCTTTATATAAGTGAAGGTAAGAATATCTCTGAGCATTTTACATGTGTTTTGAGTTTGGTTAACTTGATGAAAGGGTGTGGTGAACAGATTACAGATTCTTCTATAGTTGCAAAGGTTATGAGAACTCTTACGACTATATTTGATTACATTGTGTGTGCAATAGAAGAATCAAAGATTCTTGATGAGATGGAGGTGGAGGATATTCAAGGTTCTTTGGAGGCTCGTGAGCAGAGATTGTTTGAGAGAGAATCAAATAAATAGGCAAAACAAGCTCTTCAGGCTCGTGTGTTCTAGAAGAGTGGTGTTGAAAAGAAATTGGAGAAGAAGAAAGGTAAAGGAAAGTGGCAAAAGAACTAAAAGTGGCAGAAACATGGTGATAAACATGAATCTTCTAAGCAAAGTGGTTGGCAGCAGAATAAGAAAGGTAAAGGGAAGTTCGATAAAAGAAAAATTTAGTGTTATAATTGTGAAAAGTGGGGGCATTTTGCTGATGAATGCTAGCACGAGAGAAGCAAGAGAAAAGAGATGATAGTGATGAGGCTTATGTGGCTCATGAGGAAGATAATGACTCCGATGTAGTATTGTTGATGGCTACAACTTGTGAAAAGGCTGAGAATTCACATTATTGATATCTTGACATAGGTTGTAGCAACCACATGACAAACCATAGAGAGTGGCTTATAGATTTTGATGGCAGTAAGAGACGCAAGATCAAGTTTGTTGATCATAGTTTGATGGTAGTAGAAGGTGTAGGGAATGTTGCAATCAGAGAGGTGATGGGAGAAATGTGATCATACAAAATGTGTTGTTTGTACCTAAATTGAAATGCAATCTATTGAGTCTTGGACAGATGTTGCAGAAAGGATTCTCAATGATCATTAAGAATGAAGGACTTGATTTGTTTGATCCAAGTCAGAAACTGGGCTTAAAGGCTTCTCTATCCAAAAACAGGACCTTACAAGTGAATGTTGATGCCGCTGAGGTGTAGTGTCTCAAGGCAGCAGTCTCAAATGATGAGAGTTGGCTTTAGCATGCTCGGTTTGGGCATCTTAACTTCAGAAGTTTGAAGATGCTGAGTCCTAGTCAGATGGTGATTGGGATGCTTAAGATTGTTATTCCTTCTAAGGTGTGTGGAGGATGTAATGTGAGTAAGCAATTCACGAATAGTTTCAAACCGTCCTTGCCTCTGAGAGCACATGGTGTAGTTGATGTGATTTGCTTATATGTGTGTGGCCCATTTGAGCATGCTCTATTGGCAAGTAACGACTATTTTGTTAGTTTCATTGCTGAATTTAGTAGAAAAATGTGGCTATTTTTTATTAGAACAAAAATAGAAATGTTCTAAATATTTCAGAAGTTTAAACTTCAAGTTGAGAAACAAAGTGATAGGTCCATCAAGGTGTTGAGGACTGATAGAGATGGCGAATACACTTCAAGTGCTTTTGAGAAGTTTTGTGAGGATGATAGTATAACCCTTGAGATCACAACACCCTATACTCCCCAGCACAATGGCTTATAGTAGTGGCTTATTACTATGGAATTCTTTTAGCTTATTTCAGCAAACTCATAGTCAAGATGATGGATAAACTCCCATAGGATAAACTCATCAAGTGCATAATTAAGTTTTTTTTTTTAATCCAAACATGCCCTAAATTCGATTTAGTCCCTAAACTAAAAAAAGTACGTTTTTGGTCTCTAAACTATTCGATTTGTCTACTTTTTTTCCCTCCGTTAGCCACGTCATTAAAAACTTAACAGAAGTTAGACGGACGGACTAAAAGTAGACAAATCGAATAGTTTAAGAACCAAAACGTACTTTTTTAGTTTAGGGACTAAAAGCATATTTTCGGGATAATTTAGGGACAAAAACATATTTAACCCTTTATCTTATCTACAATTTCAGTTGTAGATTCTAATATGACCTCCCTTTCAAGTATTCTTCATTGGTGTATTGTTCCAAAAGATTAGGCTAAGTCCTATCAACAATTTCTTTAAGTGGATCATCAAACTCCTTTATATGAAATGAATCAGGAATTTTTATTTCAATATAACCATCATTGGGGTCACCAAGTTTGCCATCTCCAACATCAAGCAAGCATTGGGAAAATTCTTGAAGTTCATTTGCATCAATGTTGTTTGATCCATTTTGAAGCCTCGTATTCTTTGTCAATCGTAGTATCTTGCAATAGTCCGTCCGAAAGATAAGAAGAATTTATGGTGGCATGGACAATATCAGATCTAGTCCCCTTAGGAACTACATGTAGTATTTGTCTAAATTCTCCTCCAAACACAACCACTTTTCTTCCAAAGGGTAAATCAGCTGAGTGATTAGATCTCATAATGTCTTTTAGACTCTTATCAAGTGTTTCAAAGCAATATTTATCATACATAGGAGTCTCATTTCAAATGATCTAACTTAGTTTTTTTAATAACTCATGCAAGTCACTACCTTGATGTATATTGCAAATTGAGCTTTAAGTGGCAGGAACAAGAATGAAAAACTTAGAATGCGCTATTTGGCCTCTAAGAAGTAACAAAGATGTAATACCACTTGAAGTTAATGTTAAGACAATACCTCCATTCGAACGAATGGATGAAGCCAATGTCTTCAAAATAAAAGTTTTTCCAATTCCACCATAGCTATACACAAAAACACACCACCACAATCACCTTCTACCACATCAATGATAGTGTCATATACCCCCTTTGCTCATCTCGAATATAATAAAATGCATCTTAGAGAAATTGAAAGTTGACATGGCTTTGAAAATAAGAATGTAACTACAATCATTATTAAACATGAATTGAATTAGCCATAGCATATAATTGATCTGCGTGAAATGTGAATTGCCACATTAATTTCCATTTCCATGCAATAAAGTTGTTGATTACAAATGACCGTTTGAGAAAAAAAATATATTGATATCATGCCTTATATGTGTTATTGGTTAATAATAATTTTGATGTTAAATATCCATTTATTGTAACTAAATCCATACCTGTAAGTGAAGCAAATTAGCCTAGAAATTTTGGTCATAACTTAATCATGCTCGACTTGATCTTAACACACCTTCCTCACGCTTAGGATTGGACATCTGGTGCGTGAAGTTTACAGGACTAGACATCTGCGGGTGGTCCACAACTAACCTAGCTCTAATACCATATTAGAATTTGGGTTTGTACTTAACTCACTCCCAAAAGTTAACTCATAGAAAAAGGACTGTCACACCACTTATATATTCTATAGTGACTTTCTTTCTAATCGATGTGAGACTTGATTTTAACAGAAGTTGATGTCTTTCATCTACAATAAAAATGAGCAATGAAGATTAATCTAGATAGTTCATCCAAAAGACTACTACATACACGGATATTTTGAAATATAATATATAAAACTTATTTAAATATCAAATGCAAATACAATTGAATTTGGACCTGTACTGATATATATCTTCTACACTATAATCAATAATGGTTTGTTGGGGAATGTCTTTTGGATTCATAGAGACTGGAGGAATAATTTGCTTAGTGTCTACATATATTGGTTTCATATTAGTTTATCTACTATTAAACAAAATTTAAATGTTATGGCAAAACATGTATTTTGAAGTAATCTTTATTGTTATAATCCTCATGTAAACCTTGATGACTTTTGTCTAGATGCAATTCAGCTTTTTGACACTATGGCTTGCCATCTACACATGTCCACCAATAAATTAAATAACAGAGTAATATATACACAAATATAGAAAGAGTATAAGACAAATAACGATGACCTTATGTGGGATTAGAAGCTAATTCAACATGACATGAAATATAATATATAAAAATTATGGATTAAATATGTTTCTGGTCCTAAACTTTAGTGAAAATTTAATTTTAGTCTCCAAACTTTAAAACGTCGGTTTTTAATCCCTGAACTTTTAAAAAGTTCACTTTTAATTTTGTCCCTCCGTGCAATTTTTGGTGACATGGCAAACTGAGGGTCCTTCATCAATCCACGTGTTAGCAGATCAAATTGTCACGTCACCAAACAATGTACAGAGAGACTAAAAACGATTTTTTTCAAAGTTCAAGACTAAAAACCAATGTTTTAAAGTTCAAGAACTAAATGTAAATTTTCACAAATATTTAAAGACTAAAAACATATTTAACTCAAAAATTATTTAATAAACAAATGCAAAGACAACGGAATCTGAACCTGCAGTGATATCTTCAACACTGTAACCAGGAATACTTTGGGGGTTAATGTATTCTGGATTCATAGAGACTATATTAGTTATGATGCACAACGAAACTTTACTTAATAATTAAAATTAAAATTAAACTAAACACTATATTTAAACTCCTCTCAAACTTCTTCAACCAAACACTATATTTTTTTTATTGCACTAAATATATCCTCCAATCGACAGCCGAAGACTAATCTCTTTCGGTACAGAAAAATTATTAAAATAAATATAACATCTCTCCCTACAAAATCTTTTCTATACACACAATTAAACTCATATCATCTTACTTAAAAAATTTAATTATCTATCTTTTATTCAGGCTTTATTGATCTAACCAAATAATATAAACCGACACATGTAAATGGTAAGCAGACAGCTTTCCACATTTATATTTATTAATTTCGGCGATAATACAGGAAATTAAAGAATTTCATCACAAGCATTTTTAAGAAGCCACGTATGTTTATTATTAGACAAATGTTTAAATAAACAACTGGATATTAACCTAAAATAAACAACTGGATATAAATTAAACTGGACCACACCACACCATCATCGGTTGGTTGTGGAATTCAAATGCTTTTTTTTTTTTAAAAAGGCGTGGAATTAAAATGCTTTATTACTAATTTTTTATTTTATTTTACAATCCTGATTTTTGTACTAAAGATTAATGTACTCATTGGTTACGTATATTAAAATAAGTTGTTACATTAGTTATTTTTTTGTTATATTGTACATTGGTTGGAAAAAGTGGTTACATTAGTTATTTTTTGTTACAGTATTTTTTCGAATTTAGTGGTTACACATGTAAAAATATATGGTTACAACATACAAATAAAACGTCAACAAAAATTCTACGTGTATAACCAGATATTTTAATGTAGATAATATGAGTATAAAGTGAATACGAAAAAAATATGAGTACGAATTTTTTTATTTTATTTCTATGTATAGTATGGATATGGATATGGATATAAACTAAAGTGGATCAGTTTCATCACCATTTTCGGTGGAAAAAAGATTTTTATATTTACGTTTTTCGTACTCACTTTATACTTATGGTTACATACGTTAAAATATCTTGTTACACATATAGAAATTTGGTTGAATTTTTATTTTTACGTTATAATTACATATTTCTATACGTGTAACCACTAAATTTTGAAAAAAAATACTGTAACACAAAAAATAACTAATATAACTACTTTTCAATATAAGTATGAGTACATTGATCACAGGAAACTGCGAGTATAAATCAAGACTTTTTCGGTAAGGCTTAAGAGTGCATTTAATTTGCATTACTATGTACCATTTGGTAATTTGCTTTAAAGTGTTATATAACTTTCTATGACGAAAAGAAAGTGTTATCTTTTGAGTTTCATTTCATTTCATTTCTACAACCGCTTTCATATCGCTATCTTATTACTCTTTCTTGATCTTTCTTCAGATAATCAGATTTCGATCAATGGAATTGGGAAGCATCATCGAATTTCTTGAGGATAAGAATATTTTGGTCATTGGTGCCACCGGCTTCCTTGCCAAAAGTAATTTTCTCTTTATTTCTCTCTTTCCTTTTGATTATATAGCTTTATTATTATTATTATTATTATTATTATTATTATTATTATTATTATTATTATTATTATTATTATTATTCCAAGTTTGTTTGGTTCTGCAGTGAACCATAATGCATTGCACATCCGTTAGAATATCTCATACCATAATCTTGTAATTTTAAATATTTGGAAAAACATTTGTTGAGTTTTTAATAAAAAATTATTTTTTAACATAATTATATCAAAAAAAGCTTTACAGAATTTCTGAATTTCTAGTATTTTATATTAAAAGTAACCTCAAACTTGGTTATAAATAAATAAAAAAATAAATAAACAAGAATCACTCACATTATAACAATTAAAATTATTTTTTTAGAATTAATATAATCTTTTATACTGTAGTGCATAGTTTGATTTTAATTGTTAAGTTATATTTTGATATAATAAAATTAATTTTAATTGCTCTATGATTATATTGATATTAGAAAAGATTTTTGAAATATTAAAAATTATTCTAGAATCAGATTTTGATTTGAATAAGATTATTATTTCTTATTTGCGCATACTCCTTCTTATATAAATAGGTGTTGCTCTGTGCGGTTTATACACGAATAAATATGAAGAAATAGAGTCTCTTATTATTTTAAAATCTTGGTCTCTTATTTCATGAATCTCTTTTTTTTTTTTTTTCTTGTTTCTAACATTAATAATGGCATAAGGTTTGGACTGATTTTATTCCCATCAGCTAGTTGCTCTTGATTCATCTGATATAATCCATTATTTGGTTAGTTCTGTTTTGTTTTTTTTAATGAATGAAAAGAAAACAACAAATAGAAAGAAAAACATAAGTTAAAAACTCCTAGAGAATATTGTTGGTTGGTTCTATTTTGATTTAATGAAAGTCATATTACTATGTTACATAAAAAGTTAAATTAAAATTCATAAACGCTGCACACTCAAAAAAACACACACATATAAATAAATGTATAGTATATGTATTGGTAATACTCTATTTCCTTTTATGGTATTTCAGTATTCATTGAAAAGATTTTGAGAGTCCAACCAAATGTGGGGAAACTTTTTCTTCTTTTGAGAGCCACAGATTCCATATCTGCCACTAGACGATTGTACAATGAGGTAACATAGAACTTTAATTATAGCATCGTTCATAAACTATTTGATTAGCTATGCTCTGTTTTTTCTCCTCTAGTTTTCATTTCGTTACGACTATTGTGAAGTTTGAATCTAGAACTCCCAATTACGTGATACAAATTTTAAATTTAAATTTAGGTCTAATTCAATCCTATAATTAGTCATAGGATAAATCGATAAAAATTAAATAAATTAACCCCATTGTTCCCCACTTTTATTATTTTTTTGATATTTCCATTGTTCCCCACTTTAAATCCTCTAAAGAGTCCTTTTACAACCGCTTGTTTCACTAGCCTGCCCAAAAATTCAGCAACCAGCATATACAAGAAGCGGGCCGGGGCTAAACGATCCCCTTACTTGAGGCCACAATTCATCTTTAATTCTTGCGAAGG
Source organism: Cyamopsis tetragonoloba (assembly GCA_037177725.1). NCBI lineage: Eukaryota > Viridiplantae > Streptophyta > Magnoliopsida > Fabales > Fabaceae > Cyamopsis > Cyamopsis tetragonoloba. Next base: position 23,694,495 of record CM074122.1, read on the forward strand.
GCATCCGTTAAAATTTCCAAGATAAATAAGTCTCCACCGAAAGTATATATATGCCTTTATCCAAAAATTCAAGGTTTTTGAGAAACTAAATCGAGATAGCATATACTACGGGAAACTCCAAGCAATCGTGTTATATGCCCATTCAAAGTCTACTTTTAAGATGAAACAGGACTTTCTAGACCTTTTTGCAAGATTCACAACCTCTGAGAGAATAATTGCACTATTTAGAATAAAATGTCCTTCTAAAAAAGCGGATTCATATTTTGATATTAGAGGAGGAATAGCCACCCGCAGGCGCTGCATAAGCAACTTGGACACAATTTTTTATAGGCTTCCCAACAATGAAATTGGTTTGTAGTGGTTCCCCTTTTGAAGACAAGAGACCTTTGGGATGAGTGAAACAAAAAAGATGGAGAAGCCTTTAGGTAGCTTTGCATGTTGGTGGAGTTTAGCCACCAATGAACAAAGATCTACTTTTAACATAGTCTAAAACTTCTTAAAGTTGAAATTGTATGTATTAGGGCATAGACTTCTTAAAGCTGCCATGGAGTTTCTTCATTGGGCACTTTTTGAATCTGAGAGGAGTCTTGATTTTACTTTTGAATCAATGCACTTACTTCCATTCTCAAATAGGAAATGACTTGATTGAGGTTACCAAAAACATTCTTGTTCCAACTTTTAATTTTCCCTTTGAGCATCTTAAGTTTCTCTTTTACAACATAAGCTTTCCACCCCGTTACACTCTCGGTCTTCCAAAAATCCGCCACTAGTTTGGTAAAACTAGTCTCTAATAGCCTACAATTATTCAGTTTGAAAGGAATGAGACCCCCTTTCGTCATCCCCCTTTCTCATGACCACTGAGCAATTTTCGGATATATCACGATCAAGGATCTGTTGAGACACCAGGCTCCCTTCACCTGGCCAATCTGATCAGATTAAAATTCTATCAAGACGCCTCATCGCAGTTCCATTCCAACACATCCAAGTTAATTTCTTTCCATATACTTGGGGATCTACAACATGTAGTTCTTCGAGAAGAGAATGAAAATATCTCCATTATATCTGTTCTTGATGATTTGAATACCTCTTCTCTTCCAAGATCCCTGAACAAAGTTAAAATCTCCTAGGAAACACCAGAGGTAGCAACTACAATTTTTTTAGATGGAAGAGTTCTTCCCATGGAACTCGCTTCCCAAATAGAGAGCAAGGACAATAAACATTAACAACACAACATCATGTCAACATAACACCCCATTTCAAAGTTGTGGCATGAAAACTTGAACTTCGAAAAAGTTTAGCAGTTTACCCTGAGATGAGTCCCAAAGTTTAATGATTCCATCTAGCGCTCCTCGTGAAAGGGAGAAAGTCCAGCCCACATCTGAGCTTGCCCAGAGGAATTCACAAAGGTTTGTATCCACCATCGCCAATTTGGATTCTTGAATTGCTAAGAAGACTAGCCTCTCAGAGCTTACTTGAGATCTTACCTTTCTCTTATTCACCACACTCCCTAAGCCACGAACATTGAAGGTGGCTTTCTTCATTGGAGACCTTCAAACCCTCTTTTGTTGAAGCCAACTCCATGTATCTGTCTTCCCACAGAGTGAACATTTTAATAGCTTCTTCTCTACTATCAAAGTTGTCTTCGAGCTCCTTGCAATTTCTACAAGCTTCTTTGCCGAATTACGTTTCAATTTTTGGCCCCTGATGTCATTAGAAGTAGATGGTTCAAGGATTTTTTGTTAAGAAATTAAGGTGTTGTTTGGGACTTGAGAATCATGTACCCTTTGTAGTATTCTTTGTAGAGAAATTTGATCAGAAAAAGATTAAGGTTACGATGTTGAGGAAAGAGGACACAAGAATTTTGCCTTAGATCATAACCCTTTAAACATAGGCGAGAATAGTGAAGGGTAGTAGAGCTTTCCTCCTCTTCAAGGAGATTGCAACACCAAGGAAGACTCCCATTTTAGGATTCTTCTTTCTCCTCAATTTGTTGCCAAAAGAAGGAAAACTCAAAAGTGAAGCATGGCCAACACCATTTGGATCGTGAACCAAATCAGACTTAGTGAGATTTGAGGTCAAAATGGGGCCAAAAATAGCAGCATTTTGTGGAACGATATTAGGTAAAACAACGACTAACCTAGATTTTGGTGACATGTTGGAGATCTGAATCTTTCCTAAATTAGGTTTGATAACTGTAGGATGTTACTAATGCAAAATGCGTGAAAGTAGGGAGGGAGTAGGTATGGGCTAATGTAGCTCCTCACAATTTTGTGCGCTACACACCATATGAGAGCTTCATAGAGTAGGGCCCAAATCAGATGGCCCAACAAATGATAGTTGTTGCAAAAATTGGGCTTGAAAAGAGGACAAAAAACCATTGCTAGGCCCAGAATCTAAGTAGTCATCATTTTCCAGCCCAAAGCTTTCCAGAGAAAGGGATAAAGCATGACTTCTGAAAATCCCATGGGTCCAAGTTTAGGATAGGTTCTTGAGAGAGGAAATTAACTTGTTGAACACACCTCTCTCCCTTTTGAGCCGTGTGTTGTCCATAGCATTTAACTATGCACTGTAGCCATGTTGTCTTTGTCATCTCCTTTTCCCTAACTATTGATTTCATATTGGACTTTTGACCACCCATCCCCTTCCCCTTCCATGAAGAAATCTTTCGAGATGTCTGGCAATTTGGAGAAGGAAAGTTGATCTAAGCCGCTTTCATCTTCTTCCTGATGAGTGGATGAACTAGAAAATGAGCCAATGGTGCATCTTCCTCCCCCAAACTGAAATAGGCTATCTCCAAAAACCTCCTCCACCAAACACAATTGGAAGACATGATCTTTAATTTTCACATGCACTGTGTTATTGATAGTATCCTTGCGACATTGAATCTTCTTTTAAACCATCCAAAAGGAAGCACCAGGAAGCGAATGAAATTTCCATCCCAAACAGGTAATGGAATTCCATGGCATCTTATCCACGTAAAACGTTTTACTGCAATCAAATTTAGCCTCTAGGGAACAATAGATTTGTACCACTCCTATAACCATGATATATCATCTTTAATATATAATATCCCCCAAGTTTACATTATCACCACCTTGCAAAAGAATTAAATTCACACCCATAATAGTTTCTTTAATAGATAATAGGCCCTTTGATATTAGCTTATGCTTCATTCCAAAGACATCTTCTATATTACGTACCTTCAACACCAAGGTTGATTGAAGGCTTTTGAGAATTTCTTTATTGACACGGTTAAAGTCCCTCGGCACGTCCCTAGTTTTGTATCTTTGCCCCTCTATAGCTTGTTTCTTTTGAGTGTTTTTGGTAATCACCACATACATAGGACCTAGCCAAAGGTCAAGTTTGTGTCCAACATAGGAGGCAGGGCTTGGGGTGTGCTTTGTTGGCGCCAGGGTACTTTCTTAGCCATGTTTCCTTGTCCAACAGCACAACTCCTACCATATCTTGAAATATTCACCTCCATCCTTGAGCTTCCAAAGATAATGGTGCCCAAGTACTTCCCTAAGGCTTTTGAGTTACTAACCTCTTCAAATTTAACGAACCCGAATTGTTTTCCTTCCCTATTAACTTTTCTTGAGATAAAAATGTCTACTATGTTTCGATACCTTTGAAAAATACTCTAGAGTGCATTAAAACCAAATTGGTCTAGGAAGGTGATGCAAAAGAAGGTAATGGAGAAAGGTTGAACTCTTTTGAGGTATATCCTTGAAGCCTTGTTGCCAGCTATCTTTTAGAAACATCTGCTCGGAGTGAACCAGTCTTTGTAGTTTCCTCTGGTTCTTGACCACATGTCATTCCTATTCTTAGGTTCCTTGTGGATTTCCTTGGATGGTTCCCCAAATTCAAACACTCCTGCTTAAGGGTGTTAATAATCGAACCAATCCAATTTAAACAGCGAAAACCAATCCAAAAAGCTGAAACCGAAAATTGAAAACCGAACAAACAAACAAAATAACCACTTAATTTAATTAGTTGGTTTGGATTTTGGTTCATATGAACCAACCCATCAAAAAGTAAACCCAAAAATATACTAGCATATGTTTTAATATTTATGAATTTCCTATATTAATTATTTTAATTATTTCTATTCTATCTCTACTTATTTCACCATTTTTAACTAATCATTTAATTTTCACATAAATTAATATTATTTTGATGAATTTTGTTAGGTCATGTTGGTATTAGTAAACTTTAATATGATGGTTTAAATTTTCTCTCAAACTTAAATGTTGTTTATTCATACTTAAGTACTATTTAGAATGAAAAACTTATTAAAAGTAACTAATATTTTATACTTTTTCACTTTTTAAAATTAATGGCTTGGCATTTTTGGTCCTTTAACTTAGTGAGTTTAGTCTCCCGACTTTGTCAATTGTGCAATTTTAGTTATTTTATCTTGAAAAAGCTAATAGTCAACAAGGGAAATTGTACACTGAACATGTGAGTTTGACTAAATTAATTGTTAGTTTTTTAAAGGCAAGATGAATAGAATTGTGACTAAAATCACGTAATTCATAAAATTGATGGGTGAAATTACGCAAGTGGTAAAGTTGTAAACCAAAAGTGCAATTAAGCTTAAATTAATTAGCCTGTTGTTGATCTATATGCTATATACATGAGTATTTCTTTCACGTGTAGATTATAGAGAAAGACTTATTCAGATTGTTGAAGGAAAATCTTGGTGGAAAGTTTTATACCTTTGTCTCGAAAAAATTGACTGTGGTTCCTGGGGACATCTCTCAAGAGGACTTCAATTTGAAGGATTCCACTCTACGTGAAGACATTTGCAACAAAATTGATGTTATCGTTAATTTAGCTGCCACAACTAACTTTGATGAAAGGTATATGTATATTTGCGATCATATGTTTCAAACCGTTTAATTGTGTGTGATTTAAGTTCTGTAGTTATATAAATTGTTTTTGTTTATGGTAAAAATTAAGTTCAAGTTATTTGAATATATATGTTTTCTTTAACTCATATTATTAAATTTGATGCAGATATGATATTGCATTAGGTATTAACACACTGGGGGTAAAACATGTCTTAAGATTCGCCAAATATTGTATTAAACTGAAGGTGCTTGTCCACGTATCAACAGGTTCGTATTCGAATAGAACTTACACCTCTGTCTCAACTTTTTTTCTAAGCCAAATGCATTTATAAGGATTTGGAACTGCTAATTGAAGTTGTTTTCCTAGCCACTAGACCAACATGCCGAATCACACCTTTGCCTCAAATGATTTTCTATAAAAAATATTTACTATTATTAGAGATCGATATATATGCATATGGTTAGTAAGTTATAGTTTTTTTTTTCTCAACCAAAGAAAACATATTATATTAAGAGATAGAGAAAGGATTACAAAGATAGCACTAGTAGTGCCATATTACAAAGGTGAAAAGATATAACATAGTGATTAGAACAAACCATGTACTAAAAGAACCTCTAAGAGGAGCTATCTCCGGATCCATAGTTACAATAAAAGAGGATACATCTTCCTAGCAGAGTGCCTTGGAGTGATTTCCAACCTTCCTACCTAAAAGATAAAGCATCATGTAAAGAAATCACACATTCAAACAAAGAATTATGCAGCTAAGGGGTTATTGCACCAATCATGCACCGAAAAAGTCATCCCTTTTGTTCTTTCCTTCATCCAATGCTAGTTTCTTTTGTTGTCAATCAACAAGGACCATATTAGAGGAACTGTCATGAATGCACGAGATGGGAAGTTAGTTGCAAATTAGGAAGGGCCATATAGACTAAAACATGCAACATGAAGACGAGTTTATTCTGTGGAAACTACCTAAGGCAAACGAATTCCCAAGACCATTAATGCTGTATATTTAAAGCATTACTTTTGTTACGAAATTGTATTAGTCCCTATACACGTGTATCTGGGGGTACTCTTTTTCCTTTAGCAGGTTTTCACTACAAGAATACTTTAAAATAGTCACTAAAATTTTTGTGGCAAAAAAGGAAAAAGCATTGCTAATATAGCCTTTGCGATGGTCCGACGACGACCATCGAGTCATCGCTAAAAGTGGCGTAGCTAATATTTGCGACGAAAATTTCTGTCGCTAATTTGCTACAGCCATTACTGTAGCTAATTTGCCACAGAAATTTTCGTCGCAAGTTTGCCACGGCTATTACCGTGGCTAATGGTTTTTTTGGCGCAACTTTTTTTTACGCCACTTGTTGTCCATCTCAACTTTTTTTTTTGCCATGGAAATAGCTGTCGCAATTTGCGACGGGGAAAATGTCGTGGCAACTTTGCCACAGTTATTTCGTTGGCTAACTATTTTTGGCACCAAATATTTTTTATGCTGCCATTTTGGCCATCTCTAATTCATGTTTGCGACGGAATATGCGGTCAAAAATTTATGACGGCAGATGTCGTGGCAACTTTGCCACGATTATTTTCGTGGCTAATTTTTTGGCACCAAAGTTGCGACAACCTATGTTGTGGCTAAGTATTTTTTTAAAAAATATTTTTTTTTGTCAGCATTAACTTTTTTCTTACAAAACCTGGATAATTATTTTTAAAACTATATAATAATTAAGAAATAAATATAATACAGAAATAAAAGCATAAATTAAATAAGTATTTAGAAAAACTAACCATACAATAATACATCAAATTCAAAAAATAGTTAAAATAAAACATAAACATAATCTTCATAAATAGTCATATGAAATCTAATTAAAATAATGTCAAGAAAGTTTCTACTTCTATCAAGAGTGCCTAACGTACAAAATGTGAGGCTGAAAACTCCTCCTCATCAGACTCAACATAATCTACATGCGTAGGCTGCCTCATAGATGAATCGATGCCAAGCTATCGGGACTGAGGTCCATTCATGGAATTAAACCACTCTAGTATTTTATTCATATTCTTCTCCATGTTTACAATTATTTAGAAACCTAGTGAGCTCTACTCTCCACTAATAAACAACAAACACATGCAAATATCAACCAGATCATACAATCAGAAACATAGTAAGCAAAATATGCTCTCCATTAACAAACAGTAAACACATACAAATAATAGTTAAACATTATTCGGTCCATTAAATTAGTCCTATTCAGCTTTGCTCTCTACTATCAAACAACTAAGACATTCATCATATATTTAAGTTTAAGTATATGCTACTAAGTTCAACGTTAATTACAAATTAAGTCAGTTGAATACCTACCTCAAACTCTAAGCAATATCCCAATGCACTGTGCGCGTAACCTCCAAGCGAAAAGAGAATACAATCTACTTTCCCAAACAAACCATATTTAATAAAATCACATAAGCACAATCAAATTGTAATTTAAATCTATAATATTACTATTAATTATACTATCCTAACATAAACACATAACTAACAAAAAAATTCATCATCACCTAACACCATTAATTTTGATTTTTGCAATAAATTATAGTTTTAAACAAGACTAATTACAAATAATTCAAATCTAATATATCTAATGATACCTGAATATATAAACCACATACAAATAAGCTATAAGATTAAAAAAACTGATTAAAAAAAACTTACTAATTAAAGGTTGAAGAAGGAGAGAGGTGGTTTTGGAAAGGAGAGGGTGAAGAAGGTGGCGAGTTCGGGTGGTGCAGAGAGGCGGCGTGGCGAGTTCGTGCAGGGCAGGAGAGGTGGCATGACGGTCTGGTACGGTGTAGGAGAGGCGGCGCGACACTCTGGTGGGGGTCGGCGTGAAGGTCAGCGGCAAAGAAGCAGGTTGGCAGCAAAGAGGTTGGTCGGCAGTCCGGGTCGGTGTGGGTCTTTGCAAGAGAGTAGAAGAAAAGGGAAAGTGAGAAATGAGTTTTAGATGGGAAAGAAAAAGGGAAAGTGTTTTTTAACTTAAAACCTAATCCTATCATTAGCCACTGAAGTTGGCGTCGCCCCTCTTAAAATCCAAAAAGAAATTAAAAAAACAAGGGTAACAAATCGCGAAGGTCGGGTCCGTCGTTAAGATTGCGACAGCCGGTCCGTCGCCAAGATTGCAACAGTCGATCCGTCACCCCCGATTACAAATAAAAAAAAGGTAACAATTCGCGACGACTGGGTCCATTGCTATGATTGCCACGTCCCAGGCCATCAACCCTGATTCCAATCCCAAATTTTTTTTAATAAAAACGTCCTGCTTTGTGACGGTCGGGTCCATCGCTACTCTTGCGACGGCCCGATCCATTGTAACAGCCGAATATGTCGCCCCCTTAGCTTAAAACTAAAAAAAAAAATTAAGCGTCTTGTATTTGTGATGGTTGGAACCGTCGCTACTTTGCAATGGCCCGATCTGTCGCCCCCATGGTCTCCATATCGAAAAAAAAAAACCTGCTATGTTTGCGACGGTTGGGACCGTTGCTCCGCCTCCCAAAAAAACGAAAACATTTTCCCTTTAAGGTTGTGACCGCTTTATCCGTGGCAATATTAGTGACGGAAAAAGCCGTCTCAAATATAACAAATTCAAAAAAATATATTGTTTTCGTTATACGATAGCAACGTCTATTTCCGTCGCAACATTAGCTACGATTATTTCCGTCACAAACGAGAAGCTTTATGTCACTAACGGTTTGTTGCTAATTAAGCGCATTCTTGTAGTGTTTATTACAGTGGGGGGGGGGTTACTGCAAAAATATTTTAATGAGACCCATCTTTGTTAATTCAAAGGGAGTTTTCTAAAGTCCGAGGTCATGATTGAAAGATATATTTGCTCAAACGCGGGAAGAGATATCTTCAAAAACGCGCAATATAAAAGAAAAGCGGGAAGAGATATCTTGAGAAATATGGTATACAAAGAAAACACGGGAATAGAACTCTTCAAAAAATACGAAAGATAAAATAAGACGCGGGAAGAGATATCTTCAAAAATGCAGTATACAAAAGAAAACGCGAAAAGAGAAATCTTCAAAAAAACACTGTATACAAAAAGAAAAAGTGGCAAGAGAAATCTTCAAGGGAATATGGAATTAAAATAAAGTTATATAGATGCCAACCCAAACACAACGAGAGAAAAAGCCCGAGTAAAGAGGTTTAGAAAGTTTATCTTGGACAAAAGCCCCACAAAGGAGTTCATAAAAAAGGGAACAGCTATAAAAACCTAAGTTTAACCATCACTGAATTGTTGCTTTCTCTGTTTTCTTGTTTTAGATTCTTCACTTGAACATTCATATAAATGCAGATGTTAAGAATCTAACAGAAACTTTTTTAGGCATATCCTAAAATCATAGAATATTCCAAAATATTCAAATAAATAAAAAAAAAGGTAAAATAATTCAACCTCTTCCTAGTAAGTGGAGTGTCAGAGGTTAAATTCTAGATATTTCTCCCTTTGGTTTTGATTTTTTGGCTTGTGGAGATAGTGCATCAGTGCTTGGTAAAAGAATTTGTTTTACTGAGAAAATGTTATGTGAAGGAAACTTTCCAAGCTACCTTGCTTGATATGAGGAATGAACTAATTTATTATATGTGGCTTCAGCTTATGTATGTGGAGAGAGAGGAGGTCTCATAGCAGAGGATCCATATCAAATGGGTATGTCACTAAATGGAGTACCTGGATTAGACATTGATGTTGAAAAGAAAATTGTTGATGACAAGTTGAAGCAGCTTCATGAAGAAGGTGCCACAGAAGATGAAATCAAAATTGCCATGAAGAACTTGGGTATGAAAAGGTTATATCTTCTTCCAATTTACTTTGAGGTCAATATATAATTTGATCATTTAGAACCACTTCTCTTTTTCTATTGTCAAAGAAAAAAAATATCGTGTTAAAACTTGAGAATGATTTAGCGAACAAATAAAGAAGATTGTTAGTCGCTAAAAATGACGTCGCTAGCTGTAGCTGACTCGACTGTTAATTGGTCTCTAATTTGGTCGATAACATATTTAGCGACCGAATAGGAAAATTTAGAGACTGATTTCCTTGGTCCCTAAATAAACTTTATCTAGTAAAGAAATACAACATTATATTATACACTTACCAAAGCACCAAAACTCAAATGTATTTGGTCTTATCTTGATATATAATTTGATTATTTAGCGATCAAATAAAGAAGATGGTTGGTCGTTATAAAAGTGGCGTTGCTAGCCGATTTCATCTCTAATTGGCCTCTCTAATTTGGTCCGTAACATGTTTAACGACAAAACAGGAAAATTTTAGGGTGTGGTTGATTTATATTTGTAGTTTTTGTTTTCATCTTCTGTTTTCATTCTGTTTTATGTTTTCTGATATTTTACTAAGGAAAAATTGGAAATGTCCAATTTTTTGTTTGTAAAATTTCATAATATAGAAAATAGTAAACGAAAATACAAATCAAACAGACTCTGAAAGACTGATTTTTTTTCCTAAATAGACTTTTTCTCATAAGGAAACACAACATTATACACATACCAAAGCACCAAAACTCAAATGTACTTAGTTGTATATATCTTAATGAATTCAGAGCAAATGCATATGGATGGCCAAACACATATGTCTTTACAAAAGCAATGGGAGAAATGTTAGTAGGAACTCTAAAGGAGAACATTTCTGTTGTTATTGTACGCCCTACAATAGTTACCAGCACTTACAGAGAACCTTTCCCAGGTTGGGTTGAAGGTTTAAGGTAAATCAAAAACTTTTTTTTTTCTCACTTACTATGGTAATGTATGTTTGCATGTGCCTTGTTGCATTGTGTTACATATTATCTAAAAATGTATTGACAATCACCTTTAACTTTTATGTTTTAATTAATTTGACTCATTGTCAAAATATATATCTAGTTTAGGCTTAAATATATATTTTCGGTGTCAGTAAAATTCATGGATTTTAATTTTAGTCCCTTAAAAAAATTTTGTTTGTTTTTTCGTCCTTGAGAAACTATAATGATTAGCTTTCATCCTTATAAAAAAATTCCTTTAATCTCATCCTTAAATTTATTATTATTATTTTTTATTTTAGTCCTTGCGCGTTATATGAAGAAAATGACCAAAACCAAACAAAAGTATTTTATAGGAACAAAAACTGATTTATTTTTTTTTAAGGACCAAAACTAAAAATCATCAATTTTACGAGACTAAAAACGTACTTAAGCTATTAATTTATTAATGATGATGGATAGAGACATAGAATAATATATATGCTTCATCAATAACTCAATTTTTAAAGTATCGCAGACCATCATTTAATTTTCTTTACATATATATGACAATGGTTTAGTGTAATAATATATTTTTTTCTTTTCTTTTCTTTGGACTTTTTGCAGAACTATAGACAGTTTTATCATTGCTTATAGCAAAGGAAAATTACCTTGCTTCCCAGCAGATATTAATGCTGTTTTTGACGTGGTAAGTCATCACCAAATTAAATGAAGCATCACATTACATTAGAATTGAAAGTGCCATTACATGTGTATCACAATGGGAAGATGAATAAATAAATTAAAGTAGTTAGAAAATATTATAGAACAGATTGGGGTTGCCGAAATATTTATTTAAGTACAATTTTTTTTTTTTTTTAAAAATATCATTGAATTATTCTGAAAAAAAAAACTTGATATGTGAAAAGTAAGTTAAATTATAGAGCCAACCACTATTTTAAGTGATAATGACATTAGGAATTGCAACATGAAGATACTCAGATAAGTTGACCAAAATGTTGATAAGCACTTACTAGAGTTATGGGGGATGAGAGGGTTAGGAAGTGAGGGAATAATCAAGGGGTAAGCCATATGTGACATAGTGTTTGCAATGTGCATCATTATGAGGTTGAAATGGTAGATTCTACTTTGGTTAAATTATACTTTTGTTTTATTATGTTGTAATGATTTTTTAGTTTGGTGTCTTATGTTTATTCTGATTTACTTTGTTTTGTTTTCTTATGTTATATTTTTTTAGTCAATCTTATACTTTTTGTTTTCTTTGTCCAATTGAGTTATGAGAGAGATCAAAATGACATTGTTTTATCTCTCTATTTTGGTTCAAAAGATACAACATAGATCAAATTGGTAAAAATATATAACGTGAGGGACTAAAGTGATTAAAAAATACAATATGGGATCAAAGAAAATCAAATTAAATAACATAATAAAGGACCAAAATTGATCAAAAAAATATAACATAAAAGACTAAAGTGAATTAAAATAAATTTAACGAACCAAACTGAAAATTTCCTCACAACGTAAGAAACCAAAAATATTCTACTTTTCTTTCTCACCTATTGCATCTATCTATTCCTTAGACCGAGCTGCTTCTTCATATGTGCTTGACTCCTTCACACCACCAGTATGTTCAATTAATGCCACTTTAGCATATTCTAGATTTGGCTTTCAAATTCTAAATGATTTCCTTAATTGTAATTGAGGTACTTCTTCCACTATCTCTTCTATCCTACTTGGTCTTTCCTTCCTCTTGTAAAGACCTAATGTGCATTCTTATTTCCCAAGGACTTTACCCTTTAATCGTTGACATATCCTTTTATTGATCATTAATTATTGTCTCCTCTTCTCATGTTGGCGTAACTTCCTTCATTGCTTGTTGTTGCTACAACTGCTCCTATATCTTCTCCTAAATCTCCTTGGAATCTGGCAACAACACTGCTTGAGAAGACCACCAAGACTATACTTCATCAAATACTACATTCTTGGAAACAAAAAGTCCTTTTGTTGGGTCAAAACATCTCTATCTTTTTGCTGATTATATATTATTCGACTTTGAATTAGTGTCAGGTTTAAATGTGAAATTTTCAAATACTAATTCATATGGTGCTAATGTATTTGGGATTGGAAAACTCCCCTTCATATATTTGGGATTGCATATTGGAGCCAATCCAAGATGCATGGTAACATAGATACCGATGGTGGAGAAAATTAAAAGGAAGTTAAAATCTTGGAAATGTTGAGATGTTTAGTTCAGGGTTAGAGTTACTTGAAATGAAAAAAATACATTACAATACATTATTTGGTCAAAGTAATATAAGTTTATCATTTTATATTTAAACAGATACCAGCTGACATGGTGGTGAATGCAATACTAACAGCCATAGTAGCTCATGCAAATCATCCAAGTGATGTTATATATCATGTTGGTTCCTCCATTGCAAATCCAATAAGATACCTTAATCTCAAAGACTACATGTTTAGATATTTTGTGGCAAAACCATGTGTAAACAAGGAAGGAAAATCCATAAAGGTTGACAAAGTCAGAATATTTGACAACATGCTTAGCTTTCAAAGATATATGTTCATTCGCTACTTGCTTCCATTAAAGGTTAATATTTTATAGTTTCAAGTGCACTTTTTGGTCTTGAATCTCTTATGTATGTATATTTTATTTCGGTTCTATATCTTTTTTGGGTTACATTTTGGTCTTGTATCTCTTATAAACATTTTATTTTGGTTCAGAATTGACTTAATAAGAACCTAGTCAAATTACGTCATTTATCTTCAAACCCAAAAAAACCATAATATACACATTAAACCTAATAAGAACAGAGTCAAATTACCTTGTAATGGGGTAATAGAATTGACGGACTGAACCAAAATAAAACATTTATAAGAAATACTGCATCAAAATATAACAAAAAAAAATATAAAACCGAAATTAAATGTGCATAGTATTTTATAATCACTAACTTACTTTGTATTTTACTATTTAGGGGCAATATTGTACTCATGTTAAACTTTACTTTAAGCAATTATAAGCATATGAAGTGCTTAATTAAATTGCAATATCATTATAGGGACTAGAGATAGCCAATGCAGCTTTATGCAAGTATTTTCAAGAGATATACATTGATATGAGCAAGAAGATCAATATTATGATGCGATTGTTTGACCTCTACAAGCCCTATGCATTTTTCGATGCCATGTATGTTAATTTATTATTTTGAAGCAAAATTTAATTGGTTAGATAATACTACATAAATATGTTTAATGTTAATTTTTCTTTGAAAAGTGGGCAATAGCCCACGTGATCATATACCAAACTTTTAAAGTTTGAAAGGTCCAAGGTTGGAATCTTGGCGGTAGTAATTTAGATTAGGATATTGGTGAGTTAGTTTAGGACGATGGATGTATGTGTTTAGGGTTTAGGAGTGGGTGTGTGTATTGTCGAAAAAAAAATATTAATTTATCATTTCTTATTTTTTTTATTGGTAAAACTCACACACCCCTACACTACTTCTCTAAATCTACTCATAATTTTATCTCACCGGGGATCAAACCCTTCTCTTTGAGCTCAAAGAGCTCCTCCTTATGCCACTTGAACTACAAGCTCTCGGCATCTTTTCTTATTTATTAGAAAAAATTGAGTAACAATTTATCTTCATTTTATTGCAAGTGTGTTCTTTGCAAAAATTTAATAATTATTTGCATTAATTTGACATTGATTAAGTTTTTTACTATATATTAACATGTTTTATTTCAAGTAATATTAGTTCATTAATAAAGTCTTGTTTTACAAACAGATTTGATAATATGAATACAGAGAAGTTGCAACTAGCGGCAAGACATGGTGGGGTAGAGATGGATTTATTTTACTTTGACACTAAATTAATTGATTGGGATGATTATTTCATGAATATCCATATTCCAGGTATTGTCAAGTATGTCTTAAAGTGATACATTGTGTTTGAATTTGTTATTTGTGGCTTTTGGCTCCCAAAATTTGTCTACTTCAAAGTTAAGGAACCAATACATCAAACAAATGTGTAGCTAGTGTGATTGAATTTAAAATCATCACTTATATATAAGGCTAGTATTTAATAATTATGTTTTGGATATTTAAGGATGTGACAAATTCTGTCATTTGTATTTAGGGTGAGGTTATTGATCAAGGGGAGTTGCATGTTAAGTCCTTAAGGTTATAGGTTAAAGGGAAACTTGATCTACTTATAAGGATTACTATTGTTATATATTCATCTAAAAAAAAACTTCATTGTTGATTCAAAATGTTTTCATCAAGTGATGAAATCCGAAAAGAAAAACTACAACGAACATAAAAAAAATGATTTTTATGACTTTTCATCATTAGTTTTTTAAAAGCAATTTTCACCTTCATAAGTTATGCATAAGTTTATCTACACATGAAGGCTACAATATTGAAATTCTTATTGTGAGTGCTAAGCAAGTGAAAGTGTTGTTAAGCCCTTCTATCACATAGATTTCTTTTCGGTGAGTGTAATCCTCACTCTCATGTAGTGGGTTAGGTGCCGGGTGAAGAGTTTTCCGTAACCCCTTTCGAATGGATATCATATTGAATTGTATGAATCCCCTTTCCTTTAAGGTTGTAAATAATTTTGACAAACGAAAAGATTGCTTAATTGATTGTAAAACACTGCATTGATGGATTAGGGTGACTAGAGATAGATTAGTAACAACCGAATCCCATTTGGGACATAAAATAGCGAGTTCTTGAGTTTTACATTTGATATGGTCAATGTTAGAGGGGTCACAGTCATTCATGGCTGCGAAATGTTGAGTTGTTGAACATAAAATGTCAACACGGCTGTGTGAGGTTTAAAAGCACAAAAATACAGGATTTTTCACCTAACATGGCCATGCCTCACAAAGTACACAATCATGACAAGACTTTGAAGGCGGAATGGCATTTTTGTTTGCGCAACATGGTCGTACATTCTAAGGCACAGAGTCAACTACAAAAAAGATGTAAATTAGCAAGCGCTTTTAGCAGTCGCTAATGCCTATAAGCCATTGCAAAACATCAATTAGTGACGGTCTAGCGACGACAGAGATGTCGTCGCCAATTAGCACCAGCCAACGCCCTCGTAAATTAGGCGGCCAGAGTCGCTTGAAAGTGGACGAAAAGCTATCGCTAAATGAAATAGTTGTCACTAATTAACGAGAGAAATGTTATGGCGCCAAGAAGAATGCGCGAATGCGCTCCATGTTAGCGACTTGTGATCCTTGCAAAGCTTTTTTCAAAAAAAAATGAGTTAGCGACAACTAAGCCCTTGGTATTTTATGTTCATTTTATTTTTCTTTATTCACTTAACCTAAATATGCAATCCATAAATTAATTCAATTCAAATTTATTAATTTATAATCAATTAATAAAAACTAAAATAATCCATACTGAATTTAATTAAAACATATTAATTTATAAAGAAATTTATCCAACAAAGAATAAAAGAGTGACAATATCCTACAAAGTTAAGTAATGAAAAAGTAAACAATATCTAACCAAATAAGCTAAAAATCATCCAACAAATAAATGAAAAAATAAAGTAATCCAACTTATAAAATATTCGGATTGACAATGGCGGGAGGAGTGGCTGGGAGGAGGTCGTCCACCTCTCAGTCATCAACTCATTAATATGTACACACTACAACAAAAAGAGAATTTACCAACGGTTAATTTGGTATGTTGTGGTGGTTTTAACCGCCGTTAAAAGGTTGTTCCGATAGTTAGCAAACCGTTGCGGAATCCTCCGTTGCCGTGTCATTTAGCGGCGGTTTTGGGGAACTGCATGTATAAACGCCCCTTATTTTTTGCGGCGGTTTTTTGAATATAGTGGCAATTATAACCGCCACTAAAATCATGCCATGAGTTTTATAAAAGCATTTATTGGCGGTTCATAACCGCTGCAAAATGCCAAATAATTATTTTTATTCTCTTTCAACGGTAATTATAAACCGCCACTAATTATCCTACTCTTTTTTTACGGCTTTTAATTTTATTATTTTTCTTCATTATTTTGATTATTTCATCATGCATTCAATTTCAAGTAGATTTATGATTTAAATAAAAATCCTTTAACTAGTAATTGCATTATCAATATAATAATTTTTTTACTTCCAATCAATATAATAATTTTTAGTTAAAGGAATAATGAAATGACGAATAACACTTCATTCATAAAACATAAAAAATAAGAATTCAATTGATTGAAGTACTTGCATCAAATCAAATCTAAGGTAAAATGAAGGAGTATAGTGTGTGGCAAGTCATTAATATTTTATTCCCCTCCTTGATTTGACCTTTTAATAGCTAACTCTTCCCTTCTCAGCTAAAACTGCAAGAACTAAATGATTTTTAGTTCTCGCAAAATTCAAGCTGCAATGAAATTAACACCAAGTGTATATGACATAAGTTATACACTTCAATTAAAAATGAATACATTAATCATAATCGGGAAAAGGCATTGAAAATACATAAGGTTGAATAACAATAAGTTTTTTACAATATTTTTCACCAACAATAATGTACACTTCTATTCTTTTTTAATCACACACACGTACACATAACATAAACCAGAGTAATTGATTTGAGCCATGTTAAGTTGTTAAAAATATATAAACCCTTGACTCAGCTCATGCAATGCACCTAAAGTGACAAAGTAAATGAGTTTCTAATATCCTCATATCTATACTTTTTAACTATCTTAAGGGTAACTGAAGACTTTATATTTTTTACACTTATCTTCGCTTAGTTTTAGAAAAAGAAAATACCAACTCTAAGATTTAGGCACCGTTTGGTTCGGGTTATTTTGAGCTTATCTTCTACTTATAAATAAAAGTCGGGCCAAACAGAAATATTAATAAGCTCTTAAAATCTTAAGTTGTTTTCTTTTTAATGAAGGAAAGAGAGAAAAAAGAGCTTTAAAATAAGTCACGCAAAGGAGCTTTTGCTTATTTTCTAACCTCTTATTTTCATTAAATATCCACCAACCACCATAACCAAGACCGGACCGCCACCCACCACCACCCGCCACCGCCCGCGGCCACCCTCCACTGCCGGTCAATTTTTTTTAAAAAAAAAATAAAATTGCCAAACAGATTATGACTTTTTTTTAAGCCTCTTATTTGTAGCTTTAACTTAAAAGTGACTTTTAAGAGGAAAATAAGATGGGCCAAGCGATACCTTAAAATATCATCATCACAGTACTCTAATATAAATTATTACATTTAAATACCTTGCCTTGAATGGAAGAGCATTTTTTTCCCTAAAATTAAGAGATATAAATATAAAACACACAAACATAACAACATAACAGACATGGACCAAAAAAAGAAACAGAACACAACCTTGGAGAAAACACAAGCTACAAGATAAGACTTGAAGAGATAAGAAAAAAGAGCAACTACTAAAAAACATAAAAACCGTAACAAATTTAAAGATCAATACGAGACCTTCTATCACAAAGATGATAAGATCTTGATAATTTTTGTTGCATCCTGGAATAATGGAAAGAACATAGAATGAATGATACCTGGCTAGGAGACGATGTAGGTGAAATTCACGAGAAGAATCCAGTCTCTGAGTGCTCCAGCGACGGCGGAGGTAGGGGAACCTGCATAGACTCTTATACTAAAGTTAGTATGAGGTCGATACGAGAAATAAACAGTATATTATGCATACCTTAATGATCAGTAATGATGTTTATTTATAGCACATAAATTAGGTTAGAGTTCCGTTTCCAATTGGGCCTAGGCCTGGGATATGGACCGAAATCTTGGTCCACAACAATTGCCCCCAAAGCCGGTGAGTTAGTGCAAAAAGCTCACCGACTTGATGGCATGCTTTTTGAGTTCATTTAGAACCATCAGGATTTCTTTCCTATGTGCACGCTCTTCGCTTGTTTAGCTCAAATTTTCTCCTTTCCAATGATCTCAAATAAGTAATCATGAACAAGTAATGTCATTATTGTGAACCTATTATCAAGAACAAGTAATGTATAGTTGGGGTATTTAGACCCTTTGACTTGGGTAAGCCTATTCTTTTAAAATTGGAATCTCATGTCTAGATGATTCGGAGATAGCATCTTGAGGTGAAGATTTGCAATATTTTGGGAGTTGACTCCCTAGTCAAGTTTAACATTCCTTTCGAGGTGAAGTTTTGGGGTTAAGACCCGCAACGTAAGCCAGATTATGACAATTTCTCTATTGTTATATGCGAAATTTTTTTCGAGATTTGAATTGGGACTCGTAGTCAACGTGGTGTCACACTCCTTTTCCCCTTCTGAGTCTATTAATGTTGCAAAAGATTGGCTGATTTTGTGCCTGAGACTAGCCTGCTTTTGCTTTTAATTAACTTAGTTGTTTTACAATTACACTCTTAGCTTTGAGTAAGTTTGAGATTCAAAGTTAAGTCTTAAATTCTAGATTGAAAATTGTGGTCCCTACTTCAGACTTTTGGTATCCAAAGCTCATAGCCTTCCCTTTTTAGCTTTACAATGAGTCATTTGGTGGCTCTCTCATTGCCCCCAGGGTGGTGATCCATTAGTATTAGAATTCTGACTTTGGTATTTTATATTCAAGTTTCAGTGTTGAGTGTGGTAGTTGTAGAATCTTGGGAGTGGCATCGGCTAACTTGTCTTGGGGTCTTAATATAATGCCTCATTAATAACGAAAAATGGTAGGTGTGTTTTGCTATTGTTATAAATATTAAAACGGTTAATACTGAGTATCGTCCACAGGGATTATGGCCAACTATCACGTTCCCAAGTTAACAACTAATTTAGACAGCAAAAGGAATAATAACGGAATTGTTAAAATATAAAGGTAAATGACATAAGATAATAAATCTAAACTAAACATACATTTGGAATTCAATGTCATTTGATTAAGAATCTGAAAACTTCATAGACAAAATTTCCTTTGAATTAATCTTAATTTCATTATCCTAATCCTTGAACCCCTAAAAAAGTGTAGGAACCATCCGAATAAAAACTTCAAAAGGAAAAGCATATAAAATAGAGAAAAAATTGTGTAAAATTCATATTTATTAATAAAAGTAGAAGAGAAAAATACTTAATAATTCTCATAAAATCTTTTGTTGTCGGTGTTCTTCAATTATGATTCTCACCAATCTGAAATAAAACATATAAGATATTAATAGAACTACATAAAAAAATGGGAAAAAAAGAAAAGAAGAAAGAACAAAAAGAGAGAAACAAATAAAAAAACATGAATCAATAAAAAACTAAAAAAAAAAAGAAGACAACGTAACAAAAGAAAATAGAAGAAGAAATTACGTAAAAGATAGAATGAGTGAAAAATAAAGTACGAGAGATTAAAAAAATGCTAAAAATTAAATTTTATAGTTGTAAATTTATTTTTTATTGTTTGATTTTATTAAAAAAATACTTCAATAATATCTTAAAATTTAATTTTTCTTTTGTGGTCAGCTGGTGGGGCATATTATATGGTTGAACATAACCACCGTACCGTGTATATAGATAACAAAAACACGTTTAATCTGGAAATGCATACATTTTCACATGAGCAATCTCCAGCAAGAAAAACCATAATAACGTTTACACTGTGTAACGTTATAAACTCCTAAAAAAATTTCTTATTTATTTTTTTATATTATATAAGATATGAAATTAAATATACTTTTAATCATAAAATTATAAAAAGTGGTGAAAACATTATTTAATAAGTAATCAGAAAGACTTTTAAAAACCTAGAGTTACAAGATTTAGAATTGAGTCTTAATTTTTGTACGTAAGATTTTTTTGTACTCGATATACTAATTGGTTGGTTACGTACGTTGAAAAAAGTTATTACAGTAGTTATTTTTTTGTTAGTGTTTTTTCAGATTTGATGATTACATGTGTAGAATATGTAGTTACAACGTAAAATAAAAATTCAACCAAACTTTAATATGTATAACCGAATATTTTAACGTAAATAGCTATGAATATAAATTGAGTATGTAAGACGTGAGTACAAATACTCATATTACATTTCATCTTTGCAAGTTGTTGTGGACCCCTCAGATCTTGGCAAGTGACCGTTGATGCCGCTGACGGTTGCGATTGGTGTTAGGTCACTTCATCTTTGCATGGCTTTCATCAGCTGTTAACAATAGTATTGTTAATTTAAGAGTAATATATCAATTTACTTTTAAAATTAAATTACATTCATCAATTCTATTAGCCGTCATAAAATAACTAAAATGAAATTCTAATTGCTGAAATTATTGATTGTCAATTAATTTAATCCTTTAATATATAAATAAATTAATTTTTTAATCTTTAAAAATTACATTTTTAATATTAAATTGATTGATGTTTAAATAATATAAAAGACTAATTTAACAGAAGATTGTTATTTTTAAGAGTTAAGTTGATCTAATTTAAAAAAAATTAAAATTAACGTGATCATGGAGATGATATTCAAGTTTAACTAACAAAGTACGACACAGTTGATAGATAGGTGGGTCCTTTAAGCATCCTGACAGGAGTTCGAATCATAGCGGTGTGTATAGAGAATGCTTTGTTGGGAGAGGCAAAACTCACTTCAATGATCTCTACGCCTCTAGGGGATTAGTCTTCGGCTATCGGCCGATGGTACCCTTTGTTGTGGACCTATACCCAGGGCTGGCCCTGGGGCATAGGCAATGTTCAAAGGGGCCCATAATATATATGTGGTTGTTATTTGTAAAAAAAAAATCATTTTTGAAAAAACTCTCAGCAAGAAAGAACGAAGAGTCGTATGTAATATCAAAACTTAGCTTATTATTGTTAAGTTATACCCTACGAAATTGTGATGTACTAATAAGGTCGTATGTAATATCAAAACTTTATTATAGTTTTATAAAAAAAAAATTACTTAAAAGGGGTCCATTTCGTTCACTTAGTCCCAGGGCTTATGAAATGTCAGGACCGGCCTTGCTTATACCCCGGGATAGGATGTTGATTCGGACCCAGTGGTTAAATGGGCCCAATGTCGGGTTGGCCCAATATCCAGGCCCATCACGACGTGCAAGTCCTTCCCAAAGGTATAAATACATAACAACAATATGGGCACAAGTATGACTTTCTAAACCCTAACACTGATAAACCATAACCCATACTTACTTGATCGTTGAAGCCCTTGTAGGTACCGCATGCCTCGTCGAAGCGTCTTGTTGTCCGAAGAGCTTCATCCTAACCGTATCCCAAGTACGCAACACCCTTGGTTCACCCAAAAAAAATATCCAAGTGAATTTATGAACTATTTTTTCTTTTTATAATTTTAATGATTAAATTAATTGTACTTTGTTCTCAATCATATAGTTCAGTTGATGAGTATATGAGGACATAGTGTGTGGGTATAGAATTTGATCTCCAATTGTACTACTTTTTTATAAAAAAAATTAATTAATTGTATTTTTTAAAAAAAAAAAACCACCTTACCATTAAGCTCATGACCGGCCTAGTCCCTCCACTTGGGCTATGCGTCGACGCTGCACCTTTCAAGTTTCATAAAATGTACGATCTATCATTAATTACAAAATTAAGAAAAAAAAAAAAAAGTACTTAGATGCGTTGAACATGAACAACTGCACCGTTCCTTCGTATACATTGCACATGGCTTATATTGGTGAGGAAGTGAACTGCTCAACATGCATTTATGAACACATGGCTAATAAATAATATATAAGTTCCAAATTTTAACTATTCATGTGTCTAATGAATACAAATTCATTAGATATTGGATGAAAAATGTACTAGTTATATTATTATCACTTTAAAATATTTATTTTTATTTTATTAAAAGTATCTTTTAATTCAGTGTATTATTTTTAATAAATTAAATTAAAATAATATTAATTAATGTCCATCACCGATGGAGTGGAAAGAATTAATTGATGCTATCTTTAAGCTTTGAGTTAATATGGACTAAATCAATATGACTCATAAAATTTTCAGTGCTTCTTATTTTTATTGAAGTTGTAAGAAGTTAATACTTCAATGTAGCAATGCATTTTGGGTCAATTCGAAAATAGTCTCTCTATTAATATGAGTTTTGTTATCTATTGCCTTTAAGGAAATGGTTAAACAATTCATAAATAGAAATTTTGTATTTAAAATAAATTAAAAATAATTTCATAGAATTAAATACTCTACATTTTTCAATATAAAAAAAAATACTCTACATTTCTAATATCAAATTTCTATTTATGAGTTGTTTAACCATTGCCCTAAGAGTAATGGATGACAAAACTCTATTAATATAAGTTGCATACATCTGACTTCCCAATACCCTCGTAAAATGAGGATTACATTGGGTTGTTGTTGTAAATTAAAATAGTAATACTCCTTTCGTCTTAAAATGTAAGACTTTTTAGACTAATATTGTGAGAATTAAGAAAAGTGATTAATTTAATTAAATGCATTAAATTTGTCTAACAAAAAGCATTAATTTTCAAATTTACCCTTTCAATCTCTTTTTATCACCTCATTCTCTTTCTTAATTAATGTTTTAGATTCATCAAAATTGATTGAGTAGAAAAGGTATAATAATGGTAAAAAAATTAAATGTGCACAAAAATTTTCAAATCATCTTATAAAATAGAATAAATAAAAACTCTCTAAAAAGTCTTATATTTTGAAACGAAATGAGTATTAATTATATAAATATGAGAGTGGTGATTCGGATTTTCTCTAAGTACTCTAGAGGAGGTACACTCCCCTGTTGATAGTAATAGCTAATAGGTCAGAGCCATCTGCTCATCTACAATAAAATTGGAGCCTGCACTCTTTTATATGAAAACTAAAAGTGACTCTTTAAATTGGTTGACAGATGGTTTATTTTGATGAATTTGATACGTTTTTCTTTTACTACTCTTTTCGTGTTATTTTCACTGTTGTTTAAGAGCACTATTTAAAGAGTTAAATATAATATAAATATATTGAAAAATATTCTTTTTATTTCTTTTTAAGTGTCATATTTGAAAAAAAAAATTGGTTAAATTTATTTGTAATGTACAAATTTTAAAGTTATATTAATTATTTTTTTTGTTAATTATACTCTTATACTTTATCTTAAATTTAAATAATTGTTAGTTCATTTTTCATAAGGTTAGATGAGAATATCAATGTGATTTAAATGGTTATAATAGTAAAATCACTAACAATTTAATAAAAAAGCCAAGCAAATTTAAATCTCTTCCTGATATATGCAAAGTAGCAAAAATCGACACTTAAAAAGAAACGGAGGGAGTAGTTTCTATGCTTCTGGATCAAAATATAAATAAATTTTGATCACTTTTCCTTTATTTAATGCTATTATTTCTATTGTACCTTTTATGTAATAAACTACTTTATTTTCAAATTAGAGAAAGAATGTGACTTCTTTTTTATTCATAGGAAAACAGTACAATGAGAATTGAACTCCGTACCATAAATAAATGTCTTCATGCGCTCACCAATCAAACATAGTCTAAGGTTTTTTAGGAATGTTTTTTTAGGGGATTTTGACTTTCAAAAAGCTCTGTCATCGTTTGGTAATTACAAAAATGGGATTTTTGACTATGTGCATGACTTTTGTAACTTATTTTTGCAAAGCTCTTTCAAGAGGCTTTTAGCTTCCAAGGACGGGCTTTCAATATTTCACTTCCAAAATTGTCATTATTTATTTTAAAAAATCATAAAATACCCACTACTATTTGATATTACTATTATATTAAATATTAATATAATATTATTTATCCTTTTTGGTCATTTAACATATTTCAGCTTATTACACAACATATTTTACCAAACAATTCTAACTAATAAACCAAACTCACAGCCGTAATCTCACAGCCTTAATGTATTATCTAAATAGTTAAGTGCGATATTATAGTACTTTTGTGTTTTTTTTTTTGGTTTTTTAGACTTTGATTTTTGTTTTCAAACAATTACAGTTCTAGAATTTTAAGATACCATTAATTTTAATATTTCAATTTAAATTCTAACTAATTAATTATTTCTCTTTCGTCATCTCTTTTATCATCAATTATATTTCGATGTTTATCTCTCTCTTTTTTTTATCATAATAAGAGCATGTTTGGATTAGATTATTTTCAAACGTATGTTGGATAGTTATATTTTGCACTTAAAAAAGCTTTTGACTATTTTTTAACAAAGGAAAAAGTTTTTTGTCTTTTGGCTGAAATTTGGACATTATTTAAAAACCTTCAAAATCTATTTTTACAGCTTAAAATTATCTTAAAAATCGCTTCTGACAGCAAATATATCCAAACAAAAATCGATTATGTTTCAGACAATCGATTTTTCACAGCTTATTTTCACAAATAATTATAGCTAATCCAAACAAACCCTAAATTAACCACTCAACTACTACTTACTACCTCCGTTTCAAAATATAAGCACTTAGACATTTTTTACATACTTTAAGAAAAGTAATTATTGCATTGATTTTGAAAAAACTAGTTATACTATTACAATTTTATCCTTAAATAAATGTAACTCATTTTCTTGTAAACGAACAATACTAGACTTACTGGTAGTGAATTTCTTTAGTAAATACGGGTAAAGTTGAAAAAAAATTAATAAATACATATTGTGTTTTGTGTAAGTGTTTCAAAATATAAACACCTAGAGCAAAATGTGCATGTTTCATATTATAAGCACCTACAAAAAAATACAATGTATATTTATTAACTTTTTCCAACTTTACAGTTATTTATTAGTATTGAGATGTATTTCGGATATTACTTAGAATAATGTTACTGTTTTATTATTTATATTGGGCTATTACTATTGTATAGGCTAAAGCCTATTGATCTTTTTCTGTTTTGGGCCCAATAACTCATTTGGTCCTCCTTGTATATATTTTCATTCACTGTTCAATAATAATCATTAGATTCTCATTTCTGTCAATTCTATTATGGTATGTGAGAGCCCTAGTGGTTGCGTTCTATATTCCGCCAAGATGCACCCTCTCTGCTAGGTTTTGTCATTTCGCCGCCATTGAAGCCTTAACATGGTTTCATCGCTTCCTCTCAATTTCTTCTTCCTTTCTGTTTCGCCTATTTTCTTTTTCTCCATGGCCAAAACGAAAACCCTTGATGTCACACAAAATCCCTCCTCTCCCTATTATCTTCATCCCAGCAAAAACCCTACTTCCGTGATTTCAACACCAATCCTCGATGGTTCCAACAGTTACTTACTCTGGGCGAGAAACCTTCGGCGTGATCTAATTTACAAGAACAAATTAGGGTTCACCAATGGTACTTTGAAACAACCGAAAGAAGATGATCCTCTTTATATTGCATGGGTTCGCTGTCGTTCCATGGTTATCTAGTGGATAACGAAGGCCCTCTCTGCTCCAATTGCTAAGAGTGTGGCTTTCTTTTATTCTTCTTAGGCTCTCTAGAAAGAGCTCCAAGATCGTTATTCGAAAGGGGATTATTTTTCTGCCTTTCGGACCTTCTTCAAGTCGTGCACTCAATTTGACACGGAGATCGTTCTGTTTTGGATTATTTCTTACACCTCCAAACCCTCTGGAAAAGAGTGTTACTAGATCACATAATAATGAATAGGTGATTTGTTTTTTAAAGGTTTTGAATGATGCTTATGACTCTATTCGCAAACAGATCTTACATTCTGACCCTTTGCCTCCTATAGCATATGTGTTGGCGTAGATTCAACAACAAGAACGTCAAGATTCAGACAACCCATTCATTGAGGAAAATCCCAACCTAATGTGGTGGCTACGTCTTGGAAAGGTCAGCAATCCAAAGGATCTACCCAACCCAAAGTTAAAAATCAGCAGTCAACCTGTGGTCCCTCCATGAAAGGTGAAATTTGTGAGTTTTGTCATAAGGAAAACCAAACCATAGATGTGTGTTATTTCAAAAATGGTTTCCCAGAAAATTTTATGTTTAAACCAAAGAAACCAACTCCCTCTATGAACAATTTTACGACTGCTGAGAAACCAATGCTACATCCGCTACTGATAATCAACAATCTAAATCTTTGAATATCACAAAAGAGGATTATGACAAGCTTCTCAAAGCTAAGACTTCTAATGTGGAACCAAGTATCAACCAACTGTCACACACTTCTCACATAAACACTTCCACTTCACACAACACCAAAACATGTACTAATATGAAATTACACACTTGGATTGCTGATTCTGGTGCTACGAACCATATTTGTAATTTTGTGAATTTTTTACTACATATCATGCTATTCCTAGTATAAAGATTAATCTTCCTAATGGTGATGTTATTGTTGCAAAATTCTGTGGCCAAGTCAAATTATCTGATTCTTTGATTCTTGAAGTTGTTTTACTTATTCCTAACTTCAAGTTCAATATCTTGGCTGTTCAGAAAACTGCTTCTTATCTGAATGTTAATTTCACTATTGATAAATCTAATTGTATTATTAAGGAGAAGCTTACCCAAAGGATGATTGGTCTTGTTAAGGCTCACAACCGCCTCTATATTCTTGAAGACTTAAAGCCTATTGTTCATTGTGGTTCTCTGTTTGATACTAATATTATTCCTATTGTCACTGCTACTGATAACTCTGGTTTTGCAGACACATTTAGGACACCCTTCAGACTCTGTTCTGCACACTGTTTTATTGCATTTTCCTTATGTAAAATACTTGTCTAATTCTGCTTTTGATTCTTGTCATCTTTGCAAACAACATAGACTTCCTTTTCACCATGAAAATAATTTCATTGATTCTATTTTTACATTGCTTCATATGGACATTTGGGCCCCATTCATGTTGCATGTGTTCATTCTCATAGATATTTCCTAACTATTGTAGATGGGAATTCTCGTCATACTTGGATACATTTGATAAAAAATAAATCTAAAACTCGTTTGCTTGTAAAGAATTTTATTGCTTAGGTTGAAAATGAATTTAATAGTTCAGTTAAGGCTATCCGTACAAATTATGGTGCTGAGTTTTGCATGCCTGAATTTTATGCTGAAAAAGGTATTTTACATCAAGCGTCATGTGTCGAAATCCCTCAACAGAATAGTGTTGTTGAGAGGAAAAATCGACACATATTAAATACTACTAGATGCCTTCTTTTTCATTGACACCTTCCAAAAAGCTAATGGTTTTTTGCTATTACTCATACTGAACATTTAGTCGATCATCTTCCCAGCCTTATTTTAAACAATTTAACTCCTTTTGAAAAGCTTTTTAAAGAACCACCCACCCTTCTGAACTTATAAAAGTTTTTGGTTGCTTATGTTTTAGCAGCACCCTTTCTCAAATCTGCAAGAAACTTGATCCTAGAGCTTAAAAATAAGTTTTTCTTGGTTTTAAAAATGGAACTAAGGGATTCGTTGTTTTAGATCTTCAAACCCTTGGTATTTCTATTTCTAGGAATGTCATTTTTTATGAAAGCATCTTTCCTTTTAATTCAGTTTAACTCGACAGTGTTGATTCTGACAAACCTGGCCAATTTGTGAATGAATCCTTTCCTTTTTTATTTGATGACCCAACCTTCTTGGAGCATAATGCTCCTACGGAAAATTTCCCACCTGCACTTGTTGTGGAGACATTTCCTGCTAACGTTACTTCTACTCCTTCTTTGTTGTTACAGGATTATGTTCCTATACACAGAAACGATAATTCTAGTTCTACTACTACTACGGATGATAGTGGTAGTTCTGATTTTGATATAATCATACCTACTGAACAACCCAGACCTGAAACTCGTAAGTCTACTCACTTGAAGTCTGCCCCTGGACACCTTTTGGATTTTCATTGCAATCTCATACAAGGTAAAACAAATTTCAATTATAAGCATGTCAGGTATCCAATTTAATTTTCCTACCTTAGTTATGAGAATTTATCAAAGCCCTTTGTCTGTTTTAGTTTATCTATTAGTATGCATGAAGCATGATGAACCTAAAACTTTTAAAACTGGCAGTAAACATCCTCATTGGGAGAAAGCCATGAATGAGGAGCTCCATGCTCTCTCTACTAATAAAACTTGGAATTTGGCGCCTTTACCCAAAGGGAAAAAGGTAATTGGTTGAAAATCAATATATAAAGTTGAATATAGATTACTTTGATACCTTTGCCCTGGTTGCATAGCTCACTACTGTTCACATTCTTTTATCTGTTGCTGCAATTAAAAATTGGGAACTTCACCAACTAGATATTAATAACGCTTTTTTACACGGTAATTTACATGAAGATGTCTAAATGCATATTCCTGAAGGTCTTACTGTTGATAATCTTAGTCTTATTTGTAAATTAAATAAATCTCTTTACGGTATCAAATAAGCAAGTAGGATGTGATATGCCAAATTGTCACCCTTTTTAATCTCCATTGGTTATACTCAATCCCAACATGATCACTCTCTTTACTAAAACTACTGTCACGTCTATCACTATTATATTGGTTTGTGTGGATGATCTTACTGTTGCTGGAAACAATAGTGATAAGATTGCCTCTATTAAATCCCTTTTAGACACCAAGTTTAAAATTAAAAATCTGGGAGATTTATAATATTTCCTTGGGCTTGAAATTACAAGATCTCATCTTTGAATCTCAATATCCTAAAGAAAATATGCATTAGAATTAATTGATTCTGTTTGTCTTCTTGCAACAAAACCAGCACCCACTCCCATGGTAAAAGGCGTTCTCTAAGCGGCTTTAATTGATGCATTATATGAAGATGTTGCTGGCTATAAAAGAATTATTGGGAAGCTTTTATATTTGACAACCACAAGACCTGATATTCAATATGTGGTCCAATAACTCAGTTAGTACCTTTATAAACCTCGCAACAAGTATTATCACGCGGCCATTCAAATTTTACAGTATTTAAAGAATAATCCTGGGCAGAGGATCTTTTACCCAAAAAAATTGATTTAGCTCTTACAACCTATAGTGATTAATTCAGATTGGGCATCTAGCAAAGAAACAAGACGCTTAGTCACTGATTTTTGTATTTTTCTAAGAAATTCACTTGTTTGTTGGAAATGTAAAAAGCAACGAACTGTTTCCAGATCGTCTTCAGAGGCTGAATACCGCACCCTTAGCACTACAACCTGCGAAATCTAGTGGTTAACCAATTTGTTACGAGACTTACACATACACATTTATGCTCCTGCTAAATTGTTCTATGATAATGCTTCTGCGCTTCATATTGCTAAAAATGTTGTTTTTCATGAGTGCACCAAACATATAGAAATAGACTGCCATATCGTTCGGAAAAAATTACATTGTCACTTGATTTCTCTTCATGTTATTTCCACTCAATAACAGCTTTTAGATATCTTCACTAAGGCCCTTGAGCCCATTCCTTTCACCAAAAATCTCTCCAAACTAGGAGTACATAATATATACTCCTCAGTTTGGGGAGGGGGGTATTGAGATGTATTCGGATATTACTTAGAATATTGTTACTGTTTTATTATTTAGATTCGGCTATTATTATTGTATATGCTAAAGCCCATTTATCTTTTTTTTTTCCTGTTTTGGGCCCAATACCTCATTTGGACCTCTTTGTATATATTTTCATTCATGGTTCAATAATAATCTTCATATTCTCATTTTTGTAAATTCTATTAGTTTGGGTCTTGCTCAACAATGTCTTTAAAGCACTTGTTAAGATTAGAGTCTTGATATACAGTGCCCTTAGGGCACTAGTTAAGGTTACTAGAAGTAGAAAAATAATCATAAGAGCTCATTGTTCCGTCTCTCGGGAATACAAAAACTATATATTCTAATATTTTTTTACTACATTTGGGTTCTTAAATAGTGCCCTTAGAGCACTAAATATCATTAGAATTAAAAAATTAGTAATAAGTGAACATTACCCCGTCTCTCTATAATACAAAATTATATATATTTTCCAACATATTTTTATTACATTTGACTCCTTAAATAGTGTATTTAGGGCACTATATATCATTTATCTTAATGCATTAATTAAAAAGTTTTACATTAAATAAGAGTCAGTTTGGTAAACATAAACTATACTACTCCTTCTGTTTCATATTATAAGGTCATATTCAGACTATTGCAACTGTTAAGAAAATATCAATTTTTATATTGACTTTTAAAAAGTTTATATAATCTTCCAAATTTATTCTCATTATCTTTCTTCAAAATATTAATTATATTTTACTATTATTTTAAAAAACTCATTAATTCTAAATGTTCCTAAAAACTTATACATGATCTTATATTATAAAACACTAACAAGTGGAGTAAATTTTTAAAAATTAATGTATCAAAAATGAGTTAATTATATATTTTTTTAGAAGATCTTACATATAAAGACATATAGAATAAATAGGAACAGAGGGAGTATGATTGTTGCAAGCAAAGAAGTGGTTGAATTTTTTTTATAAACTAAAGTGCATTGACAGGAGTTCGAACCGAGAATCTACTATTTAAGGTAATACTCCTCAACCATCCAATTAACCCGTTAGATGCAAAGAAGTGGTTGAATGATGAGAGTACTCCATTCCCATTGCTTAATGCGTGCAATCATGCATTAATTTAAATTTGTACTAGTAAATTGGATAGATGGAGATGTCTTTGACTTAATTTTCTTATCACAATGTTTCTTGGTATCCCCAAACTCAGCAACAACATGTTTGCATTAATATTTGCATAGTGGCAAGCTAAGTTATTAGGCTAACGAACCGTTGACAGAAGCTGTGGCGCGTTGAATAATGTGTGGTACATTGACGGAACTAGATCCACAGTTAGCCAGAGTAACTATTCATTCCGTGTCTAAAATTATTGCTAAACCTGATAAAGAAAAAGACAAGAATAAAAAATTATTATTATGGACTCGTTAATTATTTATTAATAAAAATTAATAGAAAATTATTTTCTTAGTTTTAAAATAACAGTAGTTTAATTTTAAAGCTGTTTTACGGAAATTAAGAAATGAAATAAATGTCATAATGAGTAAAGTAATTTTACTAGCATATTCTTATTAATGATTGAAATATTAACTACTCTATCTATCCGTTGTGAAATATTAGTCACTTTAAGGGCTTTCACATAAATTAAGAAGAGCAATTAATTTCTATAGAATCTAACAAAAAGTACATAGGTAAACTAAATTAGTCATTGACTTTGAAGTTTACTCAATAGCTATTAGCTATAAAAATAATAAAAGTTGAAAAAGTTAGTAAATAGAGCATTGATAACGTAAATGTGACAAATATTTTGGAACAAATTTTTTTTACTAAAGTGACTAATACTCCCTCCGTCCCAAAATGTAAGACCCTCTAAAGAGTTTTTGCTTGTTCCATTTTATAAGACCATTTGAAAATTTTTGTGCACATTTAATTTTTTTACCATTATACCCTTGCTACTCAACTAATTTTGATGAATCCAAAATATTAATTAAGAGAGAGGTGATAAAAAGAGATTGAAGGGGTAAATTTGGAAATTAATATTTTTTGTTAGACACATTTAATGCATTTAATTAAATTAACCACTTGTCTTAATTCCCATAATATTGGTCTAGGGAGTCTTACATTTTGGGACGGAGGGAGTATTTTAGAACGGAGGGAGTATTTTAGAACGGAGGGAGTACTTCACTATTTCTAGTTGAACATTAATTGTTATATAGGATAAATTAGAGAAAAAAACATTTAATTATGCGTTGAAAATATAAAACGACAATCATTTTGAAAGAAAGTTATTTATCTAAAACACACTCATTATGAAACAGAGGGAGTAGTATCATATTATATTGAAAAAATAAATTACTAATCTTAGAAAATAAAGGTCCAAATTAAAATTTCAAATAATATGGGATTAGAATACGAATTTATCCATAATAAATATGATAATATTATTCTACAAATTTTCTCAAGTGAAAATTCTTAGAACAACACAAATAAGAAATCATTCACTGAATTACATAAAAATATCATATGTCAAATAAGAAATCGTTCACAGAATTGGCTCAACACTTCTGAGCAGACATTTTTTTTATAGGATGTACATTGTAATGATTATATCTTGTACTATTTCTTTTTGATGAGGTATATTATGATAGAGATTAGAAAAAATGTGAAACTTAGGTTATAGGAAAGACAAAGTGTTAATATTATGATTATGCCTCTAAGTATTTTTTTTTGGTGAAACTCATTTATTAAATAAAATTGTATAGTTTAAGTTATTTTTAAAAGATGAGCAGTTTATTAATTTATATTTTTTTTTGTAATATTCTTTATAAATTTTATATTTTTATGAGTTGTTTGGCCAGCTTATTTTTCTCTTAAAACCCACTTTTAAGCTAAAGCTACAAATAAAAGGCTTAAAAAAATTTTGACTGGCGGTGGCGGTTGGCGGCGGTGGGCAGCAGAGGGTGGCCGCGGGCGGTGGGGGTGGCGGTCCAGCTTTGGTTATGGTGGTTGGTG
Organism: Cyamopsis tetragonoloba; assembly: GCA_037177725.1. Lineage (NCBI taxonomy): Eukaryota > Viridiplantae > Streptophyta > Magnoliopsida > Fabales > Fabaceae > Cyamopsis > Cyamopsis tetragonoloba. The sequence goes on from CM074122.1 coordinate 23,727,620, forward strand.
GATGCTTAATGAAAATAAGAGATTAGAAAATAAGCAAAGGCTCCTACGTGTAACTTATTTTAAATCTCTTTTTTTCTTTTTTTCCTTCATTAAAAAAAATCACTTAAAATTTTAAGAGCTTATTAATATTTGTTTGGCCCAACTTTTACTTATAAGTAAAAGATAAACTCAAAATAAACCAGATCAACCAAAATCTTATATTATAGACATACACTATATTGCGATGTCTGTGTTATGCCGTGTCACGATATCCGTATCAAAATTAGTACTTTTTACAACAAATAACTAGTATACCGGTAGGATAATGGGGTGTGGGACTAATACCCACCATGTCCCAACCCTTGCCATACCTAAGTGTAAAAGTGTAATGGTAAGCAGATGACAGCGATTTCCGCATTTACATGATTTCAGACTCAATTGTCAATAGTAGTTAGGATCGCATTTATTTTTCACATTCAAAATACCAAAATATCTCTCAATCCATATGGAGTAAGAGTATTCCATTTCTATATATGGGCCAACACTCTTCATACACACATCAAATAATTAAAAACCATCCTAAGTACTATTTTCATTTGGTCTCTTTCTACACCCACTTTCATACCATTTTACCCTCATCTATCTATCTTCACTTTTGCTCCAATGGAATTGGAAAGCATAACCCACTTTCTTCACCACAAGAATATTTTGGTTCTTGGTGCCACTGGCTTCCTTGCAAAAAGTCACTCTCCTCCTCTTTCTCTCTCTTGTTTGATTCTTCACTCACTCATGTATTAGTTTGTTTATATTTTATGAATTCAAGTCCAGTTTTCATAAATTATATCTCTAATTATGTCCTACAAACAGAATATCATCATGTCATTAAAAATATTCTCTTTTATTTTAATGTTTAATTATTTAATAGATTTTTTAATGATGTAACGATATTCTATTCCTGGAACATGATTGGGAATATTAGATTTAAATCCATATTTTATACTCTTAAAAAGTGAACGTTCCTTGTCACTTCTTTTTGATCTATTTATTATTTTTTTTAAGTATTTTAATAATATATAAAATTTAATATTTTAATTTTATTAGTTAAAAAATATATTTTAAAATTAAAAATAGGAATGACAATTAATAAAAAGGAGTGGTAATAGAACAATCTTTTTTTTCAAAAAAATACTTTTTTAATTTTTTTTATTTGCGTTAAATCTGTGTTAAAATTTAAAATTATTATAAAAAAAAGCACTTTTAGACAAATAATATGTTGGCCCAAACAAGGTCTTTATGTTTGACAGCAAAAAATTAGTTGTGAAATTTGCATATTTGGTCGCTAAATGTATTAACAACTGAATTAGTGGCTAAAATAACTAATAAAGCCAGATTTAGTGACCAACAAACTTTGTTTGATCATTAAATATTTTTTTTTTGGTAGTGTAAGCTACAAAATTGCAACACACAAAAACACACATCATTAGTATATATGTGATTGATGTTGTATTTACTTTTTGTGGTGGTATTGCAGTTTTTGTTGAGAAGATACTAAGAGTTCAACCAAATGTGAAGAAACTTTATCTTCTTTTGAGAGCTGCAAATGATGATTCTGCAACTCAACGATTGCACAATGAGGTAAAACTTAGAATTTTCATTAAAATGTCACATATATATTCATCTATCCAAAAAGAAGAGTCTAAGTGATTAAGTATAATTTTTTTAATCAGAGTTTTAAGTATATGTTTAAAGGATGCATGGGATAAGGTTCAGCGTACTTTTTAGTAGTTAAATTAATATTTTATTAATAATAATAAAATAAATAAAATAAAATATTATTTTTATTCTTAATTATAAGCCTTTAAAAAAAATCACATAATTAAGAAAAATATTGACATTTATAAATATTTAATTTTATCTCTCTTTATAACCCGTTTTAATTTTTAAATCAACTTCCTATATTTTCTTTAATTAGGAGTAAAAAAGAAAAAATTATAATAAATGCCACAATTTCCTATGTTAAGGATTTATAAAAAGGTAAATGATATTTAGTGTCTTAAAGGCACTGTTTAAGAACCCAAATATAATAAAAAGATATTGAAATGTATAGTTTTTTGTATTCCCGAGAAACGGAACAACGTGCTCTTATGATTATTTTTAAGGCACTGTATATCAAGACCCTTATAAAAAAAATACTAATTTTTTTTAGAGGTTTATACTTAGGATCGGAGATAGTAGTAATTTAAAAATTAAATATTTATAGTAATAACTATAAGAGGAAAATGTTGCCCTAAAGACACTTGTTAAGAATAAAAACGTGGAAATGTTTTATTGGGATTGCTAGTATTTAATTTATTGTTTTAAAAGTTGAAATCCTACTTAAATGCTACTAATCACAATAAAACATTTCTACTTTTGGATTCTTAACAAGTGCCCTTAGGACACTGTTTAGCTAGATCATAAGGCCTCCGTTCTTAATTATAAGCTCCTCAAAAAACATCTCACATATTAAAAAAAGTGTTAACATCCAGAAAATGCATTGGTAGTTTAAAAAATTATTATAAATCTCCAATTTTACCCTTATTTAAAATCTATTTTCATTTGAAAATTAACCTCTTCTATCTTCATTCATTAGGGGTAAAAAGGAAAAATCATAATAAATATCCCAATTTCCTATGTTAGGAGCTTATAAAAAGGAACACTAACTTTTTTTTAGGTGCTTATAATTAATGGCAGAGGTAGAAATAATTATAGTTAACTTTAACTTATTTCCTCCATTTTGAAATATTAGTCATTTTAATAAAAAAATTGTTCCAAAAAATTTGTCACATTATAAAACCAATGTAATATTTATTGTTCTTTTTTTAAATCTACCCTTCTTTATTAATTAGTAGTGATTAATGAATCTCTAATTTTCTTAATTATTTAACTTCTTATTTAATATGAATTTCACTTTTCAATAATAAGGGATGATTTCAAGAGATGAGTAATAGTATTTTCTATAATCATTTATTTTCTTAGATTTTAAGAATGTTGTTGTTTTTCTTAATATGTGTGCATTAATTGGTTTAAGATTACTAATAATACCTACTCCCTCCGGTCTTATATATAAGACACTTCTAACCGAATCAACAAAATCAAGAAATGGTAGTTAGCTCATTAAATTTGTCTAAAAAAAGCGATTTTTTCCAACTATACCCTCAACTTAAATGTGTTGGTAAATGCTTTGGAAATTAATACTCTCTCCGGTCCTTTTTATAAGCAACAAAATGTAAGTTTTTTTTGGTCCTTAATATAAGCAACAAAGTACACTTTTTAACTTTATTAAATGCTAAAAAAATATAGACTTTCTAATATACCCTTAGTTAATTGAGTTTAGTGATTTTTCTCTTTCCACTAATTCTTCTACTCATAAACTCCATCCTTTAATTTGCACATGGGAAGAAAATATATATATAAGGGCATTTTGGGAAGAAAAGTTGTATTCATCATTTAAATGATTAAAAAACATCATTTATTAAGGTTTATTGATATGTGTAAAATATGTCTAACGTTGCTTATAAAAAGGACCGGAGGGAGTATCTCTTTCTATTTCTTATTTTACTCTCTTTCTCACTCCATCATTAATTAAATTTTTTAAAATTGTAAAAGGGGTAAAAATGAAAAACTCAATTAATAAGTTAGCTAGTGACTTATATTTAGGACTAAAAATTTCTTCTAGAAGGTGACCTATATATAGCACCGGAGGGAGTATTTTAGAATGGAGGAAGAAATAAATATACGTACAACTTAATTATTTATGGATGCATGTTCCCAAAAACAAAATTATTTATGAATGTATGTGATCGAACGGAAGTGGACATAAAATAATTGTGAAGAATGGGGAAAATAAGAAGCATTTTACTATCATTTTATTTAATTTCAAGTTCTTCTCATGAAATCAAAATTAATTAAGAAGCATGTTTTGCTACTAGTACTTTTTCATTTTCACATCCAACTAACATGTTTTGCTATAAGACTTTTTCATTTTCACTTTGTTTAATCAATATGTTGCTGATACCTTCACCCTATTCATTTATTTATTTATTTTTCACATTGTAGATTTTACGGAAGGACTTATTCAGATTGTTGAAGGAAAATCTTGGTGCAAAATTTAATGCCTTTATCTCTGAAAAGTTAACTGTGGTGCCTGGGGACATTTCTCAAGAGAACTTCAATTTGAAGGATTCCATTTTACGAGAAGAGATTTGTAATAAAATTGATGTTATAGTTAACTTAGCTGCCACAACAAACTTCAATGAAAGGTACATACATACATATGTTTAGAATACTTTCGGGTCGTTTGGTTTGCATTTTTAGTTTCTATTTTTATTTCTTGTCTTTAGTTTGTTTTTTTTTTTTGAAATTTTACAAAGAAAAAACTGAAAATGCTGAAATTTTCTGTTTTTTGTTTTCAGCATTTTCAGTTTTTTCTTTGTAAAATTTCAGAAAATAGAAAATGAAAATGCAAACCACACCGCCCCTAATTCTTCAATAATTGTTTTTGTTGAAATATTTTTTGAAGACCAATGAAAATTTGCAAATAGTTATAGAGTAATGAATTTTTGTTGAAGTTTAAAAATTCAATTTCTGTGTGTATATATTAATTTTTTCTCTTTAATGAACTATTGTGAGTTATATGCAGATATGATGTTGCATTGGGTATAAATACACTAGCAGTAAAACATGTCTTGAGCTTCGCCAAAAATTGTATTAAACTAAAGGTGCTTATCCACGTATCAACAGGTAATTATTTGGTATTCATATTAAACCTAAATAATTATCCTACATGATTATCAAAATATATACATTTACGATAATTCAAATTAGTTCTCAAAATTGTAGCAAGTTTAGTCATCATTTTAATTTTAACATAATTTTTTAATGTATTTTTAATGTATTATTCATATTTTTGTTTTTTTCTGTTTGAAACAATATATAGCTTGGGAATTTATTCCTTTGGTAAGATTATAATGAAATAATTTATGAATTTTTAGCATATGTATGTGGAGAAAAAGGAGGACTCATAACAGAGGATCCATATCAAATGGGTGTGTCACTAAATGGAGTACCTGGATTAGACATTGATGTTGAAAAGAAAATTGTTGATGATAAGTTGAAGCTGCTTAGAAAAGAAGATGCCACTGAAGATGAAATCAAAATGGCCATGAAGGACTTGGGTTTGAAAAGGTTAGCAAATTCCCCATTTTTATTATTAATTAGAACTATCTCGGTTCTTAATTATAAGTCCCTATACAAAAATATCACACAAATTAAGAAAAGTGTTGATGTTAAGATAAAGTCCTACATCGACTAGAAAGAGGACCACTATAAAGTATATAAGTGGTGTGACAATCTTTTTTTATGAGCTAGCTTTTAGGAGTGAATTAGGTCCAAACTCAATTCTATTAGGTGACGAGAGTCAAATTTTTTTTTTTTTTGTTTTTTCTAAATTTTATTTCAATTTATAGAAAGTTAAACCAAATGTGCCCATGAATCACTAATTAATATTTAATCTATGAATAATAAATTTCAGAGCAAATGTATATGGATGGCCAAACACATATGTCTTTACAAAAGCAATGGGAGAAATGTTAGTAGGAACTCTAAAGGAGAACATTTCTGTTGTTATTGTACGCCCTACAATAGTTACCAGCACTTATAAAGAACCTTTCCCTGGTTGGGTTGAAGGTGTAAGGTAAAACACAAAATTTAATTACATTTATTATTATTAGGGTTTTTTAACTTGTGCAATGTTGAACAGGTTAAGAAATTAAAGAAGGAAAAAAAATATAGTATTTATTGTATATTCCCATATAAACATTCTTTCTTTAGTTTCTTATCCTGTGCAATATTACACAGGTTAAAAAAATCTTTATTATTATTATATTAACAAGCATTTTCATTTATTCATCATTTTAGTTTTACTTCTATTTAATTTTCTTTCCAGACAATATTAATTAAGTGTAAGCATTTATATGTTACTCATTTTTTTTTATTGTTGGGACTTTTTGCAGAACAATAGACAGTTTAATTGTTGCTTATGGTAAAGGAAAGTTAACATGCTTCCTAGCAGACATTAAGGCAATTTTTGATGTGGTGAGTCACTAAAAGCAAAGAAATCATTTGTCAATTATCTCCTTGAATCCTTGATCATATTTGTAAACCAAACTTTTTGCTCCATAATTAAATTAAATACTTAGCCAAATTAATACTGTCCTCTAGTTTTTTTTTTTTTTTCAATTTCGTCCGTAACTAATAAAAGTCTTAAATAAATCTTGTAATTTTTTATTTTGTTTTCATTTGAACTTTTTTCGTTAGTTCGGTTAACTGATTAACGAAAATATTCAAAACAACATTGTTCTGAACTAGGTTTACACAAAACAATGTCGTTTTGACATCATTTTCATAGTTTTCCGGTAGTTATTTGACTAAGTAAACGAAAAAGCTAAGGATGCAATTGAAAAATAAATAAATGATAAGACTAATTTAAAACTTTTATTATTAGTCGGAGAAAGAAACCGAAAAATAAAAAAAAAAAGAAGTTAAAGGACTAAAATTCTAATTTGATCTACTTAATCCAAACCTCCAATACATCCTTGGTGTTAATTTGGATACTTCAACTTTTTTTTCAAAAGTACTTTTACTCGTAGTAATTTTAGATCAACGTAAATTTAACTTAAATAAAAAACTCTTACTTCATAAAAGTACTCTTTTTATGTAGTAAAAGTGTAAATGAACAGACGCATGATCAAAGTAAATATACTTATATGTGTTGTGTTTGAAACAGATACCAGCTGACATGGTGGTGAATGCAATACTAACAGCCATAGTAGCTCATGCAAATCATCCAAGTGATGTTATATATCATGTTGGTTCCTCCATTGCAAATCCAATCAGATACCTTAATCTCAAAGACTATTGCTTCAAATATTTCACAGCAAAACCATGTATAGATAAGGAAGGAAAGCCAATCAAGGTTGGAAATGTTACTGTATTGGACAACATGACTAGCTTCCAAAGATATATGTTCATCCGCTACTTGCTTCCATTGAAGGTTATAACTTGTTTTATTCAATTGCTAAATATTTAGCGACAGAATTAACTGCTGAATTAGCGATCAAAATAGTCAGTGACATGATATTAGCTACGAGTTAGTGCATGCTGTTCAACAAAGCCAAAAGAGTCAAATCGAATTGTTAACCAAACCGAACTGTATCACTTAAAAAGCGAATCACTTGATAAAAAATCAAACCAGAACCAAATTTGAAAAGGTTCCAAACTAGTTTGAGAAAATTAAAGCGGTTCAGGTTCGGTTCGGGTCTGAAAACTAGTGTAAACCGGTTCGAACCTGTTTAGGTATGATGAAATTGAGCTTTCTTGCATTTAAAAAACAATTCAAAACCAGTTCATGGCTACAAATCCGGTTTGGCCTGGTTCTATAAACCGAACCATTTTCTAGTTCGGTATGATTTTGATTTAGTTCATGGAAGAATCAGAACCATGAACAACCCTACTACTAACCGTCTTAGTTATTTAGTTATTCGATTGCTAAATCAAAATTTTTTAATTATGATTTACTATAAAAAGTTACAAGCGTATATAAAGTGCTTACTTAATTTTTATTTGAATGATAGGGACTAGAGCTAGCCAATGTAGCTCTATGCCAATATTTTCAGGGGACATATCTTGACATCAGCAGGAAGATCAACATTGTGATGCGGTTGGTTGAGCTTTACAAGCCCTATGTGTTCTTCAATGGCGTGTAAGTTAATTAATTATTAATTAATTAACAGAAAAAGTAATTAACATCATCTCATGCTACATTAATTAACATGATTATTGATTTACTGAAAAAAACTTGTTCTGAAAACAGATTTGATGATATGAATACAAGAAAGCTGCAACTAGCAGCAAGGCAAGGCGAGGTAGAGATGGATTTATTTTTTTTCGATCCGAAAATAATTGATTGGGAAGATTATTTCATGAATATCCATGTTCCTGGTATCGTCAAATATGTCTTCAAGTGATTGATATGCGCTATCATTCACTACAAGAATGGTCAAAAATAGCGAGGACCAAAACCGTTGCTAAATAGCCTAAAACTGTCACTAAAAAAGAGTTATCGTCGAGTATATCCTTGAATTGTTCATTGTAGCTTTAATTTTGTGTTTCAAAATTTCAATCTCAGTTATTGTGTTGCTATAGCAAGATTAAACATTGGGGTGCTGTTAGTATAGCCACATTTTACATTGGTGTGTAACTAGTATTATTGAAATTGAATTTAATTTGCCTTATACATGAGGTGCTTTGAAATTTTATCTTGTGACTTGAATTTTTTACAAAATTTATTTTTATCCTTGCAAAGGTCTTTTTGATTTTGCAACTTCGAATTATGTCAATTGGAGCACTGATATTTGTGTATGGTTCATGGCATAACTCATTGGTATTGCTCAAATGGACTTGCATTTTTATACAAGTTAATGAACTTAACTGTAAATTGAAAACAGTTTAGGTCTAGCTATATAAACATTGTGACAAAAGGATTCTTTCTTGTAGTGTTGAGAGCATTTAGGGACAGTTTCAACATTCACATATGTATTTGCTCATTATTTTTTTGTTTCATAGAAAATGGTACAACTGGGGATCGAACTCTGTACCCACACACACATGTCCTTATGCGTTCACCAACTGAGCTACATGACTGAGATATTTGCTCACTATGTGAAATTTATTATTATTAAAGTTACAATATATACGAGATTGAATTCACTTAAAGAATTAAGAGAAGCAAAAAAATTTTTGAGCAATGTAATCTCACTATGAAAACAAGAGAGTACAACAAATTCTCACGTAATAATGAGAATAAAGAACTAGGAAAAAAACTCTAATATAAAACTGAAAGAAAGAGTTTATGAATTGGATGATTTTGAAAATTAAACTATGGCCTCCTTCTATAAGTAACAAAAGCTATTTACAACCATAAAAATTTTAATGGTTAAAAACAAATAAATTATTATTTCAGCCATTTATTCAATGGCAATAATAGTCAAATGAGAGCCACCAAGAGCATTCATTCAACAATCTCTACCTTGACTCGATTGCGACTAGTATCATGTCTTTAAACACGATAGAGACTAACCGAATCTAAGCAATGTTGACACTTGGTATTTGGAAGAGGTTTAGTGAGCATGTCTGCTGTATTCTTAGACATGTGAACCATTATTACTACAAGTTCACCAGTAGCAAAAATATCTCGGATAAAATGATATCTTAAATCAATGTTTTTGGTCTTCTTGTCATAACAACTATTCTTGGTTAAATGAATAGCACTTTGGCTATCACAAAACACAAGAGTATCTAGTGATAGACAAGTTTATTGACCAAACCTCGAGCCATAGAGTCTCTTTCACACCCTCTATTGCTGAAATATATTATGCCCTAGTTGTGGATCATGCAGGTTTAGACTGAAGGGTTGCTTTCTAACTGATAACACCATTACGAAGAGTAAAGATATAATCAGAAAGAGATCTTCTTTGATCAAGATCACCATCATAGTCTGAATCAACAAAACCTACAACTTCATTTGTTGTAGTCTTGCTTCTGTCAAACACCAGACCAATATGAGAAGTACCTTTTAGATATCGAAAAATCCATTTGACAACATTCCAGTGATCCTTGTTAGGATTATGCATATATCGACTAACCATGCTAACAACATCTGCTAGATCAAGTCTAGTGCACACCATGGTATACATATATAATAAGGCTATCAATTGTACTAGCATAAGGACACGTGACATATGCTTCTTCGCTTCATCTATCTGTGGGCATAGGCCTATAGATAGTTTGAAATATTCAGCAAGTAGAGTAGAAATAGGTTTAGAGTTGTTCATATATATTAAATCTTTCAACTATTCTTTTAGTATATTTCATTTGGGATAAGAACAATTTTCCCAACTTGATGATCCCTGTGAATTTGCATGTCAAGAATTTTTTTAACTGCACCCAATTTTTTCATATCAAACTCATTATTTAGTTGAGTTTCAAACTACTTAATCAAGGACTTGTCACGTGATACAATCAACATATCATCAATATAAAGTAACAAGTATAGAAAAGAGCCATTTGGAAAATTTCTAAAGTAAACATAGCCATAAGACTAGCTTCTTGAATAACCTTGCCCTATCATAGCTACTAGCCATTTTGAAGAATCTACACAAGAAACAACTTTGGTATAGCTGATCTATGGGATAAGTAGTTTTAATCCTACTGTGAGTTTCGTAAAAAACACCTTTGACAAATAGTTACTAACCGGTGTAAGAGTTAGTGTAAATTACACCAGTGTCATTTGATCCCTCCCCATATATATATATATATATATATATATATATATATTGGAGTCATTAAGGTTTGTGGGTTATATCTTGAGCCTTGTGGGCCTCGCCATTGTATCTAGCCCAATTCTGATGAAGACTGTGACTTAACTATCCATCCTAGTAATCCGATCTACCGAGATGGCTGTGATCTATGGATCACTCATGCCGTGTTCGGCATGGTCTTCATGACCGTGATATCTTTCTGATATCGGTCCACAACACCTATATATATTAATATTAATATAGTACAGAACAGTCTAGCAACAAGTCCAAGAGTTAAGGAACAGCAATGGTAGGTAACATATTTATGGTTATGGGTATATAAATAAGGCCCCTCCTTTCCAAAGATGAGCAATCCAAAATCTATCATTTTTTCATACATAACGTATAGTGATCAACTAGCAATTTTCTTCTTCAAAATGGACTTGGAAAGGGTACAACACTTTCTCAAGGGAAAGACCCTTTTAGTCACTGGTATAACGGGCTTCTTAGCCAAAGGTATATTGCTACATATAAAACATATTTATATATATGCAGCCAATTATAATTAAGTAGCAAATAATTTTGAATTTATCATTATTCTTTAATTTCCATTGAATCTATTTAATTTAATTATATATATACGCAGTTTTTGTGGAAAAGATACTTAGGATTCAACCTGAGATACAAAAATTATATCTCCTCGTTAGAGCTTTGAACATTGATTTGGCCACCCAACGTTTGCAAAATGAGGTACATATTCACGCAGGTATGTCCCCATGCGCTTATCAACTGAGCTACATAAAATGCTTATTACTTTGTAATTAAGATAATATTAATTTAATTATTACTGATTGCGCACGTGATAAACTATACTTATATAGAATATGCTTATTCAATGGTGATATAATAGGTCATTGAAACAGATTTGTTTAAGGTTTTGCGAGAGAAGTGGGGAGAAGATTTTGAAACTTTCTTGTCAAAGAAGATTGTGGTCATACCGGGAGATGTTTCTGTTGAGAATTTTGGATTGAAAGATGAAAATCTTAAGACTAAGATGTTGAAAGAGATAGACGTTCTGGTCAACTTTGCTGCATCTACCAAATTTGATGAAAGGTAATAGTCCACCGAAATTCTTTAATTTGCTTGCTCTTGTCCAATAATAAATTTGATCATTTGAATAAAAACATTTGGATTTAAATATATTTTTTATTTTTATATGTGTTACATTAATATATATTTTAGGTAGCGTTTGGCAGACGTGTTTGAACATAATACTTTGTATTATTCTCTGTTTGGTGTATCAGTCAAGAGGAACAGGACACTAAGGTTAATAAACGGGACAGATTGATTACATTGAAAATGGTAGAATGGAAGAGAACAGAACAACACATACAACAATTATAATTATTTTCCTAGAGTCATTTTTTATTAACAAAATAATATATATTTAAATTTCTTAAACTTTATATTATTTTTTTGCCAACAAAAAAATATTTTTAAATTTTTTTTAAAAAAAATTACATAATAAAAATATATTCAACATAATTTATGTTTAAAAATTATTTTTAAAATATATTTAATAATTGTATTTATTGAGAGAAGTTTGTATTTAATAATTTATTTTTTTCATAAAATATTAATAAAAAATTAATATAATTTAAAATTATTATTTAGTTATACTCATAATTTTTAAAAAAAATTTAAAAAAAATGTTTTTCTTTAATTATATACTTTCTATCATGTAAAGTAAAATTTTATATGTATTACAAAAAAAGATTTTTTATATTTTAATCCACACTAAATATAAAATAATACATATGGTTTTGTTCCAGGGTCACCAAACACAGTACACGGTTCTGTTCCGTTTTAGGTAGCGTTTGACAAACGTGCTTGAACAGAACATGATACTGTTCTCTGTTTGGTGCATTTGAATGGAACAAGACACTGAGGCCAATGAACGGGATAGATCGATTCCATTGAAAATGGTGGAACGGAAGAGAACAGAACAACACACAGAAGCATTATTATTATTTTCCTAGAGTCATTTTTTATTAACAAAATAATGTATATTTAAATTTCTTAAATCTTATATCATTTTTTTTCCAAAAAAAATATTTTTAAATTTTTTTTAAAAAAATTACATAATAAAAATATATTCAACATAATTTATGTTTAAAAATTATTTTTTAAAATATATTTAATAATTGTATTTATTGAGAGAAGTTTGTATTTAATAATTTTTTTTCATAAATTATTAATAAAATTAATATATTTTAAAATTACTATTTAGTTATACTCATAATTTTTAAAAAAGTAAATTTTAAAAAATAATTGTTTTTTCTTTAATTATATACTTTCTATCAAGTAAAGTAAAATTTTATATGTATTATAAAAAAATATTTTTATATTTTAATCTACACTAAATATAAAATAATACATATAGTTTTATTTCATGGTCACCAAATACAGTACACAGTTCTATTCTATTCTGTTATGTACCATTCCGTTTCATTCTATTTTACCAAACACTATCTTAGTCTCTATACTTTAAATTTACACCAATATCTCTTAAAATTTGGTCAGATAACTAATTCTCTAAATATATTCCTACATATTTTAGGAATTATTCATTCACATCCTTATTATAAGGCACATTTTAAAATGATTTGGTAATCCCTTTTATAATGCATTGCACATATCTCATGAAGTGTTTATGATTATTTTTCTTATTTGTGCTTATTAAATGCTTTAATTTTATTGTAATAACCACTAAACACAATATTCAAGCATGAGTAAAATTGATATAGCACATAATTTTTTTAGAAAATTGATGCAACCAGCTACCTTTATTAATATATGCAGAACTTAGGTAAATATATCGTATAAGGATTTGTTTATTCTATGCAATGTTGCGCAGGTTAATAAACCCAAAGTAAAAAGTTGTTATTGGAATATACAAAAAAATAAATGTGATTTGGTTTAACATACAATTAATGTTATGCTTTATTTCTATTTTAGATTTCTTAACCTGTGCAATATTGCATAGATTAGAAAACCCATCTTATAATAATGATAACAAGGAGTATTAATTTTCCCAACTTTTTAATGTAAAGATAAATTATCTAGTGTCCATAGGATACTTTTTAACTACTACCTCCGGTCCTAAATATAAGACACTTTAGAGGAAATTTGTTGGTTCTATATATAAGATCCCTTACAAAATTTAAGAAGTAATTATTTATTTTTCTTTATCTACATTTGTAATAAATAAAGAAATAGTGGGTATAATTAATGTATTTGTTGAACATTTTGACTTTAAATAAGGGTAAATTTGGTAGATTGTAAAAAAAAAAACAAGACATTAAATTATGTTGTTAGTAGTTTTCTGTAAATTAGTTAGAGGGTCCTATAAAAAGGACTAGATATAGTAGTTAAATATATTAAAAAAATTAAAAAATATTAAAAAAATATATCTTTTTGTATTATCAAGAGACAGAATAATTAATGTACAATTGTAATTATTTCTTTAAATATATTGACCTTAAAAAGTGTACTAAAATCTTTGTTCGGCAAGATTCTATCGCGTAATCGCTTAAGAGTAATTCTAATCCTCCTATTCTATGTTCATACAAATTTTCCTATTTTACTTATTAAAAAATATTTTTGATTTTTTTATGATTTTAAGATTGAAAGTACATTTAATTTTATGTTTTATATGATAATAAAAAAATAAGTCGAAAGATTTTTAGAAGCATCTAACATTCCTGATCACTTAAACTTTTTGTATACAGATTTGATGTCTCAATGAGTGTTAATACAATGGGCGCTTTACATGTCTTAAATTTTGCCAAGAACTGTGATGAATTGAAGCTTCTTGTCCACACATCAACTGGTAAGTACCTCAACTGAAAATAATAGTGCAACATGGTTGGTAGGTAATGTATTTATAATTTTTGCTTCCCACAGTTGGCCACTGACATTAATTACGTTTAATTTATTAGCTTATGTGTGGGGAGAGGTCAACGATGCAGGAAAAATTTTAGAGGAGAAACCATTAGAGATGGGACAAACCCTTAAAGGCACCTCAAAATTGGACATACAGGCTGAAATGAAATTGTTGGAAAAGAAACTTCTTGATCTACGAGCCAATAATGCTATGGAAAACACAGTCAAATATGCAATGAAGGAATATGGAATCAAAAGGTAATCAATTTCTTGATACAGTTGATAATTCTAACTATGTTTGATTAGGAGGAAAGAAATGAGAAGGAGAGAATAATATGAATAATTCTAACTATGTTTGATTAGGAGGAAAGAATGAGAAGGAGAGAATAATATGAATAATGATATTTTTTTTTTTGTCTTTTTTAGTTTTTTTAGTAGTTTTGATTTTTTTATTTTTTATAGTCATTTTAGAATATCAATGAGCAATTAATGCTATTTTTTCACTCATACCTTTATAATAAATTTATGTTTATCTAAATTTTTGTGATTCACTATCTATAAATAAGAGTAGTATAAAAGAAAATTATGTACTCCCTTCATTCTAAAACTATTGTCATTTTAACCAATTTTACACATATTAAGAAATTAGTTATTGTGACAAGTTTTTAATATGAGTGGACTAAGATGCTCAATTAATGATTAGAGTGATTGACAAAATAATTATAAAGAGAGATGATGATTGGTGAATAAAAGAGGTAATAAGAAAAAATATTAAAATATACAATTTAATGCATTTTGAAATCTTAAAGTGACAATTATTTTAAAAAAATTTAAGTCTAAAATGACTATAGTTTTGGAACGAGGGAGTAATAAATACTCTTAGAACATCTAATCATTTCCTTAATTCATTTGCATAACCTTAAAAAACTAAAAAAAAAATAGAAGCGATAATTTTTTTGTTTAATTTGAAAGAAATTGAAAGAAAAAGGTTAACTTCAAAAAAAAAAATTGAAACACTTCCTTTTTTCTTTATTTCTCTATTTATAACTTCATTCCACCTTATTTCTCTCCATTTTATTTCTTGCTAACCAAACACAAGGTAAGTTCCCCTTAGCTAGCATTGAATATATCTAGCCTCTTATTATACTACCTCCAATTTTTGAATATAAACAAAAAATAACTCCTCCCTTCGTTTTCTTCTGTGAGTCGTTTAAAGTAATATATAAAAATTAAGAAAATGATTAGATGTTCTAATTTTTAAGAGCATTTATTGCATAATGTCTTATTAAACCCCTCATTTATAGTTATAGTTTATAACATAAATGTTGAGTAGAAACATACAATAATTATAGGGTATTGATATATAGTGCCCTAAAGACACTAGTTAATGTTACTAAAAGTAGAAAAATAATCATAAGAGCACATTATACCGTCTCTCGAGAATACAAAAAGCTACGCATTCCAATATCTTTTTACTACATTTGGATTTTTAAATAATGCCTTTAGGGCACTAAATATAATTTACTATAATTATAAGCGCTAAATAAAAAATACATTAAATGTTCATTGATTTCCTAAAGTGACTGTTAAAAATAAGAAGATAACTAAAAAACTAAAAAGACTAACATAAAAAACAAAAAACACTTTAATTTAAACCCCTTAATATAATTTTCTTGAAACGGTCTAAAAAGTAATTCATCTTCTTAAAGTACCCTTAATTAATAATGTTGATATCTCTCTCAACTATAAAACTACTAAAATAAATGAGTCAATTAATTGGATGAAAGATATTTTAGATAAGTTTTCATTAAATGCAAGTTGACGTAGTTAAAGTTTCTTATACTTAAAAGAACCTTGCTAAACAATGTCCTAAGGACATTTGTTAAAGTGTAATAAATACATCTTATTTAATGTTTTGACTTTCTATAACAAGTATATATTAAATTAGTTTACAACTTTCAAAACAATAAATTTTGTTAATTCTTACTCCCTCCGTTTCTTTTTATTTGTCTTTTAAGGTTAAAACACACCGATTAAAAAATTTATTTAATGCTCTCGTAACTATCAAAATTATGAGATAATTCTCTATTGTACCCTTGTTGGAATTCTATAATTATTAATTATCTATTACTTAGTATATGTATAAAGCAATAAATGAAAAAGAGTATAATAGGAAAACATGCTATAAATGTTTTCTTGAATTCCTAAAGAGACAATAAAAAGAAACAATTTTTTTTTTCAAAATCGAGAGAGGGAGTATAAAATATTTCTCCTTTTGAATTCTTAACAAGTATCCTAAGGGCACTATTTAGCATTTTCCTACTTAAAAATATAGTATTTACAAAATAATTACTTATATTAAAAAATGAGGGAGTATTTTAAAAATTATATACAGTTTCCTTAATTTATATATTGTTTTCCCACCTTATTTTTATTTCTCAGTTTTATATTTTGATAACATTTCTTTATAGTTTTAAGATATTTCAACTACATTTATTTTATAATTAGATATATATACGGCTAAATTACACTTTTCGTCCTCTATGTTTTGGGTGTGATTCAGATAAGTCCTTTAACTTTTTTTTGGTTCATTTTAGTTCTCTAACTCACTAACGTGACTCAAGTTTACCCTTTCGTTAATTTTTCCGTTAAAAACTAACAGAAAATACTAACAGTGTTAGTATTAAACACGTGTCACTTTGTAATTGGTCCATTAAAAATAAATATAATCACATATATATTTATATATAATTAAAAAGTAAAAAAAAAACTGTTTTATTAAAAAAAAAAACTCCTGTTACAAAAAAAAAAAATTAACCCTTCATTCTTCTTCCCAACTCCTCTATCCTCTTTAACCTCCTTTGCCCTCTTCCACCGCTGGCAACCACCACCCATCCATTGCCGCGAGCCCCAACTCACCAATGGAGTAGAATGTCAAATTTAGGTTATGCATTTGTTAATTTTACGCATATACAAAATCCCTAAATACCCAATTTTTGAACAAAAGAAACTTTGGGGTTGTTAATTGGTTATTCTCAATTGAAGCAGAACCAAGCAAACGTGAGGAAAGAAGCTTTGGGATTTATTTTGTTCAACATTATTGAGTGAAGAAGAAGAAAATGAATTGTTGTTGAGGAGGGTGTGGAAATTGAAAACTAAACATAATGAAAATTGAGAGCCAACTTGAAAAGAAAGTGGGAAAGAGCTTGTACTGTGACTCGGTGGTGAGTGGTGAAGGTGGGGTTGGGGCCGCCGACGATGGTGGAGGAGTTAGGAAGAATAATGGAGTTGGCTGGAGTTGGTGATGGAGAGAGTGGAGAAGGAGAAGTTTTTAAAAATAAAAACAATTTTTTTCTTTTTAATTATATATAAATATATATATATTATTATATTTATTTTTAATGGACCAATCACAAGGTGAAACGTGTCTAATACTAACGTTGTTACTGTTCTCCGTTAGTTTTTTAACGGAAAAACTAACGAAAGGGTAAACTTGAGTCACGTTAGTGAATTAGAGGACTAAAATAAACTGAAAAAAAGTCAGAAGACTTATCTGAATCACACCTAAAACATAAAGGACTATAATCGAAAACAATTCATGATTAAGGGTATCTCCATTGGCTAGGGAAGAAATTAACCTCGAAAACAATTCATGCTGCAAAATCTTTTCTACAATGGCTATCTAGATATCTATCTAGGGCTATAATCGATACCTAAATAATTTAAATCTAAATTTTCATGATTTTACTTTGGCGTGGTTTTGGTGTCTCTTTGTCATTTAAATTTCTCTCATCAATTTCATTTTGCTATGCTATTTAACAAATTCACTTATGGTTTAATGAATCTCCTTTACGCGTTATCTCCTCATCTTAAGTCTACATTTCATTGTGGGGCATAGCGGCGCCCTCGTTGGCACCACTCCTGGATCTAGAAGCAAACGGGCAGGCATATCTGGTTACCGTTCTTTTATCAAGGAGCGGAGCGTATTGCCATTTTGACGTTAAATTGCGAAGGAAAATTCAACAAGGGCCAATGTCGGGCTCTCAGGCTACCAGAGGAAGGTCCCACGGCATCAGACACTTCTAGATAGATGAGTTGGTGGATTAGAAAAACAAGGGCCTCCATTATCGATGTGGAGATAAGTTTGAGCCTTGACACCAATGTCGGGAATGAGCACTTAAGCTTATGTTTTTTGCTGAAGGCGAATAACAGTGTCGTGGCGGCCATCATAGAGGAGGGGGCGACGAGGATGACCAGGTTGAGTGTAACATGATTAGGTTGTTGGGTCTTTTCCATATTGAGCCTCAAGGGGTTGGAACATTTAAGTGAGAAGTATATTTCGGCCATATCCCATTTATGATTCAAGTGGATTGCGAGACCAATGACAATTTTGTTAGTTCAGCAAAGGTGGCTTCCCTAGGGATGGATATGAGTCATACCCTCAATGTCAGCAACATGGATGAGATTCTTGGCAGTGCTTCGTTAAGAAAGCTTGGGAAGTTGATGAGCAACATGTGCATGTCTTTCTAATGGCCGGGGAGGAATATGGAGTTGCAAGGGTTTAACGTGCAACAAAAAAAGTGGACATGGTTTCAACTATTCTTATACAACCTGAGGATGTACGCAAAATGTTTCAACTATTCTATAAGTTTATTCAGAATTATGTGCATATGGCCTTTAACTAATTGAACCTGTAAGGAAGGATTTAAATGGGGTCCCAAGGCAGAGGATGAATTTCAAACTCTAAAGAAAGTAACTACTTCTGCTCCAATCCTATCTCTACTTCAATTTGATGAAATTTTCTAGCTTGACCCATTGCTTATTTTAGCAAGTCACTATCTAATTCTCATCTATCTAAGTTAGTGTACAATGAATTGATTGCCATTGTGCTAGCAGTTTTGTATTGGAGACATCAAGTTTATCTTACAGCTTTGTGTAATCTCTTCTACAATTCAACAATGTTGGCTCGTCAAATTGATGGGCTCTTGCTTCGACATAGTTTATAATCCAGGGTGCACAAAAAGAGCAGTTGATGCATTATCAGTGCAGTTAGAAGATGCGGAATTGACGATAATCATGTCTTTTCTAGTACATGAGTAGCAACATGTGTTATAAGACAAAATTTACAAAGATTCTCTATTGCAAAAGATACTTACAACGTTAAAGGAGGATCTAGATGCCAAAAACAAGTATTCTTTGGTAAGAGGAGTCCTTAAGTACAGAGGGAGTTTGATTATTCTATCATCATCATCTTTGATCCCATCATTATTGCATGAGTCTACATGCCTCGTCCAACGGGGGTCAATTCGGGTCTCTAAGGACGTATAAATTCCCAACAACTAATTTGTATTGTATTGGGTTGGAATGAAGAAACAACCGTAGAAGTTTGTGCAATAGTGTGAAGTCTACTTTTTTTTTATAGGCTAAAGTGCGTCGGGTTCGAATCGAGGACCTGCTACTGAAGAAGCAAACCTGAGAAGATGCTCTGGTGATCAAAACTCTGTTTCTCGTATTTACTCTTGAATACAAGAGTGAAATTTCAGTCTTTCTCCCTACCATTATGTATAATTCTAACTTTGGTTTTTTTAACCTGGTTAAGCATCTCAAAAGATACGCTTTTCATGGGAAAAGACAAAAATTAATTAACTTTTATATTCAACATTAATCTATTATTTATATTTTCTTCTATTTTAGGATTCTTATCTTGTGCAATAGTTGCACAGGTTAAAAAAACCCTTCTAACTTTTCTAACCTGGATCCTAACATATGTCTAATTTTTAAAACAAAAATTGAAGAGTTTAGAGTTCCCTGGATAATTAACCCAATTCTTAATCTAATTTGATGTATAAACTTATCAAATGTAACATTATTTTTTTTATACTATTGTGCTGATAATGCAAAATCATCAGAGCAAATTTGTACGGTTGGCCAAACACTTATGCATTCACCAAAGCAATGGGAGAGATGCTTGTGATGCATCATAAAGATAATGTGCCATTAATCATTATACGCCCTACAATGATAACGAGTACATACAAAGATCCTTTTCCTGGTTGGATTGAAGGTTTGAGGTATATACCATGTATTCATCACTTGCAATTTTAGATTTTGCATGCAATTATTATTTATTTTATTTTTCTATAATTTGCTAGAATTTTTTTGGGTTTATAAAATTTATTAGACCTGTTTTCTTGATGAGAGATCATAATTTCAAAATTTATTTGAATTCGTGATTACAGAACTCTTGACAGTATAGTATGTGGCTATGGTCAAGGAAAAATAACTAGCTTTCTGGGTCACCCCAAGGCAATTTTGGATACGGTAAATTTCACAATTCTGGCTTTGGTAATATTTTATTTATTTATTAAATTGATTATTTGGTTTTTATACTTGTTATTTATTTTTGTTTTATTTGTTCCTATACCTGAAAAACGTTCTTTTTAATTTCTATACATGCTAATTTATTTTTGGATTGGTCCCTATTGTCGGTTTAGATACTAATGGTGTTAATCTCATCCTATGTGACTAACGGAACCTCTATGAGCCAATTAATTATGCACACATGGATGGTTGATGTTATATTTGTGTTAACTATATGTTTTAGTCCCTATACATATATATATTTTTTGTTATTGTCCTTATAAATGGACTGAGTTTTCGTTTCAGTCCTCATGGTTTTTTTCACCATTGGCACATCGGTATTTGTTTAATTCAAACACTTAATTTTAAAATGAACTTATATAGGGATTAACGGAAAAATGGATTGAGGGACTAATTTGGTAAACAAAGAAATGAACGTATATAAAAGAAGCATTTTTTAGAGATAAGGACTAAAACAAATGAGTGATAAATGTATGTGTAGCATTTAATGCTACAAGTACATCTTCATTAATTATGATTTTTATTTATGAGTTGCTTAAAGGGCAATAGTTAGCAAAACCCTAATATTTATTATATTAATGGATAAATATATAATTACTAACGATTAAATTTGTTACTATAAATATGTGGTATACATTATATTGAATTACACAATGCTAGTAAGTTTCTTTAATGTATATAGTAACAGACAAATTCATTAGATAAAAATATATATTAATTGTGGCTAATGCAATGAAAGTCAATAAAAATACATTTGTAAATGAAAACTTATTTGTAGTGTAAAGGTATGTTTAATTTTGTCGCTGAAATATTTTTGTCACCAACTTTATCCCTGAAAGATTTTTGTCACCAACTTTATTCCTGAAAGATTTAAAATGTCCCCGTTTTATCCTCTGTCACCTCCTACATACAAAGTAATGCTACACAGGACAAGTAATAGTAAAAAATTCTAAGACAAAGATGAAACTTTGTATGAATGAGTGACACAGGACTAACTTAGGGGTTTTAAATCTTATAGGTACTAAATTGGTGACAAAAATATTTCAGTAATTAAATTGGTGACACATATATCTTTAAAGGATCAAATTAATATTTATCTATAAAACTAACAGAATGCATTTTTTTATATAGGAGAAAACCTAGAAGCAGTAGCATACATGTTGCATTTTTTTATAGGTGAAATTTTTTATAAAAGAAGGCGCACAAGGTGTGCACTACCCTTTTATAGATAGAGAGAGCGGATACAACCACACCTCCACCTAAAACTAGAGAAAAACAAAAAATAAACACTAATTAGCTGAGTGAAGAAAAGCTATTAGAGTAACCCTACGTAGTATAGTTAAGAGTTTCAATTTAGGCATTAGTTCTTCCCCTCACATAACATTTAAACCAGTCCCAAGATCTCCGTTCAATGACTACTAGAACAAAATCTGCATCAAACACTTCGTCCAACAAAATAACATTATTCTTAACCACCCAAATTTTCCATAACGTCGCAAACCAAATCATGATGCCAAATTGAGAGCTATTTTTTGTTACTGAAAAAGCCTTTGAAAAGTAGCAAGTGAGAGTGGCAATAGGTATGCAATGTAGTGAAAAGACCCAACCAAGAAAATATTTCCATCTACAAAGAGTATGATAGGGGAACAGAAAAAAAACAAGTGTTTTGCATTTTCAAAGTGAGGTTTTACGAAAAACACACCAAGGACCCTTAGAATTGGGTATTATATATCTCCAAACTATACTAAGCTTTGTGGGGGAGACACTCCTGAAGTAATTGCCAAACCAGGATTTGAGCTTTAAGAGAAGCATGGAGTTTCCAAATCATAGACAAAAAGTGCTAATTCACTAGTAGATAGAGAACTTCTTATCACCATCTAATTAGAGTTGCATCATGATCTTGTAAACTTTATTCCGAAGAGTATCCATATAATGAGTCATCTTTCCTTCAAACAAAAGGACGATATAATAGATTTTAATAGGTTAGTTAATTTTTCCTCTTCCCAACTATATAGACCCCGTCTCCACTCAAATCCCCACACTCACTCTCCTTCCTTTCTAGCCGCAACATCAGCGACAAAAGCATTCAAGTTCGCAAAAATAGATAACAAACCATGATGAGTTTTCTAGAGTTATCTGCCCAAACCAAATATTCCTCCAAATTTGTGTTTGTTTCCTATTCCTTAATTTCCTCCTCACTCCATTCTTAAACCATCTTGACAAAACATTCGATCTATGTACAATCAACTTTTTGCAGATCGTACCACTAGATAGAAGCATAATTTTATCTTTCATGCCTAACAAAGCTACTCCTAAGAGGATTCTAGATCCCGTATTGGAAACAAAGGACCCTAGACCATAAATCATCTTTATTCTCCTTAAGCTTCATTTCCAGCTACCAAGTAACATTTCTAGATTTTCCAACTCAGACCATTATTTTCTTTCACACTACATACAACATTCCAAGAAGCTTAAGTTGTTTTCCTTCTAGAGGTATAACCTCCTCAAACAAAATCTCTTTGAGATTAAGGGATTTGATAAGAACACTAGGTGCTCTAAAAACAGAGAAGAAGTAAAGGGGAAGAATCCTAAATACAAAATTTATAAGTACCACATTACCCCTTGAAGTTAGATGTTACCTCCTCCATCATTCTAGCCTCCTTTTAAACACCCCTATAACCGGTTTCCAAGTGTTTATCCTGCTTGCGTTGGCTCCAATTGGGAGACCAAGATATTTAAGTTGAAGGCTTCCTAGTTAGCACTAAAGTAACCTACTAAGATATTTTTTGCTCACCTTCACATTTATGTGGATGCTCTTCAGATTAATAACTTTGAGCAAAGATATAAGTTCAAAACTTTTAGCCTTTAAGTTTGTAAATTTTGAAGACACAAGTCACAAACAAAAACAATATTGTTCGCACATTGAGGCAAAAGACATCAATTTGATTTTCACCAACCAAAAAAAGGAAAAAGTTTACCTTAAGAAAAGACATTATTCATAAGACTCTTGACAACAATTAGAAATAGAAAGCAAGCCAATGGTCCCCTTGTTTGAGCCCTATATAGAAGTTGACCAAACCTAATAGACTCTCATTGACCAAGATAGAAATAGATCTAGAGAAAACATATGTCTTTATACATCTATGCTGCAGAGGATTAAATCCCTATTGTGACATCATATAGTCCAAACTCCATCTTATACCATCGTAAGCTTTCTCAAAATCCACTTTAAATACAAAGCACTTTGTCTTTCTCCTTTTTACTTTATCCACCACCTTGTTTCGACCAATATTGTCTAGAATTTGTCTATTGGATAAAATGTAGATTGTGATTCATAGATAACACACTGGAGTACTGATTTTAACCCCACTATGAGGATTTCAATCACTATATTGTAGAGGAAGCATACTAAGGAACTAGGGCGAAAGTCATTTAATTTATGGGGGTATTTCGATTTAGGATTATTAAGTCTATTTCATTGAAGCATCCCCCCCTCCTCCGCAATGGTGAATTGCTTTTGCCTCGTTTCTTTTGCCCTTTCTAATCTAGGATTATTAGGTCTATTCCGTGGAGGCAACCCCCCACCCCCCGTAATGACTTAAATTACTTTCTTTTGGGGAATGACTTCCTTTTCAGATTCATAGGTTGGAGAAACGGGATCCCCAAACATGATGTAGGACATACCACAATCTCCCAATACGAATAAACTTCCCAATGGCATCATAGAGATGAATTCATTCGTTCATATTTTGTTTGTGATCCGGGTGATATGCGTAATATTTCTTTTTATTTTCCAGCTAAATCTCATTGGAGGCCGTCTTTGCGTATGCTCTGTGCATAATATCCCGGTAAACCTTTTCGAAGGTGGTGACCAAGGGAGTGTAGTTGGAAAAATCCCCCCATGGGATTCTTCTTGCTTTGTGAAAACTCTTTTTGTCCTACTGATTGGATCTCCCTTGTTGGAAACTCTTCCCTTTGTCTTTCTTATCCTAGCCTTCGACAAGATCTTCTGCTATCTTGTTCCCTTTCCATTCCTCAATACAAATCCGCTTTTTAGCCCATGACTTAAGCTCTTTTATTCTTTTAGGTTTGTCACCAGCCAGTTATTCTGCAAAGCCTCCAACCCAAGATATAAACCTTTCATTAAGAAGTACAAAACCATATTAGGTTCTACATCTTTTACTACTAGAACCTCAGTGTTATATCTCGAAAAAAAATATGAAAAGGTTCATCTCTCCTCTAATGTATATGCTCTAGAAAATATTTAGTTTCAAATTTCTTTTTGTTGGGTGTAAAGTTAAGGATAAATTTATCTCATAGTGTATGCTAGCAATCGATGGATTTTTTAGATAAGGAAGAGAACCGATGTCTAATTGAGATGTCCAAAGTCAGGAGGAAGGCCATACAGATCACATCCTCTGAGACCCCTTGACAGATTAGGTCAAATTTGAAAAGCTCCATGTGCTCTAACGGATCTTCAAAGCCATCATATGGCCTAATCTTCGTTACAGAGGAAAATTTCTTTGGCACCAGGATAACCATTATATCCACCATGAAGGGTTACACCTACAAAATTATTGCTTTCCATTGATCTCGTGCTATTGTATTCCTTGCCCATCTAACCCTTCATTTACTTTGTCTTATTGCTTATTCAAACCTTTTACACATGATACCTCTTTATTTAGGGCAATAGTACGTTGTTCTGCCTCATAGTGTACTTTTTCCTTCATTATCTCTAATATAAGGGCTTGCACATTAAAAATCCTACGCAGCTTATGAATCTTACTTTCTAATACTGAGAACTTTCATTCAGACTTCGCATTCAGCGAAGGTTTAGGAGGTTGTTCAGAGTTAATTGCAAATATAGAGAGATGTTTACAAGGTGGCGTGGGAGGAAAAGGTAGAGGGGGAGGAGGAGAAGGAGGGTGAGGGTGAGGTGGGGGAGGAAGAGGATGGCTCTTTGAACACTATTTTGGTTTCGAGTTCTCATTGTCATAACCATAGCTAAAGGTAAAGAAGTGGGAAAAGTTTTTAAACATTCCCCACAGATGGCGCCAATGAAGTAGATAGACCCATGTTCATGTAGATTTTCTCCTTGTAATATGGAACTTGTGAGACATGAGGGCTGGATAATGATGATTCTTTGTAAGGGTAGTGGTGGTGGGGCACCTGCCAAGTCTCTGAAGCTTAAGTTAGTAAGGATAGTAATGAGGTGTTTTCAAAGGAGAATGATTCTTGCCCTTTCATAGAGTTAGATGTCTCCTTAGGGTTTAGTATTGTCTCCCCTGAATTGGGCCCAAGGACAATTCCCAAGGTAATGACCCTAGTATGAGTCCTAAACACTTTCATACCTTGTGGGAATCGTGACGGCAACCTTTACTTGTTACGTGGTCCCCTCCTAGGCTATTGATAAGTCACCTACCATATCGAGATTCTATGTTGGTTATACTAATCTTACCCGGGATTCTAGTGTCATAGAGTTGATCCTAGAGCTGTGGGATTTGCATGGATCCCATACTCAGGATGTCCGTCCATAACAATTTGGATTTTGGAAGCAGTTTGTTTAGTTAAAACTTAAAATCCTTAATTCAGGTAAAGTCATTTCATCACGTAAACATTTTTGTGTTATTTGGACTCCCTTCTATTGAAACATGAAATCAAAATAAGAAAAAGAAAGGGATAATTATATCTAACTCCTTTGAGATTTAAGTGTATTACACCTAACTTCCTTTAGTTTTTTGAAAAATACTTGCCCCATACAGTTAACTTTTTGGTTATTGACGTTACTATTCACGTGACACCTTTAATTTTAAGATAATGATTTTACCATTTTATCTTGATTCATTATATTTCTAAATGGTATTGTTGTTCACATGACTCTTAATAACTCAAAATGTAAAGAATATGAGACAAATGGTAAAATCATTATCTTAGAATTAAAATGAGTCACGTGAACTTTGAACAGTTACCTAATGTCGTTAACCAAAAAGTTAATGGTATGGTAACTGTAATGGAGGTATAAACCTTAGTAGACTGTATTTTTAAAATTAGAAAGAGTAAGTGTAATACACACAAACCTCTCCTAATACACACAAACTTTAAGAGAGGTTAGTGTAAATATCCATAAAAGAAACTAAAACAAACTAATTTTTGAACAATGTCATGCAGATACCTGTGGACTTAGTGGCCAATTGTGTGATCTCAGCAATTGTTATTCATTTAAATGAAGCTCCCAAGAACTTCATCTATCATATTGCTTCTTCGTTGCGAAACCCTCTCAAAATTTCTCATGTTCGTAATATTTGCTATCACTATTTCACTAAAAATCCAACAAAGGATAAGAATGGAAAACCAATAATTGTCTCCAAGGCAACTCTATTAACAAGTATGGCTAATTTCAACAGTCACATGATGATCCGATACCTCATACCGCTAAAGGTTTGTTAATTCAATACAAGCACTATAACTTAACTTGTAAAGCTCATTCTTGAAGTTTTAATATATATGGTAGAAAAAATATTATAGTCCCTTCATTCTTATTCATCTAACACTTTTTTTATATAAAAATTATCATTATTTATTGGTCACTTTAAGAGTTTGAGAAAGTATTAATTGTTCATTCTTCTATTATTCCTTCATTTGGTTACACATTTACTATTGAAATGGATAACTAACTATTATACAAAGTATAATAAGAATACAATAAGAAATAAGAAGATACATAATATTAATACAAACATAATTGTTTTTTTGCAACATAATTGTTTTTTGCAACATCGCTTTTGTACTACATTTTCAAAACATGTTGCAAATGTAAAAGGCAATATTTTAACAATTTGATAATATTTTTTGAATATTGCTAAAAAAAATTAAATGTCACAAAAACCTTTAACTTTATCAACAAGACCTTTATATAACATGTGCAAAATTGTTGCGGATGCGAAAGCAATATTTTTAATGACTTAATGACACCTCAAATATTTTTAAAGGTCAATTATGTTGTTGTGGTACCAAAAGTTGTTGGACAAGTGGTAAGCAATTTGGTCCCCATAAAGATGAAGACAAAATACAAGTTCAAATTCCGAGAAACGCACATGTTGGGAAGGGGAGTAACCATAAATGCTCTATCCCCAAAATTACGAAAGTAAATATCTCTCACAATTTTAAATATAAAAAAAATGCACAATGCTTTTGTCTTTAATAATGTTACTGATATAAAAAAGCAATATATATGCATATATTGTTAGTAAAAATCCACAATATTTGTATTAACAGGTTAATATTTGTTACACAATACTCTTAATTAAACAATTTAACATAATGTGGTGTTGTTGTGTGACAATTTTTTAGATTTATTACACTAACCCGATTCATGATTTTGTCAAACTTTTCAAGGTCTTAAATTTAGTGAACACAGTGTTTTGCCAATGCTCTCGCGATTTTTATGATGACAACCACAAAAAGATCAAAATGGTGTTACGACTAGTAGAACTATACAAACCATATGTCTTTTTCAAAGCCGTGTAAGTAACTAATTTCATGATTTCTAAATATATTATAAATTATGTACGGGCGTTGTTAAACAATACTGTTAAGATACTTGTTAAGATATAATTAATGGCAATGGATTCACTTATGTTCAAAATCAAAATGTTTCTGTGTTTATATCTCTCTTCATTAGTTTTTTTATTGACCCACACATTTAATGTATGCATTTAATACCTATCAGGAGAGTGAGAGAGATAGACACAGAAATATTAACATGATAGGTCATGTTGATTTCGAACATAAGGGAATTCATTCCCTAATTAATGTCCCTTATTATTGCTTTGAGTTTCCTTTTAAAAGTATGCACTTATTAACCTTAATGCATACAAAGACAAATTGTCTATGTTTTCAGCTTTGATGATACAAACACAGAAAATTTACGAAGGAAAATAAAGGGTCATCTTGACAAGGAGCTTTTGGAACTAGATTTTGACCCTAGTAGCATTGATTGGACCAACTACATGTTGAATGTGCATATTCCTGGCCTCTTGAAGTATGCAATTGAAATAATCTTCAATTATGTGTTTATTATGTTGGTTTACTTCTTATGTATTGATATTCTTTCGTGCTATTATTTTTCTAAGTATTATGTGAACTCTTTGATGTACTAAGAGACTTACTCAATTGTACTCTTCTTTTAATAAAAATTTTCTTCTAAAAGAACACTTTTAAATCGTTTTGGCATGGTGTATAGTTGTGATATATCACTATAAAATAAATTGTTATTTATTAAAAAAAATTGCATCGGGTTAGTGTGGTTGGTATATAATTTTGTCTAACGGAATTAATCTTTTTGTATAGACATATAACATTTATATATTAACATGTAAATATATAATTACCAATGAATAAATCTATTAGTATAAATATATATTATTAATTTACAAACGGTTTACAAAGATCTTTAACGACAATACTAACGGATAAATCCGTTACGCAAAGTCTATACTAATTAATGGTGGCTAATTCAATGGAAACATATAAAAAAATGTTAATAAATGACAATTTATTTGTAATAATTCTTTTTATCGGCCAATAAATAAATAATATATATATTAATCACAGAAAACCAAACAAAGGTACAAACCAATACAAAAAATTATCATTTACTTACACTCTTTAGTTGGTTTCCGTTAGATTAGCTACCGTATGTATAAACTTTGTTTAAAAGAATTGTTTGTTAGTATAACCATTAAAAATTTTTATTAACATTATCTAAGTTGATCGTATATATTAAATATTTTAACTAATAGATTTTTTCATTAATAGTTATACAATTATCTATTAGTATAAATATTATATGGCTATATTAATAGATTAATTGCTTTACAAAAAGTTTATACCAACCAGAACTAACATAACACCAAAAGTATTAGTAGATAACATTTTTTTCGCAGTTAACTATAGCCCAAGAAGTGCTTACACCACATCTACAGAGTAATCAATAAAGATAGAAAACAAACAATAGAAGACATTACTGAGGCAATATGACTAGAGTGCACCACATCTAAAGAGTAAACAACACAAAAATAGAACAGAAAAAAACCATAAGACATTAGCATAACAAGCAGAAAAAAAAACCAGATTATGATTATTGAGACTCTTGAGTTTTTATTTTGTTTAGTTGTGTTTATTGGGATACTTCTTCTGTTTGGGAGTCTAGTTTTAGAGTCCTGATTTTTGTGTATTCAATGTACTTATTGGTTACGTACATCGAAAAAAATTGTTACATTAATTTTTTTTTGTTACAGTGTACATTGGTTACGTACGTTGAAAAAAGTGGTTACATTAGTTATTTTTTTGGTTACAGTATTTTTTCGGATTTGGTGGTTACACGTGTAGAAATATGTGGTTACAACGTAAAAATAAAAATTCAACAAAACTTCTACATGTATAACCAAATATTTTAACGTATGTAACCATGAGTACAAAAAATGTGAGTACAAAAATCTTTTTTCCTAGTTTTAAGCAGATTAGCTGCGTGAATTTTCTAGCTTTTTGTTCTCTCGTGTGCTGAAGTGTTCGTAAAAGAAATGAACCAGTATAGGTTTCAATGCCAGTTTACATTTGGGACTAAATGTTAAATTTAATAAGTTATGTTTATTTTTTAAAAAGACCCAATATGACTTTAATTTGCAAAATAGGAGCTGCAAAATTTTCTCTCCAAAATACTCAAATGGTACTAGTTGCGGTGATTTTACCAATAGCAATTTTATGTTTTTTTTTTTATCTTTACAATCTTGAAATTTTATTATGTTGATTTCAGTTTTTGGTCTTGAAAATTCTTGTATGGACATTGTGTTTCAATAAAATTAACCTCAACTTTAAAATTTGTGCTTTATTATTTTAATATTATAAGAATTATTTATTGATTGTGTTTAAAAACTAAAAGTTATGTTTGTGATCTCTTTGTTCTATCAACAAAGCTTTTGACAAAGTTAGTAAATAATTAGCTCATTTAAACATTTTATAAGAGATTTAAATTACGATTATGCACAAAAAAATATTTTTTTTTGAAATAAACAAAACTCATTTATTTGATTTAAATTTCTCAAAATGTTTGGTCTTGGGTTAGAGAATACCCTAACATACAAAAATAAATAAATAAATAAATCTTTTGTCTTGCCCCCTTAATTTTATTTCCCTAGATCCGTCCTTATTCAATATATCCCAATTTTTTGTAACCAAAAAATAAGTATCTCATCTTTACAATGAATTCTTCACTTTAATAGATCCACTACATCATAATTGAGCTTAAGCAACGTGGCCTTTATCCTACATTTGTCAATTTGATAAATATAACATTTTTTAACAATTTGATAATATTTTTTAAATATTATTAAAACTTTTTAGCAACATGGTCTTTATCCTACATTTGTCAAAAATATTAGAAATACACAAAGACAACAATTTTAATGACATAATAACATTTTTTTTAATAATTTAGCAATTTTTTTAAACTAAAATTTAATTATGTTGTAATGAGAGTAACATGCATATTGTATATGCAACCGGATTCTAACCACATGTGTAATTTGTCAACCATTTATACTATTAGAAAATAATCACTTTTTTCAAAAAAATAATAATAATAGTTATTTATTTTAAAATAAATCAAACTGAAAACAGACTTAATTTTAAAAAATTCTTACAATTAAAAGAATGCCCATAATCTGAGCTTCCAGCCGGCTCAACATATATATTTCACTCTCTCATTCCAATAATTTACTCCAATAACTTATGGAAAATAATTAATTAATTTTTTTTAGAACATCATTCCAATAACTTATGGAAAATAATTAATTAATTAATTTTGGCATAAATATATATGTATAATTTCAGAATTCCACTTGGCAATAATGCAAAAATGATCACGACCAATTATTTGGTGCAGAGAATGCGATTTTGATTTTCTATTTATGAGATGGTTCAAGTGCCAGCGATATATAGTTTTTATTTTTTTATTTTTTTTTATATTACGATATATAGTTTTTATTAGTGTCAAGTTAATCATTGATTACGTCAACAGAATCTTATATAGAACAATTTCAATAAACACGTAAACTAAGATTTAATTTCTTTTATAAATATATAAAAAGGGTTAGATAGCTGTTCATAGTCAACTGAGAGATCAAAAGTTTCAAGGATCTTTGATAATAATGAGATATATATATATATATATATATATATATATATATATATATATATATATATATATATTTTAACAAAAGAAAGAGCAACAGAAGGAAATGAAATCCATTGAAGCAGTTTTTTCAAACATTATGATTATGAACCTGTTTAGATTCGTTATTAAATATTTAGTGGCAAAATGAATCATTAACTAAACATATACCTCCTCCGATCTTTTATATATTTCTTTCATTTCTTTTTATATACAATTTAAAGTTAATTTACATTCTATGCAGTTCGAATTCGTGTTCAAGTTAATTTACATAATTTAAAGAAACTAATTAAGATTATCTCTATTGTATAAAAAATAATATCTAATTTCTTAATATACCTATGTTAAAATGCTTAGTAATTAATTATTTTTCTTATAATAAATGTATACTAATAAATCAGCAAGATTATATGAATAAAAACTATTGAAAAATTATCTCTTGAATTTCTAAACCAACAAATAAAAAGGAATAATAATCATGGAAACTGACAAGCACACAAGAGAAAAGTATTTTCTTTCAACCAAATTAGAGTTGGCAATATGGCCAGCTCGTGTGGGCCGTTTGAAAAAAAAACGGACTTGAGTTTTAAAAAATTGCAAAAAAAATAAAATCAATTGGCTGTCTAGTAACTTGACAACCCCTGATCT
Organism: Cyamopsis tetragonoloba; assembly: GCA_037177725.1. NCBI lineage: Eukaryota > Viridiplantae > Streptophyta > Magnoliopsida > Fabales > Fabaceae > Cyamopsis > Cyamopsis tetragonoloba. The sequence goes on from CM074122.1 coordinate 23,760,200, forward strand.
CAAAGAAATGGGCTCTGCCCAGGCTAGCCCGACCCGATTTAAAACCAAACTATAAATATATTTTTTATAAACTATATTAAAAACATTAATAGATTCTTTAAACAAATATGTATAATTATGGTTTTGCTATCCATTCTCCTAAGGGCAATGGTTAAGCAACCCATTAATGAAAATTTTAGATTTTAAAAAAGTTGAAAATAATTTCGTAGCATTAAATATTTTACATTTTCCAACACCAAGTTTTTATTCATGAGTCGTTTAACCATTGACCTTAAGACAATGGATAGCAAAACCCATATAATTATAATTAATTTTTTATTAAATGCGCCATTTGTCTTACATTACAAAAAGAAACACAATTTGGTAAAAAAAGCAATAAAACACACATATATTTTTCTTTATTTAAAAAAACTTTTTTTACAAAAATATATAATTGGGTCGGCCTGGTAAAGCTCGAAGCCCGCATAGAACTGGGCCCGGACTTGCTAATTTCCAAAAAAAAATGTGACCGAGTTTTTGAGCCTGGCCCAGAAAAGTCAGCGGCCCAAATGGGCCGGCCCGACTCGGCCCGACCCAAATGGTCCTTAAACTTTGTACCAATTTTCAGTTTGGCTCTTTTTTTTTTCATTTTGGCTTCTTTACTTATTCTTGCTTTCATTTTACTTCATTAAATAATTAATAAAACTGTCTAAAATCATTGCTGGATGTGAGAAAGAAGAAAACAAGAATAAAAAAATATTATTGCGAACATTAATGATTTATCAACAAAAATTAATAGAAAATAATCATATTATAATGGGAAGATAAATTACTAATATGAAAAACAATAAAGGACTAAATAAAAATGTGATATAAAGTTCTAGGACTAAAATACGAATTTAGTAATAAAAAATATGATAATATTATTTTTCAAATTTTCTCAAGTGAAAATTTATAAAACTACATAAAAAGAAGAAATCATTCACTGATAAAATTTATAAATCTAACACGAATAATAAATCTCACTTAGATAATACAATTGTATTTTAATTTTATGTTGATAGTTATATAATTTTTAATCAAAATTTTAGTTACAAAATATAAAATTTAAATATTATTTTCATATAAAAAGCTAGTAAACGTCTCATTACATTGTTATTCCTAGGTTTAAGTATGAGTTATTTGTGTCACGTTCGTCTAACTCTTATCATTTGTTTTAGGCTCATTTATGGGTGTGTTTGGATTAGTTGTGATTATTTGTGAAAATGAGTTGTGAAAAAGAATTGATTGTCTAAGACATAATCGATTTTTATTTAGATATATTTGCTGTCAGAAGTAATTTTTATGATAATTTTAAGTTGTGAAAAACAATTTTGAAGGTATCTGAAATAATGTCCAAATTTTAGCTTAAGGACAAAAAACTTTTTCCTTTATTAAAAGAATAATCAAAATCTTTTTTAAGTGCAACATACAACTGTCCAACGTATGTTTGAAAATAATCATATCCAAACATGCTCTAACAATTATTTGCATTATATTATTTTGGAAATGTAGTTTGTTTCAAGCTCAAATATTAATTAATTATGTATTTTTTTTTTAGGTCTATTATTTGCTTTTGTTGAAGTATAAGTTATATAGGTCACGTCCCTGTTATTTTTGCTCTTATCCTAAGTAATTAATACTTGAGCTTGATGTTGATATATATAGTAAGCCTAAACTATAATGACGTATGATATGTTTTGAGAACTGTGTGATGTAAATAGTGGCACCCTAAACTATCATGATTTAGCGGAAGTTAGCTATAAATATCGGCTAGACACGTGGTTTGAAGCTACACATCATTGTGCTACTTGGAAATTATGGATGGTTGTTTGAAAACGATTATACCCAATGCACCAATCAAAATCAAGAAAATTATATGATGATTTTTATTTTTATAGTACAGCCGAACTTGTAGGGTACCTTATGAAGTTGAGTCATAATTTTACAAATTTTGCAAACGTGGAAATCGTGTGAATAATAGAACAGAACAAATATTGATTGACCCCAATGTCGGGCCCAAACGAAATGCAAACGGAGCCAGTTGGATTAAGGATTTTCTCCGAAAATATTGCTATTTATCACTTCTGTATTTTTGAATTATCCTAAAAGGGGATGTTTTGAGAATTCTCTGTTTTATTGGCTTTTAATAATTGGTGATTTGCTTTCACCAAAACAGGTTGAATAGGAAACTTGACATTTTTGCGGTATGACCATATAATATAAGGTTGAATAGGAAACTTGACATTTTTGCGGTATGACCATATAATATATAATATAAGCCAGGCGAGTTTATTGTCACTTTCTTTTGTTTATTGTTACTCATTTTTATTATTTTAATAATATTCATATGTTAACATTATGATTTTATTGGTTGAAAAAAATTTAAATTAAAAAATTATTATAAAAGAGTGACGATAGACAAAAGAAAGTGACAATAATGTTATTTATATAAGTGATTTATTATTGATTTTGAAAAATAATATGTTTATGTCCTTATTGGGCTTCCACTCGATTGACAACTCTGCTAAGAATTTAGTGTGGAGGCCTGGTGGACTAATATCCATAATGGATATATATATATAGAGTTATGAACATTGGGATTGGCACCACCCAACTTGAGTTAACACTATCACAATGACATGAAAAGGACGTTATTGTCCTCTAAATTTCGGATGATGGAATCAAGAAATGTCTTAATTTATGCTTTCCTTTAGATTTCAGTTTCGTGACACCACCCTAACTCTAAAATTACATTCCGAATTGTTGTGTTCGGAAAATTCAAATTAACTCACCATTACCATCTTCTCAACACCATCACCTACCTACCTCTCTAAACATCCCTCTTTCTCACTTCTCTTCTCATCCTCAATGCCAGAGCAGGATCTGAAAGAGCTCCACCGAGGCATATACCTGATGTCATGGAACAAAATAACCAGCCAGCGCGAGAATTACCAGACCCGAATCTCGCCAACAATGCCAAAGCAGGATCACGGATCGAAGGACAAATGCTCCAAAACCCTACTACCATTCCAGATCCTCAACTAGTTGCTCCCATCCAACCACAAAATTTAAACGAGGTGGTGGCCGAGAACAATCCAGCCTTCAGGTACTGCAAGAACCCGTTCACAGCTAATATCATGGCCCATGAATTCCTGGTAGGATTTCAATTCGAGAAGAAGCTCAACGATTATGATGGGACCAAGGACTCCAGTCAACATGTGCAGAACTTCGAGCGGATCGTGACCTTTCAAGGTATTTGGGAACCATTGGCATGTCGGGCTATCTCACTAACCTTGAATGAAGCCGTCAGACGATGGTTCACTGATCTAACAACCAATTCAATTGGAAGTTGGCAAGTTTTTAAAGATAAGTTCCTTCGACACTTCACTAGTAGTAAAAAACAGTTTAAATAAGGAGGCTTTAGAATTTAAAGATGTAGCCCTAACATGATTTTGTTCTTTTGGATTGAAGGCTTAAAATCGGGTTTCTTTAAACAGGAATTGACAGGTAACAAGCCACAAAGCATGGAGGAGCTCAAAGATCGAGTTGAATTTTGGATCCAAATTGAAGAACAATCGAAGGCTAGCGGCGAGCCCATACAAGTGAAGGTCGACGATAAGGGAAAAGCACCTACCAACTCCAAGAAACAATTTGAGTCCAAACCCCGAAATAGGGGAAATCGCGGGATGTTCACAAACTACACACCTCTGCTGACAACCCCAGCAGAGGTATACAAACAAGTGTTACACACAGAATTGACCAACCGACCTCCGGCTATGAGGAGTCAAAACCGTGACAATAGGAGATGGTGCGAATATCACCAGGATCATGGGCATAATACTAATGAGTGCATTAAACTAAAAGATGCTATTGAACGTCTCATCTGCCGGGATAAGCTATGGGAGTTTGTGAAAAATACTTAGGATGTCAATGTCAAACAAAGGAGCGTATCCCCCCGAAATAGAAATAGACAAGTTCGCTCTCCCCGCCAACAAAATCGTGAAACCCGACGTAATAGGAGATGTTCCCCTTCCCCTCCGAGGAGAGAGGGATCCCAACCTCGGGGTATAATCAATGTTATTGTTAGAGGGATCTCGGGCAATTTGAAACGACCGCGAGAAGAACAAGCACATTGTGCCCAGGTATCCTCCAAAACTAATGCGCCTTTATATTTTACCCAAGCTGACATGCCTGCAGGAAAACATCGAGATAATGAACCCTTGGTCATAACTGGGATCATCGACAATTTTGAGGTACACCGTATATTCGTCGACCAGGGTAGCTCGACAGATATCATGTTCTGAAGTCTTTTCGAGAAATTAGGGATGGGCACCAAAGACCTCGTCCAACATCCAAAGATTTTAATCGGTTTCACTGGATACACCATTATTCCCAAAGGTTACGTAGAATTGACTTATGCATTCAGAGACAAGCCGGGCCAACGGACTTTTCTATTAAAATTCCTGGTCTTAGATTTCCCATTAGTATACAACCCCATTCTCGGACGCCCAACCATGAACGTCCTTGGGGTCGTGGTGTCCACCTTCCATTTGACTATGAAGTTCCCGAGGGCACACAACAAGGCAGTGACCATCTGCGGAAATGGGGTCGTGGCCAAGGAGTGTTATCAGGAAAGTTTAAAGATATCAAAGACTCCTGTCCAGCAAGAGCACTTCGCTATGGGCAGAAAATTCCAACGTTGGGACATGCTGAAGGATTCTTCAGTCCTTATACTAAATCTCGATCCGAGGGCTGAATTTTTGTATCAAAGGCCTAATCCAGAAGGAAACTTGATCTGGTTCAGAATGGAGACAATCCATCTAAAACAGTGAAGATTAGAGATGCCTTAGCTGTTGAATTGCGAAACAGGTTTGTTGACATTCTTGTTAAAAATGTCGATTTATTTGCATGATCACCCTCTGAAATTGCAGGAATAAACCCCGAGATCTACTGTCACAAATTGACATTAAGACTAGGAACCATCCCGGTGGCTCAAAAGAAAAGACATATGGCCCCAAAGAAAGCTGAGGTAATTGAGAAACAAGTTAAAAAATTGTTGGAAGTAAGCTTTATAAGAGAAGTTCGCTATTCAGATCGGGGGTCCAATGTGGTAATTTTGACAAAGTCTAATGGAAAATGGTGCATGTGCATTGATAACACTGATCTGAACAAGGCTTGCCCAAAGGATCCATTCCCACTCTCATGCATCGACAAATTGGTGGACAATTCTACTCGATACAAATACCTCTCTTTTATGAATTCTTATTCAGGTTACAACCAAATCCCGATGCATCCTGATTACCAAGAGAAGACTGCCTTCATCATTGACTTCGGGGTATATTGCTACAACGTCATGTCGTTCGGATTGAAAAATGCCAGAGCCACTTACCAACGCATGATGAACCTCGTCTTCGAAGCTCAAATAGGGCAGATTCTGGAGGTATACATAGACAACATCATCGTCAAAACCAGAAAGGGGGATGATCTTATAGCTGACCTGTATGAAAATTTCAAGCAACTTCAGAAATACTAGTTGCGATTAAACCCGGATAAATGTACTTTCGGGGTTGTAGCCGGGAAATTCCTTGGTTTTCTGCTGACAAGCCGGGGTATTGAAGCTAACCTAGACAAATGTAAAGCCGTCCTACAGATGGGAATCCCCAAAAACATAAAGGAAGTCCAACAGTTAACCGGGCGAAATGCTGCATTATCCCGTTTCCTACTTGCCTCGGCAAAGAAGTGCCTCCCGCTGTTCAAATTGCTTCAACATAAGGATGAGTTCCTCTGGGACGAAGCATGAGAAAATGCATTCCAGGAGCTCAAAAACACTTTGGCCCATCCACCAGTGTTGATTAGACTAGGTGCAACTAAACCTTTAATTGTTTATTTATCTGTCACCGATGAAGATTTGAGTGCAGTGATGGTCAAAGAGAACGATAAATGGTAGATGCTGATATATTTCATATCGAAAGCTTTTCAAGGGCCGAAATTGAATTATCAGAAACTAGAAAAGCTTGCATACGCATTATTGGTGATGTCCAGCCACTTACGACCATACTTCCAATGCCACCCAATCCTTGTACGCACAAACCAACCAATCAGGAAACTACTGCACAAGCCTAATTTGGCCGGGAGGATGATGAATTGGGAGATTGAGTTATCGCAGTACGACATCTCATATGAACCAAGACAGGCTATCAAGGCTCCAGGCCCTAATGGGATCAATGGGCTCTTTTTCCATCATCTTTGGAATGTTAGGGCTATGCATTTGTACATGAAGTACAAAAAATCTTGCATTATGGCATCATTTCTCCTAAAGTGAATAAAACTCTAATGACTCTTTTTCCTGAATTCCTTAATCCTAGAAATATTAATCATTTCAAAATTATAAGTTGGTGCAACTATATCTACAAAATCATTTCTAAAGTTGTGGTTGATAGTTTTAAGCCCTTTATGAGAGATTTAATATCTATGCACCAAAATGCTTTTATTGCTAACAAGATAATTTAGGAAATATTTTGGTAGTACAAGAAGCTAGCTAGGTTCTCCAAAAGAGACAGAGTATCATAAAAGATTAAATTTTCTATCAAGTTAGATCTCAACATAGCCTATGACACACGAGATTAGCATTTTCTCCAACACACTCTCTTGCATTTTTGGGTTCAATAATAACTAGGTAAAGCTCATAGTGAAATAAGTCTCTATGGTCTCATACAAATTCAAATTGAATGCCACATCAGTACTCCTCTTATTCCTCACAAGTGGATTAGGAAAGGGTACCCTATTTCCCTATACCTGTTCATACTCACTACTGAAGTACTAATCATATGATTAGAGCTTCAGTGATGGCTAGGAACCTTTATAGTTTGGCTCTATCAGCTTTAAGACTGAAGCTCAAAGTTTCGTGGTTGTTGTTCTAAAACATGAAGTTGTCACTACTAAGAAAATATATACAATTCTTATATTGAGCAAAGGTTTTTCTAGATTTTTTTTACTATTTTTTTCCTCAAAAAATCTCGTTGTTATTACTCGTTTTAATTACTCTTCAAAGATCCTCAGTCCACACTCCATCAAATAAATCTCTTGACTATTATACTATCTTATACTATATTATATAGGTAAGCGAGCTGTTCAAAAATTCTTGATATCAAGTGTTAGTGTGGAGTCTCTGTTTTAATTCAGCATCATGTAGGGGCCTATTTACAAATACTATAAAGTGTGTATAGTTTTAAGTTTTTGCAATTAAGCCTTTAGTTCTGTTTTCTGTTTCTCTGCTAACTGTCAAGTTAGTTAACAGTTTGTATATAATTGATTTCTTGAATAATATCAGTTGATGAATTTTTCCTTCTATTCCCTCTTCTTCCTCAATCACAACTCTAATAGTGGTATCAGTTAAGCTTTGGTTCGATCATGGCAGGTAGCAACAATCTCTTGAATAATCTTCCCGTTCTCGATAGCAAGAACCTCGATGGTTATGACAGGTGGTGCGTTAAAATGCGAAAGATCTTCGGATTCCAGGAGATCTTGGATGTTGTCACCAATGGAGTTCCAGAATTGGCGGCGACCGCAAGTGAAGCACAGCGCCTTGCTTATTGAGAAGCTAAGAGGAAGAATTGAAAGGCTATGGTTTATCTGCATCAGTGTGTCAATGATGCCAATTTTGAGAAGATAGCTTCGGCTACCTCCTCGAAGGAGGCATGGGAAATTTTGCAGAGCAGTTACGCCGGCATAGCCTGGTTGAAGACGATGAGGCTTCAAACCTTGAGGAGGCAGTATGGGCTTCTTCAGATGGATGAACATGAGACTGTTGCAGCGTACTTCACCATATTGCAGTCCTTGACGAATCTGATGAAGTCTTGTGGAGAGGAGATTAAGCCTCGTACCGTGGTTGAGAAGGTTTTGCGGACTCTTACTCCAAGATTTGATGTTATTGCAGTTGCAATCGAGGAGTCTAAAGACCTAGATCATGTGAAGCTTGAGGAATTGCAGGGATCATTGGAAGCTCATGAACAACGGTTGAAGGAACGAGATGCTACTAGGTCTGGTGGTGACCAGGTTCTGTTGGCACAAGCTTTCAAGAAAAATGATCCCAATCGTAGTGGTTCCAAGAAGAGGGGAAGAGGTAGAGGATACAAAGCAGGCTATGGTTCTGGGAGATGCTCAGACAGTTTGAGCATGTATGAGCAAGTCTCTGATGAGAATTGCTCCAAGAACACTAGCAGTAGCTCAGGCTGGAAAGGCAAGAAAAAAGACAAGAGTCACATTCAGTGTTATTACTGTAAGCAGTATGGACATTATGTCAGTGAATGTCAGCTTAAAGCTTCCAAGCAGCGTGAGGAAGAGGCTAATGTGGCTCAAGATGAATCATCAGATGATGAGGAGGTGTTGTTGATGGTGACTACAGAGAAGGCTGCTGAACATTTCAATGGTTCCTGGTATTTGGACACAGGGTGTTCAAATCACATGACCTGCAACAAGAACTGGTTTGTAGAGCTCAATGAATCTGCAAAGAGTAAGGTGAGATTTGCAGATAACAGCACTGTGATCTCTGAAGGGAAAGGGAAGGTTTAGATAAGAAGAAAGGATGGTAAGGTTGCTTTTATTTCAGATGTCTTGTATTTACCTGCTATGAGACACAATTTGTTGAGTATTGGCCAGCTGCTAGAGAAAGAATTCTCAATGGTCGTGAAGGAGGGAGCCATGAAGGTGTTTGACAAGCATGGTACTCTGGTTATAAAAGCACCTTTGTCCAGTAATAGAACCTTCCAAGTAGATAAAAGGTCTCTGAATCTGTATGCTTCAAGGCTGCAGTTTCAGATTTGAACTGGCTTTGGCATCTCAGATTTGGACAGCTACACTTCAAGGGCTTGATTCAGTTGAAGGAGAAGGGCATGGTAACAGGATTGCCATTGGTAGAAGATCCTGAGCATTGTATGTGAAAGTTGCTTGGCAGGCAAGCAGGCCAGAAATGTCTTCAAGTCATTTCTACCAACAACCACCAATGATCTGTTGCAGGTTGTATATTCTAATGTGCGTGGACCTTCTGAGGTTCCTTCCTTGGCAGGTAATCTCTATTTTGTCTCCTTCATTGATGATTTCAGTAGGAAAATGTGGATCTACTTGATTAAGAGAAAATCTAATGTCTTTGGAGTGTTTAAGAAGTTTAAGGCTGCTGTTGAGAAACAAAGTGGCAGGTTTTTGAAATTGTTGAGAACTAATGGTGGGGGTGAATACACCAGCAGAGACTTCTCTTATTTCTGTGAAAAAGAAGGTATAACTCATGAGGTTGTGGCTCCCTACACTCCTCAACACAATGGTACTGCTGAAAGAAGAAACAGAACCGTGCTCAACATGGCTAGAAGCATGTTGAAGAGCAAGAAGATGCCTCACTATTACTGGGGAGAGGCAGTAGCTATTGCAGCCTATCTCCTCAACTTATGTCCCACAAAGTGGCTTAAATCCATCACTCCAGAAGAAGCCTGGACAGGGAAGAAGCCTAGTGTGAAACACTTGAGGGTGTTTGGCTCCTTGTGCCATAGACATGTTCCAGATGAAAGGAGAAGGAAACTGGATGAAAAGAGTGAGAGGCTGATTCTAATTGGGTATCATCCCATAGGTGCGTACAAACTTTTTGATCCAATTAATAACAGGGTTGTTGTTAGCAGGGATGTAAAGTTTGAGGAGGAGCTGTCATGGAAATGGGATGAATTGGCAGACAAGCTTTGTCAAGATGCTAGAATCAATATTAAAGATTTTGAAACTGACACAAAGAGGCAGTTGGATCAGAATTAGGTGATCTAAGAAGTTCAGGGAGATCAAGGAAATGTCAGGCCAGTGAGGAATAGACAGCAGTCCAGCAGACTCAGGGATTTTGAAGTGATTCCTGATGATATCATTACAGATGAAGGAGAACTAGTTCACTTGGTTCTGTATGCTGAAGTTGAGCCTGTCCATTTCAGAGAAGCCTTGAAGGATCAAAACTGGGTTGCAGCAATGCAGGAAGAGCTGGGAGCCATTCAAAAGAATGAGACATGGGAATTATGTCACTTACCACCAGGGAAGAAGCCCATTACTTTGAAGTGGGTTTATAAACTCAAAAAAAAGGCAGATGGCTCAATAGCAAGATTCAAGGCTAGATTGGTGGCTAGAGGATTCCTTCAGCAAGAGGGAGTGGATTTTCATGAAGTCTATGCACCAGTGGCTCGAATGGAGACAATCAGAACAGTGGTTGCTCTAGCTAGCATAAAGGGGTGGGACATACATCAGATGGATGTGAAATCAGCCTTCTTGAATGGTCTACTTGAAGAGGAGGTATATGTGACTCAACCACCTGGGTTTGAGAAACAGGATTGCAGAGACAAGGTTTTGAGAATCAGAAAGGCTCTCTATGGCCTAAAGCAAGCACTAAGGGCCTGGAACAAGCGAATTGACAAGTTTCTATTGACACAAGGCTTTAAGAAATGTTCAGTGGAACATGGAGTTTATTCCAGAATCAAGAAGGGAAGCATTTTGATCTTGTGTTTATATGTTGATGATCTATTGATTACTGGAAGTGATGCTGGTCTGATTGATGAGTTCAAGACTAGCATGAAGAATGAGTCTGAGATGACAGACTTGGGTGAATTGTCATACTTCCTAGGTATGCAATTTACTAAGACTAACAAAGGTCTGCTACTGCATTAAAGCAGATATGCAGAGGAAATTTTGAAAAGATTTCGGATGGAGAAGTGTAATCCTGCTGCCACACCTTGTGAATCAAACCTAAAGCTGACACTAGATTCAAGGATATACTGTAGAGAAGCATGAGGAACCAGGAAAATCTATAGGAACCAAAGGTTTTGCAGATTCAGACTGGTGTGGAGACAAAGTGGAAAGGAAGTCTACTTCTGGCTATGTTTTTCTTCTTGGAAATGCACCAATCTCTTGGTGTTCTAAGAAGCAACCTGTTGTTGCATTGTCATCTTGTGAAGCAGAATACATATCTGCTTGTGCTGCTGCTTGTCAAGTTGCTTGGCTTGGAAATTTGCTGAAGGAAATTCAGGTTAAGGAAGGAGACAATCCCATGACTCTGCTGATAGACAATAAATCAGCCATCAACCTAGCTAAGAATCCTATAGCTCATGGGAGATCTAAACACATTGAAACTCGGTTCCATTACATCAGGGAGCAAGTGAGCAAAGGGAAATTTGAACTTGCTTACTGCAATACCAAGGAACAACTGGCCGATATCCTTACTAAACCTCTCAAGATCCAAAGGTTTGAAGAACTTAGGAAAGCTCTCAGCATCTTCTCGAATGCAGAATTATAGGGGGTGTGTTAGTGTGGAGTCTCTGTTTTAATTCAGCATCATGTAGGGGCCTATTCGCAAATACTGTAAAGTGTGTATAGTTTTAAGTTTTTGCAATTAAGCCCTTAGTTCTGTTTTCTGTTTCTCTGCTAACTGTCAAGTTAGTTAACAGTTTGTATATAACTGATTTCTTGAATAATATCAGTTGATGACTTTTTCCTTCTATTCCCTCTTCTTCCTCAATCACAACTCTAATATCAAGTATATATAATGTGATCTCAGTACAGTAAACCATTTCAGCCAATTTTCAAGTTTGAATTTATTTGTTCAGTTACGTAAACAAGTTTGATAGAGTAGTTAATAAGTTAAACACTAAGGTAGTGTTTAGTAGTTGAATAGAACAGAGTGGAACAAAATGAAATGGGATGGAACAGAATAGAATGTGTACTGTTTTTGTTGACCATGCAACAGAACGGGACCACATGTCTTATTTTACGTTTAATGCGGATTAAAATATAGAAAACACTACGTAATACATATATTACTATACTTTACATAATATCACATATAATATTAAACAAAAAATAAAATTGTACATTTTTTAATATTTTTTCAAAAAATTTATGAGCATAATTAAATAAAAATTCTAAAATTTATTAATTTTTATATTACACCACAAGAATTTTGCATATTAGCTAGGAAAAAATTTGTAGCTAATTTATAACAATTCAGTAACAAAAATAGAATAGCTGTGGATTAGCTACCAATTAGGTATCGATTTTTTGAGAGCTAATATTAGATCGCTAATTGGTAGCGAAAATTTCCGTAGCACAATACAACCAATACCTTAATACAACTCAATTTCTTAACATAATATGTGTATGAGTCCATTCACTTATAAACCCTCTAACTTGCTTTTAACTATCCAATGTGGGACTTTGATTCATTAGTGACTTTATATTTAATTAGTAGCTAATTTAGTAATAAATGAGTAGCTAAGAAATTTAGCTAGAAATGTTTTTTTGTAGCTAATTAGTTAGCTATTTAGATACAAATTAGTTATGAAAAAAATTTGGTAGCTATATTTCGTAGTTATTTAGTAGCTAATCAGTGACCAAGAAAATTAGCTAGAAAATTTTATTTTGTAGCTAATTGGTAGCTATTTAGATACAAATTAGTTATGATATTCTTTGGTAACTATATTTCGTAGCTAATTACAAGCTAATTTGATAGGTAATTAGTATTAGCTAGAAATATTTTTTAGTAGCTAATTTGTAGCTGTTTAGATATAAATTAGCTATGAATAGAAATCTGTAGTTGTTTATGAAAATATTTTTAAATTATTAAATACAAAATTCTTACAAGAAATATAATTATTAAATATACTTTTAAATATAACTATTAAATATAATTTAGGTTGAATATATTTTTATTATATAAATTTTCAAAAAAATTACTTTTCAAAAATATTTTTTGTCAAATAAAAAATAATATACGGGAATTTAATTATATATTACTTTTTCAATAGAAAATGACTAAATAAAAATAATGATAATTATTTTTTTGTGTGTTTTATTGTGTTCTCCTCCGTTCCACACTTTTCAATAGAACAAAGTGTTCCGCTCATGTAGCTTGGTGTTCTGTTCCTCTTGACTTATATCAAATGTCGAACCGTACTCAATGTCATGTTTTGTTCAAATACGTCGAACAGTACTCAATGGAACAACAGTTGGAGAGCAAACCTTACACCTAAAAAATTTGTCTTTTATTCTAATAATAAGGTATGCTATATTTAAGAAACAAAAAAAAAGTAATATATACGTTAAAGAAAAATCAAAGTTAATTTATAAATTAAGTATATTAAATAACATATTATTTTTTACTAATATAATTCCTTTCAAATTATACTTGTTTGAGGGGATTTTTTTTTCTAAATATTATTTAAGGGCTTAAAACTTTTATTTGAGTCTTAAGCTGAGTCTACTTTTAGGTTAAGGGTATGTTTTAATATTTTTTATTTCAAAATGTGTTAGATTGTTTAATTTTGTACTTACAAAAGTTTTTTATTATTCTTTTAACTAAAGAAAAAGCTTTCACTCATTCAACTAAAAATTAAACATTATTTTAAAAAATTTAAAAATCGCTTCTTATAGTTAAAAATTATTTTAAAAATAGCTTGTCACAACAAATATACATAAACAAAAATTAATTATATTTCAGACAATTAATTTTTTTCATAACTAATTTTTACCGCTAATCCGAACACGCCCTAAACCCAACCTTAAAAATTAACATATGTCAATTTACGCATCCAACAGGTTAACCGGATGACTGATGAGACCTACTTTGAGTAGCAAGTCCTCGGTTCGAACCTACGTGGCTCTTGCCTATAAAAAAAAAAACATACGTCAATTTACATATTAAACTCAGATCTCCAATTGAAAAAGCCTACTCAATCTCGATCCAATCAAATTTATCCCTACACACCCAATTGTATGTGACGCAGTGCGTTGGAGCAGTTCCCCCACGTCGGCAACACGTTTGATCACAAGAACATCAGGTCTGTCTCCGACAAATTTGGCATTTTCTCTTCACATTATTACATTTCTGTCTCTAGAAATTAATTGGAAACGTGGCTTATAATGAATGATATGGGTTCTTGTTAGTGTTATTAACCGAAATTAAGAGATATCTCGTTTATGAATACCATGTCGGTCGGGCACAATATCACAACTATTATTAAATTTGGGCTAGACCTAAAGACAAAATCTTTAAGGCCCAAAATATAACTTGCAAACCCTAAGAATTCTTTATAAATATGACACACTGCATCAAGCAAAGTATGCTGTTAATCTAATATAATTACTTTGACTATAAACCGTCACTGACTTGAACGTACAAGTATTTATAGGTCCTCTACCTACTATAGAGCACCTAAAAACTAGACTTTTAATCGTAAATACCGTCAACATCACCTCTAGATATCTCTATTTAATGTCGTTAGAACCAAACAGTTAGATTTCGAATTTCAGCCCTTATCACCAGGAAAGATTTTCGTGTATTATTGTGGCTAGTTCTAGAGGTGTTTGTGTTTATCCTCTTCTGTTTTATTCAGCCTCGATCTCAAAATGGCTTTGACGAGAAATTTGATACTCACAGAGCAATCAGAAGCATGTCACATTTGGCTAAAGTTAACAGACAACTTGACCCAATCACAAAAAAGGGGACACACTTGACCTGCAAATACTGAAACGTGATCAATTGTTAGTTATTGCTTCTCAATTAATAGAGATGTGCACTAATACACCCGTGCTTTTAAATAAATGAAAATTATGTTAAATTAAGAATTTAGTCCCTTTGGCTTTTACACATAGAGGTATAGTGTCCTGTTACATTAGGTAAAGCTAACGAACTCGACAAATTAATTCAATCCAACCTGAAAGACAACTCAATTCAACTATCATTGGTCTAAGACAAACCAATTCACTAAAACTTGACAATCGGTTCGAGTATTAAATTTTGAGATTTTAAACCGGATGACTCAATATTCAATCCAATAGACTCGATGACTTTAATATGTTTTTATAGTAAAAATATTTATAACCGTTCTCTATTAATTAGGATAATAGACACATCTTTCACAAAATCTCTCTTGGTCTCTCACCGAGACTATTTGCTAACTAATTAATTTGTGTTCTCATTGTTTTATTAGTACAATTAATACATGGGGATGACTATTGCCATTCCATTAAGTCTATTGTCATTCTTTTTGAATTATTTTTTAATTCAAAATATATTTTTTAATCAATTAAATTAAAGTTTTATTGCATAAATATTACAAAAATATTTTTAAAAAGAGTGCAATATATTCGATGTTTCCAGTAATTGAAAAGTAATAAGTATTTTTTAGTTTTTTAGTTGGAGAACTCGTAATCCGAACCAAACCAACTCGTTTTTGTTTGGATTGGTTCATTTCAATTCTTTTGTCCAAACCCGAACCAAACTAACTCATTGACAATACCCCTAATTACACATTACTAATACTTTGTTCTTGTTCACTCAAGTCTCGTAGGTCTTGAGTCCGGTGGAAAGCCGTTGTCTGAACCCTAATAAGAGCTTGGTATTTAATGTGATCAAGGGGGTACAAGTTGGGCCTTCGATCCTATCGTCTAGGTGCGTTTTTAAAATGGAGCATATCTAGAGTTATTGTTGTATGATGGAGTTGTCGGATTTTATTCTTCATTGATTTCGCGACGAAAAATTGGTAGATTTAGCATAGTGATCCAAATATGCTGCTGATATCTTGGCTTGATATCGTCACATTGCTGAGGTGGCAGAATAACTTCCGAGTTGATCTAGTCGGGAGACGTCTGAGTTCAGTTTGGATGGTACACCAACACCACAAGTGTCGAGGCCTCGGTCAAAGAGGCTTGATCTAGTCGAGATACATTGCGGGAGATTGAGTTCAAGTCATTAAGGTGTCCCCATGTGGAACACAAAAAGGTTGATGGGGGCGCTAAAGACTTAGGTTCCCAATTTAGACAGGCCCACTTCCTTTCTTTACTCAAGAGTCGCATGAAGGCCCTTTTACCTTTTCCAGTACTGCTGGTTCACAGAGGCTTTAGGGAGAGATTAAGCAGCTTCATGAGACTCAGCAAAAGGAGCATGAGGCCTGTCAAAAAGAGTTAGAGGGTGTGTGTCATGCTATGGAGAGAAGGAGACTATGCAGTAACACATTGAGTCAAAGAAAAGAGTGGCTGCATAAAGTAAACAACATGATCGCTCCAACATTCTTGCAAGGGTGTACCTTTGAGTTCTTCACCACATTATCCACACTATGATGGTGGCCTCGACAAGGATGCTTTAGATAAGCTTTCGCCTCCATCACTGATGTTAGTTTTCAAGTTTTTGCTTTTATATACATTACTTTTAATTATTATTAATGTAGGATTTTTTTGTACATTGTTTATTTTGATTATTAGTAATTGTTAGAATGACACATTTATTTTATATAATCTGACATCTTAGATGCAATTATAACAAGATATTAAGGCGGTATTATTTGGTGTTTAGTAGGTTTTAAACAAATAATTTCAATATCTCATATCGAGGAAGGGAGCTTACATCCTCAAGATTCTTTTTAATTAGTATTGTCACAAGAATAGATTAACAAATTGCAAGTATTCTGACTAACAACAATAGAGTTTAGTCAACACATTATACTCTGATGAAGGATATATAAAAGAATAAGAAAACATGAATTTCATATAGAGAAATACATTAATTCATGTAGAAATGCAAGAGAATTGTTTTTCATTCACAATGAATACAATATAGAAAGGTTGATGAGGAAAAGGCTCAAAGGGGTTAATCCTTAAACTTACGCATAACCCTGAAAGTAGTCATTTGTAGCAGTGGATGTCGTGTAAGGAGAGTGTGTGACTTAGGCATTTTAGGCGTGTTTTTGGGTGTCAGAAGTATTTAGCATAGTTGGCCTTGGTTTGCATCAAATGTTCGTATCTAAATCCTAACTTAAGGCCTCTATTTAATAGACTCTGACTAGTGCAAAATAGTAATAAATGATAAAATAAATAAACAATTCTTAGAGTCTTCAAGTGATAGCATGACACGTGTCCTTCATAACCTCCTTTTCACGCATTTTTTTTATTTTATACATGTGTCTGATTGTGATTAGTTCCCATTGATTTGGAGGAAACTGTTGCATTAGGAGTTCACCACGTGTCCTTCACAAAGGCTTCCAAGCATGACATTTGTCTTCTTGAAAGGATCTCCTACTAATTCCTTGTGCATGTCTTCAACACTTAGTCAAATTTTATAACTTTCCTCATACTGTTGATTGTTGGTCAGAACCCCTTTCGATTTGGTTGAATCGTTGCCTTTTAACTTGGTCAGATAACATTAGAATTGTTTTCAAGCTAAAATGGTTTGATTAATACATTTATCCTTTTGAAACTTTGTCTTGATTTAAATTCTCTTCAACTTGCTTTTTACTCCTGACTAAATACCTTTTGAAATATTCTTGACTTGTGAAGAGCGACTGATAGGCATGGCTTCTGCTTCATCTAGTGTTGCCCCTTCACAAGAATCATCGTGTCTGCATGAGGCCTTTGCAACTTTGAAGAAAGGCTCTATTTCTGAGGCTTTCATCATACCTGATCCATAAAAAGATCCCTTGAAGCTTTTCATTCTATAAAGTCAGATATTTATATCTCTTTCTGGTGGTGGTAAACAATACGCTTTCCTAGATCCCTACAATCCTCCTTCAAACATAAATTCTTACAACTCTTTGTTTCCAACTTCCCCTTCTGATAAGATTATTGCATATCTATAGAAAATACTAATATTGGATTCTTTAAAGATTTTCACAAAGTATTTAGAACGACTTATCCATCTTCTAAGGATGATTATATTAGTTGGGTAGATAGGTTAGAGCCTATAAGAGGTGCTTCTTCGGAAAAAAAAAAACTAGGATTTTATTACCAGATTATGCTCTGTAAGGTTCCAATAAAATACAATTACTCCATGCTTTTAGCTTCTTTATATTTTTTATATTCACCAACCTCTTTTTTCCATTTTCATCTGGGTATGTTTTCTCCTACCCTTTTAGATATAATTCTTACTACCAGTCTTCGAAAATATGGAGAAATTCCCAACTTTTTCTTTGATAAAGATGTAGACACCACTTTGTTTCCTAACCTTAAGTTTATTGCCTTTAGGGACTTCTTGAAAAACAATATGAAACTAGAGTCAGAACCTATCTCTGACCAAGAGCATATAACATTCCTTTTATTTTGGTTAGCTATGTATGCTTTCTACTCAAAATCTGTAGCCATTACTTCTTATCTAAATTCCAATTGCAATTGCCTTGCATTTGGAAAAATCTATTCGTCTTGATTCTTGTCTTATTGCCTATTTTTATCAAAATCTGAAGGAGGCTTCTGACTTGCTTAGGAAGGTTTATAACTTTTCTAATTTAGCAAGACCTTTGTGGTTCCTGCAATTATGGCTCAATTCTATGCTCTCTGACCTCTCTCATGTTGAGAAATTTAAGAACTACATTAGTTGGTTTTTGACGATAAATAAGCATAATATCAACGTGGCTTCTTTAGCATCAAGGAGAGTGAGCCCTGATTGGTTCATATGTTCCATCAAGAAAGTGAGTCCTAAGAAAAAGTAGAAGCTGACAAGGTTTAGATGTGCTTCTTTTGTCCAAGCATCATTTTCCCTATCCAATCCACTAAAAGAGAGTTTTGACTATTTCCTCACAATCCTAATTTTTTGTTGAGGCAATTTATAATGGTGCAATCACTTCCAACTCCCCACTTCCTAAAAGAAGCCAATTTTATCACGACATTCAAAGTCAAACGACTTGATGCTCTGAAGACACTATTTGAAGATTTGAAGCCTAGGTTGAATTTCTTTCCTTTTGACTATAAGATTCTCACTGTTGCTCTTCCCAATAGAAAAACCACATCTATCACATCCACCCTAAAGCATTTCTTCTTGTAATCCAGGTGTTTCATGGCATCAAGCACATTGAAATTGATTTATTCATCAGCCACTCTTACCTTCAATTTCCCCTCATCAACATCAATAATGACATTATCCGTCTTCGTGAATGGTCTTCCTAAAATCAAGTTGACTTCCATATCTTCTTCAATATCCATTACAACAAAATCCACCGGGAACACAAATTTATTCACCTTAACAAGCATATCTTCGGCCACTCCATAAGGAAATTTCAAGGAGCGATCCGCGAGCTGCAACGTCATCCTTGTAGGCTTGATATCCAGATCAACAATTCTTTTAACCATAGAGAGGGGCATAAAATTGATGCTTGCCCTTAAATCCAACAAGGCTTTACCCACCGGTAAGGCACCAATGGTGACCGAGATGGTGAAACTCCCGGGATCGTTGGTCTTCAATGGCAAAGGCTTTTGGATGATGGCACTACATCCTTCAAGTTCAATAGTTCCATCTCCAAACCTTTTTTGCTTTGTGAGGAGCTCCTTTATAAACTTTGCATAGGTAGGCATTTGCTCCATTGCCTCCATGAAAGGTATGTTGATGTGCAACCTTTTGAAGATATCCATTAACCTAGAAAATTGGTGCTCCTTCTCTTTCTTGGAGGGATGAAGAGGGTAAGGCACTTCTTTAATTTGTTGAGGTTCCACCTTATTCTTCTAGCACTCATTATCTTTTTTATCCCCCTCTTCTTTTCTTTTTTCACTATTTACACTTTTAGTCACTTCATTAATCTCTTCTCCACTCACTTCGTTGGAACTCTCACCTTCCACCCCAACTTCTTCTTGACCCTTATCCTCAACTTCCTTTTCCACCCTCAAGTGATCTCCAATTTCCTTACCAATCTCCTTCCCACTCCTTGTAGTGATGGCTTTACAATGCTCCTTTGGGGTGGTTGTGGTGTTGGCGGAGAATGGTGTGATTGTAAGCTCTGAGAGTTGCTTGGAAATTTAACCCACTTGAGTTTCGAGATTCCAGATGGATGCCTCGGTGTTCTTTTGAAAGGCCTCATTGCTTTGATGGTTTGACATTGTAGCTTGAATGAACTTCTCCAAGGTGTCCTCCAATTTAGAAGTCCTCTCCACCAATAGAATGAAGAGAGCTCTACTTGATGAGGTTTCCTCATTCTTCCAAGAACCTTGGTTTTGACCTTGAGGATTCTTACAACCTTGCATAGATTTATTAGAAAAGTTAGTCTTAAAAGGTTGAGGAAAGAAGTTACCCCTTTGTTGATTGTTGACATAGTTGAGCTCCTCCTTCTTTTGGCAACTTGCATGTGGGCATTGAGTGTAGAAGTGGTTGTCCCCACATAGTTAACATACCACTCTTTAAGAAGATGTCCCAACTTGCAAAGATTGAGGAGGTTGAGCCACCACTTGCACTTGTTGAGGCTTTGGCACAAGTTGAGTTATGGCCTTGTTGAGAAGCCTAATTTGTTGAGTCATGAGCTTATTTTCGGCTAGGATAGCATCCTTAGTGCTCAATTCCAATACTCTTAGTTTGGTAGCTTGGCCTCTAGGTTGTTGTCTGGCTCTATCACTAGCTACCATAGAAGTGATGATTTCAATCACGGTTAAGTATTTTATAGTGGAAAAACAGATTATCGTCCTCAGGGAGCAACTACAGAACAATTTAGTGTCAATATAAGACTTTGGGCAAAGTTTTCGAAAGGTTTTGAATTGAATTGAATTATAAAACGAATGCTCGTAATGTAAAGGAGTTTAAAACAATTTTAATAAATACTTGGATTTGAACTTGCTGCGCACTGTAACGATCTCTTCCTCTCTGTTAATTTCTATATTATTCGAAAGACCGTAAGGTAAAATTTTCACTTACAGAAGATTTCTCATTCTGTAAGATTCTGTGATAATGAAAATACATATTCTAATCTCTTAAAAATATGTGAATTCAATCACGCAATAAGCAAAACCTCTAAATAAACGGTTCATAAATCAATACCTATCTCTAGGTTATTGCTTTATGAAAATCCTTTATCAGAACCTCCTTTTAAATCAAATTCCCATTCAATTGAAAAGGTTAGAAGAAAGAGAAGAAAGATTATTAAGCTTTAAACTCAACAATTAAAACAGATAAAGAGATCCAATTCAATTAATATAGAAATGAACAAGAGAGTTTGAGTGATTACAGTGCTAGCCACATCCAAATTCAAGAATATCAATCTAAGCTACCATCTTGAATTGAGAAACAATTGAATTCATAGATAAAAGTTACAGAAGATCTCTCTTTGCACTATTTCTATCTCTAGAATTCTCAACTTCTCCTCTCTCAGAGTGCTTTAGCTCCTAGTGAATGAGGCTTTTTATACAGATCCCAAGTGGTTATCTTTGCTCAAAATAAGATAAAATAATATTAGATAAGGTTGCTTCAGATATTTTTTCCTTTTTCTTCACCCTTATCTTCTGTGCTTTTATCTATTTACCTGCAATCCAATAATTTAGGGATCAAATCTTATCAAAATTAGTCCAAGATAAGGATAAAACTCAAATAATCAACCAACTCTCTCTCAAATTAAGATAAGTATTGAATTTAATAAATTTATGGAAATTTAATTAAAAGATAAACATAATATCATTTAAAATATATTCAAATTAACCACAAAATAGTTTAATAATAATCCGTCATCAAGTGGTCAAGTGAATGGTCCACTCATTGTTCAACCCGGCGCAAAAGATATTGAGCATAGTCACATCGGTAAGCCCATGGTTTGGGAATTTCCTAAACAGCCTTTGAAACCTCTCCCAAGCATCATGAAATGCCTCATAATGGCCTTGTATAAAGGCGGTGATTTTGGATTGAACTTGGATCATCTTGGCGGGAGGGAAGAAACAGTGTTAGGAATACCGCTTCAACTTCAGCCCATGTCCTTAAACTTTGGCTAGGAAGAGTCTTGAACCACTTCATAGCATCTCCTATAAGTTCCAAGTGTCAAAGCTTCATATAAGCATCTTCAACTCTAGTCTCGTCCATCCCCATGGTGGCAACCAAATCATAAAACATCTCCAAGAACGCATGTGGGTCTTCATGTTCCTTGCCCATGAACTGGTTGGTTAGGATGAGGTTATACCAATAAGGCTTGATTTCCATTTGTTGTGCTTAAGTTGAGAGTACAATGGCCGAGTGATTCCTTGGATCTTGAGGGGATAGATAATCACCAAGCACTACTCTAGAAGGTGGAGGTTCTCCTCCTTGTCCTTGTGCACCTTCCATGATGGTAGGTTCTGACTCCGAAAGTGAACTTAAAGAAATTGAATCACCCTCTTCCTCTAGTTGCTCTTGTTTCCTATGACTTGAGTGATTTCTCCTGGCAAAAGCTTCAATCTCGTCCAAATATTAAAATTGATCCTTATTACCTTTGCTACCCATATGCATACATAATCAACTAAAGCAATTGTGAGAAAGGTTAGGCAAAAATTAAACTAATTACAAAACAAAGAAAAGAAACTATTCACAACTTAACAATTGAACTAAAGATATCTAAAGGGCTATCGTGCTCCCCGGCAACGGCGCCAGAAATTTGTTAAGCATTTTACCGGAACTAATATGTTTAACATGTTTCGAGTATAGTGGTAAAAACATATATCGTCCATGGAGAGCACAAAATGCACAATTAGACACTATGTTCAATGTTAAGAAAGGGGTTTCTATTTGTTTAAATGCAATAACAGAGAAAGAATTGAAAATTATGAAAACTAGTTTAAACAAAGCACGTAAGGCACTTGGGATTGAATTTCACTAATCTATTAACTCATACATCTTTTCTATTTCAATGGATGGAAGTTGAGTCTCAATGTGAATTGATGAAACACACAATTATCACATATGTAAATCTCTTGGCATTATGAAATTCAGTTTTGCATTAAGAACAAGTGTTATAAAAGCAATCAATGGGATTTCTAACTATCTCTAGCTTAGCAACCCAATGAGGTTTTCATCCATTTTCAATTATAAGCAAAGTTTCTCAACTAAGACATACAATTAAACATCAAGGAATAGGTGATCAAACTAAACCAAGCATTAAGCAAATGAAATAAAAACCCAATTCATATAAAGAAACAACAACTCTATATTGAAATAGAAAGTGTATGAGTAGTGATAGTTACATTCAATCCCCAAGAGAAGAGAAAATTAGCCACCATGGTGGTCAATACATCCAAGCAAAAAAAAGGAAATACAATGAAGAAGTAAGAAACCCTAGCTCTCACTAAAAATTCTCTCCTCTCCATTTTCTCTCACTTAAAATGCTGAGTAATTCCCAAAAAATGATAGAAAATGTACTTATAGAGGTACAGGACGCAGGAACTGGCGCTTAAGCCCCCACTAACTGGTTACAGTATTTTAAATAGTTTATGATTGGTGCCCTCTAATCTTTAAGCGTGACACTCAAGTTATGTACATCAATTTGACTAATAGGAAGTCTATTCTAGATTTTGCAAAGGGCTTCTAGATTAATGAAAGAAATGTTATAGCCAAAGGCCTTTTGTGTTAGCTCATTGGCTATTTCATTTTCCAATCTAGGTACATACTCAAAATAGACGTCATCAAACTTTCTGAATAGGCCAAAGGAAGAACTGAAATATACCACCATCTTGGTATTCAAAATAGTTATACTCGCCAATCAATTGTCTTACGATTAATTTTGAATATCCTCTAACCAAGACATGCTTAGTATTTAGGTTTAATAACAATTCTAAACCAGCAATTAAAACCCCATACTCGACTTAATTGTTGGATCTGATGCTTTCTATTGGAAATGCAAATTTAGTCAGAATACTAGTTGGAGATATGATCAAGATGCCAATACCTGCTCCACCTCTGTGTTTGGACTAATCAAAGTACATGTTCCAAACCTTCTAACCAACAAAGAGCTTCTATTTCTGGCTTCACTTCGACTTCTTTGATCTTATGGTCAACAATTAAATTTACCACCACTTGACCTTGACTACTTTTAGAGGCACACACTTAAGTGAGAACTTAGTTGAAATTAGAGACCATTTCCCTATTCTATTGTGGAGCATAGGCTTGGATAACACATGTTTGATAATATTGTATTGAGAAACTACTTGAACCTCAAAGGGCTTCATATAATATTTCAAATGGTTTTAGCACCATTCAGAAGTCTGCTCAGATAATAAACTGCCCTTTCATTATCCAATTCATCTTATTGGCAAAGCATATTGCCTATTGTATCCCTAAAGGCAGAAATGTAATGCTTCAAAAGAAAATTCTGACTAGGGCGAATCAGAATAGGTGGACTGGTTAAGTACTTATTAATCTCATCAAAATCTTGTTGGTGTTCTTCTTCTCACTTGAAGTCTTGTTCCTTCTTTAGTTTTAATAATGGAGAAAATACCTTGATTTTCTTAGAAAGATTGGATATGAACCTTATGAAGAAACTGATTTTACACAGAAAAGATTGCAATTCCTTCTTATTTCTTGGGGGAAAAGTATAAAAAAATAGTTTGTGCTTTATTCTTGTTAATTTCATTTCAAGTCTTTCTAAGCAAAAAACTCAAGAACTTCCCAGCTAAAACACCAAATCCACATTTGAGATGACTCATTTTCAGCCCAAACATTCTAATCTTTTCAAAAGTCATTCTGAGATTTCGTAGGTGTTAATTTCTTGATTCTAACTTGACAATTACATCATCTATATAATCTTTGATGAATGTTCCAATTAAATCACAAAATATTAAATTCATGACTCTCTGCCCCGGCATTTTTTAGGTCAAAAGGCATCATTACCATTTCATAAGTCCCAATAGCTCCTGTCCATCTAAATGTTGTTTTTGAAACATCTTCTTCAGCAATGAAGATTTGATTGTACCCAGATACCCATCAAGAAAACTCAGAACTTCGTTACCCGTTGCTGAGTCAGTTAGCATGTTTGCCACTGACATAGGGTACTCATATTTGGGCGTAACATTGTTCAAATTTCTGAAGTTAATGTACACTCTTAATTTTCCATTTTTCTTCTACATTGGATATCTAATTTATATATCTAGTTGTCCTAATGAATTTATCCTTTAGAAGTATTTTGGCTTCCTCTTTTATCGTTAACGTAATGTTTGGAGCAAACCTCATTCGAGACTGTTTGACTATCCTAGAACCTGAGAGAATGGGAAATCTATGCACCACAATGTCTCTAGACAAGTTAGGAATTTCCTCATATTCTCAAAAAAATGGTATTTGAATTCTATCAGCAACTCAATAAGCCAACTTTTAAAAGGTTCTTCTAAAAGGCTACTAACGTAAGTAGGCCTCTTTTTTTTTGTTCAGATCCTAAGTTAATTTCTTCTAAAGGATCCTCAACTTCTATATTCTTCTCTTGTTCCTCTGAATTTTCAAATCCAAAGGGTTCTTTACCATGGATACAATCTAAATTTGGTTGATTTTCAACATAATTAATAATTCTTTCAATAGCCTCTCGATCTGAATAATCATTTTGAGGAGAACAATAAGGTTCCTTGATTTCCAAAAAAATTTGCATCTTATTGAGGAATTTCAAAGCCTCTCAAGATTATTTAGTCAAAGAACCTTTAATTGAAGGCATGTCTTGATCATTCAGTATTCTACACATATTATTAAAAATATGAATTTCTTAAATAAGAAAACTTTATTCATATATGAATAAGTGCATACAAATATAAAATAAGAGCATCTTGACTTAATAATTAGGAACTTGAGTCATACTACATAGATTACATGTAGGTCTGTGTAACATTGTAACTATTACAAATGTATAGGCTTTAGCCAATCTTACTGAAATTTGAAACACAATATTGATATAGCCTAGACATTATGACCCATCAGCAGGCAATATAGGAAAAAATGTATTTAACAGAAGATTATTAACATCAGTTATTATATCATAGGTGTGAAAGGTGAGGTGGAGGCATTTCACACCACATCGTAACTAGAATTGGTATCAAAAGTAAATCTTAATACTTCTAAAAATAACTGGTGTGAATATATGCTTAAAAATAAATAATCAGTGTGTATAGACTACTTTTAAAACCAACTATTAGTTAACTGGTATTAATAGATAGCCCCATCAACCCACAATGACAACGAGAAATTTTTTGAAGAGGAGATCGGCGGCGTCATGTCAAGCACAAAGTCAGAGAGCACTTGGAATTTTATGTCTTTATGACATTAATACTGTATGTCGAATTGTGATAACTCCATAGACCAACTTGTCATGATCAAAGCTAGCATCATCCTTTCAATTAACTAGCAATATAAATCTGCCCCGTATGAGACTTGGCTGATGAAATAGACCGTTGTTGAGTCATTCCTTCTTCTCAAACCAAAACCACATTGACCGTAATGTCAAATGCTGAAATATACAAGATCAATGGTTCCCCTGGCTCTGAATCAAAAAGCTCCTTGACACTCTTCTGTCCACTAGAAACTCTTAGCTTTTCGAAGGTTTTGAATAAAAGGATGAGTAGTACTTTCAACATGAAGCAGGATAAGGTAGTTAACTATCCTATTAGCTTTTAGACCTCCTTGACTAAATTTGAAATTCGCATATCCATCATCTCTTTCACTTGTTCAGATTTGCCACGATTCCTGCCTCTCTAAGTGCATTTTTAAGGATTAAGCCTCATGTTATGCTTCTTTAGATGATAAAAAATTTGATTCAGGTCCATCACGTGATCTTCTCTTGGAATTTTTTACTACTATGTCATTAATGTACAACTATATATTCTTCCCATATATTTCTAAAGGATTTTGTCCATCACATACTGTTAAGTGGCACCATCATATTTCAAGTCAAAATGCATAACATGATAATGTAATTTCGTCGAATTGGCTATAAACGTAGTTTTCTCATAAGTCCAAAGGGTATATCCATATCTACTTATATCCAAAGTATGCATCCACGAAGGAGAGGAACTTGAATCCCACTACCCGGTTCACCAAGCGATCGATGCTTTGCAAGGGATATGAATCTTTAGGACAAGTTTTACGTGAGTCCATAAACTCTATGCACCTACACCTCTTCTTTTTTGATTATTTGACCATCACCATGTTCTCCAACCATGTGGTATATCGTATTTCTCTAATGAATTCAGCTTCCAACAATCTCTCTCTATTTGCACTATCAATTGCCTCTCTTCACTAAGTTTCCTCTTCTTCTATGCAACCGACTTGGCCTTCGGGATCAACCATGAGATGGTGAACATGAAATTTGGAGCTACACTAGGATGTTAATAGGGGCCAAGAAAAGATATCAACATTCAACTATAAAAATGCAACAACTTTATATTAAAGCTCTTGAAGAAGTTGTGTACTTATCTTTGTTACATGGTCAGGCCTGTCATCACGTTTCATCTACTTTGTATCTTAGACTGGTTGAGGCCTCCTTTCCCTGAAGTCTTTTTGGGGGTCAAGATCGATTAGAGTTTTTCAAGTTCCAATCTATTGTATTCAGTTGGAGAAAAATATGCATCTTTGTTACTTTTAAGCTATCATCATAGCATTGTTCTGCTATCTTCTAGTAAGCTATCATTATGGCCTACCCCCTAATTGTATACCCGAGATCCATAACGTTTACAAGGAATAACTTCTACGATGTAAACATGAGCGTTTGTTTCTTTTTCAACTTCAACAGGATGAGTCTGGGATGGTACCAGAGCAGCTTTAATCTTCTTGCAATTTTTCCACAAAACTTTGTGTGATAATTGTGCTAATCCCACAATTGAGCAAAGCCATGAATAGACCTCAGCAGTAAGTGGGTGAACGAATTGTTAGCTTCCTTCTTTAATGGGCCAGGGAAGTTCTAAAACATAGTAGCCTCAGACACCCAATATATTGCCATAAGTAATATGTAATCGTCTAAGTGTTCTGGAAGAGCACTCTCCCCATCATACGACTCCATCACCCATGTGTTCTTCTCGAGGATATCAACCGCAATCAAGTAAACCAAAAATGGATTCTCAACAAGAAGTTCCAGTACTAGTGTCCGCCATGTTATCAGAGTATATGCCATAGTTGTTTTCCTCAGTATGTCTATGAGCTGAATTCTTGGAGATTCCATCTTAGCTCATCGAAAAGCTCGTAAGCTTTCTTTGCAGTCGTTAGACTCACCCCAGGGTTGGGGATTGATCTATCAGACCATGGTGGATGCCGATGTTATTCCATTGCGTGAACCCTAATATAGACTATAGTTTTTATTGTGAGCATGAATGAGTGGAACTTGAACCCACCGCACCATCCACCAAACAACCAATGCTTAGTAAGGGATATGAATCTTTAGGATTTTATTCAAATTTGTTTAATCTGTGCACCTATGCTACTTCTTGCTTGATTTCTTGACCATCACCATATTTTTTAGCCATGTGGTATATCATATTTCTCTAATAAATCCAACTTCCTACAACCTCTTGGACAATGTCTTTACTATCATTTGCCTCTCTTTACCAAGTTTCATCTTCTTTTTTATAACTTGCTTGGCCTTCGAGTTGACCATAAGATGATGACACATTAAATTTGGATTTATCACTAGGATATTGGTAGATGTCCAAGCAAAAATAGTAGCATTAAACTTTAAAAATGCAATAAGTTTATATTCAAGCTCTGGAGGAAGTTGTGCACTTGTCTCTGTTACATGCCTATGCCTGTCATCGAGTTGCACCTCCTTTGTATCTTCAACTGGTTGAGGCCTCCTTTCCCTAAAATCTTCTTTTTAATCAAGATCGATCAGAGGTTGTGATGTTCCGATCTAATGTATTCAGATCATAGAACAATATGGGATCTTTTTTACTTTTAAGCTTTTATTATATCATCGTCTTCCTATCTTCTAGTCATCTTGGAGTACCCCCACACCCACTTGTTGGAAAGTGTATACTTCGTGGTGAGATGAGGCATTGAGTCTATAGTTTCTAGGCAATTTAAATTGGGCCTTCCAATTATAATATTACATGAGCTTGAAGCTCCAACCACCAAATGATGGACCCGGATAATTTTGACATTATCTCCTTCATCGAAATTCATGTCTTACTCGATATGACCACAAACATTGACTTGCTCTCCTACAAATACGACCAAAGTCTCGAAATAACTACCTAGCAGAGCAGTAAGGAGTCTCATCTTTTCAAAGGTTGATCAATAGAGAATTTCAACCAAACTACCCAGGTCAATCAATACGTGCTTAATGGTACATTTTATTATCTCTACTGATATCACCATAGGATTGTCTTGGTTTATACCATTTATAGGAAAACCATCACCGAAAAATGAAATGACAAGGTGTTGAACTTTACTTGACTTAATCTTTGTTGCGGTCACAGTCATAACTTCTCTTAGGTGTCTTTACCTAGACGAGTTGATTTGCTTTTACCTGCGAAGCCTCAGGCTATAGTGTGGATCACATGCCTGTTCTACTGGAAATTATTTTCTTCATTCCCTTTGCATTCTTAATTGTGGGGAACTCGACCTTTCTCTCTGCCTCCCTGTGTCAGGATGCCTTACATACTCCATCGGATATCCATCCTATATCAAATGCTCGATATAATCCTTGTGATGCAGCCAAAGTAGTGATGAAAATCACACCTTTTTGTCTGATCCACTCCCCTATGTTCTGGGGAGGAGTTTGTTGGTCGTTTGATAATGACGATGTTGATGTTGTTAACATCCAAAAATATTCGATTTCAAGTGGTACTTAGCGGAGTATAATTTGTGAAGCTATCTTGAAATTTAGGTTCCTTAACCTGCCGCTTACCTTGAAATCACACTTCAGTGGGCAAAGAGGCTACGAGGCCGGCTTTGCTTCTCTGACCTCTTGGGTGGGTTATGTTGTCGACCTGATGTTGACAACCTTAGCAATGCAAGCGTCTTACATGGCGATTCGTTCATTAGCCTTCTTGCGAAAATGAGCAAAATATACGATATGTTTTCTCTCATGGTATGTTGGAAGAAAGCGCTTACCTGTAAACTAGTGATCAAATGGATTTTCATGACCTACTTATGCATATCATCTACTAGTAAGGCTTCTTAGTGAAACCTGTGCAAGTAGTCTTTGAGTGACTCATTCATTCCCTTCTTAATATTCCCCTAGGATTAATTGATTAGATACTCGAGAACCATAATCTTTACTAGGAGTAGCTTCTATAATGTAAACATGAGTGCATCTCTTTTTCAACTTCAACATGACTAGTCAGGGATGGTATCAGAGCAGCTTCAAACCTCTTGTAGTTTTTTCGTTGGAATCTTGTACAACAATTGCGCTAAGAACTGTTCTTGCAATTAAGCAAAGCTATGAATAACCCTCAACGGTAAGCAAGTACTTTTTTCCTGTAACGGGCCTAGGAAGTTCTGACATATAACTGCCTCAAATTCTTGATATATCGCCATTAGTGATACGTAATCGTCCAGGTGTTCCTAAGGATCAATCTCTCCATCATATAGCTCCTTCACCCACTTGTTACTCTTAGGGATATCAACCTCCATCAAATAATCCGAAAATGACATCTCAATAAGAAGTTCCAATGCCAATGTTTGCCATGTTATTAGGGGGTACACCATTGTTGTTTTCCTCAATATCTTTATGAGCTGCATTCCTAGAGACTGACATCTTAGCTCATTGAAAAGATGTAAGCTTTCTTTGTAGTCATTAGACTCCCTTTAAGGTTGGGGATTGATCTATTGGACCACGGTGGACGCCAAATATTCACTCAAAGCTTCCGAGCTCTGATGCTGGTTTTATTTCCTCGCATGAACCCTAATAGAGACTTTGGTGTTTAGTGTCTATGAGCATGAATACAAATTGAGGATACATAGACTATTTATACATGAACAAGACATGGAATGACATTGCCTAGGTGCATTCTATAAAAGGAAATGATCTAGCCATAATAACCTAATGATGGCATTGATGAGAGGGATTTGCTATTGCTGCTACAACATAGGAAAAATGTGTGTCAACCAGGATCAAGGGGACAATGGTTGAGTGCAGTCAATTAGCCGATTGTTGGAGTTTAGTTGTCATATTAAGATATCTGAATTGAGACCAGACAGTACACTAACCCAACAAGTCTCAAGGCTTTGGCTAAAGAGTCTCGATCTTGTCATTAAGAAGTTTGAGACTGGCCATTATAGATAAAATAAATAATAATGATAAATGAATCATGGTACTATTTAGCATACATAAATTCACACTTTTTTAAACAAGTTCAACAAATAAAAATATGTGATGTGTCATTTAAAATAATTTTTTAAAAAAAAAATATAAAATTAATGACTATAAAATCATTTATACATAAGTGCCAATAAAACTATGAACCATTACTATATAGGTTGACAATCGGACCCACACTTTACCGGTAATTTAATATCCACTCTGTCCCATACCTCTCTATATATATAATTAAAAAATAGCTTAACTCGAGTAATAAAAGTATTGATTATTGAATTACCGAAGCGAGGCCAAAAAAAAATATAGTTCCCTCGATTTTTCATTTTCCCCAATTGTCTATAAACTAAATCCTTAACTTCTGAGTTCTACACCTTGTTGCTTCTCCCTCAATTCACTAAAGCATAGCTTCTAGATTGTTGTATCTCTTTGCTCACTGAAATGCCAGCATAGAAGTGATAAATTTACGAGATTATTATAATTAATTTTTTATGTGATTAAAATTGTATTACTAATCACTTTATAATATTAAATTTTAAATTATTTTACATTATAACTATAAAAACGAATATTATAATAGTATACTCGTACTCTTCCCATTATCATGTTACTACTGTACTACTTGTAAATGTATGGCTGGTCTAAGAGCTCAGCGTCACACAAGACCTGGCCTAAAATGCCGACATAAGAAAAAGAAAAATTATAACCCGAAGCTGCTGTCTTTAAAAAGTAAGGATAGAATTAGAAACCTTATGTTGACGCAAGTTGCAGCACTAAGATTAAGATCCACCTGTTTCTCCAACTGATGACGGCTGGTCCATGTAAAGAGTCCAAACTCAGAGCCGAAACAATAAAAAAGATTAGGCCCACAACACACACAACCCAAAACTAAAATTAAAATTAAAATTAAAACTAAGAGTAAAGTAATTTAATTAATCACGTTGCAAAATTCAAGCTCCCCAACCTATGCTATGACGTATCCTTCAAGCGGTGGTGTCTTAGTATTTTGCGCACGCGTTATTCGTGCCATTCTACCCTTCACCACTCGACGACTATGGCTTTTTACGTGTCAAAACGTTATGTATGTCAACCCTCTCCTTTCCGCGAATTTTATTACTATTATTTATTATTATTATCCACACCCTTCCGGAAAAGGAAATATTAATTGGTACTCTTGGTCTTGGAGAATTAATTGAGAAAGATAGAAGAGTTTGTTAATGGCCATTGTTACGTGTTTATATTATTATTATTCATTCGGTTATTTTTATAATTTTAATTAGTAAATAAAGAAAAATAGTAAATGTTTTAAATTAAAATAATTCAAATAAATAGAATAAAAATATATGTAAAATGAATAATTTACGAGTGAAATTGAAATTTCAGAATGAGAGACTAAAGTAAATAATTTTTTCCTCTAGTAAAAAAATGTCGTTTAATCCTACATGGATGCTTACGTGTCACTTAACGGTCACATAAGCACTTAACTGGCTATGTCATCACGTTGTTAATATGAGTTAATTGTATGGACTAAAGTTAATGATGACTTATAAAATGAAGGATTAAACCAGTCATTTTTAAAAGTGAGAGACTAAACTGCATAGAAATTACATGGTGAAAAATTAAAACAGTAAATTACTCTATAAAAAATGTAGATTTAGTATTTACATTTTGAGTTAAGATTTGTCTATTTATACAGTATATATATACTGTCTCTAGTTCTATATCTATATGTTTTAAATAATTTCATATAAAATTAATTTTATAAAATTTATTAAAATTTACATTTTTTTCAAATGTACGTACACTTGATTGAATATAATAATAACACATTCTTATCAATTATTTTATTTTCTTAAATAATTACCTTTAGTTTTAAATAAAACATTTATCATACATGTAATATTACTTTTATAAAATTAATAATTTTTATCAATTTAAAATTATTAATTACATTAAATTTTGATTCTTTTAGTCTACCTAAAAGTATTATTAAAATTTTTATTGTACATTATGAACAATGTATAATAAATGATGAATGGAAAGAACAGATAATAGAAAAATGATGATGATACTGTAATTTTCAAAAAATTCTATATTAACAATTTTAATTAAAATTCAACATCAACGAGAATTTGTTCATTATGTGAGTTCCGTTATATCACGTCAAATAACGTTATTGTGTCTAATCAAAAATAAAATTTTGAGAAATATTATTGAAAAAAAGTTTGTACATATTTAATGAGTTCTCCTATTTAGTTTTAACATATTAAAGATCGTAATATCAACTCTTATCACTGGTACTTCTAACTATCTCCTTTGCACATGTCTAAACTAACTTAGCCAATTTTCTATCATCTTTGTTTTAATAGCAGTTAATAATAACCTCAATTTTTAATTAGAATATTACACAAAATATATATTAAAAATCAAAAAAGATTTTTAGCGAACTTGAGTTAAATAATAATATTCTGATTTTTTAAATAAAAATATGAGTAAAAAATAAATGGATTACTATTACTACCTAAGTGGTGGCCATTTTAAATTGAACAAAAATAGAACCTGATTAAAAACAGACAAAGTACTGTACACTCTCAAGCGGCGGGACCGCAAAATAGACAAAAACCCAAAAAGAGGAAAGGAAGCCTAAACGTCGGCACTGAAAATTATGATTTTATAATAATGCCCATGGTTTTGGTTAATTTAATACTATTCCCATAATAAACCAAACCCATTATATATATTACACATTCCTAGCCTCCCATTCCACCGTTTTCACCCAAAGTGCATGCCATAACGAAAATAAAAAAAAAAACAAAAGAGAAATGAGTTTTGAAAGCTCTCTCCCATCTTCCATGTCTGCTACCTGTGGTTTCTTGTTCTTCTCCTTCACCCTTCTCTTCTCTCTCTTCTCCTTCCTCCTCTTCATCTCGAGGATCAAACCATGGTGTAACTGCGAAACTTGCCGGAGCTACTTGACCATGGGTTGGGTTCACAAGTTCGGCAATCTCTGCGACTGGTACACCCACCTCCTCCGCAACTCTCCGACGGGAACAATTCGCGTCCACGTGCTGGGGAACACAATCACCTCCAACGCGGAAAACGTGGAGTACATGCTCAAAACCAATTTCCCTAACTACCCCAAGGGAAAACCGTTTTCCGCAATCCTCGGCGATCTTCTCGGGCGCGGAATCTTCAATGCGGATGGCGATTCCTGGATGTTCCAGCGCAAGATGGCGAGCCTCGAACTCGGAAGCCTCGCGGTTCGATCCTACGCGCTGGAACTCGTAACCGAGGAGATCAACACCCGATTAATTCCTCTCTTGGATTCAACTTCCACACAAGAGAAAAAAATCCTCGACCTGCAAGACATCCTAAGACGATTCTCCTTCGACAACATTTGCAAATTCTCGTTCGGTCTTGACCCGGGCTGTCTCCTTCCGTCGCTCCCCATTTCGAACCTCGCCGCCGCGTTCGATCTCGCCTCGAAGCTCTCGGCGGAGCGAGCGATGACGGCGTCGCCGGCGGTATGGAAGATGAAGCGGTTTCTCAACATAGGATCGGAGAAGAAACTGAAGCAAGCGATTGCCGCTGTAAACGACGTCGCGCAGGAGATGATAGATCAGAGGAGGGAAATGGGGTTGGACACGCGAAACGACCTTCTGTCGCGGTTCATGGGCTCGGTAAACGACGACAAGTACCTAAGAGACATAGTCGTGAGTTTCATGTTGGCTGGTAGGGACACTGTAGCGGCCGCGTTGACCGGGTTTTTCGCGTTGCTGTCTAAAAGCCCAGATGTCGAGACGCTGATCCGTGCTGAGGTGGACCGGGTGGTGGGCCCGGGTCAGGAGTTTCCAACGTTTGAACAAATGAGACAAATGCATTTCCTCAACGCAGCAATGCATGAAAGCCTGAGGCTGTTCCCACCGATTCAGTTCGATTCCAAATACGCTTCCGCGGATGACGTGTTACCTGACGGTACATTTATACGGAAGGGAAGTAGAGTTACGTATCACCCCTACGCGATGGGTCGTTCGGAGAAGATTTGGGGCCCCGATTGTCTGGAATTCAAGCCAAAGAGGTGGTTGCAAAACGGCGTTTTCGTGCCAGCGTGTCCGTTTAAGTTCCCCGTTTTTCAGGCTGGGATTAGAGTCTGTTTGGGCAGGGATTTAGCTTTGATGGAGATGAAATTCGTTGTAACGGCCTTGGTTCGACGGTTTGATATTCGGGTGGTTGGACCGGATCAGGAGCCCCGGTTCGCACCCGGTTTAACCGCCACCTTCAGAGGGGGATTGCCCGTTCATGTTTATGAAAGAAGTATAGTAGTGGCTTAATTGCTTGATTAGTTCAAATGTTATAGGCATGAATGTGTAGTTTGTGGTTAGGTTCACGTGAACTTACACGTTCAGTAGGTGAGAAGAATGAATAGGCAAGGAAAAAATTGAAACCGAATCATGTAAAGTAATGTCGACCGACGCAGTTAGCTAGCTCAACTGAAACTTCATGTTTTCCACTACTTTATTAAGTTGGTCCATTTATTATTTTAACATCATACACGTCACTATTTACTTTTCAACTCATTAACCATTATCTTATTTTATCATTATGGTCTATTTGTCCTTTTTTCCTTTTTTTAAAAAAAATACATGTTAAACTAATTTTAAATGAGTTTGAAGATGAATAGTAATATGTATTTTTTATTTTCCTTTTTATTTAGATTTACATTACATGCACTGTGAATCTGTGATTGACGTTAGATACATTGCAAAATGTGGATTCATTTGCTCATTCTCTGGGTCTTCAATACTCCCTTGATTTATATTTGGATAATTGTGATTTTTAAGAAAATATTAATATTTTGGATTTTAAAAAATTAGTACAGTTTTATATGTTTGTCTTTATTTAAAGTAAAAGTATTTAACTATTACATTTATTTAAATCATGGAAATAAAAAAGTTTGGTTATTTATGAAGGGTAAACAAAAAAAAAATCTAATTAATGATTCTAAAAATTTGTAGAGTACCTTATAAAATGAAACTCTCACATTATCTAAAAATGGTCTTATATTATGAAATACTCATAAATAGAATTTGGGTATTGAAAAGTTTACAATATTTAGAGTAATGGATAACAAAACCCTTGATAATAAAGGGGAATCAATCTAATGGGTGTTGAATGCTAGTGAATAATGGATACCCTCAATGCCGGGTCTTACGCATACTATCGAGTTGACTTAACCGATAGACTTAGCGGCCAGGCTTGTGGTTTGATTTGAAGCTGGGCTTAGGGGTGGAAGTAGGCCGACCTCACAGGGGTCTATGGTCTGGCCTGACCTGTTTACTAAAAAGACTGGTTTGAACATTTTAAAAAGTCTATTTAAGTAAAAAGGTTTGACACACGCCTTTTAAAAAAACCTATTATCCAATAGACCGGCCTGTTTAATTTTAATATATATAATGAATTTTAAAAATATAACAATAAATTTTATGATAACCATTTGGTAGATAATATATCTAATTTATGAAGAAAAAAAATAAAAAAAAAATGATCAAATCTATGTATTTAAATATTTTTTAAGAAAATAAATTTAAGATGATATATATTAATATTAATAAGATATGTTAGCTTATTTAACGAACACATATATAAAATAAATAAACGTGCTTGCAAACAAGGGTTAAACTAAGTGAAGAAAAGAAGCATACAATTTGTCATTCCATTTAAGTCTTATAATTTTTTAATCAATGCTCTATTTTCGTAATAAATTTTTCATTATTTTGAATGTTGATAAGTCATTTGAATATATCACATTGAAGATTATATGTTGTTTTATGGGGTAATATCTGATATAATATTGTTTGGTTGATTAAAACTATAACATATTTGTAATAGTATTTAATAAATTATTATTGGGTGAATGCAATAAATTTTTGTTTGGTTAAATGTGAAATAATTAAACTTAACTATTTAGAGGTTTGTTAGAAAGGCCTATTTGTCAATTTAGTGACTTTTTGGCCTATTTAAGATAGAGTTGTTGGTCTTTTTAAAGGCCTTTGGACAAAGTAAGCACATAAATAGGCTTTCGGACTTTATAGGCTTTTAAATAGATTAGACTTAGTATGAGGTAATAAAAAGATTTTTTGGAAGATATAATATTATTCATTAATAAGTAAACAAGCATTGTTAGAGTCTTACATTTTATTTTTTATTTTTATATTAATGGGGCTCAAAGGCCCAAAACAAATACAAACTCAAGAAACAAGTCTATGGAAAGAGATTCCATTGGCATCTTCCCTTAATATAGGGATACATATACGGGGTGGGGAGTAGATCAAGTGAAAGTCTAGAGAAATAGAATGTGCCAAGTTAGCAAGGGAGTCTATGTATATATTGGACTCGCGGTAAACATGACTAAGCCCAACAATCCTAGGGTTGGATGGAAGCTCTCAGATCCTCTTATTTTTTGGACAAGGAGTAAATTCATTACTCATAAACATACCAATATATACAAGGACCTATAAATCAGATTTACACAATAGAAACCACATAAAACAGAATTTAGCCACATAATGCAGGAATAGCACAAGACAAACAAATCACCTGCAAATTGAGCCTATACATAACAACATCTAAAGCACAATATACATTTCAAGCATATAATTTAGCAATGTTATGAGGCCAAATATTAGATTCCATTACACAGTCAAAACAATTTAGATTAAGAGCAATAATCAAAGCATCTCGCAAGGTTATAGCCTCTGCAATTAAAACACTACTAGCACGGGTTTGTCGACCATACCGCAACAAAATTAAACCTGTATGATCCCTAGCAATCACCCCTATGTATCCTTTGTTTAGCAATCTATCAAAAGAGACATCAAAATTCTATTTCACCTTACCATTAGGAGGAAGTTTTCATCTACACATATTTACACATCTTTGCTCCTTGCTGAGATCCTTAGTGCCGAGACTTGAATCCTACATACATATCACAAAAAATTATATGATTGTTAATTAAGAAAGCATTAATTGCTAACATAATTACTATAGGATTGACCTTAGCCTTCTTAAAGACAATATCATTCCTCTTTTGCCATATAGCCCATAAAGTGTACGCTAGGATAGAGGAAGCATAAGAATAATAATCTCCTACACTAGCAAGCACATTGAATGATTCATTTAACTACTAATAAAATCTAACACAAGATTGTATAGAAGGAAAAATGTCTAACTGACTGTAAAACTAGACTTTTTTAGTCCATTCACATCGCAAAAAATAATGAAAAATAGTTTCAAGTTTCTTAAAGCATATAGGACAAATAGCATTGGAGGCCACATGTTTTTAAAATCAACTTTCTTTTATTGGAAGGATATTCAACACACATTTTCACAAAAAAAAATTAATTTTCTAATGGATATTTAGCCTCCAAACCTTTTCAAAAACAATTAGACAACTAAAAAAAAAAAAAGAAGAGGGAACATCGTCAACATCCATAGCCTTTCCTCCACTAGCAGCAACATAATTACCTGATTTAACAGAGTAAATCCAAATTTTTGTATAAGGCCAGAAAATGAGTCCTCCCTTTGAAACATGCTAAGGGGAGTACAAATAATTTGTTCCACAATATAACCAGGTAGCATAGATTTAAGTTTCTCAACATCCCACTCTATAGAATTCCCTCTTAAACAATCTGCTACCTTAATGTCAATTGCAGGATTCATAGCATAATTTCTCAAATTTATATTTTGGCCTAGCTCGTTATCATTCCAAAATAAAATATTATTACAATTACCTATCCTCCAACAACCATGGTGAAACAGAAAGTCCCTCCCCACAAGAAGACTTTGCCAACCCTAAGAAGCCCCCATTTTCTTTTTTACATGAGCAAATTCACAATTTGGAAAATAAATACTCTTCAAAACTCTAACCCATAAAGCATACACTACAAGAAAAAGTCTTTTTAGCGTCCAGGAAGTAGCGTCCGCCTCGATATGGACGCTACTTTTAAGGTTAGTGTCGGCTAAAGTCAACACTAATCCGACGCTATGCTTGAAATGTGCTAGAAATTTATTTTGTAAATTAGCATCGGTCCACGATACATCTTGCGTCCGCTTCAAGTCGACGCTAATAGTTATTTTAGTTTGCGCCCACACTACACGAACGCTATGTGTGGAGACTTAAAGACATGATTTTTTTCTTCAGTAAAAAAATAATACCTTACTTACTAAAAGAAAAAAAAGAAACACACACAGACACACCACCACCCTCTTAGGTTTCTTTTCCCCCAAATTAAAGAAGCACGCAACGACACTTTCATTTCCCCCATCACTGGCGCTTCCGCGCTTCCTTCTTCCCCGTCAACGGTGCGACGACATACTCGGTCACCGACGTCTTCTCCTTCCGTGTACACATCTCTCACAGGTATCTCTTCTCTCCCCCTTTTCTCCTTTTTGGTCTTCTCCTTCAACATCTTCTCTATTCTTCCGTTGTCTCCTTCCCTCCTCTTCTCTCTTCACTCTTCACCTTCCCTCAGCGCTTGTGGTGGCTATTGAAGGAGGGCTTCGTGATGAAGTTGGAGCTCGCAATGGCCGGGTCGACAGGTAGACAGAGCTTGTAGGGGTGGTTTTGGTGTACAGGCAAGCACGGAACAACTGGTACTCCTTTTCCTTGTTTCGAAATCAATGATTAGGAGCCGTAACTCCAAATTGGTGTGATTGAATCTCAAATTCGATGGTTCACGAGCCCTAAATTCTCAGTCCTTATGAGATTTGCAAGGTATTGTATGTTCAGGGTACATTTTATTTTTAGATTCTAGGTTTGATTTCTTTTTTCTTTTTTTTCTTAATTATTTTTCTACTTGACCACGTTTTTATCCCTATTATTTTTCACACTGAAAATTTTTCAAAATGTTTCATGTCTCTGTAATTGATTTGACGTTGTCTTATGGTTTGACAAATTTCGTGTTTATCTACTAATGATTGGGAATTTTCTTTGTTTTAGTAAAATTTGATAGTCTTTGATTGACATTGGGAATCTTGTGGCCCTTGTATTAAGGAATGAAACTTATTTTATTCTATATTGTATATTTTTCTTTTTCTTTGATTTGTATCTTTGGTGATTGCCTTAATTTGCTGTCAATTTAGATTGGTTTTAGGTGAGATTGCAAGGCTTACAGAAGATGTTGTTTTAGTTAGTAGTGTGTTTCAATGTCTGTCAAGAGCTATCGATTTTACCTCGTTGACTCATTGTATACTAAATTAAATTTGAAACTTGAACTATTTTATTGATTGATTTTCCCTTCTACTTACTGTTCAACTATAAACAAGCTTTAAAACCTTCATATATGAATCTGTGCAGAAAGCTGCTCTGCCTGATATTTCAAGACCACTACAAAGTGACCTGATCTCAAAGGCTAAAAGCCATATCAGAGGCAAGTGAAAGTTTAATGGTTTTGATTTCTTTTGGTTGAATCATTCGTTTATGTCTTTTGATATTTTTGTTAGTGATAATTTAGTAAAGGGTTTTTATTTCTTATTACTAGTTAGCTAGTTAATAGCATTTCTATGAGTTTACTTTCAAGAGGTATATTTCTTTCCAAAATAAATTTACTAACTTCTTCACTTGAATGACTGATGGGTTTTGCCTTGTTCCAATCTTTATGGAGGAAAGGTCATTCTGGATACTGCAGAAGCACAACATTTGATGGATGGTCTTGACTGATTGGCAAGGTGCTATGAAGGATATCTCTGCTTCGGTCAAATGGCTTAATGTAAATGGTTCAAAGAAGGTTACCATTGTTTGTGTTGTTTTGATGAAAGTTTCTCTTCCTTAAAGGTGCCCTGTCATTTACGCTGCTTAGAATAAATAGTTGATGACCTTGTCTAAAGAGTTCATTGAGTTGTTTTCATCATGCAGTAGTTGGCGAACACTTTTCTTGTTTTATCAACCCATAATAATATTTGCTACTTCTAATTTTGACGTGAAATACAAAACTTGATGCATGCTTAATATTTTAATTCAATGACGGATGAATCTGAAATGCTCAACTAGCAGACATTTCTTTAGGTCCATTTTTATATTATTTTTAATTCAGAGCAAATATTACTTTTCTAGGATTTCTATTTCTAGCCACTTTATTCTTGAAATCCCTACAAAATAGCAATAGCAACAAACAAATAAGGAATAGATTGAAATTAAGTTTGTATAGTCCTTCCTTCTGTGTAATCCTGCTCCAGGCCAATGAATATCATGTGCTGGAAACGTGCTTTACGTTTGCACTTCATGTAGAAGGTCAGGTTTCTAGCTCAACCTTTTTATCTGTTTTGTCAATTATGCAATATGCTACTTAATATGTGAGGTTTTTTCCTGTTAAATTAGACATAGGATGCCTTAATGTGAAGCTTGATCAGCCATATAGGATCATAAAACTAGCAAATTTAGATTATTTTCTAATTAAAAACAAGCCTAAATTCCAACTATTGAAGTAGATAACATTTACAAAATTTCAGTTTTGGGACTGTAGTTAATTTCTTTCTCTGTTTTTGGCATGAATTGATACGAAAAGTGAGACAAATAGCAGGAGATAGGTTACTGCTATAAAAATTCCACAGCCAAGGTACAACTAATCTCTTTCTCATGAATATGATCTCAATTATTTTTTGCTTTGTGCATGCTTGAAAAAACGAAAGAAAAAAAGAACAAAGTTATAATTTGGTTCAAATTAATCTTAGAAGCAAGTCTTCTTGCATTGTGCTATATGAACTTGAGTGCTAAATTTATTTTCGTTGTTGTGCATTGATTGTGTAGTGTGTTCATTAGAATTTCTAGATATTCTAGTATATTAATTTATATCATTGTAAATAATTAGAAGCTGGCATTGAAAAGATAGAAGAATGATTATTCACTATGGTTGGTTGTAGTATTTTGGTACGTTGAACTTAGAAAACATGTTGCAAACTTGTTTTCATAATAAAAGAAGTTATTCCGTTATCTTATAAAGGCTATCATAGTTCTTATCCTAGGCAATGTGGGACTTCTTCTCCCAACACTCCCCCTCAAATCAAACTGGCTATTTTCTTTTTCTTTTTTTAGCCTAGTTGTAACTTGTCTTTTTTTTAAATGGGCCTTTTTGTTTTTCAAGTTATGGGCAGCTGTCTCAGGTTTTTTTTTCCAAACTTTTTGCTCTTTTTTTCTTGAATTTTTAGTTTTCCCTATTTTTTTTCCAGATAGACTCTAATACCATCTTAAAAATGACATAGGCCTAACTCTCCTCAAAAGCTAGCTCATAAGAAGAGGGTTGCCTAGGACCTTATAAAAGCTATCATAACTATATTATCCTAGACAACGTGAGACTTTTTCTCCCAACATTGAAGATCTTATCGTTTCGAGCATTGCAAATATTCCAAGCTATCATACCAAAGAGCAAACTCCAATTCTAGACTCTCTAAGGTTTTTATGGATCCAAGACTGAAGACCCATGCTAAATAAGGTCGCATAACCCTGTTCTAAAATGAGGAAAGACAACACCTGCTTCGAGACCTCGCAATCTCTAGTAGCATTGCAATCGTTTCACTTACTTCTTTGCAAATCTCATAGATATTGTCATTAACCAAATGATATTGTGAGATAAAGGTGAGAAGAAAGAGTGAATGTTGGAAGATAGGAAACAGAGAAAATAGTTGTTATTGAATCAGTTCATTAATTGAATACAAAGAGGATAAGACTTATATAGGCTTGTACAAGATAAAGGGGAAGACAATAGAATATTGACTAACAGTAAATAAAGGTTATTTACTGGTTTTTACAACAGAATTAATACTAGACTCTTTATTCCTAACATCCTCTCGTAAACTCAATGTGGTTGAGGGAAGAACATTGAATTTGGGTCTCAAATCAAGGAAACTGGCTGAAGAAGGAGATTTCGTGAGTAAATCTGCTATTTGAAAGCGAGCTGGAATATGTCTAACCAGGAGTTGCCCACGTGCTACACGTTCTCTGATAAACCAAAGATCAATTTCAAAATGTTTGGTCTTTGAGTGAAGAACTAGGTTTGCTGTAAGCATAACAGCGCTGCTGTTATCACACCAAATGACAGGAGTAGCTGATGAAGATTGTTGAAGTTCTGTCAGCAGAGTTTGTAAATATGTGATTTCTGCGCCAAGAGCAGCAATGCTTCTGAACTCTGCTTCAGTACTACTGCGTGATACTAGTCTTTGTTTCTTTGCAAGCCAGGAGACAAGGTTCTTACCTAAGAATAAGCAAAAACCACTGGTTGATCGCATGTCTGTGGGATCTGATGCCCAATCTGAATCACTAAAACCAGTTATTTCTGTTGTTTTACAGGGCTGAAAATGAAAACCATAGTTGAGAGTACCACTTAAGTATTGAAGAGTTCTTTTGACTGCTTTCCAGTGACTAAGCAAAGGTTTATGCATGTATTGACACAATTTGTTGACAATAAAAGCTATGTCAAGCCAGGTAATCGTAGCATACTGAAGAGCTTCAACAATAGATCTATAGAGGGTTCGATTAGGTACCTCATCAGTTTCATCAGGAAGGAGCTTTAGTGAAGGCACCATAGGAGTTTTAACTAACTTGGCATTAAGCATGTTGAGGCTGGTTAATAAATCTGTCAAATACTTAGTTTGACTCATGTGAAGACCCCCACTAAAATCATGTTGAACCTGTATACCAAGAAAATAATGCAAGGGACTAAGATCCTTAAGAGAGAAGGTTTGATTTAGTTTGGATATCAAGTGAGTAATGGATTTTGGAGAGTTACTTGTGATGAGGATATCATCAACATAGATAAGAAGGTATATGAGGATATTGGCTCGATTGAAGATGAACAGAGAGGTATCATACTTTGCTTGTTGGAAGCCAAAACAGAGAAGAGTACCTGATAGTTTTTCAAACCAGGCTCTTGGAGCTTGCTTGAGACCA
This sequence comes from Cyamopsis tetragonoloba, assembly GCA_037177725.1. Lineage (NCBI taxonomy): Eukaryota > Viridiplantae > Streptophyta > Magnoliopsida > Fabales > Fabaceae > Cyamopsis > Cyamopsis tetragonoloba. Next base: position 23,804,150 of record CM074122.1, read on the forward strand.
TAGAGTGCCTTCCTTAATTTACAAACCAGCTGTTGATTCTGATGTTCAAAACCAGGAGGTTGTTTCATGTAGATGTCTTCAGTGATGCTTCCATTGAGAAACGCATTGTTAATGTCAATCTGATGAATTGGCCAATGGTTGGAAACAGCAAGGCTAATGACAGTTCTGATGGTAACTGGCCTGATGACAGGGCTAAATGTCTCTAAGTAATCTAAGCTTGCCTTCTGACTGAATCCCTGGGCTACTAATCAAGCTTTGTTCTTTTGGATGGACCCATCTGGATTATACTTCACCCGAAAGATCCATTTACATCCAATAGACTTCCTACCTATTGGAAGAGGTACAAGATCCCAAGTGGAATTTTTCAGCAAGGCTTGGTATTCAGTTTTCATGGCATGTTTCCAGTCAGGAGATGCAAGAGTTTCTGATAAAGAACCTGGGACAACATCTGCTAGTAAGGCTTTTGGTTTGACGATGCCAGCCTTCGCTCTAGTTGTCATGTGATGCTGGTTTGTGATTGTAAGTTGGCGTGTGGAAGCAGGAACTGGGATGCTTTGATCTGGAATGAGCTGCTGTGTGATGTTGTGTGTTGGAGAAGAAGAGCTTGGTGTATTGTCATTTTGTTGATGGACAGTGACATCTTGAGAAAGCTGGCCTGCCAAAGAACTAGAGTCAGTGCTAGAAAGTTGGCTAGGAGAAGGAGAGTTTACCTGCTGGATATTAGTGGTAGCTGGAATAGTTGGAATTGCTGGAACCGAGGAGGAGGAAGGCTACTCTGAATCTTTTTCCTGTAGCAAGATATCTGGGCAATCTTTGAAAGGAAAGCAGTTTTCATAAAAAATAACATGTCTAGAGATATAGACCTTCCCATTAGATGAAAGACATTATAGCCTTTTTGTAAAGGAGAGTAACCTATAAAAGTGCAAACCTCTGACCTAAAGTCCATTTTATGATTATTATAAGCTCTAAGGTGAGGATAACAAGCACAACCAAAGGTTCTAAAGAGAGAATAATCCGGATCTTTGTTAAAAAGCATATTAAAAGGAGATTTCATTTTTAAATTCTAGGTTGGAAGTCTATTGATAACAAAGACAGCACAGGCAGAAGCATCCACCCAGTAAGACTTAAGAAGAGAAGAAGCAGCTATAAGAGTTAAACCTGTTTCACATATATGTCTATGCTTCCTTTCTGCACAACCATTTTGTTGGTGTGTATGGGGACAGCTAAATCTGTGCACAATCCCTTGATCATTTAAAATTCTTGTGATAGGACTGTATTCTTTTCCTCCATCAGTTTGCAAGCATTTTAGAGAAGTATTGAATTGCAGCTCAGCCATAGATTTGAACTTTAAGAAGTTTGAGTGAACCTCAGATTTGTTTGTCATGAAAAAGAGCCAAGTGAACCGTGAGTAAGCATCAATGAAACTAACATAGTATCTATAACCCTCTCTAGAAGGAAAGGGAGAAGGTCCCCAAACATCAGAGTAAACTAATTGCAATGGAGCATTATAGACAGTATTGGAATCAAAGAAAGGTAAGGATTTGGATTTCCCGATACAACAAGATGAGCATACAAAAGAATCAGCAACTTTATTACCAGCAGAAGGAAATTTACACAAATGCATTACATGCTTAACAGTTTTAGAAGAAGCATGAGCTAACCTAGAATGCCATTTTGTAAAGCAAGTATTATTAGTATACATGACAGAATTATTCACTTCAGGAGATACAACATCATAGCAGGTAGGTGACAGAAAGTTTATGTTTCTAAAAACATAAAGCCCATTCCTAGCATATCCATCAAGAAGCAGTTGCTTGGTCACCTGAGATTTAACACAACAAATATCAGGATGAAATTCAAAATATACATTGTTATCCTTGGCAAATTTATTTACACTCATTAAGTTTTTGGAAATGTGAGGAGCATGCAATAATTTCGACAAAGTAAGCACAGTAGAAGCATCATTAGCTAAAAAGGATGAACTGCCTGTATGATGAATATCAATAGCAAAACCATTGCCCATGTGAATTTTAGTATTACCGTTGTATTCAGTCTTTGTCATTAGATTTGAGGGATCTGGAGTCAAATGATTGGTAGCTCCAGAATCAGGGTACCAGGTGTCTTCATAGTTGAAGGAAGGTTTGGCTAGGAGAAGCAACCATGGCTTGTACATTGCCTTGGCTCTGAGTAGTTGTCTGAGTTTGTTGATTGTTAGTCTGAGGAGCTTGTTCAGGAAACTGTTGATCAAACCTGTGCCAACAATGGAATGCAGAATGGCCAGGTTTGCCACAAAGTTGACATTGAATCTTGCTGCCCCTTCCACCATTGGAGGAATTCTTGGACATATTTCTACCACGACTGCGATTACCACTGCGACCATAGGATCCTCTTCCTTGGAAGTTTGAAAACTTCTTCTGGGAGTTATTCCCTTGAGCAAGATTGGCTTGAAGAGAGGAACCTCCATGCCTCTTGTGCTTTTCAAGACGCTCTTCTTGAGCCATAAGTAGAGCTTCGATCTGAAGAACAGAGTATGGTTCTGTTCATGAAAGAACAGATGTCACAAAACCATCATATTCCTCTAGAAGGCCATCAAAGATGGCGTCAACATGTTCTTCAGCAGATAAAGGCGAACCAATAGCAACCAATGTGTCGACGATCTTCTTGATTTCTAACAGATAAAGGCTAATGCTACTAGTTTTTCGAATTCCACGCAATTGAATCTTCAATTGCTTGATTCTGGCTTTAGTTTGCGAGGCAAAGTAGTTGTGAAGGGTTTCCCATACCTGATATGACCACTCACAACCCACAACGCGAACCTTGAACTGATTTTCCATGGATTCCAGCAACCACGATTTCAGCAAGCAATCTTGTTGCTCATAGTTCTCAAAATCAGGCGCGATTTGAGTAGTGATTTTCTCACCTTCTTTCTCGAATTTTTCTAGGATAGAATCGGGACCAAGAATGTGCTTCTTCAGCCTGTATCCCTTGATTGTTGACTCTGCATGTTGGCGCCAGGTAAGGAAATTGTCGTCGTTGAGCTTCGCAAAGATGGGAGTGGCGAAGGTTTGCGCAACGAAAGCTTGAGGAGCGGAAGCCATGGCTGGATCGTTGACGGTTGATACCATGTGAGATAAAGGTGAGAAGAAAGAGTGAATGTTAGAAGATAGGAAACAGAGAAAATAGTTATTATTGAATCAGTTCATTAATTGAATACAAAGAGGATAAGACTTATATAGGCTTGTACAAGATAAAGGGGAAAATAAAAGAATATTGACTACTAGTAAATAAAGATTATTTACTGATTTTTACATCAGAATTAATACTAGACACTTTATTCCTAACCTATATGATTTCCTTTTTTCATTCCTTAATAATTTTTCATGATTTCATTTTCACAAAAATAATTTCACTTTCTAAGGACCTTTCCACGCCCAAACATCAGCAAACATGTCAAGGGGAGGGCATGTGGTTCCATTACATTACATATCATATATCTTTTGTCAAAATTTACTTTCCAAGAATCTAAGGAAAGGGCTAACTTTGTGGGGAAATAATTCTACACCAGCCTGCAATTTAGTCGGCTTGTGTGGCCTTTTGTCGCATGATTGTTGCTATATACAGTGCTATCCAGAAATTGAAAATAATCACAAGTCAGATTCATGTGCTTTTTAGTTTATAAAATATTAAACCGAAAGTTTTTCTGTGGCAATTATTCTACACAAGGATAATGAATGTGTCAGAATACACGTGGCTGAAGGATATTCACACAAGTATAGATTCCCTTACTTAATTTAGTACATTATCGTACTAAAAAAATCATCAACCTAATAACTTATGATCATGAAAGCTTTAAGCTAAGCTGAATTAAGCATGCATTGTCAAAAAATTGTCAGCTTTTATTAATGTCTAGTAAGAAATTAAATTAAATGGCAATTTTTTTAAAGGAATAATAAGATCTTTTTTATAAAATAATAAATGTTTTTAATTATTAATAATAATGATGATGATACTTAATTATTTTTTTAAAATGTAAGGTATATAACTTTAATTTAAACGATAAATAAAATGAAATGGAGAAAGTAATACTACTCTTCTTCACGTCCTATTTTATTATTAAATTATTATTATTATTATATATGTATTATGCATAATGAATTCCCCATTTTTAATGTAACGTTTGACTGGGTAATGCAGCACTTCAGTTTCGATTGGCATTCGTTGTGTGGCGGCTTATATATAATAATTGACCGCCTCCAACTCTAACATGAGACACGTGGACAAATAAGAGTGCTGGATTACTTTTATAAGTTTTTTTATGGGAATGGATATCGTCACTTTATTAGTTGATATTGTCATTCCTTTCATACACGTGGAAGTATAAAATAAATCTTATAATAACAAAGAAAATATTTAAAAGGGAGTGACAATAACAATTAAAGGAGTGGCAATATCCTTTCTTTTATAGGCTAAAATGTATCTATAAAAGTTCGAACCGAGGACTTGTTACTCAAAGCAGGTCTCATCAACTATCCGATCAACCTATTGGATTGGATTACTTCTATAGTTCTATGTTACAATGAGGGGTAATACTATTATTATATTTTAATGTATGTTATAAGTAACCAGAATAGATTTTTTTATATTTAGAAATAATATAATATATAAAATGAATGTTATCTTTAAAATGAAAAATAATAGTACTTCTTTCGTCCTATAATATAAATTTCAACTATCAAAATATCTTGTCTTATAATATAAGCACCTACACATAAAATAAGAAGTATTTATAATGATTTTTTAACTTTCAAAGTCATTCAACCAATAGAAAATATTTGTGTTTAAATTTAATTAGTGTAATATCTCAATAGTCTAATTAATACTTCTAATTCTAATAATTTAACTACATTTTTTAGTGTTAATTTTTTTTCATAAATATTAAATGTATATTAACTGTGTGAATCCATATAAACAGAGATAAACACAAAAAAATCAACATGATATATATGTTATTTTTTAACATGAGGAGATTATATTCTTTTCTATAAGAAACGTGGAATTAAATTTATAATGTTTTTCCAATTAATTAAATAATAAATTTAAATTTTATTTTTATTGTACTCATATAATTAGTGTATCTACTTGTACAAGGATTGATGATTGTCATACTCTCTCATAATTAATTAAGAGTATATAAGAAAAATTAATTTTTGTTACCACTTAAAAGTGATACGATATTTATCAGCCCCTTAACTAAATTTTTTGTTACAAAAAAAAAAGTGATACTATATTTCTTATATTTAGGATAAAAAGTTTTGTTCTCTTTATCCCTTATATATACGATCGGAGATAGTAATATTGAAAGCATGTGGCTATAACTACTTTTGTTTTTCTATTTTTACTCCTATTTAAATATTTAAATAATACTTAAATATTAATACTTCAATTTCATTTTAATAAATATAATTTTAAGTTAAAAAATAATTGAAAAGAAGTGACAATAATAAATAAAAAAAAGTAACAATAACTTTTTTAATATTAAAATATTAATATTTTAATTTTAATAACTAATTAAATTTCTATTTTTACTCCTATTTAAATATTTAAATAATACTTAAATATTAATACTTCAATTTCATTTTAATAAATATAATTTTAAGTTAAAAAATAATTGAAAAGAAGTGACAATAATAAATAAAAAAGAATAACAATAAATTTTTTAATATTAAAATATTAATATTTTAATTTTAATAACTAATTAAAAAATTATTTTAAATTAAAAATAATTATTATAAACGTACTTTAACTTATAAAAAAAATCATAAAAAAGTATAACATTAATAACTACTATTTAAAAACATAAAAAAACAACCAACATTATATAGGGAGTTACGTTCCTTAATTAGTTTCACCATTGAGCACATTAGCAGTCAAGGAAGAATATTTTGGCACATTATTTGAAAGCCCTTCGATTATGGTGAAAACATTAAGGATTTTTTTCCACGACACAATCTTTTCTTTTTGTTTATGATTTTACACTTTTGCATTTTGACGTAAACTCTTTTTCTCTCTCTGCTTAATGAATATTTCCTCTTTTTAAAAAGAAAAATTTTTATACACATCACTTTGCGCTAACAGCTTATTTACAACTTAGGTTAGTGTTAATTTTAAAAAAAAAGAAAAAATGGCAGACAAAGGTGACTAATTGCTGACGTGCGCAGTTGTTAATAAGATGTAGTTCTTAATAATGTGTAAGTATCATTTTTTGTTTTAAAATAAGGTAAATAACAACAAAGATTGAATGCTAGGTATGGTCAAATCTTGCTTTAAGAAAGAAAGACAACTGCCTAGAGCCCCCTATTTGATAAGACCTCCAAAAAAAAATTTAATTATTTTATTAAATTTTAATTATTGAAAATTAATTTATTAATATAATATATTATAGTATATTCAGATAATTTTTATCAACACAATAATATTTCATTGAAAGAAGTTTTGAACAAGTAAAATTAATATTTTATTAGAGTATTAAATTATATAAAAATATTAGATATTTTATTATCTATTGAGATTTGATTGATTATAAAACATTCATAAATAAATTTTTATCTTAAAAAAATCAAAGATATAAAATAAAAAGTAATATATTATATATAAATAGATTTTCGTCGTGATTTCGCTTAAGACCCTAAAATGTATAGATCTGTTTCTAATGCTAGGAAAGTATGTTAAGCAAAGGGATGGAATGGCCAGGAGGAACGTACGAGGTAGGGAAACAGAGAGAAGGGCTGCAGTTGATCATAGCCAGAGACCTTCTAAGAATGATGGCTTCTTTAGTTATCTGGGTAAGGTTATTGTGGACTCCATAACTTTTTTTTTATTACCAATTTCATCTCTTATTATATTGGCTTCACAACTTTGGATCTTTTAACAATGGGGAAAACTGGTAAGGTTGTGGATGTTTATGTACAAAATAATGGAAGATGGGATTAGCACCATCTCTATTGGGAATGACACCATCTTTTTTATATGTAAGAATTATAAATTTATATACTAAAAAGGATGGTGCCACTCACAATAGGGATGGTGCTAATCTCATCCACCAAAATAATGTACTCGTGTTGTAGACCAGAATAATGGTATCTCGAGTGTACATATACATGTGGGGTCCAACAGCCGACAACCATCTCGAATACATCCCGGAAGGCCTGGGATTGCCTATGATCAGGGCCCAAGTAATACGATTTGGGCTCAGACAACAAGTCCAAGTAGGAACAGACCCAGAGGGGGGTAAGGGGGGCCTTGGCCCCCCCTCCCCATGTAATATTATTATATATAGGACATAGTTCGTAGAAGAGACACATAAATGTTTCGAAGCTCTGCGGTTGTTGATGGCGTATATCACATTCAGGTCCCCTGTTAAAAACCTGGAGGATGTGTTTTATTTTATATTATTTATTCTCATTTTTAAATTCTTTTAGCATTGTTTCTCTTTTTTGTTCTACTGCATTTTTTTTTTGCTATTTAAAAGAGTTATATACTCATATAAATAATATTATATTATTTTATATATAAGTAAATAAAAATATTTAAATTTTTTTAAAGAAATAATATTTAATTTACACAATAAACTCTTATTTTTGTGTTTTAGTAGTCTTTATAATAATTATTATTTTAATATTTTTAAGAGCTTCTTATTTAGTTATATTTAAAAAAAAATTATCAAATTTATATTTTTAATTATAAATTTGAAAAAAAAACTTGATGTAAATGAAAACTGATATTCTTTTTATACTCGACGATTCATGTTGTTTTTCTCTTAAAATTTAAAATTTTTTCTCTTTATTTATAAATTATCAATATACTTAATAATTCTTATTATTATGATTTTAAATTTTGTCCTCCAATTAAAATAAATCGCCCTCCCCCCCACCAAGTATTTCTGAATCCGTCCCTGAGTCCAGTCCCAAGATTGTCCACACTTAGGTCATAAATTTCTTTATAAATACTAACATAAATGCACCATGCAAGGTACGTAAGTATTCTATCAAATATACACAATCCTAATACACTTACTGACTTGAGCGTCGGAGTCCTTGCAGATGCACACCACCGCCGCCGGAGCTCAAGCCCAGAAGCTATCTACCGTGCCCTCTGCTGATAAGGAGACCACCTTATTCGTCCTACATCTCCGCCAGGTTAGATCACAACAAACTCGTACGCAAAAATGTTTAGATGTTGCTCGATTTCCTATCAAAACATACAAGCCTGATATGGTGCTTAAGACTATGTGGGTGGGAATAAATAGTCATGTTTATCTCATTCGCAAGGTGGAGGTGATGTTCGGGGATGCTTTGCTTAGTTTAATTCCCAAAATTACTATGAAGAAGTATGCCTTTTTGTTTTGGCTGTTGGTATCAGAAAATGATGATGATCTACCTTGCGAGAGTAAATGAATTTGGTAATTTAAAAATACCCTATTCAAATAATATATTGTACACGATCTCTAAAAAAATTGTTACAATTTTAAAAATTTAAAAAATTATGCAAATTAAACTACAAACTTCAAAGTAAATAAGACATTGTTTTCGAAAAGCTTCAAATAATTACAGCAATTTAACAATCACGTCTTTATTTTTATCTCAAAAACAACATATTCCGTACACGATTTCTATAAAAACTATATCAAGTTTTGAAAAAAAATAAAAAATATGTAAATTGAGTTTGAAACTTCAAAGTGAATAATACGTTGCTTTCAGAAAGCTTTAAATAAACTAGGTAATTTAAAAACACCATTTCATTTTCATTTGGAAGAACACCATATTCTTCAAGTGTATACATAATCTCTAAAAAATTATTGCAAATTTAAAAGTATAAAAAATTATGTAAATTGAGTTGGAAACTTCAAAGTGAATAATATATTTTTTAAAAAAGCTTTAAATAATTTCCCTATTCTTTAGTATAGGATCTCTAAAAGAAACTGTTGCAATTTTAAAAATATATTAAATTATGTTAATTGAGCTAAAAATTTTAAAGTGAATACTACATTGTTTTCTGAAAGCTCCAAATGATTTAGGTAATTTAAAAATACTCTCTTCATCTTTATTTCTAAAAATACTCTATTCTTCAATTGTATATTTTACGATCTCTAAAAAAATATTATAATTTTAAAAGTATAAAAAACAATGTAAATTGAGTTCGAAAATTATTTTCAAAAAATTGGTAATTTAAAAACACCATATTCAAATGTATTGTACACGATTTCTAAAAAAAATATTATAATTTTAAAAATATAAAAAGTTATGCAAATTGAGCTACAAACTTCAAACCGAATAAGACATTTTTTTCAAAAACGATTCAAATAATTACAGTAATTTAACAATTGTGTTTTCATTTTTATCTCAAAAACACCGTATTCCTTAGGTGTATATAATACACAATCTTCAAAAAAACTATTGCAATTTAAAAAATAAAAAATCTGTATAAATTGAGTTAGAAACTTCAAAGTGAATAATATATTGTTTTCAGAAAGCTTCAAATAAACTAGGTAATTGAAGAACACGATTTTTATTTTCATTTTGGAAAAACACCCTATTTTTCAAGTATATTGTACACCATCTCTAAAAAAATCTGTTGCAATTTTTAAACTATAAAAAGTTATTTAAATTGAGTTAGAAACTTCAAAGTGAATAATATATTATTTTCAGGAGGCTTTAAATAATTTAGGTAATTTTGAAACACCCTTTCATTTCCATTTTGAAAACCACCCTATTCTTATAGTGTATAGTATATAATCTCTAAAAGAAACTGTTGCAATTTTAAAAATATAATAAATTATGTTCATTGAACTAGAAACTTCAAAGTGGATAATCCATTGTTTTTAAATATATTAAAATAATTTAAGGAACTTGAAAGATGCATTTTCATTTTTATTTCAAAAAACACCATATTTTTGAAGGGATAGTACACGATTTCTAAAAAGACTATTTCTATTTTAAATATTTCAAAAGCTATTTAAATTGAGCTAGAAATTTTAAAGTGAATAATACATTGTTTTCCGAAAGCTTCAAATGATTTAAGTAATTTAAAAATACTCTCTTCATTTTTATTTTGTAAAACACTCTATTCTTAAGTGTATATTTTACGTTATAAAAAAATGTTGCAATTTTGAAAAGTATAAAAAATCATGTAGTTTGAGTTCGAAACTTCAAAGCGAATAATATATTATTTTCAGAAAGATTCAAATAATTTACGTAATTTTCTCCATATTTATTTTTATTTCGAAAAATACCCTATTCTTCAAATGTATTGTACATGATCTCTAAAAAACTATTACACTTTTAAAAATATAAAAAATTATGTAAATTAAAATATAAACTTCAAAGTGAATAATACATTGTTTTCAAAAAGCTTCAAATAATTTCAGTAATTGAAAAATTGCATTTTCATTTTTTTCTTGAAAAATACTGTATTCTTCAAGTGTATATAGTACGTGATCTCTATATAAAACTATTGCAGTTATAAACTTCAAAGTGAACAATACATAATTTTCAAAAATCTTCAAATAATTTAGGTTATTTAAAAAACCATTTTCATTCTATTTTTGAAAATTACTCTATTTTTCAAGTGTATAGTATATTTTCTCTAAAAAAATTGTTGCAATTTTAAAACTATAAAAATTTATATAAATTGAGTTAGAAAATTCAAAGTGAATAATACCTTATTATTTAGAAAGCTTCAAATAATTTATGTAATTTTAAATCATTTTTTTCATTTTCATTTTAAAAACAACTCTATTCTTCAAGTGTATTGTAATACCTAAATTTTAGCATTAGTTTTTTTTTTTTAACACATAGCAGAAGTCAAAAACTATATATATAGATAGATATAATTACATAAAATGTTTTTGTTCATTTTAAAACCCAGAGAGAATAACAGTCCAGCTAAGTAGTCATACAACAAAACAAATTACTACCTAAATATATTAAAATACTGCTAATGTCTTCTCTGACACCCTCCGAGTTTGTATCACCTGCAATAGTGTAACCGTCAGTTATATGTACGACATATAACTGAGTAACCGTCGATATTGAAAATAATATATACAATATTGCAGCCAGTCTAACTAGAACACTTCCCCAAATTAAATTCCTAACAAGCACACACAATATGTATGAAATGACAAGTTAAGTATGTATGCGTGCCATGTATTATTCTATTTTCCATTTCATTTCTTTCCTCTTTTAACGGGAAACCTTATGCACAGGGAGTCCACCATAGGTGCACGACAGTGAATGCACAGTTCAGCTCATCATCATGGCCCTGGCAAGCGTCCTTCCAAGGTCCTACTGCCGGGCTACCAACCCCTCTAGGGCTAGTCTAGGGACTATCTACCCCTTTCGGGATAGCCACTTTGAACTAGGTTATCTACTCCATTCTCGGGATAACCTAGCACTTCAGGTTATTTGCCCCTTTCGGGATAACCCTACATTCTCATCTTTTTATGTTTTTTTCACTTATCCGGTCTACTTTCGGTGGAACTCAACCCTCTTACTCAACCAATGTTGATGGGGGAAAGCATTTTCCATTTTTTCTTTTGTTTGATTCCATATTCTCATGCATCAAACATTCATTTTTATATCGGTGTTAGAGAAGTGAGAATTGGTGCTGGAGATGCGTTAATCCATGCCAGAGATGAGCGAGAGAGAGTAAGCAGCGTACGCGATGGTTTTTGGTTGAGACACATGTTTTGTTTTCATTTTCAGAATAAATTAATGTTTAATTTTCATAATAAAATAATATATTTTACTCAAGCAGGTGATAAATGGCACGCAATTTTGTGGGATTTGGCTACGATTTTATTGGAACTGTAGGGAATTATCCGCAATTTACAAGACAACCGTAGCAAATGTCTTGAATTTGGTTAAAACCGCTAATAAGGGTTTGATCCACTAGTATCAACTCAATTTCGGGTCGAGCAGTAGCAATTTCCTAAAACTTGGGTGGGATGTTCTCATGCATCAAACATTAATTTTTATATTGGTGTTAGAGAAGTGAGAATTGGTGCTGGAGATGCGTTAATCCATGCCGGAGATGAGCGGGAGAGAGTAAGTAGCGTACACGATGGTTTTTGGTTGAGACGCATGTTTTGTTTTCATTTTCATAATAAATTAATGTTTAATTTTCATAATAAAATAATATATTTTACCCAAGCAGGTGATAACTAAACAGGCTACGGGTCGGGCTAGCCCGTTTTGCCAACTCTAATTCCCACTCTAAAATGACTATTGTCACTCCTTTTTAAATATTTTTGTTTAGGAAAATATTCTATAACTAATTAAATCAAATTATTAATATAAAAATATTAATAAAACAATTAAATGGAAGTGACAGTAGCCATTTTGGAGTGGCAATATATACATCCCCAAACAATAATGGTTTCTGTAAATTGTTTTTTGAGCAAGCACAACATTTTTACGGCAAACACTCTTGGGATCCAAGCCCTAACACCGTTACAATAGTATTTCAATCAAAGATGGTCAACGCTGGGTTAGAAAACTCACTATGGATGACATTTCTAAAAGAATTTCATCGTTGTTTCTATTTGCAACTAAGGCTCAGTTACTCTCTTTTTTCAAACTCATTAGCGATAGTGGAATGAAGAAGACGTTCTATAGTGGAATTATGGAGTTAGGGCTTCAAAGTGGTGCAATCCTATTTAAGTTTTTCAAGATTTGAGAAATTTTTTCATTATATATATATAAGGGGCTAAATTATGGATACTAAAACCATGTTTGTCATGTAATGTTAATTAAATCAATTAAACATGCTACCTCTGCAACCTCTATTATGAAAATTAATTTAATAAACATCACGTAATTGAGCTTGGAGTTGCTACTATGTGTTGTGTTTCCACCCTCCGGTGTGATACAACTTGACTGAGCAATGTCAAGCTTGTGACGGTAAACATGTGGTAGTCTTAAGATATATATTCATGTGGGTGATTTCCTATCCTTGGTTGTTGCGTGAGAGTACCACTTGCAAACTAGCCTGCATATCCTCCGGTATTTGGGGTTGGCGGAGTGCTTGGTATCTTGTCCATCCATAATTCTCAAAATTGCTTGCATGTGTATATATTTTTATATGTATGTTAATAATTTATTTATTTATTTTTCCCTATTTGTTCTATGTAAGCATGTTAATTATTGTATGTGTGTTCTTTTCAGTTGCTATTGCTACTGCTGCTAATATGACAACTCAAGTTAATGTTATACCTATGCTTGATAGGGCAAATTTTAAGATCTGGAAGGAAATAGTCAAGATTATTCTCTATTGTATAGATCTTGATCTGGCACATCAAACTGAGAAACCCACTCGAACTCTGAAGAAGCCAGAGGAGGATAAAGTTAAAAAGTGGGAATGCTCAAACTGAATGTTCCTAATGATCATAAGGCAATCTGTTCCAAAGAATTTCTGTGGTTTGATTTCTAAGGATGTAACTACTAAGGGTTTTCTTAGTGTCGTTGAGAAGTATTTTAGCAGTAATGAGAAAGTTGATCCAAGTAGTTTACTTGCCAACTTTTTCTCGATGAAATACAAAGGCAAGGGAAACCTAAGGGAGTACATTATGGAGATGTCTAATCTCGTCTCAAAACTCAAGGCACTTAAGTTAGAGCTGTCCGATGACTTGCTCATGCACTTGGTTTTGATTTCCCTTCCTGCACACTTTGGCCAATTCAAGATGAGTCATAATACTCAGAAAAGACAAATGGACCTTGAATGAGCTGATATCTCATTGTGTGCAAGAAGAGGATATGCAACATAAAGAGAAGACTGAAAGTGCTAATTTGACTTTTACTTCTCAAAAGAAGAGAAAGAAGACTAAGGGTGTTGTAGAAGGGGCTTCTTAACGTAAGAAAGTAAAAAAGGTTGCAAAACCTAGTGCTTGTTTCTTCTGTAAGAAGATTGGGCACATAAATAAAGAGTGTCCCAAGTACGCCACTTGGCGAATGAAAAAGGGTAAGTTTCACTCTTTTGTTTATTCTCAAGCGATCGGAGTCAAAATCTCCATCGTAGAGAGACAACACAATACTAGAACACCTCGACAGTCGACCTCACCAGGAGATCAGCCCCATCCCTGTGCAGCCCCAAAGTTCCAAAGCTTATGACCCCAACCTCGACACAATTGGGTTGAGGTCGGGTCCCTAGCCCCACGCAATAAACTCCATGAATAACGATCGACAAGAGCCTTAACGGACATTCAATGCCCTACAACATAATCCTTAGATTCAAGCTATCATGAACATAGACCCATAACGTCTGGTAGTATATATATTAACCTGTTTCCCAATGTATAGAGCATGATCTATCTTGTACTTGACTTGAAGGCCTCAAGGATTAGGCTATCCCCTGTTGTCGAACTCTTAGAATCATTTCAGATCAGTCTTGACATAAGGATAGCGAAAGTAATAAGTTTATTTTTGTTATAATAAAGTTATTGAGGTAATCCTTATTACTAGACGAGACCGGTCCTAGTGAGTTATGTAAGTAAGTACTTTGATTCCCCCATCAAAATTTTCTATTCAAGATCTCTTAACAACCTTAATAGAAAAACAGTATAATTAACTCCCCGATCCGTGCGATATTGCGATCTGACTTTCAAGAAAAGCGCCACGACGGGGTGCACGATGATAAGATGAACGGCTGAGATAAGTCCAGAAGTAGAGAACAATGAGGAGTTGGTAATGGTAAGTGAGTATGTGGCGCAGCGCGAGTGAGTGAAGAGATCACCAAAAGATGGGGTTCGTAACAGCAGCAGCAACTGGTGGTCTCTGCTCCCTCCACTCTCCGCCTCTCTACCACCATTTCCCCTTTCCTCCTCCTCCTCCTCCTTCTAATCGGGCCCAGGCCCAGGCCCGGGCTCGGCCCAGAAAATATGCGCACTCCAACTCCAAGTTCTTCCGAGTTCCCACATCGTCGAGCTTGCGTGAGCATGACGATCCAGTCTGCTACAACAAGAGGACTCTTCTCTTCATCGGTATCGCCGTTCTTCCTTTTCTCCCTAGTACGGCACAAGCATCACCAAGTGAGTTCACACTCTGCTCTTCTCTCAGATTTTGATCTTCAAATCGCTCTCGTTCAATGCAATGCCAGTATTTTCGGAATTTAAGTGTTCGAATCACTTCTGGATGTTATGTTCTCTAAGTGATTTTGTTTGATTGCGTTTAGTCACTAGCTAATTAATTGAATACTCTCTTTTTGATTTTGAAATTCTTCATTATTGTATGTTACCAAGTATTGTTCTGCATTTTTAAGTTTGGGATGTGGACTATGATTTACTACTTTCTTTTTTTCTTGACCTTATGACCCTAGTATTAGTACATTGTGTTGCTTAGATATCTGATAATTTGATTCAAATCGATTAGAGCTACTACATGCCGTTAAACCAAGGTTTAAAGAAGCTGCAATTTATTACTTTTCTCAACTTCTGAGTGTGGTTGCACTTATTTATCTATTTTTTACTATATTTATGAATTGTGAATTATTAAATTGATTAATAAAGAAAAAAAGAAGTGTAGTTTTAATTCAACTTGTTTAAATAAGAGTGGCAAATAGCTCAAACATCACCAAAATCCTTTTGTTAGTAACTTGTGTAATTATTCTTTCTCCTTTCAGATGAAAGTGTGGTGAAGACGCCAGAGGATAGCCAGAAAATAGAGGTTTGTTTGTTGTTAAGTTAGATACAAATGCTGAATGGTTAATTTTTGCTTATCATATTTGTTCTTCGGATGTTTTGTGTTCTAAACTTTGTTGCTTCTATGGACAGACAGCACCCGAAATGAGTAAGCCGGCAAATCCCTTTGTGGCTCTCCTGAATGTAATTGGAATATTTTCTTCTGGTGTGTTGGGTGCTCTATATGCACAGACGAAGAAAGAAGAGTCTGTCGCCGTTGCAACAATAGAAACAGTAAGCTTATATGCACTCTTATGATTCTTGGGAACTAGTAAGACATGTATTGGCTTTAAGCCATATAGTAAGAGAAGGGATATAAAGAAACTACAATGACTGGTATTGTCAATCTAATTTGATTTTAAATGATTAATTTGTTCTTCTGGAAGTATAGTTTTTTGAGTATTTGTTTGTTAGGCCTTTAACCCATTTATTTTACCGGTCAATGCGTGTAGATTAGCACCAAACTGAGGGAAAAGGAAGAGCAGATTGTTTCCTTGAAGAAGAACTACGAATTGAAGTTACTGAATGAGCAGGAGGAACAAAGCAAGCTACTTGGAAAGGCAAAAGAAGAACAGCTATCTTTGATAAACCAACTAAATGCTGCAAACAGTACTATCAACCAATTGGGACAGGAGCTAAAAAGCGAGAGAAGATTGATTGAGGAGCTGAAACTTCAGATTGACAGGCTCGAGACTAACCTTTCGAAGGCTGATGCAGATAAGAAGGATCTTGAAAACAATTTGAAAGAAAAGGTAGATTCTATTGGAATTTTACAGGAAACAATCAATCGGTTGAATGTGGAGCTCAAGGACAAAGAAAGTGTTGTTCAGAATCTCAATTCATCCCTTGCTGATAAGGAGTTGGAATTGAGGAATTTGAATTCTGTGTACGAGCAAACCAAGGAAGATTTATCCAACGTTCGTTTCCAGACACAAGGGTTGAAAGATGAACTATTGAAAAGCCAAGAGCAACTAGAAGCAAAAGATTCCTTGGTGGTGGAACTAAATTCGAAATTAAATTCCTTAACTATTGAGAAGGATGATTTTAGGAGTAAATATGATGTCAAGGAGAAAGAATACAATGACCTAAAGTTGACTTCTGAAAAGAAAGCTGCTTTAGATGCTGAGGCTTTAAGAGAAAAAGAAAAGGAGCTACATCAGATAACGGATCAGCTTGAACTTGCCCGGGGTGAAGCAAGCAGACAGCAGGGCATCATTGCTGATTTAGCCCGAGAAAGAGACGGTTTGAAGGAGTCTCTAGAGAACGAATCTAAGAAAGTGAACAATTTGAATTCTGAACTCCAAGTCGCTCAGGAGAATCTTGAAAAATCAAGAAATGAGTCTGCTGAATTGGAAAAACGGCTAAATGAGTCAAATGAATTGCGCAAAACGCTTGAATTTGAGGTCTCTAAGCTTTCAGCTGAGCTAACTGAAGTTAAAGAATCACTACAGAGTAACCTAGATGATGCAAAACGTGAGGCAGAAAAGCTAGCTAGTGAGCTTACTACAGCAAAGGAAAATTTGAAGAATGCACAAGCTGAGCTGCAAAGTACATCCAATGAACTCAAAGCTGCTCTTGAAAACCGTGATAGCCTACAAAGAGAATTAGTTGAAATCTACAAAAAAGCTGAAACCACAGCGGAGGATTTGAAGGAAGAGAAAAAGTTAGTTGCTTCACTGAACAAAGATCTGCAAGCCTTGGAAACGCAACTGTCGAAAGACAAAGAGGCTCGAAAATCTCTCGAAACGGACCTGGAGGAAGCTACCAAATCACTTGATGAGATAAACCGAAATGCATTGATCCTTTCTAGTGAACTAGAGAAGGCTAATTCTCTTATTTCCAGCCTTGAGAGTGAGAAAGAGCTGCTTCAAAAGTCCCTTTTAGAACAAAGAAATGCAAACAAAGAGGCCCAAGAAGACATTGAAGATGCTCATAATCTCATCATAAGACTTGGCAAGGAGAGAGAAAATTTAGAGAACAAAGGGAAGAAATTGGAAGAGGAATTGGCTTCTGCCAAGGGTGAGATTTTGCGGTTGAGGAGTCAGATAAATTCTTCAAAGGTTGATGCTAACAATGAGCAAGAGCAGAAGGATGAAGCTGAAAGAAAGGTCACTGTAAATGCTAACAATGAGCCAGAGCAGAAAGATGAAAGTGAAACAAAGGTCACTGTAAATGCGCGGAAGAATGTCAGAAGAAAAAAGGCTAACCCCCAGTAACAAAAAACTAGAGAGCTTTTTATTATTTAAAAAAAAAATAGAAAAAAAAGCCCGTTTAGGAGGATAAGATTCTGTAATAAGTTAGTATTCGGAAGCCAGTTGGTACGGTATTGCATTTATTTCGCTTTGGTATGAAAATTTTTCCATGTTGGTAGTATTGTACAAATGAAATTACACTGTATCAATTGTTAAGCTAATCAGGCAAAATGGATATTCTTTAACTACTACCCCTCGTCCTATTTACAAGAAACAAAATTTTGTCCTAGTTATAAAAATATAGTATTTTTTCTATGTGTACTAATGAAATATAATGCGCTTTGCATTTTATAGGTCATTTTAGTCTTTCACGGAATCAGTCATTTTAGTCTCTGACTTTCGCTATCATTGGGTATTTTAGTCCCTGACTTTCACTATTATCGGTCATTTTAGTCTCTGAAAGTTAGGGACTAAAATGAATGTTCATATAATTCAGGGACTAAAGTGACTTGCAAAATGCAAAATCAAGGACTAAAGTGACTTATCTGCACAAAGTCAATGACTAAAGTAACTTATTCTCATAAAATTAGGGACCGAAATAGTACATCAGTCGTGTATTAATTGATAAGAAAATATGAAAGTTTTTTCACCTTTGATTTTTTTAGATTAATTATTTATTTTTCATGCTATTGGATGCATTATTTATACTAGTGTGTGACTTGTATTACGTCAAGGGAGGGACCCTAGACAACTAACAAAGAATTTATATAGCTAATCAACAAAATTAAAAAATTAAATATAACTTTCCTAATATAATGAAAGGGATAAAAGTTAAAAAAAAAAAGGAGTTGCGTTAAATATAACTCTAAATACATGGTTGAAAAAAACCAGAGGCATCAAATTTTATCCAAAACCTTCTTGAAGACAATATTTATAACACCATACTCTTGAAAGCTTCAAAACAGTTAATTAAGTTCTAGGGTCCCTCACTTCGTAGGTGTTACAATACTTAAATTTTATGTTTTTGGGTCTGCTTTGGACAAAATTCCCTAAATGGGGTTTTGTATTATTTTTTTTATCATGCATTCTGTTGGGAAGCTTCTATTAATTTTTGAAATATATTTAATATTAATTTATGATTTTGTATTAAATTTATTCCTATATCTATTAAATCTGGGGTTTCAACTTTTTTTTAATATATTTTTCTATCATTCTTTTTATTATTGATTTCGAATGTTTTATGTCTTCTATTCTTGCGGTATTTTGTATCATATTTGTTAATTTTCTGCAGGTTACTTCATCAAGAATTCAAGATTCATTTTGTTTTTAGCATTTAGCTCTTTCATTAAGTTGTTTTTAAATCTTGTTAATTTATTTCTTGTTTTTCAGTATCTAAGTATATTTCTTTTTTATCCCAAGGGTAATAGAAATAATCATCTATATTCAATTTTAATCTAATAATTTCATTTATGAGATCTTTTTTAATTTTCAAGTATATTTATCCATGATTTATTATTTTTATTTTATCAGAAATTTAATTTAATTTCTAAGAGCCTAATGATTGAACCCTTAGCTCTGATACCAATTTTTGGGTCCATTTTTTTATGTTTTTCTTTTTTAATCTTATAAAAAGTTTTAATAACAGTCTTTTTTTTTTTTAAGAAAATTTTCAGTTTTTATTTTTTTCTCTCATATTTTCAAGTCTTTCTTCACGACTATATATCCAATTTATTATCTCTTTACACTTTTTGGTCTATATTTTTCTATTTATTTGACTAAGATCTTTAGATCTTCTTTATATTCATATAAATTTAGTAGGATAATCTTCTCTTGTATATCTAATTCATCAAATTTTCTTTTATAGAATATTTTTGTTTCTTTTATTGTAGATAATCTTATTCTTTGTTCAAGAATTTTATTAATTTTTTACAATTTTTTATTTTTTATTTTTGCATTTATTAATGAGTCTTTTAATATCCCTAGAATGAGTAGCAATGGTTATTTCTCCAAATCCTAAAATATAATTAAGTGTTTTTTCTGAATTTTCTCAGTAAGATAGAGTTCATATAAATTATCTTCTAACCATTCTGGTATTCTAAAATCTTCATCAAATGCAATATATGTCCTTTCTAGATCAATAATTTCTAAGTCAAAATTTTATTATTATTTCATCTTCAATCCATTCTTTCAATATTATTTCTTCTGCTAATTTATCTTGTATTTATTTAGGCAAGTTAAGTTTATAACAATAAAATCAACTTGGGATATCTTTACGCATGTTTTAATTTTATTCTATTTTGAATGATGTTCTTTGTTGGAAGTCCCACATGGACTAGTGATATGGCCATAATTGAGTTGGCCAAACCTAAATTCTAATATGGTATCAAGAGCCAAATTAGTTATGAGCCACCCGCAGATGTCTAGTCCTACAAACTTTACGCACCAGATGTCAAGCCTCGGGCGTGAGGGGATGTGTTAAGATGAAGTCCCATATCGACTAGAAAGAGGGTCATCATTGAGTTTATAAAAGTGTGACAATTCTCATCCTATGAGCCAGCTTTTGAAAGTGAGTTAGACCCAAAATTCAAATTGTAAAATTCTTCTTACTTCATCTACTAATTCTTTGATTTCTTTATCATAATCTTTCTCTTCTATTTCCTTTGTTAAAGGTGGTTTAGAGATTATTCCTTTTTCTTTTTCTATAGAGTTTAGCCATGAATTTGGCAATTCTTTTACTCTATTTCTTTCTAATGGTCTTTCAAGATCTAAAAATAATTGAGGAATATTTATATATTCATTATTTTTGAATTCTATAGAATGATGTGAATTAGTTAGTAGATTTTTTGTATCTAAAGGTACTCCTATATTAAGATATGTTGTAAATATGAGCTTTGTGTAAGTTAGATTTCCTTCTACCATAACCATGATAGAATCTTTAATATATTAGATTTTACTACCCATTAATATAATTTTTAATGGGCTATTTATCCCTTCTCCAAAAATACTCTTAATAAGTATTTGAATTGCTCCAATATGGATATATTTTATTTTAGATTTTTCTGCAGGTTTAATCTTTTGTACTTTTTCTTTTAAATCTTTTATTTTCAAAATTTGTATGTTATGTTTTTCATCTTTTTCGGAAATATCTATAGGTGATTTACAAAATATCTTTACATAGTAAATAATATTCTTAAAAGTTTGTCCTCTAAATAATTTAGTTAGATTTTCTAACTTTCCTATTTTGAATTTTAGATTTTCTCCTTCCTTAGGTTTAATTCTTCTTTCTGTATTTTTCTAAATCTATCATTATCAATTAGTCATTCAATCGAATTGCTAAAATCTTCTTTTTTATAGAAATCAAAAGTTTCTTCAAACTAGAATTTTTTATTTTATTTTATTTTGTTTTATGAAGATTTATATTGAAAATATTAAAATTAATTAAATACAACAAGAATTTATTTTTGATTTTTGTAAAATCTTTATATCTCCCTTTACAAACTAAATATAAAACATTACCTTTTATTCCATTCACCTTAATTTTTTTAGCTAAATACATACATAAAATAAAAAAAATGAAATCAAGTGTTCTTGACCCCTTTAGAAAGCTAAGGAATGATCTACGAATATTATCAACCCATCAACTCCATCAATAGTTGTGATATCCCTACTCTGGTAGTGTCTACTCTTGCTAGCATATCTTGCGTTTTAGACATGAGATTAAACCTGGTGGACATTAAACCTAATAGAATTTCCTACATATTATAATTTCCTGCATTTTTTATAAAGTCCTTGAAGGGAGATTTAGACTCCTTGAGGGTGAAATTAGCTAATAACTATTAGCCACGCTCTAGGCTCAACATCACTGCAACAAGACATCACCTCAGGTTTCTTCCCAGAACTAGAGCTACAGGTATGCAATCCACATGAGACCAGATTTATATGAAAGATGACACATAGGGCTACAACTTTCATGTAGAGCTCGTGACCTAATTCAAATGTTTGAAGGTGAAATAGCTATTGAAAGTTAGCTATTTGACTAAGAGCTGAGATTATGACCTTACTTAACTATTTTGGACATGACTTGAACTATGATTTTATTTTAGTTCATAGCATTGATAGCATATTTATCAAATAAAAAAAAAAACTTAAAATTTATCATTTTTTTTATTGGCTAAACACGCATCACACACCTAAAATTTATCATTTAACAAACATGGAGAAAAAGTAGATGAACATGAAATCATACATTTTGCGATACCTAAGTAACCAATAATACAAATATGGCTTTACTTTTTGGACTATTTATTCTTGTACACTCATATTCTCTTCTATTAATTGCAACCAAATTTTATTTTTGACAAAATGACACTTTTGGTTCTTAACTCTTTGCACCAATTCAATTTGGCCCCTTAATTTTTTTAGATCCGTTTTAGTTTCTTAATTTTTATTTTGGATTCAATTTGGTTCCTTTAGAAATGATTTTTGATCTGTTGACGTATGTAACAGTAGGGACCAAATTGAATCCAAAATAAAAGTTAAGCGACTCAAACGAATCGAAAAAAAGTTAAGAGACCAAAGTAAATTGACTCAAACAGTTAAGGGACTAAAAGTTTCATTTTGCCATTTATTTTTTATCAAACTACTTACTAAGTATATCTTTGATTTTATTTTTGAATGCCACGAAGGACGGGATTAACGGTGGAGAAGCCACCATCAACCACCAAGTTATGTCCACTAATATATGCCGATTCATCAGAAGCAAGAAACCGAGCAGCTTCAGCAATATGCTTCGTCTTCAAAGTAATTCCCTGCAAATTAGCTTTTGAATTTCTAATAGCTTCAAGTTCTTCAGGTCCCACATCCAGTGCTTTACACGCAAGATTCGTAGCAACCGCATACAGCGAAACGCAATTAACCCTAATCCCAAACGCCCCGAGCTCGCTTCCCGTTGAACGAACAAGACCGATAACACCGTGTTTGGATGCGGTATAATCGTGACCCGAACATCCACCAACCAAACCGGCCACACTCGCCGTACAAATTATGGATCCACGGGTCTTTCTCTCCACCATCACGCGCGCCACGTGCTTGATGGTTGCGGCTACGCCTCGAACGTTCACGGCCATAGTATCGTCGAATTTGTTCAGATCCGAGTCTAGGATGCTTGAGAGAGAGCCTCCGGATCCGTCGTTGCTGAACAAGATGTCGACGGTGCCGTATTTTTGGCAGGTAAACGACACCGTTTCTTGAACCTGTTTTTTGTCGCGAACGTCGCAGTGGTGGTAAGTGACTTTCTCTGAGCCGATTGAAGTTGCGACTTGTTGACCTAATTGGTCTTCCATGTCGGCGATAACTACGAATGCACCATTTTGTGCGAAGATCCTCGCCGTCTCTGCTCTTATTCCGCTGGATCCGCCGGTGACAATAGCCACCTTCTGTAACCTGAAAAACCATACGAAATGGAGTAGCAACAAATTACATCGCAAAGGTTGTGTAATCGGCTGACTTTGGCGGAAACAGGGTTATTGGATTGAGATATTTTGACTTAAATAAGCTTTTCGTCTCTGCAAAATACATTGTAAAATTCAAATTTTTTTAAATGTTTGTCTTTCAGTCCCTGCTGTTAACTGCTGACGTGGCTAACGGAGAGCCACGTCAGCCTGCCACGTCAGACTGCCATGTCATTTATATGGTTTTATTTCTAATCCCTGCAAAATTTATGTTTTTTGCTTTTGGTCCCTGTAAAATTCATGTTTTTTGTTTTTGGTCCTAAAGTCATTTCTTCTTCTTCTCTTCCACAATCTTCTTCTTCCTCCTCTACCACCACCACTATCATCACCTTCCACCTCTGCCACTCCTTCCTCTTCCATTATGATTTTCACCAGCGTTGGAGTCTTCCACTAGCGTCCCGAAGTGATCGTTGATGATCCCAACAATCAATCAGGTAAATCAGAATTATAGAAATATTTCATGCTGAAATAATGAAATGTTATGTATCATGTATTATGAATCAAATATTTTTGGGGAACAAAAGGGAACATGTTTTGACCTTATTGGTTTCCTTCTTGTCAGGGATGAGTTGTTGCATAAACCATTTATGCTTTCAGCTTTCCTTTTTTTCATTTTTCTTCCTGTTTCTTGAATCTTGGTCTTCCTCTATGGAATTCAATTATAGAATTCACTTGCGTTCTATTTTAGTCTCCTCTCCCTCCTTCTTCACTCCACAATTTCAATCCCTCTCCTCTGCCTCTACTTTTCTTCTACTCTTCCATTTTCCACTTTTCTCATTTGTTTCTCTCTTCCAGGTACGTTCTTCCTTTCTCTCGCTCCCTCTCTCTCTTATTCTGTTACATTTAGCTTATTGCTTTGTTATTTCTTTTATCTTGTCCTATTCAGGGCTTTTCGTCATTTACGTTCTCGTTTGGTTGTTCAAGAATCGATCGACGATGACTCATATCCTTCCGTCACAAAATTCTTGGTCTACTTTTTTGTTCTATTTGTAAAATATTGATATTTTGTTTAATCTCGTTTTCTTTTTTCTTATGGATTGGGCTGGAAGTTGGTGGCTGAGTTATGTCTGGATTCACGGGTAGAAAATGAAATTTGACAATCGAGGAGATATTGAATGGGTTTGTTTCTCTTTTATAAACCCAAACAGCGTGTTTTCCTATTTCGTATTTTCGTTTTGTTATTTGAGGGTGTAACTTTATTTGGATTGGGAGGGAATTGCAAATTGTTTTTCCCTTCTTGCAACTCTATTCATGTAAGGAAAGTTTCATTTCATCACTTTCTTTTTGTATAATTCAACTAGTCAAGTAGAAAAGCCTGCAAATCTTTTTACTATTACAAGACACTACTTGCTATTAGCGGGAAATCATAATGGAAGAGGAAGGAGCGACAGAGGTGGAAGGTGGTAGTAGTGGTGGTGGCTGAGGAGGAAGAAGAAGATGGTGGAAGAGAAGAAGAAATGACTTTAGGACCAAAAATAAAAAAAACATGAATTTTACCGGGACCAAAAGAAAAAAACATGAATTTTGCAGGGACTAAAAGTAAAACCACATAAATGAAATGGAAGGCTGACGTGGCAGGCTGATGTGGCTCTCCGTTAGCCACGTCAGCAGTTAACAATCAAAGTTAACAACAGGGACTGAAAGACAAACATTTAAAAAAGTTTGGATTTTACAACAAATTTTTTTTTTTTTTGCAGAGATGAAAAGCCAAAAGTGAGTATTTTGTAGGGACAAAAAGCTTATTTAAGCCTAAAAAAAATAAGACTTTTGTGTTAGCGCTTGATAATTACAAAAGTAAGACTTTTGAGTTTTGAGTTCAGAGGAGTGTAGCTTTTGTAACTAAGTTTTTAAAGCTCTTTTAAAAGGTTTTCGGCTTTTAAGGATGAACTTTTAATATTTCACTTTAAAAATTATCCTTATTTATTTTTAAAAATTACAAAATACTCAGCACTGTATGATATTTCATATTACTATTATATTAATATTATATTAAATATTAATATAATATTATTTTTTTATATTTAATATATTTTATTTTATTATAAAGTCTATTTTATCAAATAATTCTGACTAATAAATCAACTTCAAAGTCATAATCTCACAGTCATAATTTCATAACTTTCAACCAATTTTACAGTTAAATACCAAAAATATTGAGATTTCAGTTCGTTTCCCAAATATACCCTTTATATTTTTGATTAATATTCAAACTTAAATTGATGTATATAAGTCTGGTCAATTCAGTTATTTGTTTTTCGGTTAATATTTTAAGAAAAAGAAAAAGAAACTGAAAATTTTTGGCACAATAAGAATGTAGGTGATATATACTATTAAATTTATTTATTCTTTACTAGAAATATGAACGTGGGAGTAGATAGTATTTGGATTTTAAAATAGAAAAAAGGAAAAAAAAATCGTATTCATGTCACGTTTTTCGTACTTACTTTGTACTTATAGTTACATATTTTAAAATATTTGGTTACACACGTAGAAGTATTGTTGAATTTTTATTTTTACATAACCACATATTTTTACCCGTGTAACCACCAAATTCGAAAAACACTATAATAAAAATAACTAATATAACCATTTTTTTCAATGTACGTAACTAATGAGTACATTTAGTACAGAAAATTGTGAGTATAAAAATCAAAACTTTAGACAAAAATATAAATAATAAATATATGTTAAATATAAAATTTAATTAATTATTGTCTTTTTTGTGAAAATTTTTTCTTTTAAAATATTTAACCTATATATGATTACACAGGTTAATAAAATCGTAATAATTATATGGAATTATGAACTCCAAAGGCATACCTTTGTATGGACATTGATACTTGATGCGCTGAGGTAGCTTAGCTTAGTATGCGCTATGGTAGCTTTACTTGCAGTTCTTAAATACTTGCTTCATTGTGTATTTTGAGGTGTAAAAAACGTGAAAAATATATTTTGCAAAACTTTTCTTATATATAAATACTAGTGACAATTTTCATAATTGAAAAAAATATGAAAAATAAATATAAAAGAGTTGAGTTTTAGAAAAAAAATTAGAATAATTTAATATTCATATGCTTTAAAAAGAAAATCACGTCCACTCATAGAGTGATTAAATCTAAATACTCACATATACATCTTTTTATATGTTTATCAACTGAATTGCATAATTGGTAAGTATAAATGGAACATGATATTAGTTGTGATGACAAATTTGACTAGAAAATGTACCCAAAAACTAAAAAAAAAAGAAAGAAAAATATCACCATCCACGCATTTATATCCATTGACTGTTGTTATTCAAAAAACAATACCCATTGACTGTTTGTTTGCTTTTTTCTACCTTTGTGCAAAACTACAAATGGAAGTTAGTTGAAAGTGTTTTTCTAAATATTGCTTTTTTTTTAAAGAAGACAAATAAAGGAGCTTAATGCAGCAAAAAATTATTCAAAAATGTAATTTTTATTTTCTTATAATTATATTTTTAAGAAAAAAAATGTTAAACAGTGCCCTTAAGACACTCGTTAATGTCACAAAAATAACAATGTTTTATTGAAAATAATAAAATTAAATACTTCGAAACTTGAAAGATCATTTAATAAAGACAAATGATATTTAGTGTCCTAAAAGCACTATTTAGAGAGTCAAATGTAGTAAAATGATATTGAAATATGTAATTTTTTTTATTCTCGAGAGACGGAACAATATGTACTTATGATTGTTTTTCTATTTCTAGTAACCTTAACTAGTGTCCTAAGAGTAATATATATCAAGACCCTTTAATGAATGTTTTTTAAATAACAACTCTAATTATTTAAAGTATATTTATTGTATATTAACAATTCTTACGATATTGTTTAACATGACCATTTATCACTCTTATTTAGTGAGTCACATCTCTCATGATATTTATTAAAAACTCAACTACTCAAAGAGTATATACTCCCTCCGGTCTTAAATGTAGGTCACTTTTAACCGAATCACCGGAACCAAGGAGTGGAAGTTATTTCATTAAATTTGTCTTAAAATAAAGCTTTTTTCCAATTATACCCTTAAAATAAATATCCACCCAACAAACTCCACTAATAAATGCTTATTTCTCTTCTCTTTTCAATTTTTCTTTATTTTTTATAAAATTTTCTCTCTCATGTTATTTAATTTTCTTGGGAGTACTTGCTATATGGGAAACATACGATCATTAATTAAATTTTCAATTATTACTAATTGAACCTTGAATAATATTGAAGGGTAAAATTGTAACTTTCTAATAATTGCAATAGGTGATGAC
Source organism: Cyamopsis tetragonoloba (assembly GCA_037177725.1). Classification (NCBI taxonomy): domain Eukaryota; kingdom Viridiplantae; phylum Streptophyta; class Magnoliopsida; order Fabales; family Fabaceae; genus Cyamopsis; species Cyamopsis tetragonoloba. The sequence continues at coordinate 23,831,867 of CM074122.1, forward strand.
TTATATTTTGGACCAAAAAATTTTTTAGTTGATGATCTACATTTATGACCGGAGGGAGTATTTAATAAAAGGATAATTAATGCTTTATTAGAATTATAAAGTAACAAATAAAATGAGACAATTATTTTTCCTAAAACGACACATAACATGAAGGTCGTTTCTCCGGTATTCCTTAAAAATAAGAAACAAATTTGTTCCTCTATGTGGCGTTATTTAACTATTAACACGTGGCTAAATTGTCCAAATCATTTATTTTATATTTTTTTTAAAAATATTGCAAATAGAACCTTAATATTATTTATACAATTAATATTTAACTCCCCACACTTTTTAGTTTAATTTACTTTTTAATCTAATTTACATTTTCAACGTGACCTAATCCTAAAACTGTCTCTTCAAATCTTCCTGCAACAAGCACACAACAGCCCTTGCCTCCATCGTTGCAGGCTTCGCTTGGCCGCTTTGCCTTCGCCATTGATGAGTCATATTTTATTCACACTTATTAACTTTATTTAGTTATTGTTATGTGATGATGATGCCTAATTAATTTGATTTGATATATTTTTATTAGATTGATTTAAATTAGGTTATTATTCATTATTGAGTTAAATTGGATGCATTAGCTAATTAAAGTTGATATTATTTTTCAGGATATTATTGGGCATTGGAGATATATACTGGATTTGAAGAAATTGAAGAAGATCGGAGCATATCTAGTGGATCACATTAGGATTTATATTTAATAAATAAAATTGGCCGAATTTCCATTTTTAACTCATTAGATATTTAGAAGATCTTGTTGGTTTTTATTAGATTAGATTGTATAGGAAATTATTTAATTAGGATTTGAAAAAATAAATAAAGAAGATGAGGAAGGACATGAAGCTATCTTATTGGATTTAGATCCAATTTATGTCCTAAGTGCCAAGGCTATATAAAGACGCCAAGGAGACGTGATCAAGCATCAATCCATCACTTATATCATCATCACCATTTCAGTGCCACATTCCTTCTTCTTTTCCTTTTTCTTTTCCTCCTTCCATGAGCTAGACTCTTTGATTAATCTTCTTGAGATATTGCAATGAAGATATTGAGGTTTATTCTTTAATTTGGTTTCTAATTTATTCATGTTCTTCATCTTTTAATTCCTTGCTAATTTGTGTTTTAAGCAATACTACAATTTGTATGCTTAATCTTATTGTTTTATTCCTTATATATGAATATGTTCCATGGGTTTTGGTTTAACTTCAATTTATAGGGTTGACCTCAGGTTTTGTTGTTGAGCTAAAACTGTATCCATAGTTTGCTTAATTCTATGTGATTAGAGATTAATTGATGCATGTGAAATGCTTAATTTTGTGTGAGCTCAATGATTTCTAGTTATTAGTAGTTAATTTGGGAGTAATTGGGGATGCTTAATAACTAACCCTTTTTGATAGATATCTCTATGGCTTGGTTTAATTGGTTGGGTTAGGAGTAATTAGGGACGCTTAGTCACTAACCTTTGTTGATTGATTTCTCTTTAGCTTTTGAAGTAAAGAAATCTGGATTGATTTTCACTTAGTTAATTAATTCAATTGAGCTAAGAATTTGAATGAATGGAATAATCTTATGTATGATTGATTTGATTGCAATTGAACAAGAGGGTTAATCACATTTCTTTTTATGTTTTTAGTTTGTTAATCTTTGTTTTCTTTATTTTGTCCACATTCTATAAAAAAACCCACTTTTTATGTGTGTGTTACTATGTGTTTTGAATCTTAGTTTGGAATTGATGGTCCTTGGGAGACAACCTAGGAGTCACTTCATAGTACTACATTTTCACTATTTTATTTGACTGGGTACGACCCCGATCAACCGTCGTTTACCCTCCACCACCGTTTTCCTCTACCTCCACTTGCCCTCCACCTCTGTTTGCCTCCACCGCCACTTGCCTCCACCACCATTTGCCGCCATTTCTGTTTGCCCTCCGTCGCCGCTTGCCTCCACTGCCATTAAAGCAGCACTTGTTCAAAAACTTCCAAACCAATGATTTGGGTTGACTGTCATACTTCTTGGCATTGAAGTGACACAATCTCAGTTTGATATTGTCATTTCTCAAAAGAAGTATGTTCTTGATAATCTAAAAGAGATAGGGATGCTTCATTGCAAACCGGTTGCTCCTATGGACCTGAATATAAAGTTGGAACCTTACTTTGATCCAGGTCCATATAGAAGATTAGTGAGAAAATTGAACTATCTTACCGCGACCAAACCAGGCATTTCTTTTCTTGTTAGTGTTGAGTCAATTTCTCAATTCACCATATGAAAGTCATGGGCAAACAGTTCGTATTCTGAGATGGTGGTCACTATTGGCACCACACCTCTTTCGAGCCTCACCACAAATTTGTCCAAAACCCTCGCTTAGAAACTAGTTTCCAAGCAAGATTGAGCTTATAGACCACATCACACAAAAAACGAAAAATAGATAACAAATTCTAGTTTCTAAAACTGTAGAAAACGTAGCACTTGAACAAGAAACATGACTAAAATTTTGTTTAGGGTTTGGATATTTCTGGAATTTGTGTTTTATTTGAATAGTTATTTGTGAAACTTTAGGTTCTATATATTATTTAGAGTTTAATGTTTGATTTTTTTAATTTGAATTGTGATTTTGGCTTGACTTGTCTTGATTTTGTGTTTTGCGTGTGTAGTTCAAGAAATGCGTTTTTTGCAATTTCAGAAACTAGAATCTATTAGAGACATATTCTAGTTTTTGTTTTCTGTGTGGTGTGGTTATTTCCTCGTTGGGAAACAAATTTCTGTTTGTATCAAAAACTAGTATCAGTTTTATGTGATGTGATCTATAAGCTCAAAATCTCACTCAGGGGAGGGGCATTTTTGCACAAAAAATAATAGCGTATAATAAGACCAGAAAAAGGTGTGATTCCAATATTGGCCACCTTCTGAGATATATCAAAGGATCACCAGATAAATGTCTCTTTTATATAGAAAGGGATCATACTAATATTGTTGGATATTCATATGTAGATTGGGCAGGAGATTTTAGTGATAAAAGGTCCACTACAGGGTATTGTATGCTTATTGGAGGAAACTTAAGTTTGTGGGAAAGTAATAAGTAAAATGTTGCGGATAGATCAAGCACAAGCAAGGTATCATGGAATGGCTCACACTGCTTGTAAACTCGTGGTTACAACTGAAACATTAAAGTTCTAGGTGCCTTATATTTCTACTCTAATCCAATCTTCCATAAAAAAGCCAAGTATATAAAATTTGATTATCATTTTACCAAAGAAAAAATTCTTTCCGGTGTGATCAAGATTACTTTTGTACATTCTTTAAATGAGCTAGGAGATAGGTGTCTAAATCCTTACTTAATTCTCGAATAGCATACTCATGTGACAAGTTAGATGCACATGATATATACACACCAGCTTAAGAGTGTTAAATATAGTTGTTTGTGATTAATACTTGGTTCTTTGCTAATTTTATCAGATCTTATAATAATTATTGTAATCATTAAGTAGATATCCAATGTATAAATATGTATGCTTTGTAACTCTTAATAAATCAATTGAGAAATATTTCACTGACATTCAAGTGAACGCTTAACATGGCTTTAGTGGCATGCACTCTTATAACAAAAAGGATACATATTTCATTGACCAAAATACATATACACATAATTTACATCATGCATTACAGATAGAATAAAAGAATTGCTTTCAGTAGTGCCATTCGAGCACATCGCACATGGTTGAATAATCTCGTAACTTTTGGCCACAAATAGCTTTCGACGCTTTCCTTAACGGAACACTTGTAGCTTACAACTACGAGCAACTTAGACCCGCTGTATACACCTATAGATACGATTAATACTCTACACAGCTTTAGTTGTATACTTGTATTTACCCCCGATCCAAGGCCCTCACTTAAATTTTAACTATCTAAGTTCTAAAATCCAGGAGGTACATTCTTGAAGAAGTTGGAATTTCTGACGAGAAGCTATGTTCAAGAACACCTGCATCTTGGTGCGAAATCCATCTGCATCTTCCTTGCACCTGAATGAGCCTGCGCAAACACATTGCTCAGACAAATGAGCAGCTTTCACCTGGTTGCACCTGAGACACACCAGATCTTGCAGGTGGTATAGACGTTCTCTTTGTCGTACAATCTGAAGAAGAGCATTCTCCATCACCTCACGGTCATAAGGCTGACCACATTGTGGCACCGCACAACGCCACTCCTGGGTCAATAAAGCTGAGTCGCGGCACAAGTCCAAGTCTCTGCAGTCATTGCAATAGCTGTACCAAGAAAAGAGATTGACATGTATGTGAATGAGAGAAGTTTAATATGTTCTGTTTTTGACAATGATTAAGTTGGATCCAAACATGTAAACAATGGAAATTTCATCCCTAAAAATTAAACTAATGATAAAATTATCAAACTTAATGCCAACCATTAATGCAGAAGCTTGCAAATTCCGATGCTTATTACATGCGAGCAATAATAGAAAGGTTGATAATAGCCCAGTGAAACAACAAGCAATTCAGTATCATGAGAAACAGCGCATATGAAAACTGGCAGTAAAACTAGTGCATTGTTCGTTATTAATTGGATAGTTGATAGTTGAAACCTGTTTCTTTTCTATTTTTTTCTTTACCTGCAGATGACATTGGATAAGATGAAGGAATGACAAGGATCACGAAACTCAGCTTCTGGAGCAAACTCTCTGACACGAACATATTTTAACAAATTCCTTCTCATGACCTGCAAAAGTGAACGACGCAATCAGAACTATTGCTTCGCTTATCAAGGAGAATTGTAGAAAACAAAAGACCAAAAGCCCATGGTAAAAGAACCCATTTCATTACAAGCAAATCTGCACCACTTTCTTGATATCTTAATCATTGTAGGTTATCACATCTCTTATACCTTGTTTTTTTTTTTTGTGAAATCTCAGTATCTCACATGATATTTAAAATTTAAGTATGGAATCAGCAGCGAATAATACGTCACAACTTTGTTAGTATATATCACAACAATGAAAGAAATAAGTAATTATGCAAATGAGGACCTGCAAAGCCAAGATCTGTTGTCCAGATCATGGCTGGATCTAGTTAGTCCAAATATGTTACAATAATTATAAGTAAACTTGGCACACAAACGTGTCCTAAGGACATATGCTGACAAAACTCACTCAAGCATGTGCAAAATTCTAAAAATATGAAAATTTAGAGATCTAATGTTGGAGACCAAAGTCAAGATGTGGGTCAAGTTCAGGTCTGTGCAGAGAATAAACCCAAAACGCAGCTAGTGTACTCTTTTTTTTGTGGTTTCCAAGGAAATTAACGACACCAGGAATTGAACCCTGTACTACACACACACATGTCCTAGCCAGCTGTTCTGTCCTTACAGGACCGGCTGGTGTACTCTAGGAAAAATAAGAAAACAGCATGTCAAAATTAGTGTTATGACAGTTATGCATTATCCTGTCTATGGGCAGTTATGGGTTAGTGTTATGACAGTTATGCAGTTATATGGTAGGACAGATATGCAGTTTTCTGATTGTATGTGGGTGGGTAGGACAGTTATGTAGACATCATTTAATTGTATGTGGGGTGGTTATAGGGAGCATGGATGTCAGTTTGTAGGCAGTGTATTTCTTTAGTTCTGTAAGGCGGAGAATTATTTTCTGAGAGCCTAAGCTCTTAGGCTGGTAGAGAAGTCTATCTACCAGATTTGTGTTTGTTTACTCTCTAGAGAATTATATAAAGTTTCTGTTTAGTCCCTAACATCTAATATAAAATTATTGATGTGACTTGGCGTAACAGATTAAAAACTCTGGATAGTTGGTCCACGGCATGGCATCAGAACTTCTGCGACCAAGTGATTGAGTACTTCTTTTTCCTGACGGTGGAGTTTGACCCTTGCCGTTGCCATCTCATTTTTCTAACACAAATTAAACTTTTAGTATAAAGATGGGCTCAGTGCATTGTGGCACATTTAAGACGAAAAGGGTTTTGCATAAGAAGGCTCGTTAGTTGTTAGAGATGTAATATAAAATCATTCATGTGTCTTCAGCTAACAAATTAAGCTTTCGGGGATGATTTATTCATTACATTTACAAATTGGGTATGACTTATGAAACCTTTACGTGTCAAATTCCAAAGTAAGATTCACATTAAATCAAGAACCCAAACAGAATGATGTCTTCAAGACTGATTTCAAATTATATGAATCTCTTATATGAAAACTACATGCATTTTAAAAACATGTCATAGTCTCTCAGCATATATTAAAAGTATTCCTACCAGAAACCATAATGCAGAAGTACCACAAGCATCTAATATAAACAAACTAGTGGTTAGGTAATGGCAACACAATTTGAAAAAGCTAGAAAGATGCTAGCAACAAATTCTTTATTATTGGTCCATTATTTGAAAATTAAATTCTTGTTTCAGTAAGTAACCAATTTACGAGACAACTAAAATGGCATTTTGGGGAAAAAAAAGATAGTGCATGTTGCTAGCATCACTCAAACAAATATTACCAAAACATCATGCTGCACATTTTGGTCGAGGGCCAGGACAGCACAAACGTGCTTGATAAATTCCAAGGCTGCATCTCCTTTATGGAGATCACCCATAAGTTGAGGGGGGCCAGATGATGTACTTTGGTCGTTTTCGGATCTGTTCATCCCCTTCACGTGAAGAATAATATCCCGAACAACTCCTAGTAGTTTGTCAGTGAAGTACGAGCTAATCTGTGGAATAGAATGCAAAACAACATAACAATCTACTTTTTTTCAAATCAAGAAACAGTGCAACTTCAATTCCTTATGTTGTCATTGTTATACCTGCCCTTTAATAAACTCCGTCATTTCTGAATCGAAAGCCTCTGCAGCTCCAATGTTAATTGATGGGGTACAAGAGTCACCATTATGCAACGAAGCCGTGATTGCCACTTGTTTTTGTGCATAATTCCAGGGAATATACATGAATTGTGAAACGATGAAAACAAAATGGTCCTGTAAAAAGCCATAATATGATTATACAACATAAACAAGCAGAGTGATGATCATTTCCTGTTCTGAATGGCTGATCATTCAAAATCCAGTAAAATAGTCTTCCCATGGTAAAGGCTCCTTGCCTTTAGACGTTATTTTCAAGCTAGAATTCACACTAGGTAACTTACTTGGATTTGCTTTGGCAAGTATTCAGCGATATTCCAGCTTGATATAATGTCAACTTGAGATTCATCATTCATGGCTTCATCAGATTTTGCTGGTATTCCACCATAGTTATACTGCAAGAGGAAAATCATAATAATTAGGCAATAAAAGGTTACATGCTGATCTGGAATAAATAATGGAAAATGATATTAGGAATAGTAGTATAGCAATAGCAATAAAAGTGCATCTTTTATTTTACACAGTTGACCAGGTCAGCATCAGTTAGTTAGTTACAACAGCTGTCAATAGGTAGTTATCAATTCTGTTCTATTTATAGCTGATACACACCACTCTGTAACTTGGTTATTCATTTTCAATAATACACAAATTCTCTTAGCTGTTTCCTCTGATAAATGAAATTTATAAGGAACTCATAATGGAAATGGGGAAAGGAAACAATGATTTTATAGCTTGATTTAAAACAAACTAAACAAGGAGATAGATCTTTTCTCCAAGGGGTTTCTCTTGACAAAGGGTTTCCCCCTTTCACAACTGCGCACTCGATCAATACATGAAGGCTAATTCAGAAAGAAGTCAGAATGATGCCTCTTACCTAACCTCCTCCTATTTATTAATCTAATTTTCAGGATGTATAGACTGCAGGTCAGTTAGGTAATATCATTAGTGTAATGACATTTAAGAGTCTGCTAATTAACAAAACACTATCGTACCCATCTAATCTTTATCATGTGTATCTGACCTATCACTCAAAAAAAATCCTCTATAATTGACTCAGAGCGACTAGCTCTTTCTCTATTATCATTCTCTCATGATACACTTCTAAATTCTAACCATATCTAGCCAATTGTTTTAACTGTCCTTAACCACTTCGACTCCCCTTTATTCTTCCAAGAAAATAGCCTTTTACCTTCTTATCCTAACAGAAATAGATGCATCGATCACTTTATTGCCTCTGTTAGACATTTCTTACAAAATCGGGGTATACTAACTAAAAATTTGTCAGGCGAGACGAATAAAACATGCATGACCATTATAGCAGAAGCAGCAATTTACATTATTTATCACACCATTATCAAATTTAAATCTTATACTAGCTTCAACGGTCATGAAATTTTCTTTCCTTTTTCTTGATGAAACATCACTCAAGAAATTCTGTAAGAGCATGTTTGGGTATTTTTTATTTTAACATATATTAGATTGTTTGATTTTGCACTTACAAAAGCTTTTGATTCTTCTTTTAACAAAGAAAAAAGCTTTTGGTCCTTCAGCAAAATATTGAACATTGTTTCAAAAAGCTTAAAGATCGCTTCGCACGACTAAAAATTATCTTAAAAATTGCTTCTCACAGCCAATATACCCAAACAAAAATTAATTATGTCTTAGACAATCGATTCTTTTTCCTAATCCAAACACGCCCTAACTACGATCTTTCGCATAAAGTCAACATTACATATTTAGTCAATGACTCTTATTAATTATATAATACGAAAATTTATGTTTCCCTAACATTCTTAAACATAAATCATTCACTTATATTTTTATTGTTATACTTACCCATTCAGAATGAAGACTACAAAATATGTCAGGCAGACCGATACTAGTTTATTATTATTTGCGAGTGAGAAACAAACCCCATAGTCATTCGCAATTGCTATAGAAATAATTTGAAAACAAACAGTCGGCTAAAGTCTAAACATTAACAAAGAACAACAAAGAGCATGATGAGCAAACCTGATCCATGAATAGCAATGAGCACCAAAACTGCTGTGGTTCAAGCTCAATCCATTCAAATAAATCTCTACAAAATAAGCAATACAAAGAGCAAAATGCTTCAATTTAATTTTCAATTAAAGTTGACTTAGTTAAAAAAGGAAAAGACTCATAAGCAATTCTTTCACTATAAATTTAGGGTATTAACTTGTAAGTTTTCAATTTTAAACTAAGTTGTGGACAAAATTTTCCAACTTCTGTTTATAGGTTGAATATCCCAAAAATAACGAGAAACTTTATATAAATAAAATAAATTATATATTTTATGGCGTTTGCAAAACTGACCTAGATTGTATAGTTCTTAATAAACTGTCACAGTAAGCTTTGGCTGTAGAGAGATCAAATTTCCCTGTGTCTATAATAATCTTCGAGAAGTTTGCAAAAATAATTGTTGCACCCAACTTGCGGAACTCTGCCAACAACATTGCGAAGACCTTTTGCATGACCTATAAATATCAATGCAATAAAAGAGATGAGACAATCAATTAAGAGGATTTAACTCAACTGTACAAACCTTGAGAAAATGAATGAAACAGGGTCAGCCGGCTTAAATCCATGATAACGAAAAAACCACCTAACAGGTAGGAAATGTTGTACCACCTCAGGGAATAATCAAATTCAATATACCCATTTTGTTTGCTATACCAACTAAAATAGTGCATTTTAGAAGACAATAAAAGAAATTCTGCGATGAAAAAGAGGGAAAGTAAGAAATGAATTTCATTACATGCAACATACTTTCAATATTGTTTACCTTATGAAGAAGCTGGTGAAGAGCTGGATCATGAAGTTTTGATTGAGGGCTGTAACAACAGAAGGAATGTAGTAACCATAAAAATAAAAAAAGTAGAGGATGGGAAACACAGAAAGATAGTAAAACCTGCAAAGCCATCTATATAGATGTTGCAATATTGCATCAGCATAAACATTTCCAGATGTAACCGCATCTGCAAGGCAACGCTGGATCAACTGTTTCAGGACTCGAAAAGCATGTGCACATGAGGTCGACTCATCATAGCCATTCTGATCATTCATGGAAAACGCTCCAGAATCGACTTCATGATCAAATCCTAACAAAGCACCTCCTTCCAGTTCATTAACTTGGTTGCATTTTAGAAGTGCATCTACAGCCAGATGGTGTATCTGCGAATAAATAGATAAAATAAAATAAGACCTCCCAAGCATGGTGCAATTGGTGAATGTCACTTTGGATTATCGAACCTTTAGCTCCACAGCAACTTTTCTGTATGCTCCGGGATATGTAAGAACAGGTTGGTGGACCTATTTCCAAATAGCACAGCAATCAATTTATGAGGATAAAAAAATAAGCTTGCTAAATCATCAAAGAATAACTAATACTCCCTCTGGTCCTTATTAAAAAGCATAGTTTTCTACATTAAGCATACCAAAAAAAATACTTAATTGCATCAGTTTATCAAAAAGTTACATGATATACTTACTATATCCTTGTTTGAAAAATCTGTTTAGTATTTTATAATAAAAAGTACCAATAGTCAAAAGGGAAAATATAAAAACTTGTAATAAAAACTTTTCGAAAATTGTACAATGGCTTATAAAAAGGACTAATGGAACATGCCTTATAATTAGGAAAGGAGGGAGTAGTACGAGAAAATTATTCCCAGGTGACACTTGAATCATGGTTTCAGATCTTATACTATCCGCAAACCTTATGAACAACAACCTAATTAAAAATCAGATCATTATGTGATGGAGAGTAGTGAATTAATTCATTATTTAACTGTATTACTGAAATTGGAGGGTGTCCTTCAACAGAAAAGAAGATTTTAACAAAACAAGGAAAAGTTAACCGTGGAGATCATGCTATAGTGGTTACTAAATCGCAATAAAAATTTATAAAAATAAAATCCAGAGTGGTTGCTCCATTATAAGTGTCATTTTTTGAAGAGTAGGTATGGGTTTAAAAAATACTGCATTTGTCAGAGGCATGTAGAAATTATTTTTTATCCCAAAATAGTAATAAACTTAAAGGTTAGCATTTAGCAACGCAAAACAAAGCCTAGCAAAAGTAAAAGGGAGAAAACATGAAAGACTGGGTCATTAAAATCAAAATATATCTATAATGACGGACCTCATCAATGAAACAGTTCTCTTCACCATTAATGCCACCTAAATCTGGAAGACCGTCATCAGATATCCAAAGTACCTGTATGAATGATGTCTCACATCAACACACGAATGGGAATGAATTATCATTTCTATGGGGGTAATAGTATGAGCAATAAGATAATATCACCTATTCAGGTGAGGGTATAGATTATAGAACGTTACAAACAGAGGGTATTAAGTTTCAGTTTACATTCAGATCCAAAAACAAAATCAGAATCAAAACCTGTTGATTATCACGTAATGCCCTTGAAAAGAAGGTATCCGCTGTAAATATAAGCCAGTCAAGTTCAAAGTTACCAAGTGGTACCTGCAAATGAAATTATCGCATATGAAAACAAATGAAATTTCTCATCATAAAAAATAAATAAACAATATTTCAACCCCAAGAACAACAAACCACTCAGCCGGTTCAGGAGGTGCAAAGAGTGCAACATATGTTTATACTTGTTGACTTAATAAACCTCTAATATTCAATGGAAATTTCTTTTAAAAGACTTTTCTTTTTTCTTATTTATTTTCTCAAAGATATGAAGCTAAAGATTTGGAGTACTTACATGGGCATATCTTGAGAGAGCAATTCTCTCATTCAGCCACTGGACTGACGCGGCAGAACGTTGCATTCCAACTTTAGCAGCAATTTGTTGCCATCCAAGAATCTGAAAGGAGTCAATTAAGCATACTAAAAAATCGAAAAAGATATTTAAACACAAACATACTTGAGAAGGACTATTTATTTCTGAACAATTTTACCTGGTACTGACTATCACGTGCATTGGAAGGAATACTAAGGCATGGAAAATCATCAAGAGCTCGAAGACCCAATTTCACCAGTTGAACATTTGGGCATTCTATGACAGCAACCATAGGCCCATGATGTTCACTCCTTTGACCAAGATTATTGGAGAAGAGAAAATGATTCAGTCCAAAGATCGTAAACAGAAAAATGAATAACGATATTTTAGAACTTTCAGAGCCTACAAAACTTCAAAAATGAATAGAATTGGAAAACCTCAAAATCACCGTGAAGATTAGGCATTATGTTAAAGCAGTTATGACTCTAAAATTTGCACCCTGCAAGTTGGTCTGACGGCTCGGGGAGCGAAGCAATAAGTAGAAACTCTTCAGCTCAAACCCATGTAGATGCACTTTTGCTTATCGAAAAAAATAATAATAACTCTAATATCCTTTTGAACATTAATTGATATAACATGTTGAGCAGTAGACGCATACGATGAATTCCCCCTCTAGATAACAGTGTCAGATATGGAATCTATGGGTTAAAATCAAGTCCAGACCTTACCTATATATAAACTCAAATACTATAGTAGCTTATCTACTCTACTCAGAATTAAGAACCTTACTTCGCTGTTGCTTCTGCATCTGTTTAATTAAGGGGATTTGGTTTTATGGTCGGATGCGAGACTTCAATTTTAAAACAACAGGGGTAGAGCAAGACCTAAAAGGACGTTAAGAGAATTTAATAAACAGAATCTCTTAATAACATTTTTTGAAGTTTGGTTTATGACCGAGCACAATGGCATCGTCGTGTGATCCATATAGCCGACCTCACCTAGCGGGATAAAACATAATGTTGTAGTTTTATTGGCTATCTTGAGCAATCATGGACAGACTATAATGAGGTACAGCCTTTCATTGGAACAGTTTGACAAAAAACCATAAATCATTATATACCAAGTAATTACCACCTAACTGAATATATATAAAATGGAAAACTACTGTGAACTGAGGATGGCACAAAAGCAAATAATAATAATGAGTTAACAGTCACCTTTACTTTTCAACAAAGAAAATAATGTAACAGATTTTTTGTGGAAAAAGATGATGGAAAAACAAATTGGTGTGGGATTCAGCTGCTGCTTTTATATGATATTCAAGGGACTAGATTCGCAGAAACCAATTAGGAAAGGAAAGCCCAGTGATGCATTTCACTTATAGCAGTATAGGAAAGAAGGATGGGGTGAGATTTATCAACCACCTCAAGTAAATGGAGAAGGGTAGAGACTTGAGAGTTTTGGGTATTGAAGTCAGTCACCTTCATTTGGTGATAAATTTTCTTACTTACATGCAGATTATAATATAATTATAATAATTACTCCCTCCATTCCATATAAGCGCCAACTACTAAAAAGTCTTGTCCCATAATATAAGCCTCTACACACAAAACTAGAAGCATTTATTATGATTTTTTAACTTTCAAAGTCATCTCACTAATAGAAAATAATTGAGTTTAAACTTAATTGATGTAACATCACAAAAGTCTAATTAATGCTTCTAATTCTTATAATTTAACCACTTTTCTTAAACGGTATGAAATGTTAGTTGAGACTTATATTATAAGACGAGGGAGTATAATATAACCTCCATAAAGCAATTATTGGGGTGTAAGTTGAACTAAGCAGCTAAAGGAATCGGTACACAATGGAAAAGCATGATCACATATTTTTAAAAGAAAACCTATTTTGTGCAACTTTCTAGAATGTCCAAATCAAAAACTTTTTCTTTCTTCATAAAGAATTATAGTAAACCAAGATGTGAAAAATAACCTGTGATCATTTATTGTTTTTTGCATTACTGTTTCAGCATCTTTGACAAGTGCAACATAGTCCACCTGAATGTAGAAAATATTTATGCCCATAAACATCAAAATAGATACTTAAATAGAAACTTACGCAGAGAAAACTCAAAAGATAAAAAAACAAAAATAACACGCACCAATTAGATAATAAGATTTACTGCCAGTAAATAGTCAAAATTATAACCAGAAGAATGTTGCAGATTTACCTTAAAATTAATTCCATTCCTCGGAGGTGGCTCAATAGACAATGTTTGACAAGCTTCGTGAAATTGTCTTTCAAGAAAAGTTGGGGATATGTCTTTGTTTTGATAGGGATTAACTACCACAACAGTTATTGCCTTTGATGCAGGAAAATATCCAACATAAATGGCCCGTCCCTCGGAGATGCTGAAGTTAATAAAATGATGTCAAATATACAACTACTGCTTTCACAGATATTGTGAAAAGCACGGGAGAGGCATGAAATCGATTTTGAAAGCAAATATAATTATTACAAGTTTTTAACACAAAAATGTGAAATATGGAAATATCTCCGTGGACATTGGGCCTCCACTTACCTATGGTACAAGTAAAAGAAGGATATAGATTGCTCAAGATAAGCACATTCTGTTGTGGTCTTCATGTGCAATTCACCCAAATTCCAAGGGTCTTGTAAACTACGCTTTTTTGCAGTTTTGTCCACCTTACATACACAACCAAGCTGGACTATAGCGTTAAACTCCAGGGGAACCTTGGTTTCATATATTCCCTGAAACAAATTGCAACTAGTTAAAATCCAGTGTAAACACCCCGATCACATATATTTGGCATAATGGAGGTAAACTGGTAATATAAGCTCTTGAATATATCTTGATAATCTAATTAAAAGAGGACATAAAAATAATAACAATATTATCAGGATGCTTATCAATTCCTTTTACATGTATACAACTAAAAAGTATAACATGGAGTTTAATAACTCTTAGAAAATAGAATATATTGTAGTTTGATTAGCATAATCAAAGGGATTTAATTGATTCATTGTATCATATGTGGGTTTACTGGGGACACAACATTCATGCATTTCTCTTCTATATGGTATTAGAGCCTGATTAAGTCCGAAAGAACTACCATTTTATTAAACAACATAAAATGTAGAACATAAAGTAGGCCGATATGAAAATATCAAATAAAATCTTAATTATATGTTAGAATATCATAGGATTAGTTTCTGTTTCCTTATTATCTCAAGATTTGTTACCTTATTCAATCTAGTTAAACAGTTTTTTTTTGAGGTAAATCATACTCTGATAAACCAATGGCACACAACAAAGACAAAAGCTACCTTTAAAAAATAGGTTTACAAATCTTTTTAATTGTCAATAGCAGCATAGCAGAGTGGCACTTAGCCGCTATGGCATCTTCATAGCAAAGCGTTTTGTATAGTGGCCAAAAGGCGACAAAGAGTGCACAATAGCAGTGGAACTATGTTGAAACTTGAAAGACAAAGAGTCCAATTTTTACCCTGTTATAAGCCTGTTTTCAGGGGTTTTCCGAGGACAAAGTAGGAATCTTTTCTCAAAATTAGTAACTCATTGACCCATTGTCACAGACATGAAACTGTCTCTGTTCTGGACATCGTCAATCCAGCATATTCTAACAGCATTTCTGAAGTAACTGCACTTATCCAATTACCCATTCATAGTTCATACTTCAACCAGCCATGGCATCTGTTGTGACAATGACTTCAGAATTTGATTACTACTACTAGTTTTGCAATATCACTACTCTTCAATTTTGGGTACAAGGTAGTCAGAGTCGCGACTCTGTTCGTAGGGTCGGACGACTCTACGCCTCCACCGGCGGGAACGAACCAGAATCCACACAGAGTCGCAAAACGGTGGAGTCGCCGGGAGTCGTGGAGTCGGATTGCACCTACGCATCCACGTTTCGAATCTACGCGTCGCGGATCCTAGGCGAGTCGTTTGACCCAGTTGGAAACCCGTCTTTCTAACCCGTTTTTGCGCCGATTTTATTAAAATTTCAACCCTAATAGATGCGCATGTGTTAGGCGAGAGAGAAGCCCAAAATCGAACCTTTTCCTTCTTCCCCATACGCGTTTGAACATGTCTTCTTCTCTGCGTTCTGTTTGCTCCATTGTTGTTTGCTACATATATGTCTTCCCCATATGCATTTGATCCTTTTTCTTCTTTCCCATACACGTTTGAACAAGCCAAAAATTTCTGTTTGCTCTGCTCTGTTCTGTTTCTGTGCGTTCTGTTTCTGTCATTCCTGTGTTGTTTGCGCTGCTCTGTTCTGTTCTATTTGCGCTGCTATGCTCTGTTCTGTTTGCTAAAAGATGGCATCTGAGGCTGGAGCTAGTAGTGCAACAGTTCCTCCTAATCAAGGTAGTTAAAATCGGGATTTTACCTAAGATCGGAAACGGTACCTAAGATCGTAAAACCTATAATCGTAGATTTTACCGGATTGCTAAATATATATACATACACATATATATTCATATATATGAATAGAAAATACCATAAATGACAACAAAATAAGGACTAAAACATAAGTTAATATAAACAAGTTCAAGTCATAACAATATCAAACTTAATAGAACATAGAGGAAATTTTACGGAGTAGTAGAACAGAGAGGAAGTAGTGGCTAGGAGAAGAAGAATGACAAGGAAGATAAACTCTCAACTCTGTTTGTGTTGGGACTTAGGAGAAGAAGAAATAGAAGAAGATGATGATCGATCAAGAATGGTGAGAAGTAGTGGCCGGAAGATAGAAGACGAACTGTGTGTGTTGTGTGTGACTGCGTGTTCTGTTCTGTGTTGCGCCGTGAAAAGAATAGGAAGTTTTAGGGGTTTTTAAAACTAAACGGGTCAAACCCAGTTTAGACCCAGCTGAAACCCGCAAATTTTAAAAAAAAAGAAAAGCTGCACAAAATCCCTAAAATCGCATTTTTTTAACGATTTTCAGATGCGATTTTACCGATTTTACTCAGTTTGCGATTTGAATCACATAGGGGTAGTACAATTGTAAAATCATGGGATTTTACGATTTAAATTGAGATTTTAACTACCATGCTCCTAATGCTGTTGCAGGAGGTTCAAAGAGGAAAGTTCCCAAAAATGCTGCTGGACAGAGGACAGATATTGGATGGCAGCATGCATTTACGGTTGAAGAAGACGCTAAAAAAGCTCAGTGCAAGTATTGTAAGAAAATTCTTCCTGGAATTTAGAAGCTGAAACACCATTTAGCTGGAACATCTAAGGATACAGCTGCATGTCCCGCTGCCAGTGATGATGTGAAGAAGAAAATGTATGAAGTTTGCTATGGGCTTCAAGAAAGTTCTATGAAGAAAGCAAGAGTACAACCTAGTCAAAGGGGAGATGATGGTGATGAAGGGGATCCAAAAAGTAACGGGCAAGGGGATCCAAGAGTGCTTTCTCTTGCCCAAGTTGTCACTGACTGTGCTTTGACTACTTTCTTCCCCTTGCCTGTTACTTTTTGGATTCCCTTCATCACCATCATCTCCCCTTTGACTAGCTTGTACTCTTGCTTTCTTCATAGAACCTTCTTGATGCCCATAGCAAACTTCATACATTTTCTTCTCCACATCATCACTGGCAGCAGGACATGCAACTGTATCCTTAGATGTTCCAGCTAAATGGTGTTTCAGCCTATAAATTCTAGGAAGAATTTTCTTACAATACTTGCACTGAGCTTTTTTAGTGTCTCCTTCAACCGTAAATGCATGCTGCCATCCAATATCTGTCCTCTGTCCAGCAGCATTTTTGGGAACTTTCCTCTTTGAACCTCCTGCAACATCATTAGGAGCATGGTAGTTAAAATCTCGATTTTAATCGTAAAATCCCACGATTTTACGATTGTACTACCCCTGTGATTCAAATGGCAAACTGAGTAAAATCGATAAAATCGCATCTGAAAATCGTAAAATCGTTAAAAAAATGCGATTTTAGCGATTTTAGGAGGAACTGTGCACTACTAGCTCCAGCCTCAGATGCCATCTTTTAGCAAACAGAACAGAGCAGAGCAAAGAGAATAGAACAGAGCAGAGCAAGCAGAACAGAGCAGCGCAAATAGAACAGAACAGAGCAGCGCAAACAACACAGGAATGACAGAAACAGAACGCACAGAAACAGAACAGAGCAGAGCAAACATAAATTTTTGGCTTGTTCAAACGTGTATGGGAAAGAAGGAAAAGGATCAAACGCGTATGGGGAAGACATATATGTAGCAAACAACAATGGAGCAAACAGAACACACAGAACGCAGAGAAGACATGTTCAAACGCGTATGGGGAAGAAGGAAAAGGTTCGATTTTGGGCTTCTCTCGTCTAACACATGCGCATCTATTAGGGTTGAAATTTTAATGAAAATCAACGCAAAAACGGGTTAGAAAGACGGATTTCCAACCGGGTCAAACGACCCGCCTAGGATCCGCGACGCACAGATTCGAAACGTGGATGCCCAGGTGCGATCCAACTCCACGACTCCCGGCGACTCCACCGTTTTGCGACTCTGTGGATTCTGGTTTGTTCCCGCCGGTGGAGGCGCAGAGTTGTCCGATTCTGACTACCTTGGTCGCTAGGAATTAGATCACTACTAATTATTCTTATCAATTAGTGGGATTTAGATTATTAGTTATTCTTATTCGTTAGTTTTGATTTAGAATAGAAGATAAGAAAAATAATGATAATTTATTAGTTAGTGTTGGAAATAAGTCCCACATCGCTTGCTTCACTCTTCAGGGTGCGGTTTAAATACCAGTTTGGCTACTCCTTATATTGCCATTTGGTTTTGTGATGGAACCTTGACATGGTACCAGAGCCAAAGCCCATCACTTCGCCTGTTCTGCCAGGATCCTAGTTTGGATCCTGGTTTGGATGGGTCTCTGGTACCCAACGCCTAGCCTGGCAGACTCTGTCGGAGAAAGGGTGTTGGAAATAAGTCCACATTACCTGCCTCACTCTTCAGGGTGCGGTTTAAATACTTGTTAGGCTACTCCTCGTATTGCCAATTGGTTTTGTGATGGAACCTTAACTGTTAGGTTTTAGGCTATAAAAGCGAGTTAATAATGTGGGAAAGAGGAGGTCAATTATTACTGTGAAGTTTAGGCTAAGAGCTTCGCTCTTAGAGATTAGGAGCCTTAGGCTATGTGCCAGGAGTCTTAGACCCTAGGAGGAATTATCCCTTTGGTTCTTTCTTGTACTTCTGCGATTTCATATCAATAATAATACAATATTTCATCTATCTTTCTCAACTTCTCTTAACCTTCCACAATAATTCCTATTTTACATCTTACGAACTGGGGTCGTATCACTGACCGCTACACACAACTATCTAGGATTGATAACAAGGATTGGAGCAAGAATTGACAGTACATGTTCATCCAAAAAGAATTGACAGTACATCATAATAGTATATTACATTATCATCAATCAAATTATAGGTGATGAAACAAATTGTCCATGCAGAAAACCAAAAGCAAAATATAGTTTGACTATTAAAATTATGCTGACCTCAACATCAGGATCTGCTAGAAGGGCTGCAAGCTTTTTGCTTGCTTCCCGATACTGAACTTCATTTATGGTGACCTGCAAAATTTCAAAAGCAATACTGATATCTTCAGTTGAGAAAAAATAATTAAAGAAACCATCAAAAAAGCTATTTAAAAAAATAAATAAATAACACCACAAGTACCTCATACAGATTATAACTATGTCTTCCATGAGGAAGAGTCTTATTTACACGTTTTCCCAGAAATTCTTCTGTAACTGGTGATCTAGAATTGAGGTAAAAGACTCTAGGAACAGAAACAGGAATCTTCAGCATAATCCCATCAACAACTACCCAAGCAAAAAATTGGCCTATTTGTGAACTCTGAATTAGCTGTATTATCTGCATCACATGAAGAATAGAATAAGCAAACTAAAAAATTATAACATTATTGTGGAACTGACTAATTGCATCATTTAACATTACCTGCCAGTGGCATCGTGTTAAGGCTACCTCATGCCTTCTAAAATATGAACTGACATTACTTCTGCCTTGACTCATTTTACCATTCATTTGTTCAGGAATGCCATTTAAACGGTCAGATTTCTTTGAATTCTCCAATCTGACAAAATAAGCACTCATTGTTACTACCAATCAATAATATCTGGGAGCTCACAAATACAACGATAAACACTTAGATATCTATCATGATACAATGAGCAATGTACGGGGTAAAGAATGACAGGCACGTCACTAGTCAAGACTGTCAAGCCAGTCACACATTCTCAGGAGCTGGTGCCACCTCAAAAGTAAATTGTATAGCCATTCATGAGTATCCTATTTTACTTCTAAGAAGTTTTTGATATCTAGAACAAGTGATTGCCCAATATAAGGGAACACAAACTTCTATAATTTCGCTAAATTCCCCCTTTAACCTTTTGTATTTGCTATCACTGTCAATTATCTTATTATTGGCGGCTGTTAATAAAATTAAAGGCATAATGAAACAAACAAATTTGTTTTCAGTAAAAGATTCGGCAGATGTCAGTTCAAAACATCATTTTGGCTTTCTTTTGGACAACACAAGATTATATGTTGGGGCTTGCTCTTTGAACGAGAACCACTTGAAAGAACTTCCTAGATATCGATCCGTGAACTTTAATATATAGGTAGAATAAGAACTTTACCTCCGCTTCTTTCTCCTTTCTAGAATATCTTTCCATTTTCGTTTCTTCATTTGAAGCCATCCTTGATAATCTACAGTTCTGTCAACATTTTCACACATTTTATTTTGCTGTGATAGTGGAAGTAGCTGATCCTTGCTGCTATTATCATTACAGTGTTGCTCAGAATCTTCTTGACGATTGAGATTCACTGAATGTTGTTCATTACTAGGTTCATAATGCCGTATGATTGGTCTAGGTCCACATTTAGGACTCCTGCCCTTGTTTCCAAAGTCCTCCAAATCAACAACATCTTCATCATGCGTCATATTAGAATTATTATGCTTTTTTGATCGGTCATTCCTGTTCATTGAATTAAAGACATCAACCAGTTTTCGTTGGCGGAACTTGTCCTCCTTCTCACGGACCTTTTTATGCAACCAATCAGGATGAACTACCCTCGGGACAGGATTTGCAACCTGCAAGCATCAACATCTTGTTCAGTAAAAATAAGAACAAAGAAGAATGCACTATTTCAGCCTGCAGAAAGAAAATTTTAATAACCTTTTGCATTGCTGCAGGAATAGTGACAATTTTTTGAATTGCAGAACTAAGCCGCTGCTTGTAGTAGGACCAGTCAACAATACATCGAATGCCAACATCTGATGAAACTTTGCACCATTTACGGACATAGAACTTCATCACCTCTGCAAACATTAAGCATATAATTCCTTATTTAAGATGTAAACAAAAACAAAATTGTTATTTGTTACTTCAAAAATTTACCAGCATCAGTTTCAAATATTGCCACAGGAACAGCACGTTCGCTTACTGGTGTTCCCTGCAAAGACAGTGTGACCCTTTTAGATAGTAGCCACCGAATGATAAACAGGCAGATTATTGCGGATGAATGTGAAAGACAAAATGTTGTATTTATGAATTTTCCATAAGATATATGGATCACCTTAGGTTCACTTGCTACTATGTACTGACATCGAAGACCTTTATCTTTGACCATAGTATCACCAAGAAAGTCAGCAAGACGCCTAGCAGTGGTAACAGCACAAGACTTCTGCTCACCATAATCAGCTAAAGATTTGCTCATGGTACTTGATTCTGATATATAATCAAGCAACTCACTATCTGCAATATCCTTTCCTTGGTTCTGAATGACAGAAAGAGTTGACATAATAAGAAAACTAGTTGCATCTCGTCATGATCATCAGTATCTTCAACAAACTAACTTGAGCAAAAATATATCGAAGCCCCTAATACATCATTCAATTATACTAGAAATTAAATTGTGGATTTTTAGCATACATCAAGAAGATCAAGCCAGCGGTTTGCCACTGAAGCAACAGCTGAATAGCATTCCTCTAAAGTTGAACCATGAAGAAACTTGTCAAAAAGCTCAGCCTGCCACAAGAATTGGGTTTCACTTTAAATAATGAAAACTTCAAATAATCATTATGAATTGGCATTAAGAGACGAATCAATAAACATTAAAAAGACCCGAACATTGAATTTAAGAATGTTTACAACTTCGTGACAAGGTATAAATAGAAAATCCATCAGGGGGTTTTCTCAAAGCTATCACATGAAAGGATCCAGTGAACAGGCACCCACCAAGTTCATAGCTCTTATTTATTTCTGTACTAGGGATATCCATTGTTTTAAGCATTCTGACAATATTCATGTTAGTACTTAGTATAATTAGTTTAAAGCTAAGCAAGTTCCAGCTATACTCCAGTCATATCTATAAAATGACATTCGTAATATTTTCTCATTTGGATTAATAATAATGCACTTCTACCTTTACCAATATCTCTCTATTCTTGATTCTCAAGAATCTCAATAACTGCAAGATATACTGTAATAATTTTTTCATTATCAACTTCTATATCTACCTGGAAAACTTTAATGAGCTTCAGTTCACCTCTGCGCTTAATCTCAAAACCTTTCAGCTCTGCAAGGGTTCCATCATCATTAAAAACAGCATACCGCTTCTTAATCAAAATTCCTTCTTCCTTTGAAGCAGGAAGGATCATTGCCTACATCAAAGCAAAGTAGCAAACCATACGAGTTATTTAAATTTAGTGAAATCCAGTAGATATTCAAATAATAAACTACATCTGCATTTTACCTTGTATGGTCCGTCCACTTCAAATTCAATAGAGCATTCACTGTGAGTTGTATAAGTTTTCCTAATTGGATCTGCAAGTGTCTGTCAGAAAATTGGAAAGAAAAAGAATGACGTCAGCATGCATCAATTGAACTCGGCTAACTGCTAAACACAAGCAGAAATGTACATCATGTTGTGAATTAAATTGCTCAAAAACAAAATTACAAGCTGACCTGATACTGATCGTTTGTGTTATTTATTGCCACGTCAACATTAAGCATGACACAAGGGTATGAGATTGTCAACTTCCTCTTTGAGTCTCTGAAATGCATTAAAAATTAGCATTCATCTTCAGACTTCTAACGACAGAATACAAGAATATTCAATCACCCTAACCAGAAATTAAGGCCGCAAATGTGTTCCTTAATTTTGGAAGTCAGCACTTTCCAAAATGCTTTCTTATTGTGAACAAATTAAACAAAGATTGTCTCAGAAATTAGAATAACCGGCATTCATTCTGCTCAAGGAGAAGTATTTTACAAATATTTCAAGAAAGTTTCAATCTTTAGGACAAACACAAATCGTGAATACAAACATAAATAAGAATACATAAATCATGACAACAAACGTACTTTGTTTTAAAAGTGAAATTTTCTGGAAAAGATCCAGGAAGTGCACACCAGATACCGTCCGTGTCTAATTCAAGTGGTTTTCCTATTTTCTCTACCAGCAGGCGGGCATTCTGAATTATTTTTGCACCAGTATATGTGACTACTCCAGCCATTTCCATGGAGTACCATCTTGCACCCCTGTTGGCGAAAAATGATGCATTAAGATGATTAAGAAGAAAAAAATACCTAATGTTATTGAATGAATTCCAACAACAAAACTTCAAGAACATACAAATATCAATATACTCACTTGCGCATGACATATCCATAAAAGGAATTAAGAATACACTTGTGAGCTAGTTGTAATGAATCATAAAGCACAACCATGTCCTGATGCATAAAATAATTAAATAAGAAATCCCGTAACAGTAACATACTGTTCATGCAAAGTAAGATGACAAGATTATTAATATAATTCATACTTGTGCTTCCTGGATCTTCATAGAATTTCCACTAGCTTTGGCCTCTGATAGTTTTCCCTTCCAAACCTTATTAAGGCCTTTATATTCATATCTTCTATCACGAAAACTTGAACCAGACAGCACAAAACCTGGGCTTAGTACAACAAGCAACCAAGAAATAGTGCAAGGGAAAGGTCATCCTAACCTAGATTAAATCTATCATCTATTCATCTGCATAACACATATGCCACACAGAGATTACAAACATATAAAAACAAGCTACCATTACCATCTCCTTAAAACTAGATATGCAAAGGTTAACTATATTATTCAAAACTAATCTTTAAAAATCTTATCTCACCTGCGAACAGTGTCAACATAAAATGGATTCTCACGCATGCAGATTCCTGCCTCACGAAGTTCAGTAACTGGTTTGTCAAGTACGCGCTTATATGCCTGCGGAGGCCATTGTGATTTAGTACATCATACATTATTGAAACGAGCATGTGTGCAATAAAACAGTCATTACCTTCTGGCAGTATTTCTTTAAACGCTCTTTTAGTCTTGATTGTTGCTCTGACTTGGGAAGGTCAAGAAAAGATTTTGATGACCTCTCCTGAGCACCATCAACAAACTCTGACTCAATCTGCCTCTTTAAATGATAATAGTCACTGAGGATTTCAAGTAAGAGATCCAGTCAATCATTTGCTAAATTTTCAGGATATGCTACAGAAATCCATAGTGCATGAAAGTATGAAACATTAAACAAAACAAGAAGTAAACCTTTTCTTTGCCATGAATGTTTCTCCACGCCAAACCCACTCAAGCTTGCGTAGACAAGTCTTTCCAGGACGGTTAAAATCACACGCAGTGCAAACCTCATCTGTAACAATTGATGGTGGCTGCAATCAGGAAAGAAACTTCACTCAGGGGATAAGAGATTCATATTAAACAGAAACTTAAAATTCAGGACGAAGACAACCAGTGTGATAGACAAGAAGAAAACATACATATCCTTAAATTATCTTCTAACATCTTATTTTATCCACATTAAACCATTGGCAATAAAAAGTTATGAAACCATTATCATAATATGGTGACATGCATCCCCTTCATCATCAATCAACAACCATAAGTGGCTAAGACCGGAACAACTCCCCATCAAATACCCCTTGAATGCATATTGCAGTTATCCTTACTGTCATATTCACATTACATTAAAATACCAACCAAACAAAAGTTGGAGAATCACACAGATATAAAAACATTTATATCAGAATTTGGCATATAACACAGTGCAATGCAGAACAGAAGTCTTCAAATAAATTAAATAATTACGTCATTTTGTTTCTCTGTTTTTTCTGTTCTGATCTTTAAATGTTCAAAATATAGTGGTAAAGGATCTACATTTAGCACACCACATGTGCATGCATATCCTGTCATAGGGCAGAAATATAAATACAAAACTCATCATACCTGAAGCCGGTTTGTTAAAATTATGTTTGGATACATAGCAGCGACATCCAGATGATAAATGAGGGGGCATTCTTCACGTATTGGTGCATCTCGTAATTTCACAAGCTGAATGTGTAGGGAGAAATAGGTCATGTTAACTTCTTATTGACAACATGCATATTGTTATTTTCAGAGATCTACACACTGAATGACTGCACAGATCATAGCCATTGTGGATACAATTGGTTGACTAAAACTCATTTTGAAAATATAAAACCAATCAATCTAATTATAGGCTTAGACACGATTATTTTTTATCAGATATATAAACACAATTATTGGCAAGTAATAATACAAGAAATTTTAGCCATCACACAAAAATCATAATCAGTACCTGTTCCATGATTGCATTCTTTACTTCAGCATAATTAGAGACAGAATCCAAATCCATTTTACCCTCTACTCTTATAGCATACTGTAGATCTCGATCAAGATTGTTGATCAATTGCTGGAACCCCACCACTCCACGGTTAGTCAAGCATAGTAACAGAAAGATACTAAAAAGAAGCAGGATATGAAATTTCAGTTATTAAAAGAAGTAGCAGAGGTATCCCTCCCCCCCCTCAAAAAAAACAAAAAACAAAAAAAAAAACTGAAAAATGCACATACAAGGGTTTTCCATACTTTGTTAAGGAAATACTAGAATTGGAAAAACTAACATCTAAATATACAAAACTTGATAAGATTGTATGGCATTTTAACTATTATTATTATCATATGATTGAAAGGAGTGCAAAGTCACCACTAGTGGAATTTAAAAAGATAGGAACAACAAACCTCATATGCAGATGGCTCCAGTGTAAAACTACATGGAATATCAGATCTAAATACACCACTTTCTAGGCATTCTACATGGCCACCTATGTATGTCTCACTTTCAAGAAGATGATTATTATAAAACTTCTCTGGATCAGATTGGTGTTTGTTAGGGCAGATAACATTAGCTTTATATGCCTGTAACAGATACAAAAATAATTTCAAGGGAAACTAGAGGCCCTGAAATGAAAAAAGAGAGAATTTCAACATCAATGAACACATGCATGAGAGCCCACCTGGACCATGAGCAACATTTCACATAGAGTCCCACTACCTTTCCGCAAAACCTCATCTGGTGACATGGGTATGATGGTCGCGAGAGAGAAAATAAACGGATGAACATAAGTTGTATATAAGTAATAAGTTGCCACTGCATCAGAAACAGAATAGGAAGCCATCATCTGCAATAATAATCAAAATGAAGAATAACATGATTAAGATGTCTCACGACCAACCAGAAGCATAACTTTCAGATTGAAAATTCCAATGACAAAGTATTACATACTCTTATGAAAAACCAGGGATAGAAAACAATGCTCACTTCCAACATTAATCAACTTAAAGATTACACAGTCCTTGGCGTTTGATAAACAAAGGCTCATTATTTCAGAATGATTTCTTAAATTTCTTGCACTAAAATGAATCTCATTAGTTCAAAAGAGAAAACAATCATTAAGATACACCACTTCCGTGAATTCATTATAAGGATATGCACTATAGCCTCCCACTTCCAAAACTGAAAAGACCAAAGAAATAAGGAGACGTCTTTTTACCTTGAAAACTAGCATCCAGTAAAAGGCCCTCTAATGATCTAACACAGAAATCTCAATCAAAATCAATTATATTATATTTTACTAGGTAAATAAAACCATTATTTCATTATCCTCTCTTCCAATGGAAACTTAATAGTATTGGCAACCATGTCAACACCTAGTTCGTGCACAATCGTAGAGATCATGCAAACAAGAAAAAATGGCATCCAAATATGTAGATAACCATTCATATTCTATACTTTATACCATAACTGAAAAACCAAAACTTTCCAATATTTACAAAGCTCCATCTCCAATACACCATATGAAACCAAGTTAACAAACAGAGAGATCACTTTGAATAACTTATACCTGAGGCTTTTCCTTTGCAAAGCGAACCATGTCCTCAGGGTTGACTTCCAATGGATCATAACCCAACTTCGCTTTTGTAACAGCCTGAAAGGAAAAACTTAGTCAAACTGAAATTTAAGACCAAAGATTTACACCTACTTTGTTTATTATAACATGCAAGGAGGCAATTCAATTTGATGTAAAACTAAGTCTGTCGTCAAATTTAATGAATATAAATTTTGAGAATAATTTTCACAGTATAATAAATAAGTGAATATATAGTTCAGTAGATAATTAGTTAAACGGATATTATTTTATGTCTGTAGGAACATATGAACATAGCACATAGCACATCCTTCAGCAGTTAAGGACCAAACTATTTACATTCCCCTTACAGTTGAAAATCAATGGTACATTTCCAGCCTGACATTCCATTTTGTCACACTGAGAAAAGAAATCAATGGATTTTCCTCTGAATGATTGTATGGCAAAAATCAAAATATTATTCTACTAAGATGTCATGACACCCCATTGCCTAATTGAAATGGTGGGCTGGGCCAACAACACATAACTTGAAGACCTTGCATGATCATCTATATAAATGTTCATCTTTGAACCAGTGAAAAATTGTCTGTGGAGGCGACGCATTGTAAGATGGGTTAGAAGGATTAGATTAACCCCATGGTGCAGCACATTTTTTGGTATCAGAAAAACCATGTCATAAAAAGTCAATCAAAGAATAGTATCACCAACTATAATTAAATTAATTATGTGAAACAAACAAGAGCTCAAAGAATGCTGAATTTGTACCTTCAGGCCTTGGCTCCCCTGAGGAAGGTAACTATCACGTTTAACCCAAGCAAAACAATCCAAATGGCAAGCAAATTTAGCACGACATTCCCCTTGATTCATGTCGCACTGAAACCCCAATTCCTGCAAGATTAAATAACAAAGATGAAGCACTCAGCAGGCTGGTCTAGTGACTAGAGGAGCGCTACTTTAAGTAGCAACTCCTCGGCTCGAATCTGCATAGGTGCAATTTCACTTACATTAAAAAGTAACAAAGATGAAAATAGAAGAAAAAACTCAAAATTGGAGAACACTAAACATGCTTCACAATAAGGACAAAAACAAAACCGAAAAATAAAACATACAAGATCTGTCACAAATTTATATGCAAAAAAAGAAAAAATGAAATAATAACTGCATACCAAAGTCCAATTCAAGTTCAAATATTTTGGGAATCAACTAACATTCTTCAAGCTATCAAGCTATTAATAAACATAACATGCATATAAATCAATGTAAAGAAACAAAGAGTTGTGAAGACATACTAGCAATTACATTTTATTTTATATATTTAGATATATTTATATATTGACCATATTATAGAAGCCAGTGTGGCCTATAAAAAGGTTAGCAACATACATCATTCATTTTGAACCCATGATGGGCAGCCCTTCGTTCCAGAAATGGCCAGTCAAAGAAATCACCGTTATAAGTCACGTAGATACCAGGTTTCAATTCTTGCATATGAGAAAACCATAATCTAAGAAGCTCAATCTGCAAAATGACAACAAACTTCATCAGCCAAAAGAAAACAGTAATGAACCTGAACAAATTAGACTCATCATTACAAAGTAACTTGGGGGAAAAAGTTTTCACTTTTCAACCGGCAAACATACGATATACCCATTATTCAATGCATTCCCATTTAGCATTACCTCAGTTTGAACATTTGTCACTTTAAAGCACCCTTCAAACTCTGGTTTTGGAGTGTACTCTAAATCGTCTATATCATCCCCAACACACTGAAAATAAAAGCAAAACAACAATCCAAGTTCATCATCCAATGAAAACGACTAATTCCTTCAATACATTTACTAAATGTAAAACTTTGGAATCAAATAACAAGCATATTTGAAGAACAAGAATTATAGAAGAGAGAAATTTAAAATAATTGTTGTGTGAATTGATCACACTTTTGTCTCTATTTATACTGATTATACATTTAATTACAAGGATACTAATAAAAGAATGATATCCTATACATAATTACAAAAAGACATATTCCACAAGTATATTATTTACAAAGAGCATATTCAGTGGAATATTCTAACACTCCCCCTCAAGCTGGAGCATATAAGTCATATGATCCAAGCTTGTTACAGATGTAATCAATTCGTGTGCCTCGGAGGGATTTGGTGAGCATGTCAGCCAACTGATCTTCAGACTTGACAAAGTCAGTAGTGATCTCTCCAGAAAGAATCTTCTCTCGAATGAAATGGCAATCAATCTCTATGTGTTTGGTCCTCTCATGAAACACAGGATTGGAAGCAATGTGCATAGCAGCTTGATTGTCACAGATGAGCTTGGTGCCTCTAGTATCTCCTAGCCTCAACTGTTGAAGAAGATATCGCAACCAGGTAAGTTCACAGACAGCTGCTGCCATAGCACGGTATTCAGCTTCCGCGCTAGACCTGGCAACGATGTGTTGCTTCTTACTGCTCCAAGAAATAAGGTTGCCCCCAATAAGAACACAATATCCAGACGTGGAACGTCAATCCGATGGTGATCCTGCCCAATCAGCATCGGAATAACAAACGACCTTGGCATTGCCTATATCTGCATAAATTAATCCACGACCAGGAGCACGTTAAGGGGCATTCAGAAATTGACTGACCACACTAACAGGAAAAGAAATGTCTGGCCGTGTGATAGTCAAATAGTTGAGTCTGCCTACCAATCGTCGATATCGCTCCGGGTCTTTCAAAGGCTCCCCCTGAAGGAGTTTGACATTGGGATCCATAGGGGTATCACAAGGACGACAATCAATCATGCCCGAGTCGGACAGGATATCAAGAGCATACTTTCGCTGATTGACGGCAATGCCAGTGGAGGAACGTGCAACCTCAATGCCCAAGAAATACTTTAAAGGACCTAAATCCTTTGTCTGAAACTGACGGGAGAGATGGTCTTTAAGTCTCTGGATGCCTAGGGCATCGTTTCTGGTGATAACAATATCATCAACATAGACAACCAGAAAGATGCATCTGTCGTTGGGATAGTGAATGAAAAAGACAGAGTGATCAACGGCACACCAAGTCATGCCAAAGCGTAGAAGGACCGAGCTGAAACGGCCAAACCAAGCACGAGGAGATTGCTTCAAGCCATAGATGGAACAGCGCAACCGGCACACAAGATTTCGACCACGAGGAGTGGTGAATCCAGGCGGCTGAGACATGTAGACTTCCTCCTGCAAGTTACCATTCAGAAAGGCATTTTTGATGTCCAACTGATGAAGAGGCCAATGATAAATGGCTGCCAAGGCAAGAAAGAGGCAAACAGAGGCCATCTTGGCCACCGGAGAGGAGGTATCGGTGCTGCACAAACTAGTGGAAGCAAGCCAGGAGGAATCACCGGTGCTGAGGAAACACGTGGAATGTCCGGTGAAGTAAAAGGAGCATAGTATGGTGTAGACTCGAAGAAGGTGACATCAGCACAGACAAGGTATCGGCGAAGGTGTGGAGAATAGCAACGGTAACCTTTCTGTGAGCGTGAATACCCAAGGAAGATACATTTGAGAGACTTGGCAGAGAGTTTGTCCTTCCCTGGGTGAAGTCATGAACAAAACAGATACACCCAAAAACACGAGTGGGGACAGGATACAAGGGTTGATTAAGTAATAAAATGGAGTAAGGAACCTGATTTTGGAGAACCGAGGATGGCATGCGATTGATTAAGTAGCAGGCTGTAAGAAGAGCGTCACCCCAGAAATGGGAGGGAACATTGTGATGCAGCATCAACGTTCGGGCTGTCTCGACCAAGTGACAGTTTTTGCATTCAACAACCCCATTTTGTTGGGGAGTATGAGCACATGAGGTCTGATGGAGGATTCCCTGTGAGGTTAGGTAATTTCGAAAAGAAGTAGATAAATACTCAAGTGCATTATCAGTTAGTAAGATTTTAATAGAAAACCCAAAAAGATTTTTGATTTCAGAAGCAAAGTTTTGAAAGATGGCAAAAACTTCCGAACGGCGTTTCATTAAAAATATCCAAGTACATCTTGAATAATCATCAATGAACGTAACAAAATAATGAAAACCTAATGTAGAACTGACACGACTTGGACCCCAAATATCGGAATGAACTAAAGCAAAAGGAGGCACAACTCGTTTATTGACTCTATCAAGAAAGGAAATCCTAGTATGTTTGCCTAACTGACATGACTCAAATTCTAAAGACTGTGTAGAAATACCGGGACTCATAAGACGCATTTTGGCAACGTTCGAATGACCCAACCGCTGATGGAGAAGAGAGGGATGTGAAGTGGCAGCACATGCAACAGGAGTGGAAAGGAGAAATAGTCCACGAGACTCAAGGCCTGCTCCAATCGTCCGCCGGGTTTGCCGATCCTGTATAAAGGCTTTGTCAGAATCAAAAACAACAGAATAAAGCTTTGAACGTGAGTTTGCTAACAGAAAGCAAGTTAAAAGGACAGCCAGGAACATAAAGGACAGGATTAAAGGTAAGGTTACGAAGGGGTTGGGAATGGCCAATCCCTCGAACCTGCATTTGGGAACCATCAGCAAGGGTAATAGGAGGAAGAGAGTCGGTGTAAATCAATCGAGAAAATAAAGAGATGTTACCAGACATGTGATCGGAGGCCCCGGAGTCAAAGATCCAGGGGCCAACAGGGCCATGGGAGGAAGATGGAGCAACTAGGGCAGCAGGATTACCAGACTGAGTCATGCTAGTGACAGGCGAGGCAGACTGCATAGCGGCTTTGAGGCGAACAAACTCCTCATAATCATTGGCGGAGATAGAGACATCCGTCCCAGAAGCAAGAAGAGCATGTTTTGCAGGTGTGCGGGACTGATCACGAGCTTTAGTGCGGCACTCAGCCTCAATGTGTCCAAAGCGGTCGCAGTAATAACAGCGAAGATGTTGTTTCTTACCACCACGACCCCCACTGTGCCCCCCACGTGAAGAGTGGGAGACTAGAGCAGAAGCATCAGATGCATCGGAGATAGGAGCAGCGGGAGCAGACATACGGGAGAACACATGAGGAATGGATAGGCGTAGGAGCTGTTCACTGACCACGTCATACGTAGGAATGGTAGGACTGGACAGGATCTGGTTGCGCACCGAATCAAGCTCAGCAGGAAGACGGGCAAGTGCAAGAACCATGAAAAACTTGCTACGCTGAGTAGAGTGCGTGGTGGCATCACTAGTAAAGGGCATGAGAGAATCAAAGTCAGCAATTAAGCGGTCAAGCTTACCGAGATAGGACTGAACATCCATGTTCTCCAGTTGGAGAGAAAGGAGACTGGAAACCACACTATAGAGACGATGAACATCGTTGGAGAAGACCCGTTTAGCCTTTGTCCAGACCTCGTAACAAGTACGACAGGCCTCATATTGAGGTTGTAATTTCGCATCAATAGAGAACCACAGCACACAAAGAGGCATCAATTTGCTTCCAACGAGGGCGATCCGCCTCGGGTATCTTGAAGGCTTGTTTCGTGAGGTGATCTTCATGACCTTGGCCTTCAAACCACAACTGGACAGCAGCGGACCAGCTACTGTAAGTGGCAGATCCGGTCAGTTTCTCACACGGAATCAAGGGAACCGTGGTAAAAGTAGCACTGGAAAAGGAGGCACCGGAAGACATGGTGAAAAATTGCAAAATAACTACCTGGGTAGGTGCGCCTGGCAGAGAGGAGGGTTCTGGTGAAACGCCGGTGAAAAACGACGCCGGGAAGTGGAGGCACGTGCGCAGACAGTGGCGGCGCGTGAAACAGACACGCCAGAGAAAGGTGGCGTGTGGAGGCGCGTGAGGCGGAGATTCGGGGCGCTGGTTAGACCGCTGGACTCGCCGGAGGAAGGCGCTTCTGATGGTAAGGGTGGTGATGCGATCGGAGAAGCGGGCGATCGGAGAAGCGGGCGACAGCGAGTAGGTGCGCGGCTACTGTAGCGCTACAGTACCGGACAGAAAAAGGAGAACGGAAGCGCAGGGATCGTTGAACCCTGGTCTACTGATATAGAAGAGAGAAATTTAAAATAATTGTTGTGTGAATTGATCACACTTTTGTCTCTATTTATACTGATTATACATTTAATTACAAAGATACTAATAAAAGAATGATATCCTATACATAATTACAAAAAGACATATTCCACAAGTATATTATTTACAAAGAGCATATCCAGTGGAATGTTCTAACAAGAATTAAATAATTTATTATATTCTAGTTGCCAGGTTGGGTATGACCACACTTCAGGCATAATTTAGTGTTGAAAAGGATTTCCTAACATCTAGCTGTATATCTCAGATTCAGAATAAGTCCCAACATTAATAGTTCAATGCAAATAATCAACCTATGTGCACCCAATATGAAGGCAGTTTGGTAATCATAAAACCACATGGATGTAAATGACATGAACCTTTTATGAAAAGAGGAAATCAGAAGATATTTATCATGAGAAGACTACTGATGCTTTTGATGATACATGTTTTCTGATTTCCTTTGTAATAATGACAGTGAAATCAATGAAGAGATTGCTCAAATATCAATGTGCACCATTAACACTTACCTCTCTATTTATGATTAAATACCCTTGCCCATCTACCATGTATGAAATCATCATAATTATGTCATAGTCAGCATCAGGAAATTTTAGTGGAAGTTTTGTGGTTTCAATGTCAAATGCACAAATACGAACTTCAGCACGCTGCAGAAGATCCATCCTCCTCTCGAGTATAACCCCATTATTGGACACACCAACATCATACCACTGGCCAGACCTTATGTCTAGATCAAAAGTTTCATGATAAATATAGATGATATCATAGAATTGAGGGATATGATAATTGAACATTATGAAAAACTGACCATTAAAATCAAAGGTACCTTTGTCAATGGCAAAACGAACATGATAAGGAACATCATATTCACGCAGATCAACTATGCAATCCAAAAAGTCTTGAGGTTTTTGTTCTCTGATAAGCAACAACCAAGCTAGAGTCAAATCAGGTACAAAAGCAAGGTTATATTTAACAAAAATAATACGAGCTAACAAATGGCATTGCATCATTAAAGGAAAGAAAATGTGTCTATGTGATACTACAATCTAAGAAGTTTCCGCCCCATGAAAATTGATCTACCTCCTTCCTGTTAATATGGACTCATAGGCTTCTGCAGCATCAGACTTCGCCTTATTTCTTTCCACAACGTGCATCAGGTCACTCTTCACATTCATCAATTGTTGCACGGTATCAAATGAAATCTTTAAATAAGATTTCTTCAAACCAGACAAATGGTTTTTCTGCTCAGAATCATGAAAGTAAATCAGATTCCAGTTATGAGACAGAAAGCAAGCATATCCTAACCGAGTTGAACCAAAATGACAAGCTCAAAGAAAAATAATAATCCTATATTTCACTTTTAGGCGACCATGTTAAATCTACCAACAATTGCAAGAAACAAATGCAGACTAATATACCATGGACCATACTGAGTTGGCCTTCTAAATCTCTTGAGGAAATTACCAAATAAAATCCAAGAAAACCAGATTATCAATGCTGAATGCTGAATGCTGTATTTATAAAGCTGTTAGTCAAGTATCAAAGAAAGTGAAACAGATGAGGAACACATAAATTGCTTACAAGATCCAGGTCTTCTTTCTCTATAATTTCAATATCTGCAATCTGACTTTCATAACGTCGTCTCAAGTATGCTTCAACGTCCATCTCCATTTTATTCTATTAAATTTATATTTATATAATCATAATCAGCACCATCATCACGGTGGTTACTCCAAAATAAAAACTGAATCAGAACATAGATGATTGGATGGTCACACACATACATGCTACCCAAATACCCTGCCATGGCACTGTTTAT
Source organism: Cyamopsis tetragonoloba (assembly GCA_037177725.1). Classification (NCBI taxonomy): domain Eukaryota; kingdom Viridiplantae; phylum Streptophyta; class Magnoliopsida; order Fabales; family Fabaceae; genus Cyamopsis; species Cyamopsis tetragonoloba. The sequence continues at coordinate 23,866,785 of CM074122.1, forward strand.
AAATGCAAGGGAATGTGCCACTTACCTTTGTAGCTGCATAGAAGTAAGGGCGAAATCTGTATTTTGCCTTGAATGTAGACCCATCCTGCAAGCAGAACCCAGTCAATAAACTATTTATCAATCTAGGTCACTCTTTGGATGGAAAGAATTTGTAAGACAGCTTATGGAGAAGTATTGCAACTGAACAATACCTGGGTAACAAAGTAAAGGTCTACGCAACTGTAGACTTTATGGGTGTCTTCATCCTCACAAGATGACTGCAAAGAATGTTAAAGCATGTATAATTCCCTTAGAATAATAAAATAAAGTAAATCAACTTATTTTTTACTGCATATTATAGTTAAAAACTGAAAAAGCCGACTTCTCCCAAGAAAACGGTACAAATCAATCATTGACCGAGGTAATGGATGTTAGGAAATTATAGCTCCATTCACAATTAAAGGATGCTAGCAGCAACAATCGTGTGGGAGAACCTTTCACCTTCATAGTCGTCTTTCGTCTATTCAATACCGTAGCTAGCGAACACACTCACAGCACAGATTGAACAGATTGAAAGCACCATAAAAAGAAACAAAGAAAGAAGAAGAACATGAAAGTGCTTACGGATGCAAAAGTGAGTAACCATCCAAGTCGCTTGTCACCCTCTGAGAAGATATCGAACCCTAATTTAGCCTCAAGCTCTTCCTCGGCGTTGCGGATCAGCTTCTGCTTCTTGGTGTTCCTGTTGTCTCTCCGGTCACGTCTCCGGCCATCGCCATTCATCGTTGGCAACGAGATTGAAGATTTTCTGATGAACAGCTCTGAGAGAAGTGCATGCGTGTTTGGAAAAGTACTCCTGCACTATCCGATCTAACAAGTAGGGAATGGGGGCGGAAGACAGCGCATTTTCCCGCGCTCTTGTCGCGGGCGAATATTAAAAAGTTTGGCTGGATCAACCATCGGGTTAAACCGAATTGATGGCCCGGTATCCAATACTCCATCCGGTTTCATATATACATACGCTTATATGCATATTCATGACATGTATCTTTTACCAAATTCCTACTTTAGTTTTTTTTTTTCATACCATAACTAGCACATGATCTCTGTTTGCACAGGTCTTTATTTACATGTCTATGACTTTAAGTTATTTAATTGTATTTAATAGTTGGATAGCAAATAAAAATTTATATTATGATAGCAATGGTAATGATATAAAACATAATAGAACAAAATCGTCTATTGTGTTTGGTGACCATAAAACACAACATGATCATATATATTATTTTATATTTAGTGTAGATTAAAATATAGAAACATTTTTTGTAATACATATAAAATTTTACTTGATAGAAAGTGTTAAATTAAAGAAAAAATGAAATAGTATATTTTTTAAATACAAATTTCTCTCAATAAATACAATTATTAAATATATTTTTAAAAATAATTATTAAATATAAACTATGTTGAATATATTTTTATTATGTAAATTTTTTAAAAATATATTCTTTGAAAATATTTTTTAGTTGAAAAAAAAATAATATAAGGTTTAAGAAATTTAAATACATATTATTTTGTTAATAAAAATGACTCTATGAAAATAATAGGCAAAATTATATTTTTCGTCCTCTATCTTTTGGGTTTGGTTCATTTAGGTCATCTATCTTTCTTTTTATTATTCATTTTGTCTTATAACTCCATAACTCCAAGTTTACCATTTTCTTCACTCAACCGTTAAAAACTAACGGAACTTGACTTAACAGCATTAACTTTGCCACATTTCATATTTAAGTGGTTCATGAATAAAATAGTTATAATAATATATACTTAAATAAAAATTATTTTTTTATTTAAAGAAAAATGAAAAATTCCCAAAAAAAACCCTTTCCTTCCACAACCCTCCTTCCCCTCCCACTACCACCACCGCCGGCCAAACCCTCTTCAATCTCTCCATTACCTTCTCCTTCTTCTTCTTCATGTTTCTTCATCTTCAATCCTCACTTTCCCAACAACAATAACTCACATCCTTCAATATCTCCCACTCCCCATGACTCCCACCCCAAATCAAATTTTAATCTCTTCATGGCTTCCAATTTTCTAAATTTGTTCACTTTTTCTATTTGGTTCTTCAAAATCCTTCAAACCCTCTTATTTGGGATTCCTCAGCCCAAGTCAATCTCTTTGTCACTCTAGTAATTACCTTCAAACAACGACCTTCTTCTCAATGTCTCTTCTCAATAATGACCTTCACCAATTCCTCTTCCAATTCCACATAACTCGTTCTTCTTAACAATGGAAACCTAGTGTTCCAAAATGAGAGGGAATGGGTGGATGAGACACTGCTAGAGGTGGAGATGTGGGAAGAAGCTGATTAGGGATTTTTCAATTTTTAAAATAGAAACTATTTTTTTATTTAAATTTATATTATTATAATTATTTTATTAAAAGAACCATTCACAATTTAGCACGTGTCTCGTTTTTAACACCGTTAGCATATTCCGTTAATTTTAACAGGTAACTAATGGTAGGGTAAATGTGAGCCAAGTTTGATAAATAAAGGACTAAAATGAATAAAAAAAAGATAGAAGACTCAAATGAATCAACCCCAAAAGATATAGGACAAAAAGTATAATTTTGTCAAAATAATAATAACTCTTAGGTGTGTGTTTTGTTTTGTTCTCTTATGTTCCATCCCTTTCAATGGAACCAATCTGTCCCGTTCATTTGCCTTAGTGTCTTGTTTCGTTCCTCTTGACTAATGTACCAAACGGCCAATAGTACACAGTGTTCTACTCTATTCAGTTCAAACACGTCTGTCAAAAGCTACCAAAATGTATTTGTGGGTTCCGTGAGAAGATGTATTAATATAGTAATGTATCAATTAATAATTCAGAATGATAACCTGCACATTCAAGCATGAAATTGTACTATGAATGAATGAAATTATAATCCCCACACTTCCTTCAATTTCCAAACAATTTTGCTCTATCCCTATAAATGTTTTTTCAAATGGAAGTATTTAATATTTAGGGTGCAACATTATAGTTTTCAACAATCATGTTGTCAAACGATTGAGTAACCAAACACTGCAAGGGTGTGCGCTTGATATCACAACTACAAAACAATGTTTGCCATGATTTTGGTTTAGACATTACAATCCTCTCAAAAAATGATTGCCAACAGAAACAGTTCCTTGAGCAACAGTTCGACATTCGTGCATAACCTGTATCAAAAGTAATATTATTATTTTCATTGGCATATGTAATACGAAGAGAATTAATATAAATGTGTAATATATCAATGAGATAAGCTTATTAATATTTTTACCTGTGGAAGAGATGAGAATTTTGTGAAAAGGTGAATCCAAAAAATTGACATATATAAATAGTGTTTGAGCAAGATAACTGCAAATAAAATCACGATTAACAATTTTGAATTTGTTAAAATATAATCCATGTATCTTGCACATAGTAATGAAGTTAGAAGTGTAGAAATTAAGATACATTGTACCTGAGTTCATAAATTTTCAAAAACTTTTTTGTAGCCAACATTGATGGTGGTGTCCAAGGGTTGACCTTCATTTTCACTAGATTTGTACCCGCACGATGTGATAGCACCTCTTCGACTATTTGATATTTGATAAATAATTAAAATTGAGAAAACACAAATTTCAAAATTTAAAATTATATTTGTACCAATATGTGTGTTATTCCTCTGAAAATTAATACCTCTTTAATCTAAAATATTTATCCTCAATTATCCATTCTTCTCCAAGTAATATCTGTGAGGAGTAAAACCTCTATAATTACTATAAAGTGGCAAAAAATTGTGTTTTTCAGTAATAATTCTTTCCTCTATGATGTGGTATAACAAACAGTATACATAATCGTTCGATTCAACTAAATATAAAACAAAAATTTGTAGAAATTACAAATCAATTGGAAAATAATTAAACTGACAAAAAATCTTCAAAGGTCTTCTTTTCAAGATTCTCATACTCTCTAAGTCAGTGGATTTTCTTGCCTGTTAGCCTTTATGTTATTTAGTTCTTGTTGGAAAAACATGGTGGAGTGACACAGAAGAATTTTTATTATTTCACTCTCACATATATTAAGAACAAGATACATTATATTTATATAGAAAATTAAATAATTAAATATTCAAAACTAATTGACTGATAGACCTTTTTAATCTTATCAGCACTAACTGACTCTAAACTTCATAAGTGACTCTGACTAAACTCTAACAATTGATTTTATCTCTAACTAAATAATCTTATCACTAACCAATTAGATATTATTTTTAACCGTTCTGTCATGTTGTTCGGCTCCTTTTTTTTATTCAGAGATACAAGACCAAAATGTGCATTTGACCCATAATTTAATTCAGCATGAATAAGTTTGTTTCCCACATGATTTCTTACATAGTCAACGGAATAAGCATACCATGGCAATCTCGTAGGCTTCTTGTATTTGCTCGTAACAATTCTTCAATTTCAATCAAAGTTAGTCTTTGTAACTCTTCATCTATAAGGTGCAATCCGATAGAGCAAATTTAAATAAAATGATATTAGCAATGATTTATAGACAATACATTAAACTTTAATATTGTTCATTTATTTATCAACTATAATAAAAGTAACCTTCATCTTGAAGAAGTCTCCTTTGATTATAAAGAATGTCTTCAGACAAAGTTTCTCATGTTTGTTGCCATACATGTTCAGGCCGATTCATACTATTTGTAAAGAGCAACGTGACAAACAATTTCCTTAGAAAGTAAGTAGTAGCCCAAAGTTTTGCTTCTCTAATAGCACCAATAAACTCCAATCATCTTCAAGAAAGCCCATGGCAAAATATGCATATCTAAATATCAAGTATAGAACATTATTAATTGTTTGGATCTCCTCATAGTTACGTGGACCCTTGGAAATGGCTAACATGAGTCTCAAATTACAGAGCACACAAATTAATGGAGGAACCCAATTTAATTGCCCAATAGTGTATCTTTGTTTCCTTGGTTGCCAACGCCTTTTTTTTTTGCAACATATACGAATTTAGAGACATATTGTGTATATATAAGATCTCTCTCAAATTCATATTTTGTATTAAATTCCATCTAAGCAGTAAACGTTGACTCTTTCACAGTGGCTTTGGAAAGTATACTTTTAATATCTTGATCATCATTGAAATAAACAACTTGTTCATTGAGGAGATGAAAATATAGTCTTTCCACATCCGGTAATCTACCCCAACATGCTTCTGATGGTGACAGATATCTATATGGAAAAATAAAAATGTCACAAAGGGCATAAATGATGCTGGAGCATCGTGTTTTGCATTACAAAGGCATGAAAATTGGTTAGCATTAGACATGTGGTTGTGAAGGTCAATAATTAATTATGCAAATTCCAGTGAATATAAGTTATGATTGCTCCTACTCATATAGGTCAAATAGAAACTTCAAAAGCACGAAATCCAAATTCACGTTGGTGGCTATAGAAAATCATTATGGTAACAAAGCATTATAATGTGCTTGGCAAATTAAACAAGAAATTTATGCTAAACATAGTGGCCAACTTTAGAATAATTATAAAGGAAAAGAAATATTGTTACATACCTACAGTCCAAGTATTGCTTTATTTCGTCTTGTATAGGGTGTTGAGAACCTTCTTGTTGATAATAAAAAACAATAGCAGCTGTTATTCGATCAGATCCTTTATCAATGTATTTAAATAGATACTTAATTGAAGTACTTTGATTGCACATTCAACGTTAAGTGTGCTTTGTACTTTCTCAATAGTATAGGATTGTATGGCACTACAATGCGATTATCAAGTGTCACCCCACTTCTTAGAACTATATTTCATGTATTTCTTTTTCTATAAACAGGATATCGATCGATAATTGTAGTTTCTTGGAGTTTCTTAGGGAAGAATCTGCTACACTTACCATTTTGCATGCAAGGAGATTTATGAAATGCTCTACCGCAAGGACCAAGAATCATATGCTTGCTGATTAATTCATATAGCTCAGATTCTACATGCTTATCTAGAATTCCAGTGGAGATGATTTTATCAATGTCACCGGGATTGGGGTACTTGTTAGAAGGATGAAGGAAAATTAGGATATGGCCATGTAGCAACCCTCTCTTTTGAAACTCAATAGTGTAGAGATCTGTAGAAATGTAAATAATAACTTAAGATTAAAAATATATAAGCTATTTATTCATAAGTTGATATAAATAAATGTTATTAAAAAAGATATAGATCATAAAAAAAAAAGATATAGATCATAATCTTACATTCCGAGGGTCTTGCCAAAGATTTCATTGACTTTTATATCATTTCTTAGTTGATCAAACTTCATCTTAAATACTCTTAAGATAATATCAAGACGATCATCAACTTTTAAATTAAGTCCTTTAACTAACCTTTGAATCTTAGGCCAATTAGGATTGCATGTGAAGGTCAAGAATAAATCTTGAAAACCAAGTGAACCACATATAGCTATACCATCAAAATACAATTGTTTTATATATCTCTTCCCTCCAACAAAAGTAGATGGCAATACAATTCTTTTTCCTCGAGTAGATCATTGAGTTTCAGAGTTGTCATGGCCATCATTGAGGTGACTATACCTATCAACTCAGAGTTCTTTTTGATGGTCTTTGATGTAGATAAGTCTTTGTGACTCGATCTTGGTGAAACCATCTACTACAAATTGTTGGAATAGTCTACAAGACCTCAAAATGGCTGGTGTATCATGTTGTGTTGCAACCTATATGCAAAATACTCCCTCATTGTGACTTTCTTCCTCTTTGCAACATGACTACGAGAATGGACCTTATGTAAAATGTTAGGTCTATATCCATTTTCTCCCTTAGAAAATAATAGAGGGTATTAAAGGGACAAGTAGCTAGGATGCAACTCCGAAATCCTTTTTAATCGACTAGATTGTTTCTCAAGTATTATATCTCTCTTATAAGGAGTGTCAATATCAACAACAATCAGTGCCGCAACCTCAGAAACAGATGGTAAGTTGTAAACCCTTTCGTCTGTTTGCCTATCTGAAATATGTTTCAACTTTAGGTCAGGGACAATAGAAGCCGACTACCTATCTCTTGCCATTCTAAAAATATTTGCATAATTATTTCCTTGGTCTAACATCTACTTTAATTGGATAACTAAATTCTCATCAAGCGCCACTTTGTTACTGTTTATGTAGAAAAAATAAGTTTAAATTACTTACGTTACATATAGAAAATGTTAATTGTATATTAGAAATGGGCGGTGAAGATAAAATTGAAAAAGAGTAGAAAACTAACTAGTTTTGGGCAAGTCTATTGTCTACCTCATTTTCAGTGTCAAGATATAAAGTTGTGAATATTTTAGAGAGTTTTGTCGCATGGGTAAAAGGCTTCCAATTAAATGGTGAGATTGTCCTTGTATCCTAAAAATTGGAGGTCCTATTCCATTAATTGGTCTTTGATCAAATTTTGTCCCAAGTGATGTGAATGCAAACATTAAGAGTGAATGTGTTGTTGGAAGTATTTACTTTCTCTAAAATTGTTATCAAAGAGCAATCTCTTCAAAAGAGTTGGAGGTGGTTCAATATGTGAAAGTTGTATCTTGCCATCCCCACAACAAAGGGTAAACAATGGTTGTTTAGTTTTTTTGTCCTTTTGAATCCTCTCATTAAACCACAAAAATGCATTGCACTCTCTCCAAGTAGAAGTTGGATCACCCAAATTGTCATATCCTGAAATGATAAACAATAGTCATAAAGTGTATTACACAATTTTTAGTCATATAAGTTAACAACTATATTTGGATTAAAAAAGAGTGTAATAGTCGAACTAACCCGAATCAAACATGTCATTTCCAGTATCATCTTCATCATCTACAACCTCTTCTATGTCTGACGATGTAGCACTATCAAACTCTAAAACCAGTTTAGAAAAAAGTACACAATTAGTATTTATAACATTAAATCTGCATAGTTTATCAATGAACTGGACATGTTTATCATATTCAAAATTTACCTGCTGCATCATTATCATGTTCTTCCTTAGTATCAATAGACTCCAATTCTTAAGATATTTGGTCTTGTGGATTATCACATAAGTTAGTTATAATGTCTAGTAGTAAATATATTTTCAATTGTTAAAATTATGATCAATTAATTACTCTTTAAGTAGACAATGATGAGACATCTTTAATAGTTTTACCTGCTAAGCTATGTCCTCCACCATGTTCAACATGATGAGACACACCCTCAAAAATGCTGACAATCTCAAAATTGATATGTTCCGTAAATTGAAAATCCCTTTGTGATTCAACATCTACATGTACTCGTTTAGAAAAAAGTCAATGGAGCAGCATAATTAGAATCCTCTAAATTTGTATACGAATGACTATGTATAAAGTATAGCTTTGTGTGTTATTTTGGTTTGAATGGAGTTGATCTTCTAAATTCCGTGATGCATCATCTATACAATAGATTGAGATTAAAAAAAGAAGAAAACCAAAGTAGTTTGGTATTTAGTTTAAACTGCAATGGTAAAAAAATGTAATATAACATATTTTACATTGTTACCTTTATCCAGACTTGGACATGTGTGAACCGATCCCTCCTTGTCATGGTGGAAACCAAATGCATATTTTGTATTTTATGTTTCTCTGATGTCAATCGATGACATGAAGAACTCGTGGAACTTGGGGAAGATATTCTTTGTCTGCTATTTGTTTCAGCTAGATGCATATTTTCCTTGCCAAACTTGTTCATGAAATTGACCCTAAGATTCCTTGTATTTTGAATGGTAGTCAATAATGACTATGGCATCTGACTTGCGAATGGAATAGTATGATAGTAGCTGCTTTGATGCTGAGTATTTGGATACTGGTCCATTCTTTTGGAAGACAGTTTTATAGTTTGGGTAGTTTCAGCAAGTGGTGTAATGTTGAATGCATCATAGTTTGGTTCCTCATTTGAGCTTCTATTTCTCATATCCAATGGTGTATGTGCAACTGCAATTTATGTTTTTGTTGTGTTTAAATGACAATGCATATAAATGGTTACAAATGACACTAACAACATGATCGTCATTTTGTTAGAGAGCAATCACAAAAATTAATATTACTTGGTGTAGTTGAAGTAGTCTTTGGTTTTGAATTCTTTTTCTGTTGGAGAACCAACTTCCTCTTCACTCTTGCTTGAGACTGCTTTTCCATGCTTGAGTATTAGGATTTTGTTGCCCAAAGTTTTTCATATTATGTACCTTGCAATATGTAGAATTCCAAAAATGTAGGTTACTACGTAACTTTGTAAAATTTTAGTTTTTGTACCTTGTTTTACTAAACAATGAATATAGCTTTTATTAGATCCAAGGACTTATGGAATACAGGTGTTTTGATATAGATTTTTAGGATTGTAGTGTTGAAATAATATAGCCTTATAAAAATCCAAACTTTCAAAGTATTAAATAAAAAGTTACTAAAAGAAGTTGTTGACTTCATTCGGTGTTGATTATGGATATGTTTCTTGAGATATGTATATATTAACTTAGGGATTTTAGTAATCAGACTCTACTGATAAAAAAAATAGACCACCTTTCCTATTCAATGGAGTAAATGGAGCTTAACTGGAATCACAAATATTGAAAGTGAAGCTGAATGAATCGAAAAATGCATACAAAGTTGAGTCCATCTCCTTGAGTTGGAGTTGTAACGGTCATTTTGACTTCATTTTATTTTGAAAGAAAAGTATTGTTTTCCCTTTGATAACCTCTAAACTATGTTTTAGAATCTCTATATGTTTTCATCTTTTACTATCGATTATAATGGATACATTATAATGAAGAGCTCCTCGTTGATGAAGATGGCCATTGCGTGGACTTTTCAATATTGTATGCAGAGCATGGTGTGTGGCAAAAAGTAGAAAACTTAATCGTCAACATTCCTTGTGTTACAGGAAAAAGTTTGTAAAACCGTAACTTGACATAGGTCTTTGTTTTGTCTTATTACCCAGTGGAAGATATGTATTTTTTTATGGTACATGTCTCCATTTTTTTTTTTGGTTAAAAACCATAAAATATATTTTGACCTTTGGAAAGTAACATATGAAGACACTGAGGGTTATTGGCTTTTTTAGACTTCTAATTTTATTTATGCATACCTGTTAAACTTAAAATTATGTGAGCAAGTTTTATGATATAATTACAGAGGGACATCTAAGCCAAAACAGCTTCATACTTCATCGCAAAACTTGAATGCAGAACGATTTCCGACTTTTGTTTTCTAATAACATAATCCAGTTCATATTGGTCAATGTTTTTATTTAATTGTTATTGTAAATTAACAGTTATTGAATTTTATCTATTTGCGAAGAGAACAAAAAAGTCTTATGGGTATATTTTTTATTTGTATGCTCTCACACAGATAATATAATCAATCATTCCTCTATATATCTATTTGTGATTAGAACAAAAAAGTCTTGTGGGTTGAATTTTGATTTTGTATGCATTGTTTTTTCAGTTATTAATATAATAAAGCATTTAAACAGTTATGAGCACTTAGGATAAATTATACCATGCAATACTGCAACACGGTACTAAAGTTCACTAACACATTAATACAAAATAACATTTTTAAAGTTTCTAGATAACATGATGCTCAAGAATATCCACAAAAGAGATATGAGATTACTAATATAAAATGCAAAGTTTTTCATTTTGGGTCTTTCAAAAAAATACTTGAAGTTCTCAAAGAATTGTTAGTCAAAATCTTCCTCATTTGCAAGGTACTTGTCAATGTATGCTTCAAAAAGTTCTTCTCTATAATTGTAGAAGAAGCTTATAGTATCGCCAAATACCAAGTGATTAGCTCTTTTAAACTCATACCATCCATGACCAAAATGGCATTGATTCTTTCATGTATCATGCTAAATAAGTCCCCACCTTTTAACTTCTCCACCCGGAACTCTGACTTTAAAAGTTTTCCTAGACTTGCGAATGTAATTGTCAATTATGTTAACGGGTACCCCCTATTCAGACATGAGTTTAATATATTAGTAGATGATACACGAATATTAAATAGGAAGCAAAAAAATACCTGGAAAAATTAATATAATTCATACCAATGGTTGTCTAATACTGGGCTTCAGTAATAAGTGTTTCCCAAGCAAAATTCATATATCGTGGCATCCGTATAAGTATGCCAGGGAATCGCATTGCAAATGTTGTCCTTCCAGTACATATTAAGACAATCCACGTATCTCTTTGTAGATTGTAAGTGTATCTAACCACTTCCAATCCAGTAGAAAAGAATGCATCATCACTGTGTTAGGGTAGTTGTCAGCTCATTGTTCATGGAATACATCAGCAATGTTAAGTTCATCCTAGAATTGGGGATTTAGTTAAATTTGTGTAAACTTTACCAACAATGGTTTCCAACAAAATAAAAGGATGTTATGTAATGCAGTGCATCATAAAGAAGACCAAAATAGTATACCTCATTTAGAGTTACAAACAGTTCCATTTTCTTGATGGCACATTGATTAAATGGAACCACTTCCATCTCAGCTTTAATAAGCAATTCAATCGGTCAAAGTACATTTGGGGGTCAATAGATAAGGAGGAAAACAAATAGCAAATTAGGAAATGTAAACAAAAACTTCAATAGTGAAAACATAATTGAAGATTTAAATGATTCTCCTAAAAACAATGTTGGTTGACGCATAAAAGTAGCAGAATAAATATCAAGAAATCAAGTGAAATTTTGAAAACCAAGTTAAAAGATTTGTCAATTGAAAACCATATTGTGTTTCAACAATGTGTAGCATGTGAAATTAAAAGGAATGAAATTGATTGTTGGTAATAAGTACATGAATAACCTAAAACAAAAAATACACAAATTAAATATAAAATATACACATACATTACAAATACCCAACAATCCATTCCATTCCAATTCAATAAAGTAAATAAAATTAGAAAAATAAAAACTGAAGGATATAAACACATTATTGTACATTTGGCACATTAATGGGTATTACGCTTAAGATCTGTGAAGCAGAGGAAGAGACCACAAAACAGGTTTTTTCGTTGAACTAGGAAAAGTAAGTCAGTTTCCTAATTCCTATAATAAAAAGGATGCAAGTTGTGACTGTATAAGAGGTTTCTATCCCAAATGCCATATAGAGTATGTGTTTATTTATAATCGCGTGGGTTTGGTTTAGTATTTCATTTCCACTATAAATGCTTAACAGCTAATATGTATAGGGTATAAAAGAAGGTACACAGAATAGAAAGCATTGAAATGGAAATAGCACAGCTAAATAGACATAAAGTGCTCAGAAAGGGTCTTTAAACGGTGCATTTGGCAATTGAAACATGCCACTGTGGTGCAACTCCCAAGGTTTATAAATGCTTTCCTATAACCGATAGGAATGTTGAAAGGATAAAAAGACCTCTCGTCTGTCCACCGTCAGATTACAAAAGAATGGTTGCACTAAAACTTCAGATTAAAAAATGGAAATGAATTTAGTTTTTAGCTAAATAATGAGTGATGTACCGTTTCAGTCCCTAACTTTGCGAGAATAATTCACTTTAGTCCCTGACTTTGTGCGGATAAGTCACTTTAGTCCCTGACTTTATATTTTACAGGTCATTTTAGTCCCTGAATTATATGATCATTCATTTTAGTCCCTGAAAGTCAGGGACTAAAATGAATGATGTAGTGAGAATCAGGGACTAAAATGACCAATAATAGTGAAAGTCAAGGACTAAAATGATCAATAATAGTGAAAGTTAGGGACTAAAATGACTGATTTCGAGAGAGACTAAACTGAATGATAAAATACAAAGTCAGGGACTATTTTAGTATATAATTCGCTAAAGAATTGATAAATTAGTTATTGGCATTCGGTTTAGTGTTTCAAAATTCAATTGGCTTTGATGTATCCACCATTTATCATGGTCTGTATTTTATTTTAGGATTTTTCAAGTAAAGAATAAATAATCTGAAAACTCATCTATCATTCCAGTGGTCCAACTGAAAAATAATAGCTAATTAACTCAAATTGCATTCTATTTCATAAAATTATTACGGCAAAATGACAGTTATGGTCCTTTAACTCTTTGCTGTTATTCACTTTGGTCCCTTAATTTTTTTTTGACTCATTTTGGTCCCATAAGTCATGTAAACGTCTCAATTTGGTGCTTTCCTTCAATTTCGTTGGTGACGTTAAAGGATCTGTTAATAACACCGTTAACTTTTAAATTAACGGTTCAGATTATTTTAAATTAACAATCCAGATTGAATCCGGAAATAAATTTTAAAACAGAAAATTACTATTTATATGCTTGTTCTATATCTCGTTTATCTTCTCCAATCTTCATCTTCTTCAATCTTCTTCTTCTTTCTTCTTCTTCAATCCTTCTTTCTTCTTCCTTCTTCTGTCTCTTCTTCTCCTTCTCTCTTCATTTGTTCTTTTTCTTCATCCGTTTTTCGGTCTTCTTGTTCTTCTTCATTCGTTCTTCGTTCTTCTTCTTCTTCTTTCGTTTCTTTATTCAACTGCTTCGTTCTTCGTCTTCTTCACTTTTTATTCTACTACTTCGTTCTTCTACTTCCTCTTCTTGCTAGTGTTAACATGGTTCTTAAATTTGGTGGTTAGGGTTTAGAAATTTGTGGATTCGATTTTGAAATTGAAACTAAATAATCAATTCAGAGTTATTTGGTTCTGATTTTGGATTAGGGTTTTGAAATTTAGATATTATTTGATTTGATTTTTGGTTTTTTATTCTAATTAATTTCTTTGATTCTAATAATATTGTTCTAATTTAGATTTTCAGAAATGTCTTCACATTTGATTGAGGCTCCATGAAAGAAAAAGAAAATGAAGAAGAAACAAAAAGAAGGAAGAAAATGAAACAAAAAGAAGAAAGAAAATGAAAGAAGAAAGAAGAAGAAACAACACAATGAATGACGAATAACTAGAGGAAAAAGATGAAAAGGGGATGAAAGGGTAAGATTGAAGCAGAGGAAGAAGATGAAGGCATGAAGAAGAAATTAGTGGTGGTGAACTTGAGGATGTAATGAAGATGAGGCAGGAAAAAGAAGATGAAGAAGGTGGAGTTGAAGAGCATGGAGAACAACAAGAAGATGAACATGGTGATGAAGTTTTTGTTTTTGTTTTTTTAATAAAAAAACTCATCTCCAGATTTAATCTCAACCTCTGATTTGAAATAATTTAAGCCGTTAGATTAAAAAGATAATAACGAATAGACTTCTAACACAAGGATCACCACATAAATCCATTACCAATTTCTTGTTTGAGTTGGTCACCTGATCAAACCATCAGTTCTTAAAATGTTGAGAAACTAGAAATGCTGAAGATTCCCCATGCCTCAGTAGTTGGAAGTCTAATGTATGCTCATGTGTATACTCTTCCTAATATATGTTCATAGTGAGAGTCTTGGGTGGATATCTTAGTAATCGTAGCATTCAGCATTGTAAAGCGATTAAACATGTCTTATGTTACTTAAAGAAAACAAAAGGATATATGCTTACTTATATGAAGTCTAAGAATTTATATATCATTGGGTACTCAAAATTTGATCCTGGTGGTTATGTGGATGACATATATTCAATGTTGCGATTCATGTTTATGTTGGCTGGAGGAGCTATTTTGTTGAAGTCTGCTAAGTAGGTTGTTTTAGTTACTTCGACTATAATGATATAATTTAGGGCTTGTTTTCATACAGTAAACCATGGAAACTAGCTGAGATATTTTGTCACAGTCTTGCATAGTAGATGACATAGATAAATCATTTAAATTAGATGACATATAATAAACATGTATTAGATCTCATAACATGAAATTTTCATGTCATTTATCCACATTTGATCTATGTCATCAAGTGTACCGACTATGGTAATCATTGGAGTTTAGCAACGGTATTACAAGTGGTGAAAGTTGTGGTGGTTCTTAATTAGTGCATAAAAGAGATCAGATTATAAGGATAATCTAAACTGAATAACATATTGTTGCGCACCTAAGATTTTAGTAATACAATCATTTAAATTAATATATATAGCCCAAATGGGAGATTGTTAGAAATATTACATTCTAGTAATTATTTGTGAAGTATAAATGTTAGTTTATAAAGATGATATTTGTTATTCAAGTTAATTAGATTTAATTGTACGTGATCGACACAATTAATTGAGATACCATGAAGGAGATCCTTTTAGATTACATTGAAATATTAATTTGGACCCATATGTTTGCAAACCTAGGTCTAGCCTATGGTAGGCACAATGAGAACCCTGGTTGAGAGAAGATGATGATCCCTAATTTGGACCCATATGTTTGTTGAGAGAAGATGATCCCCAATGCACCAAATTGTCATATATTTGCACACACCTCCCCATTCGGAGTTAGGCATTCCAATTTTTTAACTTTAGAAGTTTGGTTAAAGAAGACCACAACACCTCCCCTTCCAACATTTCCTATATGTTTTGCGGCTGGTTGTTGCTGCACTCCTTAATATAAAGGCGGCAACATCGAAGGCGATTTCCTACTAGTGTGGTTCTTGAAAGTAGTGGTTATTGAAAGTACTCGTGAACAAGCAAGTCTTCTGATGCTTTCAGTTTGTTCATGAGATTGATTGATCTAAGTAACAATTTTATTATTTATGTTGTATAGTTTGATCACATCAGTTCTTCTTTCGTTATTGGTTTTTTCTTTGAAATGAGATTAAATTACATGTAAATTAAATTTTGAAGCTTGCACTTGTGATAATACATGATGAAAATGTGAAAACTAATGTATCAAGGATAACTAACTAATATATGTGACCCACTTACCGACAAAATTGTAATTTTTTTTATTCCACTTATAGGATACATTTTATTTTTATATTTGTTTGATATTTTCTTTAAATTTTTTTGTAATCAAAGATGACATTGTTGAAGAAGATGACAATGACAATGAAAATAAGTTGGTTTTAAATAAAGTCATGGCAAAGGAAATATAAATAATATTTATAAGTTAACATGATGATAAGCATGGTCATGGCGAGCTATCATTATGAAGATCAAAATATCGTTTATGCCTATGACCTAGAGGAGGAAGATGATGAGGATATTACATGGATGAAGATGGAGAAATTCATTTTGCACTTATTAATATGAGAAGGATACAAAAATAGTAAATATTTATATAAATTGATCATTGATAATATTTTAAATATATAAACTAAAAGTAACTTTTTGTCTTGTAAAATCATTTCATGAGCGATAAGTTGTTGATCCTCTTTTGTCACAAAATTATGTTATCGTCGAACAACTCAAGCTTGAATGACCCAATTGTGTTATTGTGCATTGTGATCACGTATGTGTTGGTATTCCATACTAATTTAGATTTTGTTGACACTTTGAAAAATAGGCCAAATGTACATTTTGGTCCTGTATCTCTTATGCGCATTTCATTTCGGTCCTATATATTTTATGGGTTGCATTTTGTCCTATATTTCTTATAAAGGTTCCATTTTGGTCCAATCTATCAATTTTATCACCCCTTTTACAAGGTAATTTGACTCTGTTCTTATTAGGATTCATGTGTATCTTATGATTTTTTTGGGTTTTAAGATAAATGGTGTGTGTGTGTGTGAATATGTACTAATTTTAAGAGCATTAGATAATTAAGTGTCAGAAAAAATTTTTATTGAACATTTTATAAATTTGATTTGAATCTTTTGTGTAAATGACACCAATTAAATAGTATGGAATTAATATTACTAATTTAAATTGTAGACCATTTTTTTAAAAGCACTTCATAATTTGTATTAATATTTATTTAAGAGATTTAGCTCCTCTAAGACATTAATATTACTCATGAAGAAAATTGAGTGAATAAACAAATATCAAAATATCAACTAATCCTCTCTACTATTGTTTCTATTTTATGGTTTTGTAGCATCGTTATAGGGCAACCAAGATTTTGAACAATTGAACCATTATTATAAATGATATATCTTTCATAGTATGCACCAAACAACATGCTCCTATTTCATGCTAGATGATAGAGAGACTCAACGGGAAAGAGAATCAACTAAGTTGCTATGAATTATTCGAAAAGAATATCTACTGTTTTTTTCTTATATTACATGCACTAAAGTTTTATATACAACATTTTCACAAGACAATCTATTGGGATAATTATTTAAATCGAATAGAATAATTGTCACACCTGAAATCTGAAAACATTTTTTTTAAGACTTGGACATATGTTTTTCTAGCTCTTAACATAAAGTAAAATATAATTGTATACACATGATAGTGTACGTCGCATACACAAGGTGCGTATACATTTCTCTTATTTGGACTTTACAAAATAAATTTTATACAAAACCATGTATTCAAAATAAAGATAGAAAATTTTCCAAAATAGAGGGTCCATGACATGCCCATATATGTATATAATGAGCATCATCCAACCCTGGCAAAATAACACATTGAGTCAACTATTTTCGGGTTCAATCGCTTCCTAAGTCCTAGTCTTTGGTACCTGAAATATTGTAACCATAAGTTATATGCAAAACATACAACTCAATAACTTCCCGGCCTAAAAACAAAAATAGTATTCCAACCAATATAATTGAAAAATCCCCAATAAATCATGAAGCTAACTCTATCAATCAATTTTAATATAAAACATGAATCTTGATCTAGTTATTACATAAACATGAGTTTAAACAGTAATTCTTGAATAAAAAAGAAAGACCTCCACGGGTGCCAAACTTTAGTGTTTTTCTAGTAATGATTACAAGACAAGATGGTTAGAATCCATAATTCATCCTTAATTCACTTAGAGTAGTGAATATTTGAGTCTGGAACCATGTCAGAAGTTTTAGTGTCAAAGTGGCCCTTAATAGGGTGGCATGGCTGTGCCAAACCAAAGCATATGATCGTGCTACCCGCAACATCTAAAATCTATCATTCTCAATCATTTTGAACAATCTTTTGACCCTAAACTCAATCTTTTGTCAAAGTTTTCACCGAATGACCGATTAAATTGATATCACAAACATAAAAACACCGAAGATTTTTCAAAAGAAACGATTTTAGCATAAAAGAGTTCATAGCGAAAAATCAAACACCCGAACAAAAACCAAACCCATTTTACCAACATCAAATAGAATCATACAAAAATTGTAACTCTAACCATTTCGAGCCATTCTAAAATCTCAAAGTAGATTTTTTCCTATGATGCTTCGTTATGATAATGATGCTACCTTATGATTGACGGACTCGATCCAAAAAAAATCTTTATTCCACTTAAAAGTATTTTAAGAAATAACTTCATTTGGGGAACTAGAGTTTGGACAAACAACAAACACTCAAATCATGAACTTGAACTATTTGACCCACGTCAAATCATTGGTGAAAAGTCAAACTCCAAATTGGTTGATCAAAGCCAAACCTACCTTGAATAGTTTGATCAAAAGTCAAATCACGAATCATTTGACCAAAAGTTAAACTCTGAAACATTTGACCAAAAGTCAAATTCTAAATAGTTTGACTAACGCAAAAATAAAAAATGATTTAAATAACCACAAATGGTTATATAGTGATGAGATCCTATTGAATCTCCTTTTTTAAAAAAAATTGTAGTTACACATCACAACCGTGTAAACTGCAAAATGTGCATTGGATTAGTTTCTAAGAAAGAGAGTGTGTGTCACAATGGATTGGTTAATAACGAAGTCTTTTTTAACCAGAACTATTCCAAGTACAACATTCATATAGGTCACACACTAAAAGACATGCAATTGCAATTTAAATTTAAATTCAAATAGATATTGATCCAATCTTGAATTACTTAGAAAAAAGAAATTAAAACCATCTCTTGAAATTTATCTTTATCTTAATTACTTACAAAATTAACCATAACCAATTTCTTTAATTTATCTAAATCCCAAATCTAATTGATTAACTCCTTTATTTCAATACACAAAATTCATGAAACTAATCCTTGTGACAATTTAAAAATCTTTATTATTTGATTCAATAAAGCAATATTAGCACAATACCAAACATGTAAATGGATAATATATATGCACACACAATGACGAAACATGCATCAATTTATCCAAAACCGTGACTTCACCTTATATATATGGCATCCAAATTATAAATAATTATGAAAATATTTTATTAATAACAATAACCATACACATCTATATAAGAAAAATCCAATAGCTTAATCTATGCCATAAATTGAAACATTTTCATACACACAAGTTACAACAATATATCCAATGCATACATGACTAAATAGCATAAGGGGTGCTAAGTGTATACATCAATGCCAAACAAATTATCAAACCAAAGAGGACAAATGATGAATCATAAACTAGATAAAACCATAAATGATAATGCTCTAGAACTTGTAGAAGATAAGCATAAAAGAGGGTTGTTACTCCATTCAAATGTAGAATGCTATAGTTAGGAGTAATTGCTTTGTATTAGATCAAACTACTTACTTAGAGAAGATCGATTTTCTTTACTATTCTATTAGACAACGAGTAAACAACAATCTAAAGGCTATCAAACCTAAAATAGAACACAAATCTTTTGTAAGATCAAATCAGAAATTCACAAGAAAACCTAAAAATCAAAGAATGTATAAATTAGAATGAAATTTCTTGAGAAAAGAGATTAAAAAACCTGAAGATGGCAAAAAGAGGCATGATAGGGATTTTCAATTCCAGATTGCAATTGGAAGGAGGTGTAATTTTAGATTGTGATTGAAAATAGATATAAAGGAGATGCAATTAGAAGGAGATACAACTAGAAGGAACTTCTGTAGTTGTGATGCTTGTCTATATACTTGATAAAAGTTGGATCTCATTGGATACTATTTATCTAATTAATTTACCAAAAAAAATATCTTTTCTCATGCATGCTTTAAAAGTATTAGTGACATTGATGGCATTTTATTATTTATAGGTTAATAGTTGTTAGGTATGACATAGTTTCCTTTTATGAATATTTAATGTATTTTTTATCCAAAATAAAAATTTATGTTAAATCAACAGTTGAAGGGGTAATTATATTAACTTCACCTGAGGTTAGTGTTTATTACACTTACTCCCTCTCTTTAGGTTAATCACATTACTCCCTTACTTTATTTAAAACCATTGCACTTGCACCCCTAATGTTAAATAAACGTTAACCACTTATGCGAAACACCTTTAATCTTGTGACAATATTACCCTTGCTTTTCTTTTTTTCCTCAAAATTTTGATAGTATACCTCCCACATGAACACAATACTCATTCTCTCCACTCTCCAGTGCTATTCTCTAATTTGTATTTTCCCTACACAAAAAACAAAACATCATTTTCACTCTTTCATAAACGTTTGCAGAATAATCAATTATCAAAAAAATGCAAAATCATCAAGTTTAATGCAGAACCAACATCCTCAAATGCTGCAAAATTATTCTAATTAGAATACTATTTCACAGAATTTAGAGGTATTGGTGTGTGTCTCAACGTCACAAATCACAACTCCATATGGTTACCATCAAGAAGCAATTCCATACATCTTTGGACATACCCCTTTGATTTATTGCAGTGTCTAGCACCGCATTTCACTTCTTGCTTGCTATGATTATCCATTTTTTTCCAAAATCTTGCACACTCTTCTTCTTTCTCAAAAGTTCATCTTTCCTCTAGAATGAATTGACGTGTGGCTCCGTCTAAAGTGCGCCTTCAATATGATGCGCCCCCATGCACCGAAATGATTTGGACCATTAGATTGGTTCACTTATTATTCAATGGCATCAATATAATACTGATGATCTGCTTATAGTCGTTAAAAGGCTACTTTCCCTCAACTTGCATATATTGCAAGTATACTCATAAGTTTTGCAAGATTTGTGTCAGTAACGGCAAAATATTGGTTTTCTTACATAAGTATTTGATAAATTCTAGTAAATTTGTATAATTTTATTGTAACCATAAAAATACATAAATGTTTTCTTCTTTTAAATACTTTATTTATTAGTATTCGTACTTATTTAATGTCAAAAAGAAAAAAAATTATATATTCTTATTATCATTTATATTAATTTTTCTAAATTATTCTCTAAGTTATTAGACTCATTAATACTATATTTTTTCTAACTATCTCATTATTTGGGTGAGAAGAGTCTATGTTTCGGTTCGAAGTGTCGAGTCAATAAAAAATTATTTTTTTATTGGACATCGTTAGAGAAGTGTCGGAGACGTATCCTACGAGTGTTGGTGTCGGAGATGTTTCGGACATGCTGAAACGACAATTGAGAGGTGTTAGTGATTCATAGCTCACTAATCATCTTCTCTCTTTTAATTATATTGTCAACTACTCAAATTATGTGAAATTTTATATGATTAATCTATCCACTAAGAACTTTATATCCAACGATTGGATTGGTAAAATTCAATGTGGGTGAAGAGATATTTAGCAGAGTAAGTGTTCCAAGACTTACTCTTGGAGTAAGTGGATCTCCACCAAAAAAATAAAGGACCAAATTAAAATTTAAGATAAAATTATGAGACTAAAATACAATTTTAGCCATAAAAAACAATATGATAATATTATTCTACAAAATTTCTATAGTAAAAATTCATAAAACAACACAAAAAAAAGAAGAAATTATTCACATATAAATTTATAAATCTGATCCGAATAACAAATCTCACCTAAATAATATAATTGTATTGTAATTTTATATTGATAGTTATATAATTATGTAGTACACATCTCATTACGTTTTCATCCCTAAACTTAAGTATCAGTTACTTGTATCGCATTTTTCTAAGTCTTATCATTTATTTTAAGCTCAATTATCAACTATTTAGGTTCTATTATTTTGAAAATATAGTTTTTTTCAATTTCAAATATTAATTAATTATGTATTTTTTCTAGGTCTACCGTTTGCTTCTAGCTTAAGTATAAGTTATCTTGGTCACATTTTCTTAGCTTAATATTTACTTAAAACTCAGTTACTTGTATCCTCTTATTTTTACTCTTATCCAAACTCCAAAGTAATTAATATTTGAGCTAGATGCATATGGTAGACATAAAACAAGAATACCCATAATAATATTTTGTATCATTGTCTCCTTCTTTTGGACAACTAGCAACGGTTGTAGATAATTTTATTAATTATTTATTATTCAATGAAATAAAATAAAGCAAAAATGAGTAAAAGAGCTAAAATGAAAAAAAATAAAAAACTAAAATTTAATGCAAAATTTAGGGACCAAAAATACTATTTTTGTTTTATTTTATTTATTAAATATAAAATTTGTCATTAATTTATTTATCATTCAATCAATAAAAGCTCATTTTTATTTTTAATTTAATTAATTAAAACTCAAATACACCTTTAATTATGGGAATATAAGTATTTAATTAACAAATGGAGATATATATTTCAGAATAAAAATAAATATTAAATATTAAATTAAAAAACAAAATCAGGTTTATATCTATTTAAATCTTAAAGATTTAATGAAGAATATAACTTAATTAAATATCTTATAGGTGAGAAATAACAATTTAAACATAAAAATTGAACATTATAAATTTAAAAAAATAACAATTCACTGAGAAGTTTACTGTGAATATTAGTATAGGTGAGAAATTAAAAAAAGAACAACTAACAATGTTCAAAAAACAGGGGAGGGTGTATTTGCAAATTGATAAAAAATTAATGACACCAAATAACAGCTTACAATAAGTAACAAACTATGAGGCACATAATGCGTCATAACTGGAGGGGTGCTCCGTAACACAACCCTTGACGTGTTACTATTGAACTTCAGAAACGTTCTTAGTTCTGCTCCCACCTTTGTAAGGAATTCATTGTTACACATCTCTAACGATACATCTTGGATACGAATCCACGTTGCAATCTTGCGAACGCGCTTCTGTGTTGGTCGAAAAAGCGGTCTCCAACGTTAGACAAGGAGATAGTGATCCATAACTAGCCATGGACCCTCAAAAAGAGCAAATTTACAATCTTCCAAATTAGAGAAACAGAGTAGTCTTCATTCATGTCCAAGACCTTGACTTCTCCTCTCTCACCTCAGCGATGCTTAAGTTTTGCCGACATATAGCGTAGTCCGATCCTCTTGCCAAGAAGTTTCACAATAAGAATATGCTTCCCTCCAATGCAAAATCTTCCATAATCATCGGATGAACATAGTCCCTTGGGTCAAGAGAATAGTTGTTCTGGTCTTTGATTTCCCAAACCTTGTCTCTATGGGATAGTTTTGGAGCATCCTCTTTCAGCACATCCTTCATTTGTGCCTTGTTCATTTGGTTAGGAGTCTCTCCTATCTTCACTTTTTTAGCATTGGGATTGATGAGAGCTGATTCCTTAGTCCCTGAGATTGTATACGTCATACAAATTAGTCTCTGAGATTATGAAAACCTATAATATTTATATGTAGTAATAGGTATAGGTATAATATCGTGTAAAGCATTTAGTGGAGCTCATCCATTCTTTAAATTAAAGAAAACATGACCACACTGTATAGCAGCAAAGGAATGAACATTATCAATTTACGATTTTGCCACTGTTCTCGAGTCTTCTCTCCAAACCCAAACCCAAACCCAAACATTTCGTTCCTTCTTCCTTCCTCTCTAATTGGAAACTTAACTCTCGGAAACCATTTTCCTTCTCCCATTTCCTGCAAAACTCGCCTCTCTTCTCCGATTCGAGCGTCCATGGCCTCATCCACTGTCACAGACGCTGAGAAAAAGCCATTCTCAGTGCTTTTTGTGTGCTTGGGCAATATCTGTAGGAGCCCAGCTGCTGAAGGTGTCTTCACAGACTTGGTCAAGAAAAGGGGTCTCCATTCCAATTTCAAAATCGATTCTGCTGGAACCATCAATTACCACGAGGTGGTTACGTTTATAATTATCAATTACCCTCTTATTAACCCTAAATTCCGTTTTTCTAAGGTTTGTGATGGAATTTTTCAGACTGATGATTTTTTGGAATGTGGGTAATTTTTCTTTCATTCAGGGAAATGAAGCAGACCCGAGAATGAGGGCTGCCTCAAAAAGGCGTGGGATTCAGATAACTTCAATTTCGAGGCCAATCAAGCCCTCTGATTTCGTTGATTTTGATCTCATTCTTGCTATGGACAAGCAAAACAGAGGTACTAGGCTCTGATATAATGGAATGTTATGGACTAAACCCCTGAATTGGTCCGCGACATATTAGGCGTCATACAGATCATGCAGATTAGTCCTGAGATTATGAAAACTTCAAATTAATCCCGAACTTGGCAAAATATCATTCATTTTAGTTCTTTTCTACTTAATTTTTTAATGTCGTTTAATAGGTAAAAGGATTAAAATGCATGTCATTTTGCAAAGCCAAGGATTAATATGAGGTTTTTATAATATCAGGAACTAATCTGCAAGATGTCTACCATCTAAGGGACCAATTTGATGGTTTACTCGAATGTTAAGCTTTCCGCTATATGAATGTGATAATGTATTTTTTTTTTTGGTGATGCTTATGATTGTCTCAATTCATTTTTTTTGTATGTGTGTTTGGTTTGCTTGCTTTAGAGGACATATTTGAGGCCTTCGATAGATGGAAATCTAGACATAACTTACCAGAAGATGCACATAAAAAGGTTGGTGCAAGATTTTGCTCTTTTTTGTTGAGGCTTTTGTTTTTGTACATATATTTTGTGTGACTGTGATGATGCAGGTCAAGTTGATGTGCTCATATTGTAAGAAGCATGATGAAAGTGAAGTTCCAGATCCTTACTATGGTGGACCTCAAGGGTTTGAGAAGGTATACCATTTTTCTTATTTATTTAGTTCAATAAATTCGATTAAATTACTCAAAGAAGACCAAGCATTATAATTTATAGGGACATAAGGACATGTCTTGTTAAAGGTTGAAGTCTGGAATTATATTGTAAATGCCATCATTTGAGCAAAGTAACAGAAGATTTTTTAACTGAAATCATCTTGGTTGGTGCCTTTGAAGATGCACTTTTGTTTGTTGTTGGATTACATTACATATATTCCATTGCACATATTTGGTAGTTATTCCTGATTGATGCTTTGCTGATTATCACAATGTGGCACTGACAGGTGTTAGATTTGCTCGAAGATGCTTGCGAATCGTTGCTGGAAAACATTTTGGCAGAAAATAAACATATACAAGAATCCTAATTCATTTTTAAGGGTAAAGTCATCAATTTCAAAGTACCCTTTTCAAAGTGGTTTCAGTGTTTCACTGTACCATACCCACAATTTCTATAAATTGGAAACTTCTTCCCATACTTATCTCTAAGAATTTGCATCATAAGTGTGATTTTGTATTTGACCTTCTGTTTATCCCATTGAATTACTGAAACCCTCTGCAGATTATTTCATAGCCATGGATAAGATTATCGTGGCGCTATTGACATGCACATTTTGTCACGGATTAGAGAAAACTGCTTTGATTGTGAAGGCTTTTCAAGTGAACAGATATTCTAGTTATTAGTATATACAACCATTTCAGTTCTCACTTTGAAGTTAATTTGGCTATTTATTTTATTTTTTATGTTTATATGCATCATCAATGCAATATTTCTCTTGAAAGCATAAAAGTCCAACGGATTACCTTGTAGCAATCACTAAGCTGATTCAACTTAATCGTAGGTCGCTCCTTATGGATACATGTAGGAAAAAACACCTGGATATGAATTTGAAAGGAGAAAAAACTAAGTGCACGCTTATTTATCATTTTTATTTATTGTTTTTATGAATAAATATATTACAAAACTATTGCTTTGTTTTTATTTTATTTTTTTTGTTTTTGTATATTTGTATATTAAATGTTGAATACAATTAAAATAACTATAATTTATTTTTCGTTTCATCTTTTAGTTTTTTTTTTCATTGGTTGAATCTATCAAACACATTTCCCCTTAGGTTTGATCAAACCTTAAACATATTTATGTATCCTCGTGAGGAGTGAGGACTCTGTTTTAAGGGAAGATTCATCATTAATATGTGTAAGAAGGTAAGCCCTCTATTTGACGATCTCCAATAATGAAAGTACTTAAAATGATTCTTATAATTTAGCACTCCAATTAAGCACTCCGTCTCCTTTGGAGCATGCCGACGTGAAATAGACTCCTTATGATTATTTTTTCAATAGTGGTAACCTTAACAAGTGTCCGGGCACTGGTTAGCAAGACCATACTTTTATTTGTTTTCTGTTCAATAAAAAAATTAAGATAATAAACAGACTCCGAGCTAAATTCCTAAAGAATCCGATGAAGAATTCAATGCTGAAGCAGTTTAATGTATCTGCTACTCCTTAGTGAATTTTGCCAAGAATTTTGAGAATATGTCATGTCACTCAGATTTTCAAAATCTATAATTCACAAAGAATTCTAGTTTAGTACCCTTATTTTAAACAAAGATTTCAATGTTGATGGATATTTGCTCAGATTCTTAAAATCCATAATTTAATATTTAACATCTGAGCAAGAAACAATTTGTTTCTTTAATGTCCTAAAAAACGTGTAGTACAAAGTACTGGCCGACATTTTAACGTCACTAGTTAAGGTTTATGATCCAGACTCCATTCAGAATGAGAGGTGCTTCCCTCTTCTCACTATTTAAAATTAAATTACCAAAAAAGAAAATGACAAAAAAAAAAAAACACAAACAAAAGGTTTTAAATAATTAAGTTCAAAAAATACCAATCATGTTCAATTCTCGACACCTGCAATCTGGAACACTGATGTATCCCATTTCATGTTCATTGCATACAAAAAATGGGATTTGTTAGTGCGAAACAATGATATTTGTTAGTTTTCAGCAAATATACAAACAAAATAAAAATCTAAAGCGTCTTATAGGTTAGACCCACTGCTTTCTTGATACAACTAGGCTTTCTATCTAATTACACTTCCCTTCTCTCCTGAAATAATCACTTCCAAACAAAGGGATAGAAGCAGCTCCCAGCCAACTTCAAGTACCGTCCATTTGATGATCGTTGTCATTGGCGCCATCATAATATTCATCATCGCGCTGGATGTGCTTGTCTTGGGTGTGTTCTGAAAGAAGAATAATCAAAATCAATAACCTAAGATTTGAGAACAAGCCAAGAGGGAACAAGGAAGAAGGATTTTACGATCAATGCGTTCATCGGGGTTCTGCTCATCTTCATCGAAATCAGGAATGTAGAAATCAGGTGGGACCTGTGACCCAAAAAAATGTTAGTCTCAATTTTGGAAATTATTTCTCCTTTATGCATTGCCATGATCAGCTTTGGTTTAAAGTTGTTTAACTTGTTGGATCATGAGATCATCAAAGGAGTTCGAATTCAAAACATTCAGTTCAAGAAAATTCAACAAAATCAGAGGCTAACAAAAGATAGCAAAGTATTAGTTTGACGTTCCAAGTTGACTAACATTCATATAGCCTAAGTAGTAGATTCACATTTCAGTCTCACAAGTGAGGAGAGCTCGAAGACCAAATTACTTAACTATAGCCCTCATCCATCAGCTTAAGCATTTTTACCGGACTTGCTACTAGTACTAGCTCATATACTTCCCTCAATGTCCATCCAACTTTTGATCTCTCCTTTATCGGTTTATCTAAAATCTGTTGGTCTCATCTTAATTTAAAAGCACAAATAAGAGGGATTTTTCTTTTTTTTCTTTTTTTTTTTTAAAAAAAAAACTTGAGTGCTTAATAATTGCTTAAAAAAAGTGCTTACAAATTCACCTCCCCGTGCAAATAACTGATTCACAACCACGCTCTTAAAAGTTTATGAATATAAGTAGGAGGAGCTTATATCTTGTTACCTATTGACTCTAAATACAAAAGAATAAATCACATGAAACAACAATTTTATGATAAAAAATTTGAGCCCGCCAACTGGGTGGGAACCTATTTCAAGGAATGAACTCACCTCCTGCATTTGTACACTTGGAGCATGTTGGATGTAACGAAGATTTTCCAAGACTTGCATTTTGATAGTGCTAAGGTATGATTTGCTATTCAAATTCTCCTGAAAAATTTAAAGAAGAATGATGAGAACAATATATGGTATATATTGTATGGAACTTTTGCTGCATACTGCAAACTCCAAACTAAATCTATAGCAATGTAAATTGGAACTTTGAAATGCCAGACAGTACTCCAAACCTCCAGTCAAATTCAATAACAAAGAAAAGTCCCAATGAATAAAGACTATTACAAAAGATTATTGAGGAAGTACATACTATGTGCCCATTTGGAATCTTCAGTGAAAAATCTGGGGCAAAATATTGAATATAATCATTCTCTGGGATCTCTGCAAGACAGATCAAGCAATTAATAAATGTTTCCACTTTTCAAATAATTTAGGAGCAAACCTAAACCTTCTTGCACAAGCAAGCAATTTTAAAGTAAGAATAATATTCCAAAAGATGTCTACCCCTACCCTCCAGATTGTTTCAAAGAAAGAAAGGACTACATACTGGAACTAGGGTAGAAAACATAGTGACATAAATTATTGTCTCATTTGTCTGGACAAATATTACAAGAGATGTCATAACACGCTAACTAATATATTACAAAACTATGGAAACTGAGGAACAAAGGAAAACTAAACAATACAAGTTAAATACTAATCAAGGAAATATAATCCTAAATTCCTAATTATGCAGAGAATATACACATAATAGAGTCCCTAAAAAGGGGATGTTTTCTAACAAATCTGTTAGCCAATCTGATGTTATGTCTGATAATATGTCCAATAAATAAAGCCTAGAGGAGCAGGAACAGGTTAGGCATCAGGGAATCGATGGGCATTATCCACTGTAAAAGAGTATTAACTACAATTAGTAAGTTACCTAGCTTAGTATTAGAGGTGTGAAATCAAGAGGAGAGGATATCTTGTATTATGGGGAATTCTTTAGAGGAGAGTCCAGGTCTCTCAAAAATCCTTGGTATTGTTTGATAATATAATTCTGGCCTACCCTAATCTTGTGACCCTACTGGTGCAGATTCCCTAACTCAAATTCCCATATCATCTATCTTTTGTTTTCTTGTTTTGAGAATGAATTCTGCCCATATTTCTCCAATAAAATACCTAGTTCCTATCACCTTACTTCAAATTTCACATGACAGTATTTCTTAACTGCTTTGAAACTCGAACAATAAATATTAAATCCAATTTAATGGGAAACAAGAAAACCCTGGTAAAACATGCCACAATTTAAGAGCTGAAAGAGCCAGACTTAACATACCATTTGGAAGCTCCATATCTAGAAGAACTCCTGTTTCAAGTGTCCAACATCTAGCAACATTTTCTTTTGTGTATCCCCCACCTCCAATGACCTGTGGTAGGAGCTCATTCATGTGAATCTCACTCATAGAACAAGGAAATGAAAAGCAAATGTATTCAACATAAACCCACCAGCATGGGCAAATTGAACCCCTTTACGAATCTAACACATTCTGCATGACCTGTAAAAGAAACATTAAAAGACAATCTTCTAATCAGGCTAAACCATCCACTCATTAAATAGAGACCAACATTTGTGGATAACAACGACAAAAATCGATAACATAGAATAATGATATTTTCATCAGAATAAGAAATTTACTGGGAGATAAGCACCATCAACAGAGAGATTGAAGCAGCCCAAGCGATCGCCAGCAAGTGAATCTGCTCCACACTGGAGAACTATCACACCAGGCTGGTATGTTTCAACTACTTTGGAAATAATCTAAAGCATATGAATTGGAAATGTTCAGGCAAGACACCATCAAGCTAGAAATAATGCGATGACCACTAAACTAAGGAGCTTCTGAGTTGAGCTAGCAGTTTAGCCAAAAATCAGAAGAATTGAACTTACAGTCTTGAAAAGTCGAGTGAAGCTACCGTCATCTATTCCGTCCTTTAGTGGAACGTTTATGGCATAAAACTTCCCTTCTCTTTCTCCTATGTCCTTTAATACGGCAAAATCAGTTCAAATCATTCCAATAATCTATTGAAAGTTTCATAAATGTTTCAAGCTAAAAAACAACATTCAATTTAACAATTGCACAAGGGGAATAGGGAAGTCACAATGTATCATAACTGTATTATTGGAACATTTAAGGTTTGAATAGAAACAGCATGATCAGCACAATTGAAGCAAGATAATAATTTAGTCAACTTATTGAAAATACAAACAGAATAAAGAAAATCACCTTGGCATCACCAGTACCCGGAAAGAACATATCTCCATATTTGTGAAAACTGACAGTCATCACCCTGTCAAGGCAAACTTTACCGTTTAACAAAATAGGAAAAGAAAAAAAAAACTACAAGCAATCTGGCAAAAATCATTTATCAGCATATAACCACCTGAAAAGCAGGTTTAGTCTACCAATATCACATTTAGAAGGGAATGAGAGAAGAGACAATGCTTGGCTGCTGTAAATAGGCAATATTAAAATATAATATGGTCATTGAGTTGACTGTATAAACAATATTTATATTTATACCTATGCTGAGCTAAGTCCGTCACAACAAAAATTGCCTATAGCTACCATCCTAGGTTCAAAGTTAATGATTTTGAAGAGAACACATATGAAGGTTTTCTACTCTAGTTCAAGACAATAAGACGGGAAATTTAACAGAGAAATGATATTGCCTCAACAACTTAAGGTTCTTAATAGTGCCACACCCATAAATCTAATAATATATATAAACTGATTCACCTGTCAGTGAAGTAGAAGGCTTCTTCTACACCATCACCATGGTGCACATCTATATCAATATACAAAACGCGGGCGTGATATTTAAGAAGCTCCAAGATCCCTAAAACCAAGTCATTGATGTAACAAAATCCAGACGCCTGGCATTTCTTGGCATGATGTAGTCCACCAGCCCAGTTTATAGCAATATCACACAGTTGATTGTTTAATCGTCGTGCAGCATCTACACACGCATGTCAATCAGCATATATATGCCAAGCTAGGCAAGACCAAAATTAAAGAGAATCACCATTATAAACATATTACCTATAGTTCCGCCAGCATAAATCTGACAAAATTCAAATAAGTTGTCGAAGACAGGGCAGTCTTCTCCAAGATTATCTGGCAGAAATGATCAGCAATATAGGAGGAACTTGTTATTGGCTAACAAAGTATAGCAATAAAACTATTGTATAAAAATTGGGATTGGATTTTGTTTGTTACTTTGAGAAGCTAAACATCAATCATTTATAAAAGGATGCATGCTGAAATTCAGATTTCAGATGAAAAATGGCACCAGTTGCAAGGGCTAGGGTTAAAACATTCCCTGTCTTCTATAGAACTCCCTAACCCTCCTTTTATCTCTCTAGGCTAAAGACTAAAAGAGCAAACTATGCTTATTTTCCAGTTAGATATGAATACATAACACATTTTTTATCTAAAAACATTTCCAGTGGTTTAAGTTTAAACCCTAACAACGTGGAACGGTGGAACCCTAGTTTAACAAAACCAGCATCTAAGAGAAATGATGTCACAAATGTTTTAGAATCCTAGAGAAATTCAATCATATATCCTCAAACTTTGACCATAGTTTTAAAACTTATTGACAAAATGATAGACTTCTTTTCCTCTCTATTGCTAACCCACATGGAGAATGAATGCACCCATTGAATTCTATCAATATTTCTCATTGTACACAAAACGAAAAACTTAAAAAACACAAAAGAACAAATAAGTTTTAAAAATTTGGAAAGTCGTACATTTTACCAGTTCATTTGAAAACATGTGCTGAGTGTCAGGCGTAATCCTGTGCAAAAACTCAACATAATCAGTTGAATGAAACTGGGCAAGCTCAACAGGATAAGCCTTGTGCGGGCGCTGCATCATATATCATATATAGAGAGAGAAATAAGTATATATTGACGAATCGACTACACATAAGGTCAACAATATGGAAAAAAAGAAAAAAGATGAACAAAATATGAATGGAAATAAAACAACCAACTCATGTAACTAACATAAATCTCCATCTTCTTATGAAGCTCGTATGAAAGAACAAGATGATGAGTCATGCAAAGCCTATGAGGCTTCATTGGATGCTTTGGCCCATAGTAAACACTACCCACATCACCTGCAATATGAAGTTTTAAGAAACCCGAGTTCATTAGAAACATGCAAATAAACATGGTGTAGCAAATATGAAAAGTCATAGCCAAATGCAATGGAAAACCCTTAAGATACTTGTTTATTGTGTAGAACCCCGCTAGCTAGACACCACACTGGATATCCAACTAATCTAGCACCACCATTGGTAGCAAAAACTCTCCCTACCAAGCTTTAATGAAGTTTCATTATTAGGACATGAACTTGAGACCTCTAATTATGCTAGAACAGCCCCTTCCAGTTGATCCACTTGTTTGGTGATATAATAACACTTGTTTAGGATTCAAAATTGAAAAGTATTCAATGGAGAAAACAAATAAAGCTTTTCAAGTTCACAATAAATCGAATGTAATTTTCATTAAATATTCTCAATACCAAATGTTCTTACATAAGCTAACCTAAAAACTAATGAGTAATTTAAGATAGAATAGCTCTTCATGGGACTCGAGCGCTATTAGCATTTAGCGATGCTAATTTCCTTACACAAACAGCTTGGAAGAAATCAATAAAACCAAATGAAAACCAACTCACAATAACAGCAGAATAATTTTATTAATTTTTTTTGAAAAATAAAAAGTGCATTAACCCAAATTACTCTGCATTGAAGTTTCCACGACACGAAAATCCTTGATATTCAGCTAGGCATGGACTGGAGTCCGAAACCTAAAACAGTTATAAGCGCAAGTTCGTTTCGTTATTGTTCAATTTTATTGAAATTAAATGCAGAAGAAGTCAGCGCAACAAGCACAGAGATAGGACTAGGGTTCCGGCATACGGAAACGAACTGAGCTAAGAATTAGAAGAACGCATCGATACGATGAGCGTCGACAAGTTTCCCACATCAACTCCGCCAAAAGAATCAACGATAAAGAAACAAAGAAACGCGATTTGAAGAATATTGATGTTGAATAAAAGAGGGAGAAAGGAAAACGCACCGTCGTAGAAGTAAGCGATTCTGTCCTTGGAGCGCATGTTTAGCACTGAGCGTTTGTGAGGAACTGTAGAAATTAGCGAAGGAAAGACGCTTACTAGTTACGATGTCATTGTCAATCGCCTTAGCCTTCACTGCTATGCCATTTTGTGCTTTTAGCTAGCTCCTCCTCTCTTCTCTTTTGTCCCGGACCAACTTGAGGCTGCACAATTTATGTAGTGAAAAAGGGCACCACTATTGACAACATGCATGTTTCTCCTTCATTACACAATTTTTATTTTCCTAAAATGTATCTCTAGCTTATAAATTAGTTTTTAAGCGAGAATTCTAAATAAAAATGAGTAAATTAATAAATTAGTCCCTCAAATTGTAGACGTCGTGCATATAAGTCCCGACTTTAAAAAATTCCTCAGTTAATCCCTGAGATTGTTCAATGCCATGCAGATAAGGGCAATCTGTTAAATCTGTCAAACGGAGTGCTTACATGGCATTTAACGTGTCAAAGTGCCACGCTACGTCAGTTAATGAAACGCAACGTTTTTAACTTCATCTAAAATCATGCAAATTAGTCCTTTCTCCGTTTTCACATTACGCTGGGGTAAAATTTTGAGGGAAACCGCATAATCCCCAATTCTTTGGTTGATTCACAATCCCTAATCCCCTCTTCTTCTTTGTTCTTTATTTCTTATTCGTTCTCTTCTCCTTCTTCGTTCTCTTCTCCATTGTTGTTGCTCTCTCCTCCATAAACCTTAACCCCCAAATTTGTGAAGTTGGTGACGTCGTGATATTCGGACGAAATTGGTACGATGAACGAGGTAAGAAATCGTAATCCCTTCTCTTATGTTATTGTACTGTTAAAGATGGGTTTGTTTAATATATTTGGGGTGTGGTGTTGATTTAGATGTGGGGTTTGTTTATCGGTTAAAAATGGTGTTAGTGGTCCTGAAAAGTGTGTGGTTTTGTTTTGGGGTGTAGGGTAAAAGTAAAAAATGGTTGTTTAAAAATTGTGTTGGTGATCCAAATAAGAACTTCTATGGTGGTGATAGTGGTCCCAGAGATAGTGTTGTTCTATTTTTTTTTATTAGGGGAAAGGGTAACTTGTAAAACTTGTTATTTTGTTTGTTTGTAGCTATGTTTGACACCCACCACATTGGTACCTTGTTACAGATGAGTGTTCACATACACCATGGTGGCCATTTCAGACTTCGAAAAATGGACTTGGTTTTTGAGAATGAGAAGGTTTGTGTGCTTCCAGTGACTGATCTAAGGTTAATAGACTTGAAATATGTTCGAGAGTACCATAAGTCATTGGGGTATAATGAAGTAGCAAATGTTTATTGGTGGGTTCCTGCCTTGAGTTTGAGGAATGGACTAGAGATATTGAAGGATGACAGCGACTTTGATCACATGATGAGGTGGGCTGAGAAAGATGGTGGTGAGATACATGTTTACTATGAACATGTTGTCAATGAACCTAAGTTAGTACTGTCTCTGCCAAGTGAAGACAATAATGAAGAGGATACAACTATGGCTGAAGATGAAATTAGTAACAATAAATGGGGTGAAATTGAGATGGAAGATGTGCTGGATTCGGAGGAGTCAACTGGTGATGATGAATCAGGGAAGAATGGGTTTGACATGAAAGGGAAAGGGATATTGTTAGATGAGTCAGATGATGATGATTTTGAAGATTTGCCTTACCAGCCTATGGGTTTGGAGGATATAGATGAAGATGTCACTTTTAGTCTAGTGGATGAATTTTGGGATGAAGAAGAGGTTGTGTCCACACAAGCTAAACATAGAGTAAAAAAGGCAAGGAGGTCAACAACAAAAAATGTAAAGAAGCAAGTGAGAAACCGGAAAGGAAACAAGGCTAACATTTTCATAGAAAAGGGAAGTGATAATGAGGATATAGGACACAACGAACCCTCAAACCTAGTAGACCAAGATGCTAATACTTGGGTTTCTGAGGAGTTGAAGACTCATATTCCATCTGATGATGAAGTTGATAGTAACAAAGTATATCCTCAATTTAATGACCAAGTTGTTTTTGGAAATGTGCAACTTGAGCTTGGCATGAAGTTTACAACCATGGAGTCTTTTAAGCATGGGGTTAGGGACTACACAATACAGTTGGGGAGAGATATCAAGTGGCTTAAAAATGACAAAGTTAGAGCTAGGGCCGTTTGCAAGAGAAAGGACTGCCCATGGGAAATATATTGTTCAAGTCACCCATAGCTTTTATATAAAGACTTTCATCTCCGAGCATACATGTAATAGAGGATTTACCAACAAGCAAGCCACTCAACAATGGATTACTGGGAAATTGGAGACAAACTGAGGAAACATCCTACTATGAAGCATGGTGAGATAACAACCCACTTTAGGGAGAAGTATGGACTTGTTATTGAAGATTCCAAGATATATAGAAGTGTGGTTGATGCAAGAAAAATAGTGGAAGGTGGAGAGAAAAAACAATATGGGCGGCTTAGGGACTATTGTGTTGAGCTTTTAAAGAGCAACCCAAGTTCAACTGTTAGGCTGGATACCAAACCAACACCATCTGGTGAAGTTCAGTTTGATAGACTTTACATTTGTCTAGCTGGTTGCAAGAAATGGGTCAAAGCAGGTTGCAGGCCAATGATAGGGCTTGATGGGTGCTTTCTCAAAGTTTACTATGGAGGGCAATTGTTATCTATTGTAGGACAAGATGTAAATAATCATATTTGGGTGATTGCAAATGTTGTGGTTAGCTGTGAAGACAAGGCCAATTGGAAATGGTTTTTGGAACTCTTACATTAGGACCTAGGGGACTACAGACAACATGAATGGAACTTTATGTCAGATATGCAAAAGGTATGTTATTCTCCCAATACTCAGTCCAATGATGACTGAATTTGCATGTTCTGTTTAGTGCTTGTCAATGATTTGACTGAATTTGCATGTTTTGTTTAGTGTTTGTAAATGAGATGACTGAATTTGCATGTTTTGTTTAGTGTTTGTAAATAAGGGATGAATTTGCCTGATTTTAGTGTGAGTACTAGGGCTAATTTGCATGATTTCGTGTAACTCAAGAACTAATTTTCATGATTTTGCATGTTGTTAGGGTTTGATCACAGCACTATAGGAAGTTATGCCTGGAGCCCACCATAGATTTTGTGTATGGCATCTATGGCATAACTTCAGTAAGCAGTGGAAGGAAAAGCAACTTAGGGGAATTTTGTGGCAATGTGCAAGGTCCACAATCTCATCTGAGTTCAATGCAAATATGAACTCTTTAAGAATAATTAATGAAAAGGCTTGGGCTGAACAAATGGCCAAAGGAATCCTGGACCAAAGCATGGTTCAGTGAATGGCCAAACGTGGACAACATCACTAACAACAATTGTGAAGTTTTCAATGCAAAGATTCTTCCATCAGGGATAAGCCTATAATCACAATGCTGGAGGAGATCAGATGTTATATCATGACAAGTATTTCCACAAACAAGTTGAAGCTGTCTGGACGCACTCATGTATTGCCTCCCATTCAAAAGAGTAGATTGGATAAGGAGATCCTAGAGAGTAACAAGTGGAAACCCAAGTGGTCAGGTAACTTTTTATTCTTTATTTTTATATAACATTCATAGTAATTCTTGTATATAATGGTTATTAATTATTTCTCACTATGATAAGATGACAATGACGAATAAAAATTTGAGGTTGAAGGTTTTCCATCCTCAAACAAGGTGCCAATGGATTTAGGAGCCCAAACTTGCTATGCAGATTCTGACAGTTAATAGGCAAGTTTATGGGTATTTTAATTCTGTTATTGAAGATCTGTTTTTATTGATATTTGTTTGTTTTTATTGAAATTCTTTATGGGCATTTTTGTAGGTATGCCTTGCATGCATGTTGTGGCTGCTATTGCTTGGAAGCATGAGAAGCCTAAAGGCCATTGCCATGCGTGGTTGACAATGGGTTCATACAATGCTACCTATGAGTATTATGTGCTTCCACTTAGAGGAATAGAGTATTGGGAGAAGTCAACAGGTAACAAACTTATCCCTCCATATGCAAAGAGAAGTCCTAAAAGACCAAAGAGACAGAGAAGAACATCCGGGAAAGAAAAAGAGGAAGTTGTCAAGACTACCAAACTGAAAAGGTGATGGGCAGAATTTACCTGCTCTGTGTGGAGGGAAGAATCATAACAAGAAGGGTTGCCCATTTTTTACCCAGCCCACACCATCCTAGCCCACTGAAACACAGCCCACACCATCCCAGCCCGCTGAAACACAGCCCACACCACCCCTACCCACACCATCCAAACACACACGGTCCAAACCAACCAAGACTAACCCCACCAAGTCCCAACCCAAGGCCAAATCCAACAACCTTCAACCCTCACAACCAAAACAAACAAAAGGTGCAAGGAAAAAGCTTCCAATTAGGCCAAGATGAGTTGGTTCCACTACTGCATCTACTACTACTTCTGCTACTACTTCTGCTTTATCTAGTCTTACCTCTCCTGCTATTTCCCATGCACCTGCCGCAGTTGATACCTCTGCAACCACATCTGTTATGGGAACACCACTTGCAACTTCACAGTCTTCTGCTTTTGCTGCTATTACTGGTGGGATGACTTTTATTCCAATTCTTGGGATGAGGGTTATTTGGCGTTAAAAGAAGAGCTGGAGACTAGACTTTTTTTGCCCAACAAAACCAGTTTGTATTTTGGGAAACAGTTGATGTTATTCCAAATAATTTGTGATGTAATTAGGTTAACTTAGGTTAATTTGTTGGTTTTTTTTGGGTGATTTGAAATCACCAATGACAATGCTTTCTTTTTTTAGTTTTTTTTGGGTGATTTGAAACAAACAAAATGATGATGCTAGTTTTTGGTTGGACATGTCTGATACAATGTTTACGTCCACCCAAAAATCTAATACAATGTTTCATTTTGATTAAGGTTATGTTATCTTATGTCACTAGGATATTTTATGTTAATGACAATGACAATGATGCATTTTCAATTATGTCATATATTTGGTTTAACAATTGAAGTTCCTGTACATTTTGTCATATATTTCCTTCTCTGTCAAAATGCTTTTAATTGATTCTATCTTGAAGAAAAATAGTTACAGATTAGAAAAATTACATCAAACAACTTAAAAACAATACTTCATATTTGCTTATATTAGATTCATGAGTCATAATACACATAAAAAACAGCTAGTTAAGTTACATAGTCCACTAAGCCAAACACACTAATCCTCACATAATGATAAACATTAACATCATAATGAACAACCCAAATAAACCCCACTTTAACATCCTAGTTTCAGCTTCCATGGTTGCAATTCTACAACTATGGTTCAGTTTCGAATGTTCATTCTCAATTGTTGCTGCTGGTGCTCTAATCAGAGTAGTTGCAGAACGAGAAACCACATTGTTGCTTGCACCTACAATGCAATTGCTTTGGGTTACATTCTTCCTTCCTTGATGTACATCTTCATACCACCAAAAAAAGTTACAGTTTTCATCATTCTAAACATCAAAGGGATTAATTACAAGATTTCAAAACTTGTCAATATTGGGAACTAATTAAATCAATGACAATAATAGAATTTTCTTGCGTCCCCAAACCCGGTATTGTGAGCATCCATAGAAGGGATTTCCTGGGTTTTCAGATGTTCTTGATCTCTTTACAACTGCTCGAAGGCCACAATCACATAGAACCATCAAATTCTTGTCGCCGCCGTTACTGCTCCTAGATCCTGAGCTCCCACCGAAGCTTCTGTCATTCATGGCGCTTAGTTTGTTGTATATGAAGATGAAGATGAAGCTGCGCAAGACTTATTTTGTTTAGGGATTTAGGGTTCATGTATATGAAGATGAAGATGAAGCTGCGCAGGGACTGATTTGCATGATTTTATATGCAAGTTAAAATGTTGTGTTTCATTAACTGATGTGGCATGCCACTTTGGCACATTAAGTGCCACGTAAGCACTCCGTTTGACAGATTTAACGGATTGCCCTTATTTGCATGACGTTGAACAATCTCAGGGACTAACGGAGGAGTTTTTTTAAATTCAGGGACTTATATGCACGACGTCTACAATATCAGGGACTAATTTGCTAGTTTACTCAAATAAAAATCTCACATAACTCTAAACAAAAACTAGTCTGAGAGAAATAATCTATTATGTTCCACAAAACATAAAACAAAAACTAGTTTCTGTCTAGCTCGAAAATTAGTTTCTTAGCGAGTCATTTGTATGTTTCACAGTATATACTGCAAAAAATAGTTTGTGTCACATGGAAACTAGTTTCTGAG
The DNA here is from genome assembly GCA_037177725.1 of Cyamopsis tetragonoloba. Classification (NCBI taxonomy): domain Eukaryota; kingdom Viridiplantae; phylum Streptophyta; class Magnoliopsida; order Fabales; family Fabaceae; genus Cyamopsis; species Cyamopsis tetragonoloba. The sequence goes on from CM074122.1 coordinate 23,906,213, forward strand.
TGAACAACAAATATTTAAACTATAGGGTGCTACTTTTTGCACTACACATCACTCCTGGGCACACCACATCTGTCTATTTTTTTTTTCAAAATTACCAATCTCATGGAATTTAAGAATCCGTATGAGACACCAAAATGCATCACACCCATATGAAATTTAAGAATCCGTATGGTGTAAATTCATACGGAATCTAAGAATCCGCATTGTCTAAAACACACGGAATTTAAGAATCTGCAAAGTTTAAAATCATACGGAATCTGAGAATCTGTTTAGTGTAAAATCACAATCTGTGTGATCGTGTTTTAAGAATGACCTCTAACCCTAAAAATTCAAATTTCTCAGTTTACCTTGACCCCTTCCTCCTCTCTCTTTCTCTCTCAACAAAACTCATTCAAAGGAGAAGTACTAGGGTGCTAGGATTGCCACCACCCAATTTAAGAAGTGCACCATCCTTAATTTTCTTTTTCCGAAAGTACCCTTTCCGGATGCAAAAGTCCGGAATTATACTTGTATTTTCACAGAAACTTTTCTGTTGCCATGGAATTTAAGAATCTGTAGCTAATAGAATTTAAGAATATGTAGTGGTACAGAAATTAAGAATTCGTTCTGTACGAGTTTCAACATCTATTATAAATTGGTGATACTTACTAAGGTTTTTGTCACATTTTTTATATGAATTGTAGGATTTGATTACTTGGTATTTGTTATGGTGGAAGACGATGATGGCGAAGAGTTTGAATGTAGACAAGATTTTGGAACTGATCAGGAAATGTTGTAACGTTTTTGTACTTTGTGAATTTTTTAGTTGAACAAAAGATCACGTGATTGTTTTGAACGTGTAGTTATTTCGCATGAGAGATGACCTAGTTACTTGGGCCCAAGAAGTTGTAAGAAAAGCTACATTTGTCATTATAATTCTGAGGTCAGATGAGGGTGGTGATAGTGTAAAGAGGAGGGAATTTGTGACTTTGGGTTGTGAAAGGGGCAGGTCTTACAAGAAATATGTGAGTCCATTTAAACATTTAGTGACAAGTACTAAAAAGTGTGAGTGCCCGTGCCCGTTCATGCTTAAGAAGTAGACCCCATGCAAATGCTAGAGGAGGGTGGGTTATTTTGGTTGGAAACAAACGTCACAATCATGGAAGAGCAGATGTGTTGGTGGGACATCCTTACCCCTCTCGGCTTAAACCACATGAGAAGGCCTTGGTGCAAGATGTCACAAAGAATCTGGTGAAGCCAACCAATATCTTGTATGCAATAAAAGATCGTGATTTAACCAACACAAATACTCTAAAAACCATATACAATGAACGCGAGCACTACCAACTTCAAGTCAAAGAGTCCCGCACTAAAATACAATACTTTATGAAGATAATGGAATCTAAAGGGTATATGCATTATGTCAGGAGAGATGGAGAGACAGATATTCTACTTGACATTTTTGGGTAAACTCAGTTGTAGTTAGATTGTATCGCACGTTTAACATTGTGGTATGCATTGATACAACTCATAAAACCAACAAGTATAAGCTGCCATTGTTTGAAATTGTGGGGATAAATTCAACACTACTAACGTTCTCTATAGCATGTGCATTCTTGCAGTCTGAGTGTGCTGATAACTTTACCTGGGCTTTACACAAGAATAATTGTTACAGGAGAAGATATAATGACACACGTCATTGTCACTAACAGAGACCTTGCTCTAGTAAATATCGTGCGTGAAGTTTTCCTAACTTCAAACTCTTATTATGCCATTATCATATAAATGGAAATGTCATTGCTAGGATCAAAGAACACTTCCAAGAAAAAAAGGACAGGGAAGTGGTAAAGGAAGCTGGGAAACATGTTGTTGATTCACCAACAGAAACTGAATATGAATTGCGGTTAGAGAATTTTCTTGGAGTATGTAATGGGAATGCTAAATATATAGATTATTGCATGAATCCGTGGTTGGTGGATCACAAGGAAAAGTTTGTTCACGCTTGGATAGATAATGTTATACACCTTGATACCAATGCTTCTAACAGGTATTAATTGTATTTCAAAGATTTTGACCAATTCATCTTGTTGACGTTATGCACCTTGTTGACTAATTGATCTTGTTTTACAAAGTTGAGGGTGCATATGGAAAACTGAAGAAGTTATTGCTAACCAGTCAAGGTGACATCTGCTATGTCAGGGGGACTATGCACGACCTTATGGGCTTAGAACAAAATAAGATCGAAGCTTCTTTTTAGGGCAGCATGATTGTCATAGAGCACAGGTTCAACACCCCATTTTATTCTAAGTTGCGCAGACGTGTCACGAGCTGCACTGTAATTAATTCATGAAGAGTTAAAACGAAATAAATATGCTTGGTTTGATGGGTCTCAATGTCGTTGTCTTCTAAGAAAAACACATGGACTACCTTGTGCTTGTGAACTAGATCGATGGCAACAAGATTACAACTCTGTCCCATTGGACGAGGTTGCTCAATTTTGGAAGACATTGTGGATAATTGATGGTGATAAGAGTAAACAACAACCCACATAAAGGTTATGTGTTGTCCAGAATGCAATGTCTAATTTCTGGTTGCATTATGAGAAGCTCTATATTGCTAGTCAAGATTCACTAGTGTACAAACTAAATGAACTTACATTTCCAAAAACAACATCCATGCGTTCGCCCCCCCTGACAAAGTCAAGACAAAGGGGAGAATTTCAAAGAAGGTTACATCAACCAAGCGAGATCCATCATATTGGGAACATGTTGACTCTTTTGAGGCAAGTAATCAATGTGGTGATGGGAACACTCTTGGTACGAGTCAGAAAACACACGTTGCTCAATCAAGTCAGAAAACAAGAGGTGCTCAAAAGAAGAAAATGCCTTATTTTGATGATCTTCCTTCTGAGATGGTAGATTACATTGATGATGTACTGATGTGGTTCCCGATGGGAATTGTGGATACTGTGTTATTGCTGTGCAGCTTGGCCTTGGGGAGAATGGTTGGGCACAGATCTGACAGAAGTTGTCAATCGAGATGTCCCAAAATAGGATTTTGTATTGTCTCATGTTTAGCGAAGACTTGTATCGTGATTACCTAAAGGCCTTCCTTGTTGAGAAGGTTGTGGGTGACCAACCCAAGTCTAAGTGGATGGTTATGTCAAATATGGAGCATGTTATTGCCACATGATATCAAACTTGCCTTGTATTATGGACCACGGCTGGTAGTCAAACTTTTTTACCTCTTTAGACACGTTTGCATATCCAAGACCTCATGACCAATGCTTTTGTCAACAAGAACCACTTTGTGCAGGTAACTAATATGAAGGCATTATATTCAATTCACTCGTGTCAATGGATTAATCTAATGTTGAGTATTTTGTAATTGTCTTTTGTAGGTGAAGTTGAAAGATAATTGTCCTTTGCTGCAAATTAATGTGTTATGGGAGCCATATGTTACACCTGAAGCAAGACTTTATGCCATTGATTTTGTAGATAGGATTGAAAAATATAAACTCATGTCTCACAAAGGAAATAAAAACAATAGTCATATAGACCTTGTTGGCGATACTCCTATAGACCTTGGTGGTGTCTAAATGTAATAACGTAGTATTTTGAGTACTTGCTTTTCATTTAGATCGTATTATAATTTTTAAGTACCTCTTATAATGTAATATGGTAAGTAGTGTGCAGTTAGAATTCTAAGTACGAAACAGATTCTTAAAATCCGTGAGCAACGAATTCTTAAATTTCGTATGCAACATATTCTTAAAATCTATATATATCTACTTGGTGTATTCGTGAGGAACAAACCCAGACACCCATGAATATAATGGTTGATTTCTTTTTTGAATGCTAAAAATAACGATTGAGAACTAAAATGGATAATAAAAGTTAAATATATCAAAGTACACCAAAGAGAGTAAAAATAATATATAACAAAGACAATACATAAGAGTAATATGTCAAACTACAACTACCGCGCAAAAAAGTAGAATATATGTCAAACTACAAGATGGATAATAAAACAAAAAACAAGTTTCATGTGCTAGTGAACCATCTACTGCTGGTGAATCTGTCCTCCTCCTGGCCCTCCTCGAATAGGGAATGTATCGTCTAGCATGAAAATGAGCGAGATCACATAAACGTTGCAGATGTGTATATCTAAGATCTCCCTCGTGAACCTCAAGGATTTCCTTAGCTACAATGTCTAAAGCTCTTGCCCAAGGTCCAACTGCATCAGAATCGTCAGTCTGGGGTGCTGGTGGAGCCTCTAGATGAGCAGGTGGATCCTCATGATGAGTTGGATGGTCAGCATAATGTGCTGGAGCAGCCTCTGCACCCGGTTACTCAACCCAATGTATGTACACATCATGGCTCAAGTAAGGATGTGAAACCCTGAGAAACCACTCCATATAGTTCGGAGCACAATGATCGTCAGTTGGTACAAGAGTGGTCACATATACTAATGTGCCTCCCAGTGACCCCAAGTGTCATCAACCTGCTCCACTATGGATAAATGAGGAGGGTCTTGTGGCACGGTCTGCACATATCTAAACTGCCTAAGAACACGCTCTGGTAAGAACCGATGCACACGACCCCAGTGTCGAATACATCTTGAGTTGAGAGCACGAGGAAACAAAGGGTGATGTTATTTGGCCCCATACGGTGTCCAACAAACCTCCTTATCAGTGAGAGCATCCAAGCTCTGTCTCACATTCTTCAGCCGCGAACGAATACACTCAAAATGCCCTGCTCTAAGGTGGCCAATCTCATAAGTGTTTGGTATACGCTTGGCATCCCCGGTAATACTCGGGAAATACGCGAAAATCCACATCTGCAAAAACAATTGTTGATAATAAATTAAAATGAAAATTTAAAATAAATTACTAGGCAAACTTGGACATATACCCGAAGCAATGCAAGGAATCCTCCAACCTGACGATAATCAATCCCACTAGCAGTCCTCAGGTGGTCGTACAGGCATTCTAGGGCAATGGAACCCCATGCAAATCTATTGAGGCGCTACATATCTTCCATCATACCCAAGTACCCAATCTGGATGGCATCCCAACTCTTGTCAGCATAGAAAGTGCTTCTAAGAACTAAAAGAAGATATGCCTTTGCCGCGTCTACTCTCTATCCCGCCCAGACCAATCTGGGTATCAACTTCTCCTTCAAAAATTTAAACCTAAGATTAGGTCCTTTAGCTAAACGCACCTCCAAAATGGCCTCTCCCAAAGTGATCCCCATAATCATGTGTGCCCTATGACCTGCCTCCTCACTGCTGTAGGGAGTGAAAAGAACTCTCCATCAATGGGCAAGTCAGTGAGAGACGCCATATCGTCCAGGATGATTGTCATCTCACCGACTTGGAGATGGAAACTAGAGGTCTCTGCGTGCCATCGCTCACAAAATGTGTCAATCAGCCCACGATCAACCAACTTCTACACACAGAGCCTAAGAGAACCTAGTCCTGCGACATTCATGACCGTACGAATGTCATCAGTAGGTGGGGGATAATCTGCAAGGGTCCTCATATGAGACACTCACTTCAACCCCAACCTCTCTTGAAAAATTATTAGAGCATTATACAAGTAGGATATAAGTCTAGTAGTAGTTACTTAAAATCATTTGTTGTAAAATATAATAAGTGTAACTTACGTACCACGCCTCTCCAAATGTGCTCTACCACGTGCTCCCAAGCACATATAGATCTGCTAGACCTCCACCAAATGGTGGTCCATCTTCTGGGACATCCTCATCACCATGTTTATGTGTCTGCCTCCTCCCCATGCCTCTAGCTCCTCGGCGTCATCATGCCTTTGGCTCATCCTCTCAGGCACAATGTTAGCATCAACATCAGATGCCTGAAACACATCAGATGAATCACAATGTGGCTTCTCTGCCACCTCCTCAACCACCTCACCTGCCACCTCCTCTTCCTGTGGCTGCTCAGATGAATCCCCCACATGTCACTTACGGTTCGACGTAGTGGGGCATATGCAGGGGGTAGAAAGTCCTACCAAATGTGGGGGATGAGAATTACTAGTAACTTTAACACATGTAGTAGTCTTCACCCTTGGCATCACTATAAAAACCAATGATAAATTAGATTAATAAACATTCATACATATTCTTAAAAACCATTCTAATCACATGAACCATGTTATTTAAAAATTTAAAGTAAACAAAAAATTACATATTTTTTGTTGAATTGCTTAAGCTATCAAAAATTGACATTACAACTATACAAACTAAACCACTCATTAGTCATTACCCGTGGAAGATTTGGCTTTTATTATTACTAATGAAAATTCATTATTTTACATGCTTTAGAATACTTAAGATAGATCGATGCTTCATATAACAGGGGAAAGAACAAGAATGACCTACACATTAAAATATGTTGCTTAGTACATTATGGATTTTAAAATCACGTAATTAAAAAAAATTTGAGAAATTAAAAGTATAATTAAACCAAAATTTAAAGATTAAATTAATTTGCAATTACATATAGTTTTATTAAATTTTTAGAGTTAACTATCAATTTGGTCCTCCAAAAATTATCATGTCATCAATTTGGTCCTCCAAAGAATTTTGCCACCAAATTAATCCTCCAAAGATTACCTTGTTACCCATTTGATCCCCCAAAGAACTTTGTCACCAAATTAGTCCTCCAAAGATTTAAAAGTCTACTAAATTAGTCCTTAAATTAATCATCCATCATGGACCAATTTGATATATTTAAATCTTTAAAAGACTAATTTGGTATACTTACACATCTTTGGAAGACTAATTTGGTGACAAAGTTCTTTGGTGGACCAAATTGGTGACAAAGATGATCTTTAGAGGGCTAATTTGGTGATAAAATTCTTTGAAAAACTAAATTGGTGACAAAATAATTTTTAGAGGGCCAAATTGATAGTTAACTCAAATTTTTAATTGAGTCCTCGTAGTTCAAAGCCCTTTAATTTAACCTCTTTAGAGTTTTATAATTTTTTAATCAAATCCTCATAGTTTAAAAACCTTTTAATTGAATCTCTATAATTTAATAATTTTAAAAATTAAGTGCATATACTTCAAATTGAATTAAAAAAGTTAAAATGATTCTAAAATTTGCTAGCTAATTTCCAAAACACTTAACGCTTCATGTTAAAAAGAGCAATTCATAACAATTTTCATTTACAATTTCATATTATTATAATATTTGATTATTTTTAATTTATATGAATTTATTATTTTAACAATTGATTATTAAATTTAGTAATAATCAATTATAAATCCTTCAAAGTAATGTAAAAAAAATACTATAAAGTAATACAAAAGTGAAAATAATAAATTAGAATAGATTTAAATACATTTTAAATTCCTAAAAAATGAGGAATTTTAGCTTTTAGTCCCAAAATTTTATGAGAAACAATTAAGAGATTTTGAATGAAGAGGTAAAATAATTTTTAATTTATAAAAGTTTAAGGATGTTATTAAATAGATTTAAACTATGAGGAATTCATTAAAAAAATCAATAGCTGATTTTATAATAATATATTTTTATTTAATATTATATATATATTTATAATTACGGGATTTTTCACCTTTATGATGAGACTAATTCTGTTCGCGCTACGTGGTTAACGCTGACCTCGGAAATTTGGCATAGGTAGGATTCGAACACGGAGCTCTTGTTGTGCATCGTTTCTCCTATGAACTTAACGAGGCCTTATAGCGCTAAGCTAACCTTAGATATAAATTTGGAGTCCCAAAATTATGTCCCACGAATAGAAAATTACAACGTCATTAAAAAATTTTGTTAGGAAATTAAACATTAAAATTAAAGGAAATATTTTTAATAACATGACGACATTCTATTCGTAAGACATGATTGTGGACCTAACTCAAAGACACTGAATTTGAATCCGTTAACTATGGACTAGTCAATAGTCATTCATTACTCATTTTTCAGAAAATTTGTTTAGAAAAATATTGATATTGATTATTCCGGTTCGATCCTTAGGGAAACAACAACGATTATTCCGGTTCGGATCGGGTCAATAAAGACAATCGGAGGTACTATAAAGTTGTTCATCTTCATCAATCAAAAGACCCTAGATCATCAGAGAGCTGTTTCTTCCATTCTCTGCCTCAAATCTCAACCGGTAACGAGACTTATCGCCTTCTCCCAGAGTAAGCTGATGAATCTTCCTCTCTATTCTTTCCCTTAATTACTCTGCACGATTTTAACGCGCACTTCTCTCGGATCTCGTTGCTGCAATTTTTTCTTTCTCGTAATAAAATCAATCTCCTAAATTTTGCCCAATTCATGCGTTAGTATATATCATCGATGATACTGGTTTTTTTTAGCCCAATTTCTGATGTTTACAATTTTGTTCCTCGCTTAAATCTAAATCGTTTGTTTTCGGTATATTCGTTGTTTTGATATATCGTCAATTTGATTTATCCTTTAATTTTTTGTTGAATTGTAAGCCATGAAGACGGGTTTAGCTGTCTGCAAATTTGTTCTTTGGGTGTAAAATTACATTAGTTTAGGTTATTTTTTTGTTCCTAGCCAGTGGAAAGAACTCGTTGATGATAATTTGGTTCAATTTTGATAGTCTTTTGCATAGATATTTGATGAACTATTAAAAATTATAATGCCATGCCCTATCTTCCGTATCCATCATCTTGCATTTGCAGAGATTTTATTGTGTAATCTGATTATTGCTGGTGCCATTTTGTGTTTTTTTTCACCCACACTCTGATTCTGCTATGTTACATATATGTGAGGCACTTTGCTTGATGCTGATATGCCTTGAGTATCATTCAATTGTTAACACTTACACTAGCTACAGTTTATACTTTTTAATATAAAATGCTACTCAGGCAAGAGACTTTGGGATAATTAGGAAAACATAGCAAGAACTATTTTGTTACTTTGCAGAATATGGAAACCTGCTTCATTGTACATGTAAAGCTTTTCCAATATGATATGTTGGATGTGAAATTAAAAATTGTTTATACTGAATTAGTATGCGAGTTTTTGTATGATACAATTTGTTGTTGTTATTGTTATTGACCCCTTTTAACTTGTAGAACCCACTTGCTGATAGAATTTGTGGTTGGATCATCTGGGAGTTATGTTGGATGGAGATTCATTTTTATTTTATCTCATTGTTATTATGATCTTTTTTGTCTTTTTTTCACCACTTTTTCATAATTTATGTTTATGGTACTAGTCCAAGGCTTCAATCGATTATCTAAATTTTGTTTTGTTTGACATAAAGAGATGATACAAGTTCTGCTTTGTTTCATTAATGTCATGTTTTCTTCTTTCTTTTTCCTGCTTCTTTTATATAGTTGGGAAAAGCTTTTATGAGATATTAATTGCCCATAATGTGTAGGATGTCGGAAGCACCATTCAGACCAAGAGAGAAGCTTCTTGAGCATCAAAAATATTACCAGAGTATCCACAGGCACACTTACTTGAAAGGGCCCTTTGATAAGATTACATCAGTTGCGATACCACTTGCTCTGGCTGCGTCGTCAATTTATTTGATCGTAAGTTTAATTGTAATCTGAATTCTTATTTTTTTGTTGACTGTCTGATTGAAGTTGTCAGTGTGTCCCCAACATCTGTGTGTTTCAAGCAATATCTTCTAAACACCATTTGTATGTGTTTTGCTCAGGGACGAGGGATCTATAATATGTCTCATGGAATAGGAAAGAAAGAATGAGTTGGCAATTTCTGATTGAGGAGGTTGGTTTTTTTGCCACAGGAACCTAACAGAACCTCCTTAATATGGATCAGTTATTTTCTTTGCATTTATGCTTGTTTTCTTAATAAATTGCTAGTTGCAGACATAGACAAACCGTCTTGAATCGAAAATTGTTCTGTTTGATATAATCAATTGATGACAAAAACCATTGGTTCGGATTATGGTTTAGTACTTGTTCAGTTGTTCCCTTTTAGCTGATTCTTCTAGTTTTCGCTTCTCCTCGCCTTAGAAGTTGAACAATTTTTCTTATGCTTTGCTAAATATTTCAACTTTCCCTTTAGCGTGGTGCACTGATTGGAATTGCATGGCGAACAATTCTTGTATGTTGTAGTTTCAAAAATACTGATGTATCATGGGTAACATAACATGAGCAAACGTGCACTTCCATGTCTGGGTTTTCAAGGTGAGAGGGGCTTAAGCTTTATGCTGTGACAAGAACATGTGAAATGGTCAAAGAAGACGAGTCCAAGTGCGGCTTTGATTATCATTGTTAAATCATTAAAATCGTATCATTAAATACTTCAATGTTCAAATTAACATAGTACACAACTGCATTTACATAAAAAATTACATCTGTTTATATTCCTTGAAGAACAATCACCACCTTGAGGAATGGATCCTCACCAGTTCCTACAGAATCTCAGCCATCGAATTTTGAAATAGGTGTGGGTGATATTGGAAAAAAAAAGTGTTTTGGTGAAATGAGAAGCCAAATGCCAAGGATTTTATTTTTGGACGACAGAAATGGCAAGTATTTGAAACGGGTGATAAGATTGGCACCATCCTAGTTAGGAACAGGATCACCCTTTTCCGAACATCAGTGTCTGAAAAGGTGTTTCCGGACGGTGTCATCCGTAAAATAAGAATCACTATTTTACGGATAACGCCGTCCGGAAACGCTAATGTCCGAAAAAGGGTGGTCCCGTTCCTAATTGGGATGGTGTCAATCCCAGCGTCCATTTGAAACCTACCTTGAGATAGGATTACGGTAGTCAGCTGGGCTTTTTTCATAATTGGTTCTTGTCCAGGTATTTTGGTCAGCTAACCCACTTTTTTTGTGCTAGGGTTATGATTTTGCTATAACGCAAAATTTATCCCACAATCAGTTCAAACAATATTTTTTAGATGTATTAGTTGTGTGGGTTGTAAAAGGTGATCCATAGTTATACGGTTATAATTTTTCTTTTGGTTAAGTACAAATCCATCTTCTGAGGCTATGTTTTGATTGATGGTACATGATGTAATAGAATGGAAAAAAAAATTATTCTATTGTTTGCACATTTTAAAACGGAACGGAATATTATTTCTATTATCTTGTTTGGAAATGGAACGGAACGGTGCACATTATAATAATTTTTTAATATTAATCTTTTATTTTATTTTAACTAACTCTTATGGTATAATTTATACATTTCAATAAAATCATGATAACTATTTTCTTGTTAATTCTAGTTTTAATTTCAATAAAATGTTATATTAGTACTTTTTTTTTAATGAATGAAGGAAAATATATAATAATATTGTTATTTGTTAAAAAGACATCTCATATTATAACATAAATATTTTATATAAATTTAATCATGTATTAGAAGAAGATAAAATCAAGTCACCCTTGTGTTTCTCTTAAATAGTTTAACTAAAGATAAAAGTGTTAAGTATAAAAGTGTTAAGTTATGTAAATAAGTCAGAGCATCAAAATACAATGGTAGTTTTTACTAGTGACTTATGAACCCCAAGATTGGGTCTACGGTTAGGTCAATAAGACAATCGCCTAAGGAAATAAGGCTCCAAATTTTAGTAGGTCGAAAAAATTTATTTAATAGTACTGTTTATGTAAATTTTTAAAAATATTTTATACACTATATTTCTAATATTGTTATAACATGATTAGGTTCTTTTTTATTTGCACAATGATACTATATTGAAAGAAGTATTGAATGGGTAGAATTAATATTTTATTAAAATATTAAACTATATAAAAGATCGAATTCATTTTTAAATACAAAATTGTTTATAAAATACCTATGACAACAACTATTTTATAAAATAGATTGATGATTTAGTCATATTATTTATTGAAACAAATATGTTAACATGTTTGTATTAAAATTATTGATAAATAAAGAGGATATCAACAAAATTCCTAATATATTCCTGATATATAATACAATATATTCAAATAGGTCTTTGTCATAAATTTCGCTTAACACGGTAGCTGCAAATATAATATAGACGACATTCATAATAACCAAACTTATAATAGTAGTACCAAATTATAAAATTCTTACAAAGATAACTTCAAATTAAATTCAAACCAAATTTAAGACTAACAAACGAAGTGAAACAAAATAAAAACAATAAAAGACGTAGATTAAATTCAAGAGTCTGTCATGAGCTTTTTATGGTTGAAATACAGGAAATGGTACAATTGCATTCCATTAGTGCATAAACATTTTTCTAACATAAGGCCACTCTAGACCAAAAATTATTTGTTATACTAACACTTCAATAACCATAGTTGATATAAATTTATTTTCTATCTTGACAGTTTGATATATAAGTGGAAAGAATAAAATAAATAATGTTTTCATATAGACCTTTACTTTTGTATGAAAAAAATTAAAATCATAAGTAATTTATACATGCATTCAGCTTCTGAAAAATATTATTCGATTTTAAAGTGAAAATAGATATTTGGTAAATGATTAGTGTAGAAACTGAAGGTAAAAAAGTAATTTAATAACTATTCAATAAAATGAAATTTTAATTTCATCCCATCCCTCCCAAATTGAGAGGAAACAAAAATGGGAAAGTAATGGAATAGAAGGAAATGAGCTCTATCCATTGCATGTCACTCCATTATCATTTTAAGTACACAAACAAGGAAATTAAAAAAAAAAATTCCACTCTGTTCCATTTTATCAATCCAAACAAAGTCCTAGCATTTGGCCTACGTGGTAGATGAATTTATAAGATTGGTTTGGAATTTAGGAAATGTTTTATACTCTTATAAACAATACTCTCTCCGGTCTTATTTATAAGGTCCTAAAAAGAAAATTGTAGTTATTAAGAAAAGGTGGTCACTGTTGGCATCACACAAGTTTCTTAGTTCACCATAAAAATTAATTTTTTTCGAAAATACCTCTTGCTCAAAAACTTTTGCTCAGAAACTAGTTTTTGAGCAAGATTTTGAAGTAAAAACCACACCACACCCGAAACAGAAACTAGTTTATGAGCGAAATATGTATTGATGTTTCGCAAAATAGTAACCAGAAACTAGTTTTTTCTCGCTCAGAAATTAGTTAATGAGCTAATGATTTACAAAGTTACTGAAAATTAATTTTTATCTAGTTTCTGAGCGAATGGTTACCATGCTCCTAAAATATATCACAGAAACTAGTTTGTGACAAAAACTATGATTTGAACATTATTTTAAACTATAAGTTAATAAATCAACAAATAATAAATAATATATTAATTTATAGGGATAATTATATCAACCTCCCTTGAGATTTTTCTATATTACATTTATCACCTCCAGTTTTCAAAATTATACTTACCTCTCTGAAATTTCTACTTTCGTCACAAAAATGGTAAAATCAAATAAAAGTAATAAATGGTAAAATCAATTTTATTTAAAAAAATACAAAATGTGCATAGTAACACCATTAAAAAAATTAACATTAGGAGGGTTTATGTAATGATAGTAGAAATTTCAGGGGTAAGTGTAATTTTGAAAGCTGAAGTGGGGTAAGTATAATGTAGACAAACTTTAAGGGAGGTTGATGTAATTATCCCTAATTAATATATAAAATAAAGAAAAAATTATATCATTACTACAATTAATAAGACAAATTCTACAATTTCAGAATTTGATAGGAAACAAAAACTAGAAGTTGAACGAAACAACAAATTAAAATTTGTAAGAAAAAAAAACTAGAGTTTGTCTAAGACCAAATCTAGTTTCTGAATTTATCGGTAAAACACAAGAATCTCCATTCAAACCTCAAATAATTTTAAACTCATAACAATTAACATATCAACAAAAATGAATTAACATTAATATATATATAAAAAAAACAAGGATTCATCTTATTACTACAATTAATAAATTTTTTTTTATAATTTCAAAATTTTACATGAAACATAAACTGAAGTTTGAACAAAACCAAAAATTTGAATCTGAGCGCAATAGAAACTAAAATTTGAAATTTTAAAACACAAAACTCATGTATGAAGACAGAAACTAGAATTTGTCTGAGACAAATTCTAGTTTCTCTATTTACAGAGAATTGCATCAGTCACCATTTGAGAAACAACTTATTTCAAACAAACTACAATTTGAAACCAATAAGAAATTTAACAAATCAAATATCAAATCCTTAACCCTAAACAATAATGAGGATAAACTTTTTAAAGAAAGAACATAAAAGATGTGAACATGTACTCATTTAGAAGAACCCTAAACTGAAATGAAGAACACGTCGTCGTCGTTGCTGCCGCCGCTGTCCAAGGTCGTCGTCGTCACCGCTGCGGTCCAGAATCTCGCCGGCATGTTCTTACTGTGCCTAAACCACCGTTGATGGTGGCTGGGAAAGGCGTTCGATGAGAGCGTCGAGAGAGAAAGTGTCGAGAAAGAGAGCATGAAGATGAGAGAGATTGATTTTTGAATTACGAGGTGGGACAGAAACTAAAATCTATCTCGGGTGTGTGGTGTATTGGGTGTGTAGTGCATTTTAACTAGTTTCTGGTTTAATGAAAAACAGAAACTAGTTTCTGAGTAGGGGTTTTTTCCGAAAAAAAATTAATTTGTGTGGTAAACAAAGAAACTAGTGTGGTGCCAATAGTGGCCACCTTAAGAAAACATATGATTAGGTTATTTTATGTATTGGGTTTTAGAAAATTAAAATAATCTTATATTTTTATCTCTATTTAAAGTAGAACCACCTCAATGGAATGGTAAATATGGTCGTAAGTTATAACGGAGACTAGTGGCTTTGAGACGTGCAATAGTCATGGAGAGTGCTCGGAAAGTGTGAAAAGAACTTTAATTCTCACTGTGATCCATATCTTGGAATTAAAGAAGGTTGACTCATCGTGGAGGACAACTTTAGAAAAAAAAATAATTAATATTTCTCAACTTTTGTGGAGGTCTTATAGAAAAGATCACTAATAATGTTTGAAAATAGTCTTATAAATAGGCCAAAGGTAGGATAAGTCACTTCTCATCAAATCATTAAATTTGTCCAAAAAAATAAGTATTTTTTAATGAGTTTTTCTAACCTGTGCAATATTGCACAGGTTAAGAAATTAAAGATTGAAACAATACACATTATTAATTGTATGTTCATCATAATCTCATTAATATTTTATTTTTTTCAAAAAATATTTTCTATCTTTGGTTTCTTAACGTATGCAATATTGCACAGATTAAAAAAATCATTTTTCAATTATACCTATAACATAAATGTGTTAATAAATGTTTAACTCATTTAATGTCACCCTCTCTCTCTTGTTTCACTCTTTCTCACTCCACTGTTAATTGAATCTTTGAAAATTGGAGGAGATAAGGAGAAAATAATTCATTAATGAGTTAGTTGATGATCTATAATAAGGACAAAAAATATTTCTAGAAGGTGATCTATATATAGGACCAGAAGGAGTAAGTGTGTGTTTGGATTAGCGTTCCCTAAACGTGGATCTATTGGATCTATAAGTTAAAAAAAATTGTGTTCATGTTTAGTCCCATTTAAAATTGAAAAATTGCCTTTGAACATGAATTTGATCTCTAACCAAACATGTTTTAACATAAATTTTCTAGTTTGTACATAATTTTAGTGCTAAAATCATGTTATAAATGCCAAAACACACCCTAAACAATGATAATTATAAAATCTTGCATATACGTTGCTGATTTAATATACTTTTAGTTCTTATACTTTATTATTTATTGTTTTAAATTATAAAATCTTGCATATACTCTGCTGTTTTAATATACTTTTAGTTCTTATATTTTATTTTTTATTGTTTTAATTTTTATATTTTAATTTTTTATTATTTCTGTTTGTTTTAATTTCTATATTTTATTTTATTTTTTATTCTAGTCCAAGTACTTTCATTTAGTTATAGAATTGATCATGGCTATTACAGTAATATAACAATTCAGATAAATTTCATAACAAAGTAAAAGTATAAAGACTAGAATAAAAACAATTTAGATTTTATTCCTCACGCAAAGTATATGGGACTAAAAATATTGTTTGATACTCAATACACATCACAACATAAAATATTTCTGTTTGTGACATGTGTTGGGAAGACCATTTGAAATATTTGTGAGGAGAGTTGATATTATGATTTTTAGTCCGATAAAATGTGATACAGGAAGACCTAAAAATACTCTATGGGTGCGTTTGATACATGAATAGGACAGTACAAGTAATACAGCACAGTACAACTTTTATGAGTCACAGCACAACCTTTTATGTTGTGTATTGTTTGATACTCAATACACATCACAAGAAGCACAACATAAATTTTACAATAATATCCTTCATGTTATATATTATTAATTTCACTTTAATTTTTCTAAGAAAATAATATTTTAATATTTTAAAAATATTTTATTATTTTATTATTTATCATAAAATTAAAACTTTCATATTTTAATAAATTACTACATAATATATTTTATGTGATATAATAATTATATTAAATAAAATTAAGAATTATTATTAAAAAATATTTTTGACTCTTTATTTTTTAATATTTATATTTATTATTAAATTTTATTTTATTATTAATACGTTATTTTAATTATTTATATATATATATCACGTTTAAATATGCAGAAGTGAAAAAAAATAACGTAAAGATTGATTTAAAAAAAATAATGCAACATAAACTACTTTAGGTAAGTGGGGAAAGTGGGGGAGGTAGTTACACTACTGAGTAAAGATGAAATGTTAGTTTTAGCTTTTCCTAACTTGTGCATGGAACAAGAATCTTGTCCCTTGATTTAGTGGGGTACAAAAAAGTGACTATTTGTGCTGTACAATTACTCAAATATTGTGCTGTCTCTTGACAGCTTTTTGAATCAAACACAGACCAAAGAGTTTTGTTCTGTGCTGTACCTTCAAAATTAGCAAATCAAACGGACCCAAAGATGATAGAAAATCAGTAAGGTGGTTTGGACATGTGTCGGGAAGACCATTTGAAATATGTGTGAGGAGAGTTGATATTATGGTTTTTAGTCCGATAAAATGTGATAGAGGAAGACCTAAAATACTCTATGAGAACAAATTAAAAAAGATTTTTTTTTACTTAATATTAGTTCTGAAAATCTGGTTTTTAATCTGCTCCTCAACTGAAATCAAGTGTAAACATGAAATATTGTTCTAGTGGGTCTGAGATGTTCAAAGTCCAACATGACCTACCTCATCCAATTGGTACTGAACTCTTAGTCGCAGTAGCAGTTACAATTGAAAAAGATTATTACAATGCTGTTGAATCATTTGTCTTAATTTTTTTTCTTTCTATAACTGCTGTTGCTGAATACTTGAATCCCAAAAAAAAAAAAAAACTGTTGAATCAAGGTTGAATACATAGAAAAAGTTTATAGACAGTCAACACCTACAACCAAAGTGCGCCACCCACTAAGCTAGAAACTATAATTTTTTTGTGTGAGTGGTTATTGTGGAATATATAATATTAAAAAGCCCCAATCAGCAAACATTTTGCAGTGGACACACCTCACTTGACAGAGCTGGATTGACTTTTAAGCTTTTGAGTAAGTAGCACGGTTATTCATGATTTTGGTTCACTCAAAAATTAAATTAGAGATGTACTGTACTAAACCAGAAAAATGGTTCAGTTTATTGAACTAGACCAGTTTTGTTGCAATCGAACCAGTTCCTTTTGGCTCGAATAGCTTCGAACCAGTCCAACTAAAATCGGTTCGAACATGTTTTGAACCAAACCTAAACCAGTTATAGGCCACTTTTTAGAATTGGTTCTGATTTGATTTTTATCAAATGATTTATCTTTTAAATAATGTGTTTCGATTTGGTTATCATAATTCTTTTAGGTTTTTTTGGAGCAGCCCTAAAAAGTAAGTAAGGTTCTCTTGATTTTTCAAGAACCATTAGTGTATGATTAGCTGAAAAAATATCCTAATCACTATTCTACATATCAACCCATAAAAAGATACTAATTAATAATCAAGGATCATATGTCAGCCTGGAAAGTCTTCACCATGCACTCTTACATGTATTTACTTGTGTTGTACTTGTCCCAACTTTACTCATTCAGGTTATATGTATTTATTGAAGAAATTTTAAAGACAAAAATGTTAAATTAATTTTCTAGAAGATAAAAATGTTATCAAGTAGTTCCTCAAAAGATCTTTGCCGCAAAATAAAGGGAGTGTTTTTATGAGTTAGGCGCATTATGTCCGGCGAATTTTAGCCCTTGGATCAAAAAAGTGTTTTTCCATTCATCCTTTGTCACCGGAGCTATCAACGGCGTGGATCGTGTGGCGTATCGATGAACCCAAACTCAAGGGGCACATGGTATAAATATCCCAAAATAACTTGTCTAAAGATTTAAATGGTTACTAAGTTAATTTTTCTCTTAAAGAACACCATTGAAATATAATAAACACATAAAAATAAAAATTAAGTTCTTCAAAGATTATAATACATCTTTTCTACTTGCTGGACAATCCAACAACCGTATAAATAGATCTAAACCGTTCATTATTATTTTCTTTCTTACTTGATTAACATACATAAATAAATTTATATATATATCACTACAAAATGAAAATATTACAAAAGAGAATCCAAATTTTTTAAATGGATGATCTATTTGGTGACACATCAATTTTTGAGGGAATGATCTATTTTGTATTTCTGTCAGTGTTAATAGTAAAAGAATTAACGTGGTGGTTATTTGAATCAGTTAGATGACTTGTTTAGACATTAACAAAATAATAAAATCTCTCACACCTATGTAATTGGAAGATACTACATTTTAAGTTTTTCTCTATTTAAATATTAACTCAAGATTGAAAGGGTCTTCACATATTGTAAAATATATATTACCATAAAATTAAACTAAAAATCTGTGATAGCTTCCCATGTTTCCACACCAATATTCCTTGGCCCTGCAATGTGAGAGACCAATTATTTGTAGTGCCTTTCTTATAGAGCCAAGCTGTGAGGGTATCTTACTTTCTATTCCATAAATTAAATAATGCATTTTTTTGGTAATAATAATTTTTCAAAAAGGCAAAACTAGCTTCTGCCAATTCTCCTACTCTCTCTTCTTTCCTAAGACTCTCCTCATTCATGTTTTTTTTTTTTCTCTTTTTTTTTTTTTTCAGTAGGTGAGCCCTTTCACCCCCACCAAAACTTCTGCTCCAAGCACCTTTCTGTCCTAAAGGAAGTACCTATTATATATGTGGTTTGTATCCATATGCGTGAAGAAATACGTTAACAAGATATAATTTAAATTTTAAAAATACACCTATAAGATTAAGGGCTTGTTTAATATCTTTTTTTAAAAACAGTTTTCTGTTTTTAAAAACAGAAAACTAAAATACTCGTTTGACAGTCGAGTTTTCAAAAACAGTTTTTATTTTTCAGTATTTAAAAACTAAAATATGAAAACATCTAAAAACATGTTTTGGTTTTCAGTTTTCAGTTTTTTGAATTTACACACACAAACTTGTATTGAAAACTCCTCTTACTTTTTTTAAAAACTGTTTCTGAAAACTATTTTATAATACAATTTTTAAAAATTAAAAATCAAAACTGTTCCAAACAAGCCCTAAGTTTGTTAAAGTATTTCTTTTATAAAATAGATGGACGTACGTTAACAAATCCTATAGAGTTCGCTAACATACAAACACTTATTTTATTGAAGGAGTACGTTAGTAAGTTATATTTTAGTTTTTGAAATAGGTCCAAAAAGTATAAGTACTAACATACTCTTTTTATAAAATAAATATGTGTACATTAATAAACACACTCTCTCTATATATAAAAACTATTCTGTAATATGTTAAGAAGTTTTAAGTAAATTTTGTTAAAGAATTTATTATATATTACAGTGTCGAATATTTTATTTTCAAAATCTCTTAGTCAGCGCGACACTTAACATGTTAGAAATTAAAATCTTCTTTAGATTTTTCTTACCTTAAATTGAGACATCATTCTCTCACATTTAATTTTTTATTACCAAAAAAAAAAAATTCTCCTAAAAAAAACTTTCAAACAAATTTACCTGTATACATTATCTTAACTTAAATTGACAAGGAATTGTCATATAAATGGCAAAAAAAAGTTTCTGATTTTGTGGGTTATTATAAGGTATATATAGGTATTCCTATATATATATATATGCTTTTCAATGTTCTGAAGTCTGGACCATAGTCCATACATAATCTATTGAGAAGCAGTAGTTAG
Organism: Cyamopsis tetragonoloba; assembly: GCA_037177725.1. Taxonomy (NCBI): domain Eukaryota; kingdom Viridiplantae; phylum Streptophyta; class Magnoliopsida; order Fabales; family Fabaceae; genus Cyamopsis; species Cyamopsis tetragonoloba. The sequence continues at coordinate 23,926,436 of CM074122.1, forward strand.
CTGAATTTGCCAATATACCAACTTAAGAAATTAAATTGCTACCTAACCAAATCAGACTCATCAAGATTCTTCACTAAGTTTTCTGAGAATAATAAAACAGAGAAGTGTAGCCAAAGATTTAAATAAAGGTGAAAAACACTAGCAAAATTCAATAATTCACTGTTGATTTTTGTTAATTCTAAAGTTAGTTTATAAAATAACTTAACTCGGTTTTAAAGAATCTTGTTTATAAGAACTTCAGGGAAAGAGAGCCATCATTTTAGCAAAAAGAGACAGAGAAAACAGAGGAAACTGTTGTTTGTGGCGCGTCAATGGCAACGCCGAAACAATCATACGAACAACAACAACAACAACAGAATGCGTCGCGAGTGAGGAACTCGGGGATGATAAGTTCCAACCTGCAGAGTCCATTAAGGGATGAGAAGGAAGAGGAGATGACAAGATCAGCTTTGGCAATGTTCAGAGCAAAGGAAGAAGAAATTGAGAGGAAGAAAATGGAGGTTAGGGATAAGGTTCATGCTTATTTGGGTCGTGTAGAGGAGGAAACTAAGCGTTTGGCTGAGATTAGAGAAGTAAGTTTCTATCATTTGATATTTTATCGTTTACGTTTATTTGAAAAGATCAATTTTAAGGTAATAGAATGATGTTTGAGTCCAAGACAGAGAAAAGTCTCCGGACTCATAAAACAGTTTAAGATTAATTTGTTTGCTATAACTCTAAGGTTTAATGCTTTATGTAAATAAACTAATCAATAATTCTATACCATAATCTTAGTTATGTTTGTTTTTCAGTTGGTTTCAACTTAACCTAATCCATTTCAATGTAAAAACATGTTGAGTTTCTTGAGAAAACCAAATTTGGCTTTTTGTTGTGTCCAAACTCCAAACAGAATTTGAATGGGAAATCAAACATACTATTATTAAGATTAAAAGAAAAATCAATGTAAAAGTTAATGTGTTGGAACTTGGAAGAAGTATAGAATCAATTCAAGTTTGAAAACCACACAGGTTAGTTTGATCAGAGAATTCTGTAATTTTCTTTCTAAGACAACTTTTTCTGTCAGCTAAATAGTAATTCAACGTTTTAAATTGTCATTGCGATTATTCATGTCATCATTCTGGATGCGGTCAAAATGCAGTCAGATGTCCTAAGATATGTCCACTAATTGCAATTTGCAATCAAGGTCTATCACCAAAACTATAGTATTGTAACGTGATGTAACGGAGTGGATCACAATTTAAAACCTTACATATCTTAAATGCAATAAATATATATATATATATATTTCATTAGTGTTGAATAGTAATTGGTTGAAAAACTGCATATGATGTTGTAGGAGCTTGAGGGTCTGACAGATCCATTGAGGAAAGAAGTTGCAATAGTTCGAAAAAGGATAGACAATGTTAACAAAGAGTTAAAGCCACTAGGCCAAACCTGCCACAGAAAGGTGTGCATTTATTTCTAACTGTTTGCTTTTCTCATTTGAAAAATCTTTACTTAATTAAACAATAAAAGATTTGTTCAAAGAGGCAAATTAAAGTGATATTATTCCTATTCCTATGTGTTTTACTTACACAACTTTTAATACAAGCACAAATTTTAAAATTTGGGTCTGTAACAATAATAGAAGTCACACAAATCACATTGAAATGTGATTGTAGTATGCAATAGTCAATTTTAAATGCATTTAATGCAATATAATTATAATCGCAATGCAAGCGTGACTGCAATTGAAAACAACTGCATAGAATTTTAATCAATTAAGCTTATTTGCTTTCTTGGCCCCATATTGTCTTATCAGCTGGGAAGCAAGTGGACATGATTATTCTAGTGGTTAAGGTGATCATTCATAATAATTATGTTTATATGTCCAAGTAGAAAATGATAATTTCAAATTCCTCATGCAAGCTTCTTTACATCATTATGCTCAAGAAAGAAGAAATGAGAAGATTGAAGGGACATATAAATATGTTTTTACTCATTTTCTTAATTAAATTTTATTTTTTTCAAGTACTCAAATTAAATTAAAATAACCAATAAAGATATTTATATAATAGTAAAGATACATTATGATCATGGTAGAAGAACCAATATTCAAGTTTTAGAATGTTCAAGTTTTAGAAAGAATATTAGTAGAGAGGGAAGTCTCACTAGTTAAAGTTTGAGAGATTAACCTTTTATTATAGTGGTGAGAAAATAAAATAAATAAATAAAATAATAAATTTTTGTTATTTTTCAACAACTGATATTCTGAGAATTCATAATTTTTGGAATCTCTAGACAGCAAATACAAATAAAATTTGAGTGATTGACCGTTTTGGTCCCTTCCTTTATAGTTACATGGCGTTTTAGTCTTTAACTTTTTAAAATGTCTGAATTAGTCACTGACTTTGTACTCTATAAGTCACTTTAGTCCCTGACTTTAACTAACATTGACGAAATGCTTACGTGACACGTAAAGTGCCCATATAACACGCTATTTATCACATATGAGTCTACGTAAACAACCAAACGATTTTGTTTTGCTTATTCTCCAAAGTTACACAGTGTTTTGAGGCTTAAAATTGGTTTCTTTTGTAAGTGATTCTAGGGACTAATCGAGTTACCTATTTCGATATTAAGCAAAATAATGTCATTTTGTTGCTTACGTGAACTCTTAAGTGTCAATTAACATACCATATAGGCACTCAACATATCATGTAAGAATTTTGCTAGTGTTACTTAAAATCGGGGATTAAAGTGACTTAAGAAGTATAAAATCAGAGACTAATTCAAATATTTTAGAAAGTCAGAGACTAAAATGTTCTGTCGCTACAAAGTGAGGGACCAAAATAGTAAATAATTTAATAAAATTTGTACAGAGGTTTAATTCTAGAAAAAAAAAGTCTCATTTTCAAGAATAAAGAACATATTTAACTTTAAATTTATTTTATGTTTAATTTTTTTTCTTTTTTGAATCACAGGAGAGAGAATACAAGGAAGCCCTTGACGCTTTCAATGAGAAAAACAGGGAAAAGGCTCTACTTGTCACTAAACTAATGGAGGTTAGAAATTCTTTGATGATGATTTCAATATTTATAAGTTTACACAAAAATTTCCTAATTATGTTTTCTTCTCTTGCTATTATGTGAATTTGGGTTAGCTGGTGACTGAAAGTGAGAGATTGAGGATGAAGAAGCTGGAAGAGCTAAGCAAAAATGTAGATATTCTGCATTGAGATGCTAATGAAAATAACCTTCTAATGAATTCAGTGTGCTGTAACAAAAATGATTACAATTGTTTGTGACATAATTTGTGATTTAATTTCATTGTATTTTGCTGACTCAATTAGGAAATGTGCAATAGACATCTAAATTCTGAATACTACAAATTAATGTGCTTGTCATTTTATTATGAGATGTGCTGATTCTGTCATCAAATGCAAATTGAATTCTTGGAAAAGTCTAGATGTGATGATGTCTAGGGTTCAAAATGTTTATTGTTTCTAATGTTGAACAAGTTGATCTATTGTTCTTGGAAAATTCAAAACTCATTTTTAATAATCTTTACGTTTAAAAGGGATTAGTGTTAAAGTGGATCTCACCACCCTTAATGCGGAGAGGGGTCGTTTTGCTCGAGTATGTATTGAAATCGACCTTTCGAAACCACTTTTGGGAAAATATGCTTGTTTGACCACCGATATCAAATTGAATATGAGGGGCTTCATCTAATCTGCCCTAGTTGTGGCTGCTACCAGCATGTTGGCCGTGATTGCAAGATTTTCGTGGATTTCCCGGTGATGGCGGCACAACCAACTCCTACCACTTTGCAGCAGGCTGTAACGAAAAGTGAAATGATGATGCCGTAAACGTCATAAAACAGTCAATCCCCTAATGATAGGATTGAAACGCATGGTGACTGGCTAGTTGTACAAAAGAAGAAGAGTAACGGAACCAATCGGAAGGCGCATGTCTCTTAAACGCCTGGGATCATGCACGAGAAAAATAAGGGAAACAAATTTGCGGTGCTGAATGATAGGGATTCTGGCTCAAATTCTTAGAATCAGAAGGCATCAGGTGGTGTGAGTTACAGTTTAAGAAAGCGGGCCCGTAAGGACGATAAACAATCCTCCCCTCCACAAAAGCCTAGCAATTCAAATGCAGGTAAGGCTCAACAGGGCAATCAGTTGCGACTCAAGTAGAAATGTATCGTTTTTAAATAGCCTGGGACTGTAGGGGTTACGAAACTAGCAACATTTCCCCAAGAGAATTCCATTGCAAATTCAATGCCAATCAAGGAGATTATGCCTGGAAAGTTTATTTTTCATCATGACAACCAGGAGGTGGCAATTGTAGCCTTGACTTCTACCTCGCTTCCTCGCAATAAGAAAATCCAGGATGAAGGGGATATTGGTGCTACCTCCATGGATTCCGGGTAGTAGTTGTCTATTCTTCCTTAACACCCTTGTTTATAATGATGTCTTTTAAAGATTGCAACTTTCTCTTCTGGAATGTTAGGGGTGCAGTCAGCCCTAGGGTGAAGAGATATGTTAAGGACCTCATAAATTGATTTCGTCCTACATTTATCATACTACTAGAAATGAACACCACTTTCAGTAGTGGCAGATTTCTGGAATAGTCTTAATTACGATGTTGTGGCACTATCTGAAGCTCGAGGTCATGCTAGCCGAATGTGGGTTCTTAAAGATTCAAATTCTCCTTTGGGAGCCTCAGTTGTGGATATCCACGATCAATGTGTTACGTTTTCTTTGACTTCAGGCTCGAATACATGGACATGCAGTAGCATTTACGGGAATCCTAGTCCAACATCTAGAAGCTCACTTTGGTCTTATCTAACTAGTTTACGTGCTTTAATTCCTTCTCCTTCGATGCTAATTGGAGATTTTAATGCAGTTCTTTGGCCTTCTGAGACTAAGGGATGTACTTTTTCTTCAGCACACAATAGGCCTACTTTTTGACGTTTTGGAGGCCTGTAATCTAGTGGATTTTGGTTCTACAAGACTTAGATACACACGGCACAGGAAAGAACAAGGAAGACAATCTGTTTTTAAATGTCTGGATAGGGCGTTAGCTGATATTGATTGGTGAGCTACATTTTCGGAGGCCTTTGTGGAGAATTTACCTAGACATTATTCTTATCACTGCCCTCTGCTCCTGAGAAGTTGGAATCAGAGTTGCCCAAAGAAAAAATAGACCATTTCACATCCAAACAGCGTGGGCCAATCATCACCTTTTTGGTAATGTTGTTAAGGAGGCTTGGACAAAACATTCCTCTGATGTTCCATCAAAACTTCTTGAGGTACAATCTAATGCTACTGCTTTCAATACTGATGTGTTTGGAAGTATTTTTTACAAGAAAAGGAACATGGAGGCTCGCTTGAGAGGCATTCAGAGAGAGTTGGAGCATACACCATCATCTGCACTTCAACTGTTAGAGAGGAAACTTCAACACGAATACACTCAGACCCTTGCTCAAGAAGAGATGCCATGGTTCCAAAAATCTCGAGAGCAATGGGTTTGTTTTGGTGATTGTAATACCAAATTCTATTATGTTCAGGCCATCATCTGACACAAACGGAATAAAATTTATGGCCTTTATTTGGAGAATGGGGAGTGGTGTTGAATTGAAGATATTTTAAAGCCTGCGACCATTTCTTATTATAAACAATTGTTCTCAGTGCCAACCTTTGTGGACACGGGTATGTTACTTTCGTTACCTCTTGGGACTTTGACAACCGAGCAACAAAATGCCCTTCTTCAACCGGTTTTAAAAGAAGAGATTCTTAGTGCTCTTAATTTTATGAAGTCCTTCAAAGCTCCGGGTCCTGATGGCTTCCAGCCCTTTTTCTTCAAGAAGTACTGTAAGATAGTTGGGAATGATGTCTGGGAAATGGTTCGAGTTGCCTTTGAGAATGGAAAGGTGGACGAGAAACTTGCGGAAATCCTCATGGTCTTGATCCCAAAAGTTGATCTTCCCACTTCATTCAAGCAAATCAGACCCATTAGTCTCTGTAACGTTGCTTTCAAGCTAATTACGAAGGTGCTGGTGGAAAGACTTTATCTCTCATTTGATTAGCCCAATGCAAAGTAGTTTTATTCCAAATTGGGGCACATGTGATAATGCCATGGTAGCTCAGGAGATTATCCATCATATGCATAAGAGAAAAAAAAGAAGGGTTATATGGCCTTCAATATAGACCTTGAGAAAGCCTATGATTGTGTGGATTGGAAGTGTATGGAAGCTATCCTCTGCCGGATGAACTTTGCTGTTCAGATCGTAGATCTAATAATGAGTTGTGTGACTTCCTCCTCCCTAAGTATTCTCTGGAATGGTGCTAAATTAGAGAGTTTCAAGCCTACCCGTGGTCTCCGTCAGGGGATCCTATGTCTCCATAACTTTTTGTATTTTGTATGGAGATTCTATCCATCATGATACAATAGAGTGTTAATAGTGGTACATGGCTCCCGATCACTATTGCTCCGAATGGACCTAAGATATCCCATCTTTTTTTCACGGATGATGTTCTCTTGTTTTGCTCGGCTAAGAAATCACAAGTCTGTAATCTCTTTACTATTTTGGAGTCCTTTTGCGCTATTACGGGCATGAAGGTGAATATGAAAAAATCGAAATGCATGGGGTCCAAGGCTATTCCTAGTCGTAAGCTTAAGGCGTTAGCTTCCACTTCTGCTATTCGGCTTACGGGGAACTTGGGTAGTTATCTTGGTTTCCCTCTGCTCCAAGGGAGGTCGAAGAAGGAAGATTTTGATCATATCTTTGAAAAGATAAATCGTCGGATAGCTTCTTGGAATGTGAACCTTCTTAATAAGGTTGGCCGTCTATGTTTAGCCAAATCTGTGTTAACGAGTATCCCCGTTATAGTATGCAAACGCTTTGGTTCTCTGATTCCATATGTGAGTGTATTGATTCCCAAATCAATTGTTTTCTTTGGAAAAAATATCATGGTCTTGGCATTCACTTAGTTGGGTGGCATAAGACTGCGAAACCACGACACCAGGGTGAGCTTGGACTCTGAACTTCAAGGGATTGTAATACGATCCTCCTTGGCAAACAAGTATGGAAGCTTCATAATAAGGATAAAACTCTATGGGTCCATTTTTTCTCTCACAAATACCTCGGTGGAGGGTCCATTTTAAGAACAACCTTGCGCCAAGGCTCTTCTCCGGTCTAGCGTAGTATCTGTAAAGCTACCGCTCAATTGAAAGATGTTTTTCCTTCCGTTTTGGGGAGGGAAATCTCTCTATTGGGTATGATTACTGGTTCAAAATGGGTCTTTTGTGTGAAATGGTTAATTATGTTCACATAACAGACACTCGAATGAAGGTTTGTGATCTCTGGTTAAATGGTTCTTGGCATTGGAATCAGCTCTACACCATGGTGCCAAAAAACATTAAATCTGAGATTCAGAATATGGTGATCCCAACCCTTGGCCACTGTGAGGATGCTTGCTGTTGGGCGGGCAACTTGAATGGTGTTTATTCTGCTAGCAGTGCTTATAAGTGGTTGATTAGAGAGAACGTGATGAATTTTGGTACTAGGCGTTGGAGGTCGGTATGGAAACTTAGAGTGCCAGAGAAAGTGAAGTTCATGATTTGGAAAATCCTTCACAACTCTCTACCAACAAACCATTTACAACATCATAGAAATCTTGCAGCGGCCCCGGGATGTGCTCGATGCTTTAGCCAATTGGAGGACATTCTTTATACGCTCCGTGACTGCCCTCACTCCCTTGAAGTTTGGCATCGGTTCATGCCAATGGTCCAGGTTGATCTTGCTATTATGGATCATGTTCTTTGGATTGATAGTTGCTTAACTTCTCCATCAGCTTCTATACTATGCATCATCATGTGGTGGATCTGGCGGTGGTGCTGTAATCAAGTTCTCAATGATGACAAGTGGCATATTGATTTTTTCATTAATTCCATACATACAGCTTAGAAGGAAATGCTCTATGAATTTCCCTTGAGTGTCACCGGAATCGCGATCCACACCCTCCAATAGCCTAGTCGCGGCCTACTGTTGGGTTTGTCAAAAATTAATTTTGACGGAAGTTTGTTGCAGATTATGGTTATTGACAGTATAGGTGGTATTTGTCGTAATGCTGATGGAGCCCAGTTGTTCGGCTTCCAAGGTAAGCGTTGGGCTTCTTAGATCACTCTCTTGGAACTCCAAGCAATTATAGTGAGTCTTTTGTTAACTTGGGATCGTGGCTATCGATCTGTGCTTCTTGAGCCTGATTCTTTATTGGTCGTGAGTTTGGTTTCGAATGCTTTGGATACACGTTTCCATGCCTATGCTGCTATCATCGTTGACATTCAGGCTTTGCTTCATAGGCCTTGGAATGTCTCAGTCTCTCATCGCCTTCGGGAAGCCAATCAGTGTGTAGATATCTTGGCCAAGGATGCAATTAACCTTGTAGAAGACACCCTTGTTCTTGAAGAATGTCCTCCTAAAGTTACTCTTACTCTTCTAGATAGCGGATAAGATTGGGACTGCGTTCTCAAGAGGATCTTAATTTATTTTTCTCTTTATTTTTTGTTTTTGTTTTCCTTTTTTACCAAAAAAATTATAGTTTTAATCATAAAATATTTTTTTAATACTAAATAATATTTTTAGGTATATTAAGATTTTTAATTGTCAAGAGACAAAAAGAAACAAATTCAAAATACTCATTTATTCACACACAGTAACACAAGTTAAGGGCTTGTTTGATTTCTCTTTTTGAAAACAGTTTTCTGTTTTTAAAATCAGAAAATTAAAAAACTTGTTTGGCAGTCGAGTTTTCAAAAATAGTTTTCGGGAACAGTTTTTGTTTTTCAGTATTTAAAAACCAAAATATGAAAACATCTAAAACATGTTTTGGTTTTCAATTTTTAGTTTTCTGAATTTACACACAAATTTGTATTGAAAATTCCACTCCCTTTTTTTAAAAACTGTTTCTGAAAACTATTTTATAATACAATTTTTAAAAACTAAAAAATAAAACTGTTTCAAACAAGTCCTTAGCCTTTGTTTTGTTTTTTAGTTTTTAAAAATAGTTTTGAGAATCAATTTTAAAAAACTATTTTTTAGAACAAGTTGAAAAAAAATTTGTTTGATAATTCTTTTTTAAAATAGTTTTAAAGAAGAGAGAATAAAAAAGCTTGTTTGACAAACTTGTTTTGAAAACTTATTTTTATAAACTGAAAAAGAGAAAACTTGTTTGTTTATGAAGAAGTGTTTTTTGTTATTCATTTTCAAGTCAAATAAAAGAATTCATATAGCCTCATGGAAGAGATACCACGAAGCAACAAACAAAGGGAAAGACTCCACGATTTTCAACCAAGAAGCATGGTAAAAGCAAGGGATTAAATGATTAAAAAATTCCATATACATAACTTGGTGGTCAAAATAACAGCAATACATAACTTGGTTTGAGGCTTCTCAGAATCCAAAAATCCCTTTTCTGTTCCATTTCTCATGGCTAAACCTTAATGAACAACTTTAAAAGAACCCTAAATCAACCAAACATAGAAGAGATTAACCTGTGTTGGATGTTGAACTTGTTAGAGAACGATGAAACAGTACAAGGTCGTTGAAGCTTTGTCAGATCGCAAGTGTTGTGCGATGCCACAAGGTGAGAGTGAATAGAACAGAGAAGCATGAATAAGATGAAATGAAGGTGTATAGTGTGTGAAGAGCAAAGACACCAAAGAAATACCTAAATGGAATGTATGAAAATTTATAAATGTGCCATTAATGAAAACCATCTCTCCTCCGTGTTTTTCTAATTTTTGAGAGAGAAGTTCAGGACTGTTTTTAAAAAATAGTAAAAGTTGTTTCCCCTTTTCAGTTTTAAAAAACTAGAATAGAGAAGAGTTTTTAATAACAATATTGAAAAAATAGTTATCAAACAAGTTTTTTTTTTTAAATTCTAAAGTCCTGAAAAAATAGGCCCTCAGGACTTGTTTGAAACAGTTTTGATTTTTAGTTTTTAAAAATTGTATTATAAAACAATTTTTAGAAACAATTTTTAAAAAAAGTGAGAGGAGTTTTCAATACAAATTTGTGTGTAAATTCAGAAAACTGAAAATTAAAACCAAGGACATGTTTGAAATAGTTTTGATTTTTAGTTTTTAAAAATTGTTTTTTAATAGACCAAACACATACCCCATACTACACTATTCCTAAGTCTACTCCACTGGGGATCGAATCTCGCTCCTTGAGCTCTAAGAGCTCCACTTAAAAATTGTATTATAAAACAATTTTCAGAAATAGTTTTTAAAAGAAGTAAGAAGAGTTTTCAATACAAATTTGTGTGTAACTTTAGAAAATTGAAAATCAAAACATGTTTTCTTATTTTGGGTTTTAAATACTGAAAAACAAAAACTATTCCTGAAAACTGTTTTTGAAAACTCGACTGTCAAACATATTTTTTAAACATGTTTTAGATATTTTTATATTTTGGTTTTTAAATATTGAAAAACAAAAACTGTTTCGAAAACTGTTTTTGAAAACTCAACTGTCAAAGAGGTTTTTTAGTTTTTTATTTTTAAAAAGGGCAGTTTTAACATACACCACATCCTAAGTGGTGTATGGTACACCACATGAAAAAATGTATACAAAACTCAATCGAAAACGTTTAAAATAATAATAAATTATGTATTTTGTATGTATATATACCTCTTTTATTTATTTATTTATTGGCTATAATCAATTAAATAATATAGTACACTACTTTAAAAGTAGTAAATATTAAAATCCACCCCAGTTTAAAAGAAAAAAAATAAGAGATATACATACCTACAAAATATATAATTTATTATTATTTTAAACGTTTTCGATTAAATTTTGTACACATTTATTTATCTGGTATACCATACACCACTTAGAATACGGTATATATTAAAACTGCACTTTTAAAAACAAAAAACTATTTTAAAAAAGATACTGCGCTCGTTTTCTTTCTCATCTCCCAAACCCTCATGCTTCCTTCTTTTCTCCTAGAACGATCCGACCTTCATCCTCCTCACTCCACTTCTCTTTTTCCATCTCTTTAACCGCGCTTTCCCGCTCCGAAATCTACAATTCTATACAGAACGGTCATCGTAAACGCTCTGTCACCATACCAAAACGACGTCGAAGCACCGGATCCCGCACCCGAAGCAAGCTCCTGCCACTGCCGCTCACAGAATCGTGACCGTTTGCACAGTTGCAAATCCGGCCACCTAACAGAACCTACATAGAAGAAGATTTTATTGTTTTTGGTACTGCTTTGCTTTGGTTTGGATCTCCTCTTGTTGTCCTCTTCATTCTCACTCTAATTCGGTTCTCTTGTTTTTGAGATGGTCTTAGACTCTTAGGACAGAGTGAGATTGAGGTTGATAATTGATCAATAGAAATTGAAAAAGAGATGAACATGAAGCTATTCATAGCCTAAGCAGAGAGGTGAGAAAAAGATGGGGAAGAAAGAAATTTGAGTGGGTGGGTGAGGGTCAAAATGGAATTTCTAGGGTGAACACCAAGCCACAAAATGTGAGTAAAATTCACGTTTTGATAGTTTGAGGTTAAATGAGTAAATTCACTTTTTGAACAGTAGTTGCATAACTAAGAATTGCAAACATAAACACTCTAGCATTATATATTTTAATAGATGATGAAACTACGAATATAGGAGTATTAAAAGTTATGTTGTTTTTCCCTGAATTTTAATTTGAGAAGTAACTGGGATTGTAGTAGTATTAAAATTTATGCTGTTTTCTTCCATGTAATGAATTATCTAGTGAAATTGCTTGACAAATAAACATAGTCTTATGTGACATTGATTGCTTGCCTTATGTAACTTTGGTTGCTTAGTTGAGGCTTTGGTTTTGTAATTTGTCAGCCAAAGATGTTAATTGCTGAAGCACCATCATCACAAGAAGCATCAACTTGAATTTTTTATTAGTCTTGATCTTGTAGTTTTGTGATTTTGGATTTGTGTGTGAATTGTTTTATCTAAGTTAGAATGATAGATAGGCATGTCAATCACTTAAATTTTTTAAATTTTTTTAAGAATATATGTATATATATATATATATATATTTTGTACGGCTTAGCAAGTGACTCAGTGACCTACCAGATGAACCAATGACCAAGTGCTTTAGCTGAGTTGATCTTCTGGCCGTGTTGAATAATACTGGAAAAAAGAGGTCATTGATGGCGATGGAGAGTACTATAACTCCAAACCCTAGCAATGGAGAACGACAAAAGGTGGTAGTCATAACGGGCCCCACCGGTTCTGGGAAGTCAAAGCTCGCTATTGATTTGGCCTCTCACATCCCTATCGAAGTCATCAATGCTGATTCCATGCAGGTGTACCGTGGTCTCGATGTTCTCACCAACAAAATTCCACTCTCTGACCAAAACGGTACCACACTTTCTTCGTCGTACCTTATCCCAATCTCTTTCCATTTCTTAAAATTCTCCTTTCTTTTGTTGCAGGAGTGCCACATCATCTCTTGGGTACCGTTAGCCCAAATGTTGAATTCACAGCTAAAGCATTTCGCGATTCCGCCATTCCTGTAAGTTCAATTTCTCAACGCTGATTCTGAAGCCATTATTGAAATATGAAAAGAGTGGAGTTCTTTTCTGCTTTTAAGTTTGTAAGAATATAGGAAAAATGGAGTATACCACCAAATTAGTCTTCCAACTTGCACTTGGCCTTTACATTAGAGTCTATAAACTAAGTAAATCCTCACATTAGTCCACAAGTTGCTAAGTTGTTGGGTGTATTAGTCTTAGAGCTTGCAATTTGACGCATATTAGTCCCGATCCTGAGGCTAACATGTATGATAAATTGACAAGTTTCAGTGAAAGCCGTGTACAAGTTCAAGAACTGAATTGACTATTTACTAATGAAATATATCAAATAATATCTTAGATTATTTCTTATATTATATGATGATTTGTTTTCTTATTTAGTTAAAATTATGATGTATTATACAAGTATCATAGCATTCCATTTCAATGTCAGTTTCGGAGTATTCAGTATTTTATCTTTTGCCTCCCTCGGTATTTCAACAGTTCAACAATTTTAAATTCTTAATCAATTTTTGGTATTGGTCTTTATTGCTATTTGTTTTCTTAATTTTCAGATCATTGATGCCATTTTGGCTCGCAGCCACTTGCCTGTTATAGTTGGGGGTACAAATTACTATATCCAGGTATTTTGAATTTTCTCATTGTGTTCTTCAAATTTTTTTTTTTAAATTATTATTCGTCATATAAGTTGCATTCTATTTTTGCACTGGTTAGAAATATTATAACTATAATGTGCTAAATTCTACAAATTTGTTTCCTCTATTTTGTATTCTTGTCTGCCATCCTCTTCAGGCTCTTGTGAGTCCGTTTCTTCTTGATGAATCTGCAGAAGATATCACTGAAAGCTGTTTGGTTGACCCTTCTGGTAAATTGCTTTTCAGTGTTCTTGTTCTTTTTTTTTGGAGGATTATTTCACTTTGCAATGGCATCTTCTTTTATATTTGTAATTTTGCAGGTATCAAACAGTCTGGTACTAGTTTCATTGCTGAAAATGACAGTTCAAACCAAAGTTACGACCTGCTTAAAGATATTGATCCAGTGGCTGCAAAAAGAATCCATCCAAATAACCATAGAAAGGTTGGAGGCTAATTTCATTGTTTATTCTTGAGAGTTGATTGATACATATGCAAACAGCCATCTTGTTCATTTTATTTTACATATGTGATGTTTCATGATGTTTTTTTTTCTGGTTATATGTGTATTTCTAATATTGAATTTAAATTTTTATAATACCGAAGAAAGAAGTTGAAGTTCGGGTGTTCTGTGAATCTGTCAGAAGCACTTAGTCCTTTCAATTTATTTCTGAACTTCTAAATTTAATATGAAATATCTAACTGGGGCTGACATATGTACTCTTTTTTGTTTTTGCGGTTTCAGATAAATCAATATATTAATTTGTACACTCGCACGGGTATTCTTCCTAGCAAAGTTTTTCAAGGAAAGGCAGCTGAGGTTTGTTTTCTTCTTTGACCATTCATTGTCTGATTGCAAGTTCAGTATATATATATTTTTTTTCCGTTAGTTTACTAATGCTTTGGCATATTATGCTTTTCTTCTATTCATGGTCTTGTTATATGTTGCTTTCCAGAATTCACTAATCACCCTCCCTCACTTTACCCATTATTACTATAATTTTTTTCTGTTAGTCCACTAATGCTTTGGCACATAACCCACAGGTCCCTTGATCTAGGCTCTGATACCATAACGGTAATGTCCTAAGTTCATTTAAGTTTCACTATAAAATTAAAGACTTGATTAACTTGGTTAATACCCCAATTAATATTAGTACTATATTGTTTATGTGGAATCTCCCCTTTCTTCTGCATGTTCATTAATAAAATTAGTTTCTTATCCGTTTATGTGGAATTCAGTTCTCAAGAATTATATGTAAATAACTTCAGCCTTCCAATTTTCGGGATTTAATATTTCCTAACTCTAGTATGTGATGCTTTTTCTAATTCCTATGTAGTCTCTTATAGTACTTTATATGATGGGGATGTTCATAACGGATCTAGTTCACTTGGGTTTCAATCTCCTTAAAATGCTTGAAAAAGGAGCATAAAAGAAATGAACATAAGATATGGAGAAGAAAGAGGAGCATAAAAATTAAGACATGAATATAAAATAAGGCATAAATGGCGCAAAATAAAAGAATGGAGAAGAAGAAGAAAATGGAAGAATTAAAAGTAGGGAGCCACAAATTGTCTAGGCAATTTGATAATCCTTGTTTGATCGCCACAATAGACTTGATTCCATTAATAAGACCATTTGCTTCATGCTCAAAGAGCTATGAATTCAAGAGAGAAAAATGCTCTCACAAACGGATTCAATCCAATTTCTATTATATCAAAAAAAGTGTCTACAATGTGATTATTCAAGGCTATTTATAGAAGTCTTCCTTGCCTCTTACATGTGCACCTCACATGATCACTAAAAAGGCCTAAAACTAGCGCCTATTTTGCCCCTCTTGTGCGCATGAAATTGGTCAAGAATTGGTCATGACCAATTGATACATGTCATGAAAATATAAAAAAGACTTCTAAAAATGCCATTTAACTAACAAGGCATTATTTATTACAAATCTTCACACTAAAATTATTAAAAGTAGAATTAAAAACTCCAAATTCTTCTAAGTGTTCCCCAAACATGATGCTAGTAGCAAATTCTTCAAGTCTCTTCTTTTTGCTCCTAGTCATAGGACCATCTACCCTTAATGCTTGTCCTCCAAAGTCCTTCAAGTTAGGGTCCACTCCTTTATTTCCATCATCATATCTATGATGTTTATCTCAAAATATGATTGTTTTGAATTTCCTAATTTATAAATAATATTGAGGAACAAGTCAATGTATTTGTTACTCATTCACTGGAGTAACAATACTGTACTGATATTAATTGGGGTATTAACCAAGTCAATCAACCAGTCTTAAATTTTATAGTAAAACTGAAAACTGAAATGAACTTGGGACGTTACAGTTATGGAAGGATGTTCAGTTGGTTGTATTTTTTTACTATATGTTGGTTTTTTTCCCTTTTCTTTTAAATAATATTTGTTTTGCTTGTGGTAGGGCAGAAGTGGGGTCAAGTTGATAACTTAAGATATGATTGCTGTTTTATATGTGTGGATGCATCTCTCCCTGTACTGGACAGATATGTAGAGCAGAGGGTAGATAGCATGATGGATGGTGGATTACTCAATGAAGTCTATGACATTTATAATTTCCATGCAGATTATACTAGAGGTTTGCGACAGGCCATTGGTGTCCGTGAATTTGAGCCTCTTCTTAGAACTTGTGTTATAAAAGACGTTTATAAAAGAGAGAAGGAATTGACTGAGGGATCCAACTCAGAAAAAGGTGAGACACTGTTTAGTGGTAATCTGATGGAGTGGTTGAGATCTTCTTCTGATACTGAATCCACAATTCTTTTGGACGAAGCAATTGATAAAGTAAAGGTTAATACCCGGAGACTTGTTCGTCGTCAGGTACATAAAAATCTTTTGTTATTTGTTCTGTGACTTCCTTAAACTAGCTTTCTTGATGAAGCATCTCTTTTGGCCAAACATGCAAGTAAACTGATAATTAGCATTTTTCTGATAGTTCTCACATCTAATTGAAGTTAGATGCTTTATTTGAATTTTTCTAATATAGAATTTTGATGTATATTCTGTTCTTTTTTGAAGAGGTTTATTTCAATGAATAAGTCTCTGCAATTTCGGTATTTCTGTTTCAGCTATAAGACTGTTTTTCAATTTCATATGGTTACTAGCAGTTTTTTTTCCTCCCTAGTTGGTGCTGTCTAAAATTAATGTTGTCTCCTCTGTAGCTGCATATTGACACTATATATTAATGTAATTTATAGAGAGAATATACAATTGACTGGCTATTCGTTGATTACACTTGCTAAGCCCTTTCTGAGTTAGTAGTTTAGAATTTTGATGTCTGAGATTGATAAGGAACCTGTACTAATGACAGAAGAGGATGCTCAATCGGCTGCAAACGCTGTTTGGTTGGAACATACACTATGTTGATTCCACGGAATCAATATTAAGTAAGTCAGTTCAATCTTATTCTTGTATATTTTGTGTATATTGTCATCAATTAACTTTGAAGCATCCTGTAATATCATTCTGGTTATTTTAGGCAAATCTGATGAAGTTTGGACTGCACAAGTGGTTGAATCTGCCATGAAGATAGTTAAATCTTTCCTGAGTGAGAATGAAAGCTTGTCGTCCACCTTTACGATGTCAAATGATACCGGGATGAAAGTAATCCAAAGGGACCTTTGGACTCAATACATTTGCAAGGTCTGCTATGTTTTAGTTTTGAATCCATGGCATCTTTCTTTCTTGTACACAAGTACACATGGCACCTTTAGTTGAACCTCAATTTTTGGGAAAAGGGGGAATGTATGGATCCTTATGGGCCCTTTCAACATCGCGACACAATGCTTTTGTAGTCTCGAGTGCAATTCTACCCCACAGATTGCATACAATTAACTACAGAAAAAAAATTAACCGGAAGCTATTTTCTGATTTATCAAATAAAGTTCAACTAACTTTAATTTTGCTGCTTTTAATAATGTGCCATGTGTGCTGTACTACTACCATAACACTAAATTTACATGTTTGTGTTCAGTTCATACTTCATACCATTATGTTATGGCTGAATTCACCTAATTTTCTGCATGAATGCATTGATTCTGCATGAATAATTGGATTCTATCACACTCACATGCAAGAGAAAGGGTGATGTGTAAGGGTATTGTTTGGTGTACCGCTACTGTTTATCGGTACACCTTACATCAATGAACAGTAGTGTACATCAAATCTTTCCTGACGTGTAATGATATTTTTTGTTCTGCCACAATGTTGCTGCTGATCATGAAGCCTATTCTGTTTCTTATGACCTTCTTGTTACAGGCCTGCGGAGATAGGGTGCTTAGAGGATTACATGAATGGGAACAACACAGACAAGGTCGTGGCCACCGTAAACGTATTTCAAGTCTCAGGAATAAGGCACGAGGTGTTGCTTTCTTGGAACAAAAGCCTGAATTTTCCGAGTGTGAATAGTTTTAACTTAAAATATCTTGTAATTTGGAATTGGAATCCATTCCAGCTATGAAAGAAATATGGCTTGTACTACTGTTGATAGCTTGTAGTCGCCGTTATACAATTTAAAAGGAATTTTGCTATACACTATCATCTTACTCTATTGAGACTATTGAGAAATGCTATATTATGATATAAATCTTTTTATTCAGTTAATTTTAATAATTGTCATATATTCTCTATAGTAAACATTAAATAACTATTACTTTATAAAATGATAAATGAAAATTATCAAAGTTAAGTGGGTTGAGGATTTGGAGAATTTAGTAAGAGATTATATCATTTTTTCACTCTATTATATGATGATTTCGGTAACACGAGTAATCCAAGTTTTAAATTATGTTTTATCGTCAAGTATCATTTAATTTGTGAGTTTAGGCGAACATATCCATTAACTCTGGGTTGAAAGGAGAAAATACGCGGGTCCCGCGAGTTAAATGGATATTCGCTTATGTATTTATTTATTTATTTATTTTGTATTGAAATAAGTCATTTAGGCTTAAGATTTCTGAAAAAAAAAGAACAAGCAAACTTTTGGACTTAATTTAGACCTTTTCAACATAGTTTGTATTTAATAATTTACTCTTTTTTTCATAAAATATTAATACAAATAGTTAAGATATTTTAAAATTATTATTCAATTATATTCATAATTTTTAAAAAAAGAAATAAAAATATATTATTTCATTTTTCCTTCAATTTAATATTTTCTATCAAGTAAGTAAAATTTTATATGTATTATAAAAAATATTTTTATATTTTAATTCACACTAAATATAAAATAATACATATAGTCATGTTATGTTTTATGGTTATTAAACATAGTAAACAGTTCTATTTATTCCATTCTGTTATGTTCTATTCTGTTTTGTACCGTTACTAAATGTGATATCCAACTATTAAATAGCTTACAATCATAGACATATAAACGAAAAAAACTAAAGTAGAAATTTGGTAAAAGATATATGTCTATATGAAACCGGATGGAATATTGGATACCGGGCCATCAATTCGGTTTAACCCGATAGTTGATCCAGCCAAATTTTTTAATATTCGCCCGCGACAAGAGCGCGGGAAAATGCGCTGTCTTCCGCCCCCATTCCCTACTTGTTAGATCGGATAGTGCAGGAGTACTTTTCCAAACACGCATGCACTTCTCTCAGAGCTGTTCATCAGAAAATCTTCAATCTCGTTGCCAACGATGAATGGCGATGGCCGGAGACGTGACCGGAGAGACAACAGGAACACCAAGAAGCAGAAGCTGATCCGCAACGCCGAGGAAGAGCTTGAGGCTAAATTAGGGTTCGATATTTTCTCATAGGGTGACAAGTGACTTGGATGGTTACTCACTTTTGCATCCTTAAGCACTTTCATGTTCTTCTTCTTTCTTTGTTTCTTTTTATGGTGCTTTCAATCTGTGCTGTGAGTGTGTTCGCTAGCTACGGTATTGAATTGACTTACATTTGCTTTTTGGAGCGAAATTGCCTCCGAAATTTGAAGGAGATAATGGCGGCGAGAACCTTAATCGGATCTAAGCCTTTCTCCCCTTCACCATTCAAACCTAAATCGGTATCAATTTATTTATTTCCTCTTCTCTCTCTATCTTTTTTCTCTTTTCAATTCTCTCATCTTCACTGAACTATACTCTCTTCATTTTTAGGTTTTCTTACACGAATGGTGGCTAGAGAAACCTCCGCGCCAATGCAAGGGTTTAGCCGTTGGCGGAATCGCTTCCATGGAGTATGATTAATTTAATTTACTTCAATTTTAATTTAATTTCTTCGTTGGTTGATTCTTCTTAATTTTAATTGTAATTGCGCAGGAGAGAGAAAGTGTTTTTGTCTACGGTGATTGTGCAGAGAGAGGAAGCTAATGTTCTTGAGACTGAAGATGGCATCGCAGTCATTTTTCATGGTTTCATAAACGCTTCTCGCTCTTCTCAAAATGGCTTTTCACCTGAGGTACTTACTACACATACTTCTCTTCTCTTACAATTCTGAATCTGCATTTTACACTTCTGGATCCAATTGAGAGTAGATAGAGGAGCTTGAGGTAGATTAAGAAATCAAAAATTGAAGATGTTATTTAAAATGACTACATTCTAAAATTATTTGCTGGAAATGTTTGATTCTGCTTGGTTGTTTCGTTGTGTAGCTATGCTAGAAAGTACTGTATTATTGTATTAACTGGAGTATAACATCAATTTACTATCTCAAAATACAAAACAGAAAAAGGAATTTTGAGTCATGAAATTAATAATTGTCAATGCATTCCCAAATTATGTTTAGAGACTAAATTGATTGACCATTATTAATTTCAGGGATTATAATTTATTGTTGACAATTTAGTGGACTAAATTGAAATTATTATTCTAAGGGCTGAAGTTGATGCTTGTTGTAGCTGAGTTTTTCACTAGCAACTAAATACATGTTTTGGATTACATGTGGATTGCCTAAACCATGGTTTGGAGTTTGGAGTGTGGAAACTGAGTTTTTGTGTGTTTTTAGTATGTCTGGCAAACCACCTTGGATTATTTTGGACTTGATTTTGAGTCCCAAACCATGTTATCACCAAACATGCTATAAAACTTCTAATACTTGACACCAGATGATCGTTTTTATGCTATAAATAGATAAATAAATAAATAAATACCCATTGTCTGCAGGTCACTTTGCTTATATACATACATGATACATGATTTGTAATTCAATCACTTTTAAGTTTTAACAGGTATGTCGCCGCTTCATGTTTGGATTTCCACACGATTGGAAAAAGTATTCAGCTCATAATCTTGGAGATGAAGATGTCAATGGGATTACTGGGTTTGGTGACTCTAATGTTTATTCACTGAACAAGGCTGATGGGACTACTGCGTTTGGTGACTGTAATACTTGTTCACAGAACAGGACTGGTGATGTTTCTGCATTGTCCGTTCCCGAAAATGACTTCACCAAAGGACAGGATGTTTCATTGTCCAATAATGGAGTTTTAAATAATTGTTCAACACCACAGAAAGTCTGCAATGGACTAGGAAATTCCTTGGGGAATATTTCCAAGCAATTCGAATCGACAGATAAACTTTCTGTTCGTGATAATGACTTCACCAAAGGACAGGATGTTTCATTGTCAAATAATGGAGTTTTGAATAATTGTTCAACACCAGAGAAAGTCTGCAATGGACTAGGAAATTCGTTGGGGAATATTTCCAAGCAATCCGAATCGACAGATAAACTTTCTGTTCGTGATAATGACTTCACCAAAGGACAGGATGTTTCATTGTCCAATAATGGAGTTTTGAATAATTGTTCAACACCAGAGAAAGTCTGTAACGGACTAGGAAATTCCTTGGGGAATATTCCCAAGCAATCCGAATTGACAAATAACATGGAACGCAGCACTGTTATGGAACACGAAAATGGAGTCTCTGATGTTGCAGCTGAAAGCCAAGCTCAAAATGCTGAAAGTGGTAAATCTTTGATGGGAGTGGACGACCCTAAACCGTCTGCGAGTATTTCTGAAAATTGCACTGATGAAACTCCAATCTGCACAAAGAAAATGAAAAATGACCATTTGTCAAGCGACCACAAGGAGAAACAAAAAAACAGGCAAAAGATGGTAGAGGATATTGGTAACTCTGGTAGCAGGAGGATAACAAGAAGCATTTCCAAAAGAATTCACACAACAGATAAAAATGTGGAGAAAGATAGTGTAAAGAAAGCTAAAGCAGCCTCTGTTAATTCTCCAGTTAGAAGATCTCCCAGGCTACATAATCGTATACAGTGACGTCGAAGTAAGAACTGTGTTACACTTTTGATGTTGAGGTGTTTGTTATAACTGACTGCATTTCTGTAGTACTCCCTCTGATTGATTTTACAACACCCTTTTGATATATTTATAGTGTTTCAACATATTTTTTTGTTTCATAGGAAAGTAGTACAACCGGGGATCGAACCCCGTACCCATACACGCATGTCCCATGCGCTCACCAATTGAGCTACATGACTGGAACATAGTGTTTCAACATATAAAATCTAATACAAAATTTTAGAATCATTTATTACTTTTTTGTGTCTTCCCTTTATATTTAGTGACCTTTTTTTAAAGTAATAGTATAATGTAAATATGTAATTAATGTTTTGATGAAAAAGAATAACGATAAATTTAGAAGATTGTATAAACTTTTTAAAACCAATATATTTATTAACCATTTTATATGATTTCGTAACATGCGTAGTTGTTTAGAAAGACCTTAACAGAAGGAATAAATGTTGATTTTCATTGAAACAATCAAACTGTTTTTCATAGTCCCAGTTATGTAATTCGGTTGGTGAGCATATGAAAATATGTGTGTGTGAGTATCTGACTCAACCCCCAGTTAATGTACTTTCTTATAAATAAAACAAAATTGAGCTTCATGTTTATCTTGAAATTTTGATTACGATAAAAGTTAGTCTAAACTCTAATGGAAAAAAAAGAACGCTTTAAATTTGCATTGAAAGAAAGAATTAATTCCGATTTGTTTCAAATAAAAATTTTTTTTCGCACAAATTCAGTTTTGTGAATGAAAGTTAGCACATATATCAAGTATATTTGCTGATATTTTTATTTTTTACAAATTAGTATTATGAATATTGTGAATTATGATGTACCATTGCTGATTTCGTTTACCTATTTATTGGCGTTAGGACTGGAAATGAGTTCAACTGAATGAAACTTACTCTACTTGGCTTGATTCAATAAAAAACAATCTAGTAGTGCTTGAGTAAGGGTAAAGAATAAATTGAAAAGACAAAATTAAGTGTCACAAATTTTGACAAAAATTAAAAGTAACTTTTTTTCCTCTTCCTCTATCTCTTTTAGTGTTCCTTAGGACTCCTATTGCAATGCTCCTGTTTTCTAACCTTTTTTTTTTTTTTACCGAAAAAACAAATATATTCATTAAAAAGTACTAGATGTGCAATTACAGAGAGTTAGAACATAAAAAGACAGAAACATAAGAAAAGAAAAGAAAAAAACAAACAGAAAAATAGAAAAGCCAATGAAAAGAATAGAGGCGAAACACCATAAATTGACCAAGTGTGTCCAAACACTTAATGACATAGTGAAGCACAATGCCACTCATCTCATCCCAATATCCTTAGTGACAGATACACATTCAGCACAAAATAAGAGTCTTCACCATTACGACTGGCGGGCATAACATGTAGCATAGAGCTCTCAAGAACAAATACCAGGATTAGCCACAGTTCAAGCATATAACCGGGCTTTGAATCCAGTTGATGGACAATAGCATGGCAATCATGTTTGTAATTGAATCACCACACTGTAAAGGTCAAAGAAAAGAGAAGTGAAAACAAGCATAGGCATAACAATAAATTGAAGTACCTAGATCTAGCTTGACATTATCAAATTTGCTATTGCCTCTGGTAAAAGGAATGTAGAATGCCTCTAGATCAAGAATATGAGGAACATGTTTACGTATAAGTGCAGACACATTTCTTCCTATACTAGTCTTCTCATTACCTTTCAATCGTCTCTTGTGAGTGCACAACCCTTTCATAAACTTGACATATCTTGAAATTTTCCTGATAGCATCAAGAAGAGTTATATTTACCTCCACTTTCCTAAAACTCTCCAAGATTTCCTTGTTTGCATCATCCACCTTCTTGTTTAGAACTGCTCTCAATGGGAATAGAAGAGGAGCGTAAGGTTGTTGCTGCTAGTTGCTTAGTGCACTTGAAGAGGGGTGTGTTGCACGAATTTTTCTACTACTGTTGTTTGCTTCTTGTACACATGGCTTCCTTTTTCCTGCAACAAAATCATCTTCATTTTCATATTTTGCTTCTCAAGATCAGGTATAGGAACGCTCTTGCCTGATCTTAAAGCATTTGCACAAATATTCCTGGGATTCTCCAATATTTTGGCAATAAGCTTATCGAAATTTTGAGACTGTAACTGATGAAGCGAAGTAGATAACTGACCAATTTGGTTGTTCAAACTCCAAATAGAAACTTCCATTTGTTGTTTTAATTGCAGATTGTTCATAGTCATTTGCTTCACTGAATCTTCCAATGAAGGCTCATTTGTAGCATGTGCAGTGATCACTTGTTGTTTCCGTTGTTATTGTTGGATTTGAGGAGGATGATAAGGATTACTTGATCAAGCATTGTTTTGAAAGGGAACTTGAGGCCGCTATTGTGAAGAAATTCCCATCTCAGGTTTGGATGGTTTCTTCGACAAAGATTATATTTGTTAGATTACAGATCAAATTCCTATTGCCATTATTGGTGAGGCATGTTGTTATAAATGTTACCAACATATGTTGGTAGAAATGTGTAGGATGCTCAAATGAAATACAAAATACAACCACATACCCTTACTAGTGTAGATTTTTTTTATTAACAACTAACTGTGCAACCACAATGTAGTGAGGTCATCAATTTTGCTCTCCAACATTTTATGATCTGTTGCAAGTGGGGGCCAATATCATGAACTCCCTTGACAACTATAACATCATTTCTTGTATTGAACCTTTAAGAATTTCTTACCATTTTTCCAATTTAACTATGGCTTCTTGAGGAATCATATCTCCCAATTTCCTACCTTCGTTGGCTGACCAATCATGCTGCTATCTATATTGTGAAAACCGTCCTAAAATTACAAAATAATGGGTTGCTTAGTAATTTGATGGTTAGGGGAACTTGTTGAGTTAATACCCTCATATCGGATTTATTTTAATGATAACAAACTCATTGCCTAAGTTATAAAAATTAAGATACCTGAGATGCCTTGGTATCTAACGAGCTGCTTGAGTGTGCAAAAAACATAAGGAGAACAGATCTTGAGGCATGCTCAAATAAATCTCAAAGGCATTATGCATATATCAATCTAAAACAAATCTGTTAAGGATCTAGTTTCTGACACTAGTCCTAAAGTGCTGAAAAGAACAAACAAGCTTAGATCAATGAAGGCTAAAGTGTTGTACATCAGTGAAAAATATATTTTACTGATACCAATATGAGAAGCAAGCATGACCCGATCATGAAGAGGCACACTGCTTGATACCATCCAGATCACTTCAGCATAGTGAAGCTATATACATAGTGGTCATCGACAAAGAGATAACTCATATCATTAATATGAAGGAAAACATCTTAAAGATCTCAAAGCTATACACTGGCATGCAAAGAAGAAACTCAGATTCATCAAGAACAGAAGAATGAAGACACAACTTTTCATAAGGATTAAATAGGAATATAAAGTTAATATCTTAAGCAAAGAGGGCAGATTGACCAGACTGAACAAAGATCATCTCAGAGGCTCAAAGAAGGAGATTTCTAATGACATCTATTAGCGTATCAAAAGCTTAGATTCTTATGCTGCAAATATCCACTTTTAGAATCAAACATCCACTTTTAGAATCTGACTGGGAAAACGAAGTTCAGATCAAACACTCTATTGATCAAATATTCTCCAATCTGAACAATGAAGAAAGAAGATTCATTCATCAAAGGATCTCATTTCGATAAGTCAAAAGAACTAAAGATGAAGATGACCTTTCCTAATAATCCTGATTAGATCTAAGAAGTTGAACTCACATATGAAGTAGAAGACTTTATAGCAGATCCTAGGTCTGGAAGATCTCACAAGAGCTGAACTCACATCTGAAGTAGAAGACTTGAAATGGCAGATCTCACATCTTAGATCTAGAAGTTCTTAGAAGAGCTAAATTCACATAAGAAGTAAAAGACTTCAGAATTATAAATCTCACTGTTGAAAGGACATAACTCAGATTAGAAGTATAAGACTTCAAAGTCTTAGAACCCAGAACAAAGAAAAGGAAGCTTGAGGAGAGCACTACTCAGATCAATAGTGGAAGACTTCAGAGTCATTGAACTTAGATCCAAAGTAAGAAGCTTCATATGAGCAGAACTCAAATCCGAAGTATAAGACTTCTAAAAGTGCAGATCAAAACACAGGATGAGCAGACTACTCAGATCCTAAGGAAAAGGAAGTTCAAACTCAAAATCTGAACTACTCCAAAGTGCCAACAATCTGAGAATAATGTCTTGAAGTCAAAGCTCAACTTAGATTACATTAGAAAGATTGATAAAGACTTTTGACCGACAAAACTCAGATCAAGATGATAGATGATCCTGCACCTGCAGAATGTTGATAGATTCAATCTGAAATATGAATCTAACCATAAAAGTATCAATCTTAGCATCAAAGAAAAAGAAGATCAAAGTCAGAAATGTTTGAGTCAACTCAAATTCTAATCTCAAGATCAGACTAAGAAGGAACTTTAGACTGATCTAACACAAGTCATCAAGACAAGTACAAGACGATGTCATCGTAACTTGGATCCAAGCAGAGTTTGAATTTAAACAAGTATAGGATTTTTTCTATACCTTATTTCATTGGTGATTATAATTTTAATAAAGCTCTTTGTGATTTAGGTGGCAATGTAAATTTAATGCCTTTATTTGTTTTAAGGAATCTTGTAACAGATAAGCCAACACGAACTAATGTTTCTCTCCAACTAGATCATTAATTGATCAATTACTTGTAGAGAATAGTAAAGGATGTTCTAGTCAAAGTAAACAAGTTCATCTTCCCAACGAACTTCATAGTATTAGACATGGTGGAGATTGAAAAGATGCCCATAATCTTGAGGCACCCTTTCTTGGTGACAACTGGTGTGGTGATAGATGTTAAAATGGGAACTCTAACTCTAGAGGTGGATGATGAGGTTGTGACCCTCAACGTCTTCAACAAGGCAAGCCAGCCAAGTCCAAATGGAGCTCTTAAGGTAGTTCAAGCACAACGAGACAGCATTGGGAGCCGCGTAGGACCAACCTCTTTGGGGCATGGTTAATTTTAAAGTACCTGTTAATCTTGTGATGTTAAAGTAGTGCTACACATGAGGCAACCTGGGGTAGGACTATTTCTTTTATGATTCAAGAATTTTTTTCCTTAGTTTAAGGTTTTTCTTGGGACTTAAGAATAAGTGTGTGGAAGTGTTCCACTTAAAAACAAAAAAATAATAATAAAGATAAATAATTAAAATGGGAGCCCTTGCAAGGAGCTCTTGAGCTGGCTGTTTAATAACCTACATCCATTGGCACTGCAGTCATCACTATTCAGGGAAGTAATCTGTTATTTTGTCATGCATTGAGGACATTTCAATGTTGAAGTATGGGGACAAGTGTTGGAATATGAGTTAGTTGCTACACCTAAGGAGGGGGGGGGGTGATGAATTAGGCATTCTTTAAAAACTGAGACTTTAGTGTTTTCAAACACATGGCAAAAGGGTGGAGATAAGGCTACAAATAGTAAAATGTGAAATTACACCCAAATTCACTTATATTATGAATCTATGCAAAATGATTCCACTAGTTTTAGAAAACTCTTGCTTAGAATTTTTATAAAAACAAGGTTCAATGTGTCATGATTACACACAATGGGTGAACACAATTAGGCCTTCAATCACAAACCAATTTTAATAGTGTTGCTTTCATGCAATATTCCTATGCCAGGAAGGCAAATTAACTTATGGGTAAGCAATGAAGCTGCAATATCAGTTGAAGAAGCTACAAGAGAAGATCAAGTTAAGGTTTACAAGTAAGGTACAAATACCAATCTTGAGGATAAGACTTATTTTGAGAAGGTGGCATTGATAGGACCGATAAGGTCTTGAAGTCAATTTGATAGTTAATGGACTTAAGGAAGAAAGTGTATTAGGGAGAGAAAAAAAGGCAGTTACTGAGTTAGAAAAGCTAAGGGATTTGGGAAGTTAGTTACAGGAGATAGTGTTTTTCTGTTATATACGTGTGTGGATAGTGTGAGAGGGATATCTTTTGGTTGTCAGTTGAATCCAATAATATAGATATTACTTGCTTTGTTTAATTTATGTTATCCTCCGTTTCTTGCTTTTGATACAGGTTTGTATCACTATAGATATAAAAATTTAATGTCTTGAAATTTATTAAAAAGGTATATACATATGGAAAGTATCGAATGATACAAGTGTAACTTACACTAACTCTTATACTGGTTAATAACTATTTGTTGAAGATTTTTATCACAAAACTCACCGTAAAATTGAAACTACTTATTAGATGATGTTTACAAAATTTTATATCATTCTAAAATCGTTTAGTACTCCATCACAATGCTCGTTATTTTAAAACTATATTTTACTATACTTTTTTTAGTATGTGAAATTTAGAATGATGTGAAATTTTGTACATGATCTATACGATACGATAAGTAATTTCAATCCTACGGTGGGTTTTGTGATAAAAATATTCGACAAATAGTTATTAACCGGTGTAAGTTACACTGATGTTATTTGATCCGTACAACTTTTGTCTTCAATTAACAATTTTTCATTTACTTTAGGGTTAATTACACTACACTGACCATTCTTAAGATTAGCATTAGATATGTTTAATTTTTTTTATATATATAAAATACACATATATAATCTGTACTTAAAATAAGAGAAGTAGTTGAAATGTTTTAAAATAAAAGGTACTCAATATGTCATAAAATTAAGAGATCAAAGATCAATGTGTAAAAATAATACATAAATGATGATGAAAAGTACATTTGAGTTTTAAAACAAATAGAATTCAAGTTATTTATCGCTAATATAAGAAAAAGTTAATTACCTTAGCTTGGTGTGTATCACTCGCAAAACAAAGTTTTGGGGCGAGTACACTAGTGATCATAAAAATCATGAGGTTATAACTTTTTTAAAGCAATTTTTGCTTTAAAATATGATCTAGACGTGGAAATGGAAAGAACTCAATACACTAGATGAGCATTGAGCATGTTTGAGAAGCTGCTAGATAGTTTTTAGTGTATTTGGATGAAATTTGTTAAAGTGATTAATTTTTTTTTGATTTTTTTGTTACAACTACAAATGATATTTTTTTTAAAATAAGTAAGAATTATAGCTTATTAAAAAAAATTATTTTAATTTACTTTGTTTTTATTATTCAAATTTATATTGTGAAAAGCAATTTTTATATCATTGAAACAAAAATTAATTATTTTTAAAATTATTTTTTAACAACAAACACAAATTATGTCATGAATTTCCTTGCGAAAAGAGAAGTCTTTCTCCCACAATTATTTTCAGAGTGAAAAGTTTTCTATTTCTCTCTGAGAGTGACATATGAGTATACATCGAAGACTATTATTGAGTAAATGTATTATGAAATGATTGAAATTATGATTAGATTGATAAATAGATTTTTAAAAAAATCAACACAAATAATTCAATTGTCTTAAAGATATTTTTTTCTATAACTACAAAATTGATAATGATGATTAAGACGGATTACCAGTTGCATTGGTTTTATTAAAGCATCTAATACATTTCTTTGGCATCATTTCATATGCAGAAAATTATGTGTTTGTATATATATTAATAATATTTTTGGTGTATGACAAATATTTTTCGCATAAAGCAATATTAAGTTATTCGAGTTGAGTAAGGCTATATTGATATAGTCTACAAAACCTTCCTTTTGAATATATCACGTAGTTTCATACTTCAAACTAAAACCTAAATTACAAGTAGTTAACCATTGATCTATGCACTTGTTGGCTAATTATTGCTAATTATTGATGATGTGATTTAATTTTAAGATAGGATCATAATTATAAAAGATCATATGAGAGTTATGTGGAAGAAGCCATGGATGAAGATCTAAATCACCTTGGATCTTCAACTCCCCTTAAAGACTTGATACATGATCATATAAGTTATTGTTCACTTATCACATATTTTTTTTTCATTTGATACATTTTTTTATAATAATGTTCCGAGGATTATTATGAAGATATATCAATACTCAATTCAAAACATAGAAGTTTACTTAATTAAATGTTTGTTTTGTGATGATTCTCCATCTATTAAAATCAATTTAATTCACAATTATTTTGAATTTTAATACAAATCTAACTGAAACTAAATTTTTGACTTCCTCGAAAATTAATTTTACTTTTGATATAAACTGAATTAGAGTCTTCTCATCAAAAAACTAAAATAAAGAGTCTATAACGTTCATAAAAGGGTTAACTGTAAAACTTCTATATCTATATCTATATTAAAATAAAGCATAAAGTTAGGAGATTGACACAAAATATATTCTTTCATACTATTTAGCTATGGAGAAATAATCAAATTTTTAAGGAAGAAAGACTTGGTTTGTATGACTGTTTTGAACTCATAAAACTCAGATCATGGAAGTGGATTAAAGCATTTAGGAAGAAGTTTTTATACTCAGCTCATCAATGGTCTGAGTGTCCATTTCTGTGTTTATCTAAGTAGTGTTGTTTTTTTTGTTAGTTTTTAGTTGTATTTGTTTCTTGTTATGTTGGTTTTTTTTGTATAATTTAGTATCTTTGGAGGTGGTTTTCTTCTTATGTAACTGTTTTGTAAATCACTTCTTGTGCTCTTTTGCTCTTTGATGAAATGAAATTTATGTTTGTTTGCTGAGCAAAAAAACTATTTTGTCACATCAGGTTTTTTACCTACATGACGCAACTTATTTCCAACACCAACCAACTCTTCTTTTCTCCTATCACTATTAATCCTCTCTTTAATTTTTTTTTTGAGTTACATCCTCTCTCTAACTTGCTATAACTTCTTTTTAAAAAAATTGCTATAACTTAAACATACATTCTCAATAAATATTTTTTTCCATATTATTAAGAGTTACAAATGAAATAGTTATTAAATAATAATAATGTTATAACTAAACTTTAAATATAATTAATGTACTAAAAATTAACTATATTTATTATTATATATATTTATTTTTAATTAATATATATTTCAATTAACGTTAATTAGATTGTTAAAATTTCTTAAACTAATACTTTTAAAATTCGCTTACTAAAGTTATAAGAATTCCGTTATGCAAAAGTTAAAAAATTATTTGATGATCAAAATAAAACATTTTATATCTTAATATACTAATTTTTATATCCCTTGAAATTTAATATTTTAAATAAATTTGATTAACAATTTAAACATTTACATCATTTAATATACATTATAGTCTATTTAGAATATAACTAAAAAATTTAACAAAGTAAAATTTCAGTTACGCTTTAGCAACAAAAACAACAATATGTATATAAATTGACACATTTTTCATCAAAATTATATATCTTAAAGATAAATTATTATCTCTACATTCTATTATTTTTAAAACTATCAATTATAAGTTAAAGTGGCGTAAACTGCATAAGAACTCAATACATAATATGTAATATTTTAGTCATCAAAGTCTGTGTTTTTAAGCTATATAGTATCTTCATTCTAAAATATAATCATCAATCAATCTCTTTAGAAATACTTTTACCAAATGCAATTTTATTTTTAAAATTTTTAATAAGATAAAAGACTCATTCATATGTCTTTTTATATTTGTTCATATATTTATCTAATTTTAATATCATATAATTTTTAAAATAATATTTAAAAATAAAATACTTTTGATGTTTACCTAAAATTATGTTCTTGTAAATGCATGACATTTATCAAGAACTCATACATAATATGAGATAATTTAATCATGGAAGTATGAGTTTTTAGGTTATAGAATATCTCCATTTAAAAAAAATAAAAAATCAACAACCTATTTTTTCATAAATAATTTTATTAAAGTTAATTTTATTTTTAAATTTTTTACTGAGATAAGCAACTCATTCATATATGTTTTTAATATTTCTTTATTTATCTAATTTTAATTCCATATAATTTTTTATACATATTTCATATAATTGTTTAAATAATGTCTAAAAATCAGAACAATTTTATATATATATTCATCTAAAATTATTTTCTTCTTCAATTAAATTAATGAAATTTAATTATAATAAATTTTGTTTTAAAAAAATTATTCCATACAATAAATGAAGTGTTTTTCTCGAAGTTTTTATTACAATTCTGTTTAAAATATTTACGTAACAATTTTATTTATGTAATTTGAATTCAGGTTTGTTTAGATAAATTATTCATAATATAAATTATATTGTATTATAAAACTCTATAAATAACATTATATGTTAGTGTAATTTTTTTATTTATTTTTTTATATTTGCGCATTGTGCAGGCCACCATTTATAAATGGAAAGCAAGACTAGGGAAAGAATCAGAGGGAGTGAGTGACGACAGTGTCGGCGATTGTAAAAACCAAAAATTCATATTTTTTTTTAAAAAATTGTTTTCAATTGCAAAATTGTCCTAAAGCTATTGCTTAATGGTTAGTGTGAACTCAATTTGGGAGAGGTGATTAATTTCTTTTTGATCCTAGATTCTTTTGGAAAAGAAAATGAAAAAACTACTACCCGTCAAACATGAAACTTTGACTGTGAGTTATAAGGCAGTCATTTTGATTTAGGGATCAGCGTTTTTCTTTGATTTTAAAATATTTTTTTATTAATTCAATCGTTGGATTGAAAGTTTAAATACTATAAATTAATTGTATAAGTTTTAAATTTTTTAAAAATTTGCAGGTATGTAATTTAATCACAAATATTTTTAAGTATATATTATAAGGTCAAAACAAGAATCAGTCCTATGAAATATCAAACAGTTTTTAAACTGACTAAATTTTTATATGGTTAATCTATATTATATGAATTGTCAATCTAACGGTTGAATTGATGAAATTCACAATATTTAGTGTTAAAATGAGGGTGAGGACCACGATGGTCCCTAAATCAAAGAGGCGACCCTATAACTCACCAACTTTGATTGGTGAAAATGTCATTGGTCATCACTATTCAATTTCGAACGTAGGAATGGGAATAAGTTGAGCTGAGTCAAGCCGAGTTAAAGGTTAAATATGTCTGGCCTGTTATATAAATTTAAAGTATGAGTCTAGACTGCTGACTTGACATATGCTAATTTTCTAGGCATGTCCAGGCCTTGTGAAAAGCTTGACCTAAAAGCCTATTTAACACTAACACCTCTTTGATAAAAAAAAAAAAACCTAAGGTCTCTGGATTATTAAACTATTCTTCATTGATTGATCAATAAGCTAGTAGACCAATTTCAAATAACATAATGTTAACAAACGCATAAAAGATCTCAATTTTAAAATGAAATAATATGGTTAATGAATAATAATATTTAGGGGAAGAAAAACTTTTTTTAAAGCCTAGGAAAAAAAAAACTTAAGTGTTATTCGCTACTAATATATTATAATGTTAAACTTAATTTTATATTTTAGTATTAGAACATTTAGTACTATAATTATATTTTTTATTATCAATAATATTTTTATATATTATTATTATTATTAACCGTATAATTATGTAATTGGGTCGGCCCAACAATCTTGAAAGACTTTTTTAAAAGCTTAGATGCGGCCTTTTTATTTAAAAATAATTTTTTAAAAGCCTAAGCCTAGCATTTTCAATAAACAAGTTGAGCCCTAAAATAGTTGGGCCATAGGCCCCCGATAAGCGGTCTGACCTATTCTCATCCCTAGACGGAGGGATTAACACTAGCTCAATTAAGGAATAGACCATCTGAATGGTGAAAATGAGAAACAAATCACTTTTTTTTTTTGGACGATACCCTCCAGAAACATCGTTTCAAATACTCACGTCCGGAAAAGGGCAATTTGCTTTTCAAATGAAGTGGTGTTAATCCTTGCTACATTCAATCTCCTACTACCAAGAATTTGTAGCTCAAATGACATAAGGAGAAGCTCTTGGAGCTTGGGGAGAAGTTCAATTTCCGGTGAAGAGATTTAGGAGTAGTGTAGTGTGAGGCTGTGTTTGGCCGATAAAAAAAAATAAAATTTCCTACTATTTTTTTGTTTTACTAATGATCTCCTTCGGAGTACTTGAAGTTGTAGTTTCTCGCGAATCAAATAAAAACAGTGTTTTTTCAAGGGGTTCAAGGTTTTTTTTTTTTCATGTCTCTTTCCTTTTTTCTGTATTCCTTCATTTACAAAAAAAATAATAAAAAAAAATCCAAATTTTAACATTTTTTTCCTCTGCGAACCCTGATTACATATTCTGAGGGCGAATTTTTCAATTAAATTTCTTAAACAATCACATGGTCTATTGGAATCAGTGTATTCTGATCTAATACAATATTCTAAAGTGAGAAAAATAAAATAAAAAAATGAATTATTCGAATTAAAAAGCCTATGAAAAATACGTCTAGCAATCTAAAATTGCACCAATTGATGAAAATCACATAGAAATCATCGTTCTTTAATTTATTCATCACCTGATAGAAAGGCCCTAGAAATTGAGTCAAGATTCCTTAAGATAAGTACACAACATCATGTCATTCATGTATATATAATTAATAAAGTTCAATAATTTACATGCACATGGCAAGGACATTGAGAACAGTCCTGCAAATACCCTAATTTTCTGCATATTCAAATACAAAAAGCTATACCAACTAGCCCTTAGCTGAAGTAACATACCCTTAATTTTCGTAAAATAAGATTCAAATTTGGAGTCTTAATTAAGTAAAAAATCTTCATAATTGATCATGGTGTAGGTATATGTGTCTTACTTTTTTAGGTATGCTCAAACCCTTTTTTTTTCTATCTTCAAACATTAAAAATTGTCATTTAGTAATATTTTCATTTCAGTGTTGAGTTACTACTTGTTAGTAAAAATTTTGTCTAACAAATTTATTGAATAAATATATAGTTTCGAACAAATAAATTTATTAATATAAATATTTAATATATTATCATATCGTTAATAAAGATCTTTAATGAATATACTAATGAACAAATTCATTAGTCAAATTCTATACTAACGATTATTAATAGTGAGCTAACAAAAAACATTAATAGATGATAATTACATATAGCAAAAATGATATTCTCTTAGATGTTCAAACTATAGTATTCCCATTTAGATTGCAGTGTATGTCTATTATTATGCTAATACTCTTTTCGATAACTATTTTGTTTTTAAGTACGTATCTTTTTACCTATTATTACAAGGTAGAAGACTAATCCTTTAAAAATAGACAAAATCGCCCTCCCCATTAATATTCTCTCTAAGACTCAAACTCGAATTCTGTCACTAAAATCGTAGTGTCACTATCACTACGCCAACACCTTTATTGATATCTGTGGCTATTTCTAATTTAAAAGTATGGTACTTGTGGGTTTTTTTTCCACTATTTTGTCTAACCACGGAGACTTATAAAAAATAATTTTATTTGAGTCAGAAATATCCACGTTACAAAGAAATTAATTTTTCCGAACAATCTTTTAAATTCAAGATAGAGACCAGAATAAGAAACAATACTCAAAAGAAATCAAATACATACCACTTAAATTAACCATACAACAAAGCATATATTATGATAATGTTTTTTCCTGACTCTGACTGAGTCCAACCCATAACTCAAACTTCTAGAGTGAAAATAAATAAATAAAAAAATAAAAATGACAGCATTCATGTGCAAAGGACAATTGAACCAGACAATTTTACTGTGAATAGAGAGAAAGAAGTTAGCTGAATGGTGGGTCTATAAATGAAAGTGGTAGCTTTTTCCTTATATTGAGCTGTGGATGCTGTTCTCTCCTTATAAACTTTTTTGGAACTAATTGATTACAACCAAACATAGCAGTGAAATTGGTCATGAGGATCTGACACTTCACAGAAAAAGGGACTGTGAGAGTTGAAAACCAAATTGTATGTGCTTATTGTAGGTATATATTTGGCTTCTTGGCTTTGGTTTTGGTTCATAGAAGAGTTTTATTTTGAAGCTATGGGAACTTTTAATCACTATGTGATTGTTAAGTTCAAGGATGATGTGGCTGTTGATGAACTCATCCAAGGGTTGGAGAAGATGGTCTCTGGGATTCAGCTAGTCAAGTCCTTTGAATGGTATTAATTACTTTTTTTTTTGAGTTTGCTTTATTTTGAGATTAGTTGAGATCTTTTCCAATGTTAAGTCGAAATTATATTTGTAGTTTTTCATCTTTAAACCGTTCAATTGACAATTCAATAGCAAATTTATAGCCAAGCTAATCAACATATCATAGTTGTTGTTCGACGGTCATAACTTTACTATTTGATTTTTAATTAAACGATTAAAAGGAGAGATTTCAGGTGTAGTTCCCGCTCAAAATAGAAAGTATTTACATCCATATCAAGATGGTCATTGCCCATAAGTTTTTTTTTTTTTAATTTTTGGGTAAAATAAGTTATTTTCTTTACTTTTAAAAAAACTTTGATGCACTTTTATGATTTTGTGAGGTTTCAAAATGCGCCATTGCAGCGGTGGTCGTGTTGCATTAAACATAGTTAAATATGACCAGATTTGATCAATTTTAACAACAGTCATGGTTAGCTGAAACACTAATATTGCGACGTAATATCGCGAAGGTGAACTTTAATTTGAAACTATATGATGTAATAATAAAAGCACAACCAATTAAAGACTCTTTGAGCATATTTTGGGTATAACTATGGAATATGTGTAGCCTTTACTTATTTTAGCACAAAAAGTTATAGTCTAATTTGTTTTATTTTCATGTATGTGTTATATAACAGGGGAAAAGATGTTGAAAGCCATGAGATGCTGAGACAAGGTTTCACTCATGCCATTTTGATGACATTCAATGGAAAAGAAGATTTTGAAGCATTTCAGACTCACCCAGATCATATTGAATTCTCCAAACTATTTTCTCCTGCTATTGACAAGATTGTTGTGCTGGATTTCCCATCTAACCTTGTCAAATCACCAGCTTGATCCTCATGATGTTCAAACAATTCAAGTTTCCATAATTTAAGTGTATGCATGTGTGTGCATCCAATATTTTTAGTATGTTAAGGGTTGTTCCTACTATTTCTCATGCAATTTCAAATTGTTAAGATCTTTCTGTTTTTCCTAATTAATGGAAAGTTCTTGGAGTTGGTATTTGTTAATACTAATTCCCTCCTAGTTTATCTTTTTAATTTCCTTATGAATGGAAAGTTTTAAATATTGGTAATACTTACTACTAATTTCTTCCTTGTTTTTACTAGTATTTGATATGTTGATTTAAGTTATTAGATGCTTAATTTGGGCTTTGTCTAACTCTTATGCAAAATCTAGTGTATAGGAAGATTCTCCAACTATCATATATTTTATTATGACCATATTTTTAGTCGATATAATACTCAACTCAATCACTTCAATTTTTGTTCCTTCCAAATTAAAAATTAACTCTTTTTAATTAAAAGGAACAAGTAATTTCAATCATTATTATATTAATAGCACATTTTATATGCATCTAATCTCCAGAAGTAATAAAAGAAATTCACATGCACAATATGAGCCCTTTTACTTTGTTGCTTTGCCTTGGAAAGATAATAAAATTTTATATTAACTGTGATGAATGTGAACAATATGAGTCCTTTTAGGGTTGAATTTCTTCTAGTTGCTAATAGAGGAAGAAATGTGTGAACTAGACTGTGAAAATAACATCACACATTTTGAAAAGAATAAAACAAAAATTCTGCACATGCCCTTTGATTTCAGGACCTACCTCAACAACTGCATCTTCCATCATTTTGTTTCTTGAATGATACATTGAACTATTTAAAGGATTCTTGGTATTCTCCTCACGTATCTTTTCAAAATGTACCACACATTTATTTTGTTTGGGAATTAGAATCCCGGAAACTAGAACTCGTTTGGTAAAAAAACACCACGCTATAGTTCAACAAAACTCAACAAAAAAACTAGAATCTAGACTAGTGCTATTTGTGGTGAAATTAGAAAACTATGTGACGCGAATAATTTTGTCCTATTCAAAAGCTTTGGTCAAAGCCTTCATTAACTGTGGGAAAATAACATCATTTGCCTTGTCTAAAAAGCCTAAACACAAAAGCAACTTTACTTTAAGAGATAAGGAAATTATTTTTATTATCAATGGTGAAAGATGCTGAATCATGCAAAATTTGATGACAGGTTGAAAATAATTAAAAAAACTTTATGAAGGATAACCTCCAAAGTTCATCTCAAAGCAATATGTGAAACTTTTTTTTTTCAAGTGAAAAAAAGAAAAAGAAAGCCACTAATCAACCATGGGGCCAACATTGAAAGTCACTTGGAAATAGTGTTTTCTAGAGTTCTTAACATCATTCTTCACTATCTGAAAGAAACCCTACAATCTTAAATAATTGAGCTATCAATTTTTTCACATTGATAGAGAAAAGTGATGAACATGAATCTATTCAAGAAATTTCAACTTCTTCATTCTCTACTTGTATTTAATTTCATATTAGGTTCTTCTATATCTCATCATAATCATACAAACTTCTGTGTCTTGAATTCAAATTCTTCCTTAACTTCTTCTCTATTAAGTAAAATCACCTTATGCAAATCTCAAAATCTTTATTTCAGAACATCACTTGGTCTTTTCAAGGTTT
Source organism: Cyamopsis tetragonoloba (assembly GCA_037177725.1). Taxonomy (NCBI): domain Eukaryota; kingdom Viridiplantae; phylum Streptophyta; class Magnoliopsida; order Fabales; family Fabaceae; genus Cyamopsis; species Cyamopsis tetragonoloba. The sequence continues at coordinate 23,964,561 of CM074122.1, forward strand.
CTTCACTTGATTATAATGGTAAATTACTAACAATCACTCACTCATCTTCTTCTTCTTCTCTTCACTATCTTTCTCCTCTGGCTGTCACTTCTGGTTTCCCTTCTCCAGAACCAAAATCACTTTTTCTCTTCAATTGCTCAAACAAAAGTAATCCAATTTCACAATTCACTCAAAATTTTTGCAAGAACTTGTATAAACATGGAAGTGCTTCTTCATCAATTTCAAGGATTGAAGAGAAAGAGAGATATCCTTATTCATGTTTGGTTGTTGAAGATTTGCAAAAAGTGGAAAAGGGTTTTCACCCTGAGAAATTGAACTGCTCTTATTACAGTTGGGTGTATAGAAATTCCTCAGGTGGTGGAAAAAATGAAGATTATAAATTGGGAACAAGGATTTCTTTTGATATTCCTGTTCCTGATATTTGTAAAGGGTGTCCTAAGCCTAATGGAAATTGTAGTGCTGGATTGAAGTGTTTATGCCATGCAAAAGAATGCAGTAAGTGCCTTCATCATTTACATGTTGGAATATATATATATATATATATATATATATATATATATATATATTTTCTTTTTTTTCTGAATTATGAGGATAATATGAAATGGATTTGTGACTATGATGATGATTTTGCAGAAGACAAGGTCATTTCCAAGGCTGGATTTGTGCAATCTACTGGAAGTGTTTTTTTCTCTTTGTTTTCGTTCTTTGGTTTAGTAGCCTTCTTCTTGCATTTCTAAGTACTTAGAGGGCGTGTTTGGATTTCAGATGACAAAAATGAGTTTGTGTCAAACTGACTTTTGCTCTAATAGGATAAGAGAGAGGTATTAGTTCTGCGTCAGTTTGAAGTCAATTTTTTTTAAGGTAACTAATTTTTATTTAGTAATTCAAACTTTGAGGCAGGTCGTTGTTACATGCAGTTGAAACAGAGTTTAATTGTTTGATCGGAAATCGAACACATGTAAATAATTAGGTTAGAGTAATTTGTACATATGTTATTTACAATATGTATCTAGAATCTGTTTGGATACACCTACTTCAATAACTATGATCTTGGCTAGTCTCTGTCTCACCACTGGCAAAAAATTATTTTGCTCAAGAAATTTTTAATGCCCCTATCAGAATTACTGAAAAGATAGAAAACTATGAAATCAACATTTAAATGTAATCCGAACAATGATTTAAGTATAAAAATGAATGCAAAAGCAAGATAGGAAAAAATTAGAAGTATTGCAAAAGGATCAAATTTGTACTAGTAAATGTTTATTAGCGAGTAAACCTCCAAATTGGTCCATGAGATTGTAAGTGTCATTTAGATTAGTTCCTGAGATTATGAAAACCTCAAATTAGTTTCTGACTTAGCAAAAAATAATTCATTTTAGTCATTTTCTATTTAGTTTTTTAATGTCGTTTAATAGATAAAAGAACCAAAATGCATGTCGTTTTTCAAAGTCAGATACTATTTTGAGATTTTTTAAACCTCAGGAACTAATTTAATGACACATATAATCTCATGGACGAATTTCAGGGTTTACTCATTTATTAGCATTGTCTTCTACTACATAATCTTCTTTGTAGCTACACAAAGTAGCTTTGAATCAACTATGTATCTTTCGGCATATAAAAGGCTAGCTCTATGCGTCCACACTAATTTTCGAGCACACCACACATAAAATGAAAGTTAATTTCCGAGCGTGAAAGAATAAAGGAAGTTAACTTTCATTTTGCAGACTTTTTTATCTGTTTAAAATTAACTTCTAAGCGAGCGTGTGACGTGCAAAGTAATTTATAAAACTTGTTGGGTTTGATCAAAAAATATATATATATATAAAACTTGTTGGGCAGCTTGTATTGTGGTTACTAAATTCATTCATGAGCTGTTTGAAAGAGTTTGATATTTGATCTCATCCACAATGTTTGATCTAACGGTTCATCTTGCTGCTAATGCTAACTGAAACAGAGTTACATTAAGGTCCTAACAAAATTTTCTTCCCAAGAGATCTATAGATAATGTAACTGTAAACATTTATCTTTTCATTTTGGGGGATTTTGGGGTTATGATTTTATTTGAAGGGCCAGAAATGAAATAGCAATCTGAATATTTTTAAAACAATTAAAAAAAAAATGCATGCTCATTAACAAGAAACAACACTACGAAAAAAGCTAGCATAAAGAAAGAGAATTAAACAATGTAAACAAGAACAAAATTTTCACTAAACTACTGAAGTTAAATAAAGAAACAGAACAATGAGAAGCAGTTTTTTCAGGTACAAGACCATGGTTGGCACCAAATCTGTTCCTTTAAGTATTTAATGCAGTTGTATATCTGAAACTCATGCACAAAATAACTGGTTAATATAAAAGTGTCATTCAATAGCCAAATATAATGACCAAACCAAGATAAGAAAAATGGAGTACAAGAAAAGTTAAAGAAACTTAGTGTGGTACTTTTCCTTGAAGAAGGAATATGGTTCGAAGTGTCATTTTTTTATAAGTTAACTGTACGTAGTAGAGTTTAAACTGAAGAGCTGTTATTGAAAACTAAAGTGCTAATTGTTAGCCAGAAAAAACCAAATACAGAAATGAAATCTAGATAAGAAAAATGTAGTACAAGAAAAATTAATTTAAGAAAATTACTATGACAGTTTTTCTTGAAGAAAGAATACGATTCAATTCCTGTAACACTCAATGTTATAAACGTAACATGATTATTTTTGTACTCATCTCACAATTTTATTTTATTTTTTTGGTCAAGTCTCACAATTATTTTGAACTTAACAGAAAAAGAGCCCAATCAAGCCCAAAACCAACATTGTGCAGCAGCAGAAATGGGCCAAAATATATATATTGGACATTGTTTTTATCAATATAAAAGGGAAATTAATTTCATTATTATGTTTTCTCTCATTTCTGTTATTCCCTTTTATGGTATTAGTAGCCTTTCTCTGAAATGTCAGGCACCACTTCCAAATCATCCTTCCCACAAATCCTCAACTGGACCCCAACCAAAATCCTTCTAGTCCCTTTTACATTTACCCTAGTGAAAGTCCCTCATCTTTCATCATTGCTCTAGCTCTTGTTGCTAACAATTATCATTCATGGTCTCGTTTATTTCGCATGGCACTTGTCTTCAAAAACAAAATCGGATTCCTTACAGGTTCAATCCCAACCCATGATATCTCAGATTTGTTATTCCTTCTTTGGGAAAGATGCAACACACACATCATGCCATGGTTATTGAACTCTCTTTCACCTTCCATAGCTCAAAGTGTGATCTATCTTGACAGAGCTATTGATATCTGGACTAATCTTCGTGAACGTTTTTTCTAAAGCGGTTTACTACGAATCGTAGAACTTCAAGAAGAAGTCTATGCATTTAAATAGGGCACCAAATATATTATTGAAGAAGGAGATTACTAATGATATCTATTTAAGTATTAAGGAAGACACAACCTAGATTTCCATACTACAAGAACACATGCTCGACTGAAAAGAAGAAGTTCAAAATAATACTTCAAAGAAGATCATTCTCTAATTTGAAAGCATCAAGATATAGACTTAAAAGATTTTCACAATGGAAATCAAGATCAAAAATTAGAAGAATTTAATGAGAATCACATTGGATCTATGATGAACACAAATGATTATTACTCTAAACTAGATTTTAATATAGGATGAGCAAACAACTAAAATCCTAAGGAGATAGAAGTTCAAACTTCAATGTGGAATATTCTATAATGATATCCATCTAAGAAGAATATCTAGAAGTTAAGATCAACTCACATTACATATCAATAAACATAAGGAGACTTTAGACTAGCAAAACATAGATGAAAGACAGAAGATCTAGCACCTACAAAGTTTTGATAGATTCAATCTAAAGTATGAATCTAATCTAAGAAGGATCGATTCGGATTTCAAAGTGAAAGAAGATCAATGTCAGAAGGCTTTGAGTCAACTTAGATCCAAATTGAGGTTAGACTAAGATGGATCCTTAGACTAATCTAATACATGTTGTCAAACAAGTACAAGATGACATCATCCTTGCTTAAAGCACAAGCAGAGTTTGAAGTTCAAACTCTAACGACTCAAGCGAAGCCCCAATGGCTCCTGTGAAGTTTGTGACTCATAATCCTCTTCTCATATCTGCTGCTGTTAGAGTTACTGATAGTTATCCTAGTTTTATGCTAAAAGCTGTTATTTCAGTTACAAGCTTCTAGGATCTATCTTAAGCTTTATGTATATAAGTTCCATCTTGGTTTCCTTCTCTTTTATGATGTATCAGAAAGAATTGAGAGATTAGAAATGCTCCATTGAGCAAGAGGGTCGAGTGTGAGGTTTATCATATGTGTTGATCCTTGTAACATCTTTCATTTTCTGGTTTTAGTTCATCATCAATAAAGAACTCAAGCTGCATTGCCGGAGGATGTAGGCCATGATTAATGGCTGAACCACGTTAGATTATCTGGTGTTATTCTTTCTTGATCTTTCCTCTCTTCTTCCTAAATCTGTTAAGATAAAACTTGCTGTTATCAATTGCTTTTCTGTTTTCTTGATAACTAGTTAATAGTTAAATACTTGTATAAGCATTCTTGTGTTTGTTCTTTAGTTTTAGATCTTCTTGAACTCACAGCTCCAAAATGACTAGTTCATTAACTGGAGGTTATCAATACGAAGGACCAGATCTACAAGTGGGGTAGAATGCATTACACATCAAATCATTAAGCTTATCAAGCTTCAAGCTACAGCCTTAATTTAAACATGTAAATCTAAGTGCCCCTCGTAATTACTAGGACTATCTTGATCATATCATCTTTGTAGAAGTATTTTTGTTTAATTATTTAAGATATTATATTTTGATTATGACAAATATAAGATTAAATCAGAAATAAACATGCTACATATATGAGCATAATGGAGTGCATTATACCATTGATAAGTGCCAATTTTTAGTAATTTTATAGTATATTTTAGGACACTTTTTGTGAAAATTATATTGAAAAAGAGTAAAAATCTTTCCAAACATGAGTCTTAGCTTATTTTGTAAAATATATATGTTTTGATTATAAATTATTGGAACTTTGATCCCTTATTGGTGATTTTGAAGGTTGAAAGAAAGAAGAAAACAAGCAAAAGGAAGTTCAAAAGCAAGTCCAAAAGACAAAGAAAATCTGGAAAAAGGGTATTTTCGTTGCAGCCAAACAGCTTCGCAACGACGAAAATGGCCCACAACTTAAGGGTGAAGTAAGGTCTTTTTCGCTACAGCCAGATTTTCGCTGTAGCGAGACACTTAAAGGAAAATCAAAACTACCTTGATTTCGCTACAGCGAAATTATTTCGCTGTAGCGAAACTTCTCCGGTTTGGATTTCAAGTTTTGCCGCCAAAATTCGCTGCAATTAAAGAGCTTTCTTCTTGATGAAGTGAGGTTTTTGCTGCAGCGAGGCTATTTTAGCTATAGCGAAATTACCCAGCCTCATAATCCTATAAAAAGGGATTAGGATTCGAAGTTTAGATATCTTGGTTTTTGAGAGTACATTAGAGTGATAAGTAAGAAAAGAGAGTGAAGAGTGAGGAATCCTCTTCAGAACTTATTTTCAAAAGGTTTGTAATGTTGTATAGTTGCCATGAGCAACTAAGCTCTCAGCTCGGGATTGAATGTAATTTCTCAACTCTTGTACTTATTTATTTCATATATATGGATTAACCTTTTGTTTTATGATCTTGGTAATGTTAATCTTCACTTAATGCTTTAAACTAATTGGCCATTAGAATCATGATCTTGGAATCTAAGTTTCATATGTAATACTCTTTCAGTTGCACTTAGATCGGAAGGAAAATCATTCTTAATGTTGCTTCGAGTGGAATAGCATCACTCCTTCTTCCTGGAGGCAGAATATCGCACTCAAGATTTGCAATTCCATTAAATGATGACGATTATATTATTCAACTTGCAACATCAAACAAGGGAGTGTAAAAGCAAAATTTCTCATCAAGGAAAGTTTGATCATTTTGGACGACGCTCCTATGCTTAACAAATTATGCTTTGATGCTTTAGATCAAACTTTGAATTATCTCATAATAGCTTTTATGAGGAAAGTTATCAAAAACCATTTGGGAGTAAATTTGTGGTCTCAGTAGGAGATTTCCATCAAATCCTTTATGTAATACTGTTAATGCTTCTTATCTGTAGGCAAGATGCAAAGTTTTGGAGATAACAAAAAAAATATGAGGTTTTATGAGGTGCAAATTCATATAAAGATGATGAAGTCTATTTTTTTTTTTTTTTGCCAATTGGATTTTGCAGATAGGAGATGGAGTTATTGGTAAAGAAGAAAATGATTCTTACATGATAGAAATATCGAAAGATCTATTGGTTTTGCAAACCGAAAATTCTCTTTATGCTTTATTTGATTTTGTCTATTCGAATATGATGGACAACATAACAAACTACAAATACTTTGAGGAATGAGCGATTTTATCTCCTGCTTTGGATATGATTAGAATATTTTTAATGATGTGACGATATTCTATTGATGGGACATGATTGGGGACATGATTTGGGGACACCTGATTTGAATCCGTCGTGGATAGCGTAGTGGACGTTTACCATTTGTTTCACTTTCAAGTCGCGCCTTTCCTCCCGAGAGGGTGCGTTTTTCCTTCTTTTCCTTTCTTCTTCTTTTTCTATTCTTTTCTCTTTCTTCTTCTTTTTCTATTATTTCTTCATTCATTTCTTCTTATATTATTTTTTCTCATTTTTAAATTCTTTTAGCATTGCTTTTATTTTTTATTCTACTAATATATTTTTTCTTTTGTTATTTAACAAAGTTATATACACAAAAAAGAATATTATATTATTTTATATATTATTAAATAGTAATATTATTATTTTAATTTTTAAAGAACTAATATTCATTTTTCACAATAAGTTGTTCTTGTTGTTGTGTTTTAATAAATTTATTAACAATTAATATTATTATTTTAATTTTGTTAAAAGCTTCTAATTTAATTATATTTAGAAAAAAAATATTAAATTTATACTCTTAATTATAAATTTGAAAATAAAAAATCTGATGCAAATGTTAACATATATTCTTTTTGTACTTGATGATTTTCGTGTTGTTTTTTTTTCTTAAAATTTAAATTTTTTTCTCTTTAATTATAAATTCTCTATATATACTTAATAATTCTTATTATTATCATTTTAAATTTCGTTTTCTAATAAAAAAAAACTAGTCCCTCCACCAAGTATTTCTGAATCCGTCCCTGTTTATGAACTAAATTCATCAAACTAATTAAATGTCCAACTTAACACGGATCAACTTGTTTAAGATGTAGCCCTACTTTTTTTTTCTGGTAAACTATAGCCCTACTTTTATTTGTGCTATGTGTTCCTCATTCAAAGTCATCAAAATCTGTGTTATCCAACAAAAACAAAGTCAAAATCTGTTTTTAGTCACCGAGGTCAATCGATCCATTAATTCTACTCAAGGTGTTAACAAGCCTAACATGCAAAGATTTTTCATAAGACAAAGTGGAGTGGAGTAGTGGCAAAAACTCAACCCGTTAGAAAAAATTACAAACAAAGTAATGAACAATGCTATCTAGCTAGTATCATCACGGTATTTTTTAAAGATATAAATATAATAAAAATAATTAAAAAATATATTCTTATTATATTTTTAATAAATAAAATAATATATTTATAATTGTTTTTTAATTCTATTAATCTTAATGAGTGTCACAAGGGTCGTAACCTTTATTATATTAATGCAATATATATATATTGAAAATGGTGAATTTTCCAAACATACATAATATTAGCGTACACGGTGGTCTTAAAGAGCATGAAAGAGTTTGTTCTCTGACGAAAGTAACACCCACCAAACCAAACCTAACATGTCCTAAAGATGGTAGCTAGGGAAATTACTTTCTTGCCATCATCATCCTAACATTAAGCATAATGGAAGCGTACTCATTATTATGGGAAGTAGCTGAGCCGAGATGAGCCGAAGGTTAAATAAGTTTGATCTGTTATATAAATTTAGAGTTTGAGTCTGAGTTTACGACCTGACATAGGCTAATTTTTAAGTTTGGTCATTTAACACTAACACCTCTTAAACCAAAAAAGTTAAGGCCTCTAAATAGATAAATTATTCCATTGACAGGTCAATAGGCTAGCAGAATAATCCCAAACATCATAATATTAACAAGCGCATAAAAGATCTCAATTTGAAAATAAAATAATATTGTTAATGAATAATAATCTTCAAGCAAAGGAAAACTGTTTTTTTAAAGCGCAGGGAAAAGAAAACCTAAGCTTATTCGCTACTAATATATTATAATGTTAAACTTAATTTTATATTTTAGTATTAGAGCATTTAGTACTATAATTATATTTTTTATCATCAATAAAATTTTTATATATTATTGTTATTATTAACAATATAATTATATAATTGGGCTGGTCTAAAAAGTTTAAAAGACTTTTTTAAAAACTTAGATCCGGTCTTTTTATTTAGAAAGACATTTTTAAAAGTCTAAGTATAACTTTTTTAATAGAAAAAATTGAGCCAATTTAAGTCCTAAATAAGCCGGACCATAAGCCTTCCCACGAGTGGCCTAACCCATTCCCATCTTTAATTATTAGCATGAAATAAATTAAATTACATATATACTAGTAATACTTACTAGTCAAAAAGAAAAGGAAATTAAATAAATAAAAAGATGACACTGTTGGAGAATAATTGTTAGGACACCTTTGTACTTAATTTTATTCTAAACAAAAGGAGTAAGAAAAAAAAAATAAAGAAACTAAAATAAGTAGTATAGTGAAAAAGAAAAGGGTAATCAAATCAAATTAAATTAAATTGTCCTTTAACGCGAGCATAATTAGCAAGGATATATGTATAAGTATGTGGTACAGAGTTTAATTTCTTGTATTATTTTATGGTAATAAAAAAAAACTTAAATTGCCTTTTGAATAATGTATATTTATTTGTGTAGAGTAGCTAGTATGAGGAAGTAAACGATACCAACAGAGTGTTTAACAAGTGATAAGTATAACTTGGTCCCTCAGTAAGAATAAAAATATATGTTTGAATTTTGGAAAGTGCATTTGTTGAGAGGGAGATTAATCATAATGTTTCATCTTCCGTAATTGTGAGATCAGTGTCTCCCACAATTTTAATAGAAAAAAATATCATAAACCGTTCAATTAACTAATAATTATAAGAAGTTATGTAATATATATACATGAGAATTTTTTATCAATATAATTATAAATTTTATTAAGGTATACTAAAGTTATTCGTTTTGAATATGTTTTGAAAATAAATAAATAAATTTTTTAAATTTAAATAATTTTTAAGGTTAAATATGTTTTCTATCTTTTAAAAGTTAATGGATTTCCATTTTAGTTTCTAAATTTTAAAACAGGCAGTTTCAAACCTCTATATTTTAAAATAACCCAGAATTGGTACTGAATGCAAACTTTTATCTAATTAAATTTATCACATATATATGATGCACAATATTCAAGTTTACTACTTTAGTGAATTTAAAATGACTAACATTTACTATTAGACAGGTTTAGATATTCAAACTCAACTAAAAAAAAGAGTAGGAGCTCATTTTAAGTTATTTTAATTTAAAAAATAAGCAACAACTAAATTTAGATCGAATTCCTAAATATATTAGTTGTTAAAAGCATAACTAACACTAAGTTTTGTGGCGGAGGGAGCCCATTTTTTATAGGCCAAACATAATAGTTTAAATTAAATTTATTTATAAAATTAATATGTTAAAAATAATTAATAATTAAAATGATTTATGGTAATTAATACATATATAAAACATATATTAGATGTAAAAAATGAAAATCTTAAAATTTTCACTTAGAAAAATTGGGCTTTATAATATTTTCTAGATTTGAACTCATTTATGATTAATTCATTGAAATGACCGGCAATTTTTTTCTTAATATAAATTGTTAAGCTATTTGCAAGAAAAGATGACATTAATTAAGCATGACGATGGAGCTCCATTAATTTCTTCTTGAAGTAGTCTTGCACGCTTTGCTTCGCATTGCTCTTGTTCATGAGTTAAAATATTAACACCAAGGCCGGCCGCCCGGCCCAAGGGTAAGGTCGGTCAGGTCCTTGCTTTAGGCCCAAAAAAATGTACAAAATTATTAATATATTTAGGCCCCATTTTAATTTTTTTAAAATATTAAATACTTTATAGTATATAAAGTTATTATTCTTTCTGATAAAATATTGTCTAAAATATATATTTGGTCCTTTATGTTTTGTCGAAGTACTATTTTGGTCATTTATGTTTATTTTATCTCAACTTGGTCCTTTACTTTTGTTTTTTGGACCAACGTTGGACTTTTCTTTAAATCCGTTAGTCTAAGTTAACAATGCATACGTGACACTATATGGCATTAACGATGTTAGGTGTCATCCCTTTCCAGACTAAAATGATACTGTATTGAAATTTTTTCTTAAGCGTGTCTTTCTTAGTTAAGTTAACAGAACTGCATACGCTTCATTTTAGTTTGGAAAGGAATGACAACTAACGCCTTTAATGCCATCTAGGTTCGGTTAACTAGATTAACTGATTCAAAGAAGAGTTTGGTCTAAAAAACAAACATAAGAGACAAAATTGAGACAAAATAAACATAAAGGACCAAAATAGGACTTCGGCAAAACATAAAGGACTAAATGTATATTTTAGCCTAAAATGTTTCTTTCTCCTAAATAAAATGCATAAGATGTTTATTCAATAATGTTAATAATTTCAAAAAATATTTATTATTCTTAATTTAGAAATGACCCATTATGATTATTCGCTTTAGGCCTCAAAATTGGTTGGGCAGGCCCAGATTGACACTAGATGGCCATCGTAAAAGAACTACTTGCGTCAATTGTATTCTTTGTAAAAAATTTATCAATTGTTTTCATTTTACTAATACCTACACCAAATAAAATATATTATTATATAATAATGTTTAAATTTGAAACACATCTTCAAAAGTTATTTTAGGCATGTTTTTATGCTATTATATTAGTACATAGTATTTTTCAAAATCTAAAATGTATCTATATTATATATTATATAATAATTTTTAAATCTGAAACACATCTTCAAAAGTTATTTTAGGTATATTTTTTACTATTATATATTACTATTATATATTATATTATTATATAATATTTTTCAAATTTAAAACACATCTCCGAAAGTTAATTTATGCATATTTTTATGCTATTATATATTATATTAGTATGTAATATTTTTCAAAATCTAAAACACATCTATGTATATTAGTTTTTATTATCTTTGCATCTTAAAGGGATTAATTTTCGTTGTGATATACATCCAACAAAAACTTTTAATGGGGGACCGTTATAAAAAATTTTAGGGGGGCCATTATTAAAAAATTATATATAAATACTAATAAATTTCTTTCTCAATAAGGAAGCCAAGGCCACTATTGCAACACTAGCCTCACTCCTGATGGTGCATTATAGTGTGGTCTCCTTTCAGCGGGGAGCATGGAGGTCCCTGAATACAAGTCACTGTTGATTCGGGTTAAATAACATCCAACGGTTCAAAAGCAAACCGGTTAAAGGTTAAATAGGTGATAATGAATTTTTTAGATAGATTTTTACCATTTGCAACTTACCCCATTCTTCTTCTCCTCAATTCTGTTCAATTTTTTTTTTCTCTTCTTATTTCTTTTCTTCTTCTACTCCCTTCTGTTAAGTAAATTAAGAGGACCACCGGATGGTCTTCGCTGAAAGGAGAGCACTCTATAATACACCTAAAGTGTGTACTTACGTTTGAATTCTATGTATACAATTAGATTAAATATTAAACTATATTTATTCAAGGCAGAAATTAAAACTTAATTAGTGGTCTCAAATTTAAGTTATGTATACAGTTGTGTTAAACTATATAAAAAAATGTTTTATCGTGTGTAGGTCCTATCAAACCCACACAAAATTATTTAATTCTTTTGATCCTTCAATTTTTGTCCTTGAGTTTTACTTTGATTATATACTTTTTTTTTCATTTTGGTCTTTTTTGAGGTTCAACTTGGTCCCCTTCGATTAATTATATTAATTAATTAATAAAGGCCAAAATGACGTCATTGTTTAGCCTAGCTATAGTCTTCTTTAAAGATTTCTAGTGAAAAATGACATTGTTTTGTACTTTTATATTAACCATTTAATTGAGTTAACAAAAAAAGGATAAATTTGATCAAGAAAAAAAAGACCAAAATGAATGGCCTGTGGCAGCCCACCAATTGTTTCGTCCTGGCCCGCAGTCGTCCTACCAGTCATTTCTTCCTTGCCCGCGGTAGTCCCACCAGTCGTTCATCTTGGCTTGCGGAAGCCCGATCTAGATTTGTTTTTGTCTAATTAAAAAGGTTTATTTGTAACAAACTCAAAGCTTTTAGTGAGATTTAGCTTGACAACAGGTGTTAGAATATATAAAGATATTAAAATACCTTAATATATTGTTAGGTAGTCGTTTAGGAATAATTTCCTTCTTATACCAATATCTCTAAGAATCTTTTAGGATTAACTTTCCTATTTCCCTAACTACTTATCATATTTGATTTGTTACTTTATTTAGTCTAGAATTATTAGTATAAATAGAGAATAGTACTTGATCAAAAGAAACCATATTGTAATCTATCTTTCTTAGTATCAATACAAAGTTTTATTTTCTTTTATTATTTGTTATCCTTCTCCTAATACCTAAAATCCTATAATTTCAAGATGGTATGCCTTCAAAACGAGAAGGACGGGTTGGATAGTCACGTTCCAGGACAAAACAACTGGTGGGGGACATGGCCACCACTTGGAAGAAACTTGTCAACATGATCAAGAGTGTGTTTGACACAACTAGTTTATAGCTTATTTAGGAGCTTATAGTTTGTAGCTTATAGCTTATGGGTAAGTAGAGGTGTTTAGTGACAACAAGCTTATAACTTTTATAAGCTATAAGCTAGCTTATGAAAAGCTACTTCAAGTAGTTTATAACTTATGAAAAGTAGCTTTTAATGATTCTTTCATATTTTACCCTCTAGTCATTTATTACATGTTTACTCTATCAAATAATTTATTACATGTAATTATTACTTGTCCATTTAAGTCATTTAACAAATATAAGCTACCTAATAAGCTAATTTTACCAAACGCATCTACTCAATTATAAGTCACAAGTTATAAGCTATAAGCTACAACTAGCTTATAGCTTATTTAGGAGCTTATAATTTGTAGCTTATAGCTTATGTGTAAGTAGAGGTGTTTAGTGACAACAAAGCTATAAGCTAGCTTATGAAAAGCTACTTCAAGTAGCTGATAGCTTATGAAAAGTAACTTTCAATGATTCTTTCATATTTTACCCTCTAGTCATTTATTACATCTTTACTCTATCAAATAATTTATTACATGTAATTATTACTTGTCCATTTAAGTCATTTAACAAATATAAGCTACCTAATAAGCTAATTTTACCAAACACTTCTACTCAATTATAAGTCATAAGTTATAAGCTACAAGCTATGAGCCCAGTTTGGAAAGGCTTATGCTCACCTTATGGAAATAGCTTATGGGTTCCTATAAGTTGTTTTCAGCTTATTTTCATAAGATTCTTGAAGTAGCTTATTAGAATAAGCTGTTTTTAGCTTATTCAAGTAAGTTTTACAATTTTTTCTAAAAAAAAAAACTATAATTTAAAAATAGCTTATTGCATAAGTACTAAATTAAGTTGTGTAACCAAACACATCTATAAGCTATTAAGCTATATGCTAGTGTTACCAAATGGAGTCCAAATGCTGAAAGATGCTTATAACCACTAGAACATAAGCTACCAAATATGCTTAACCACTCAGTAGAAGCAAGTAACACCAATAACAACTTAAATAAGCTTAACCATCACTTGACAAAAGTTAAAAAAAAAAAATTATACAATGGAACAATAAAATGAGGCTCTAATACCATGTTAAAAGATAGATTATGGTGTCTTATGATCAAACACTAATTTCTATCTATAAATGATTCTTTTTTTTTTTTTGGTGCAATATACTAATGATTCTAGACTAAATAAAGTAACAAATCAAATATATATGATAAGTAATTAGGGAAATAGAAAAACTAATCTTAAAAGAGTCTTATATAATAAGAAAACTAATCTTAGAAGATTGTCTAACAATATATTAAGATATTTTAATATCTTGATATATTCTAACAGAATTTAATAAAAAAACGTATTTAACTCTAAGTTGGGATTGGGCTATTGCCTTCCAAAATGTCTATTGCAACTTCAATTTGATTATTTTAATAATATTTATATTAGGGTCGGACGAGTGGGCACCCACCCAGGGCCCAATGTTATATATATATATGTGTGTATGGTTGTTATTTGAAAAATAAAAAAACAAAAATTCATTTCCGGATAATGTGTTTTACTGGTTGTGCTATCACTTCTCGTGCTTTTTTTCGGTTCTTGGTGCATTCTACTCATCCTCTTTGCTGGCATTGCTGTCTTGCTGCTTCTATGTTGGTGTTGTTGCTTCTATTTTGTTGTTAGTGTTGCTTATGTCCTAAGTGTGGATGTTGTTGGTGTTGTTATTGTTAAGTTATGTTTTAAAAAATTGTGATGTATTGATAAGGTCGAATGTAATATCAAAACTTTATTATAGTTTAATAAAAAAAAATTACTTAAAATGAGCTCATTTTATTCACTTCGCCCCAAGGCCTATGAAAGGTCAAGACCAGCCCTAATTTATATATTAATATTCTAATTTTATTGATTAAAAAAATATTTAAGATTTTAAAAAAACTCAAAAAGAGTGACAATAGACACTTTTAGAGTGCAATAGCCACTCCCCTAAGTTACATATGAGTCTGTGAGTCTTGTTAAACAATGTCTTAAGGACACCTATTAAAGTTATTATAATTAAAAAAATAATTATAAGTACACGTTATTTCGTCTTTTGAAAATACAAAAATTACATTTTCTTAAGACACTTATTATATTTAGCTCCATCTTTAAGACACTTATTAATATTTACCTAAATTTTTTTCTTTCAATTTTTAAAATTTTTAAAGTTGCTATGGATTATTCAAAGCAAAAAACTTCCAAAAGTAGCCAGTGATCATTTTCTGGAAGTGAACATGAGAATTGGAGGGACCATATAGTCATAAACACATGTCAAGGCATCTAAGGACACACAAATACACCATCATACATTTTCAAAAAGCTTCCACCACGCCAGTAATAAAGACAACCCCGTTATTTATTTATTTATTTATTTAAAATGTTAAAAGCAGTTTATTGGTTTCAATCATTTTGATTTTAAAACTTGAAAGTGACACAACCATACCAATGTTTATTTCTCTTCTAAGCTTAAGTGCTCTGTAAATTGCTCTTGCCTTGATTGTATTTTAAGTCTATTTCTATCACAAGCAAATTGTAAGATATCATACCTTGTCGTGTACTAAAAATAATGACTTTATCTTTCAATAAAAGACTATAGTTAATTTTGTAAATAGAAAAAAAAATAGTACATTTATTTACCAAAAAGAATAAATAGTACATTTATTTGAATTTGAATACGCGGTAAAGATATAGTTCATTCATGATATTCTCTTAAATTTATTTCCAGTTAAGGTTTAGCAATTCAACCATGACAATTAAATCTACAATTGCTATTTTAAGCGAAATTCTAACATTCACATGCCATTAATCTCCATATGCTTGATTTGGGGATTTTTTTTTCTCTAAAATAAAAAGTAAAAAACACTGAAGTTAAAATTAAAATGAAATTCCTAATCAATTTGCCAAATTGAACCATTTTTCCTACAACATGTATATATTTGGTAGAAATTCAATATTGGACACTGTTCTGGTAACATTCAAAGAATCTGTTCCACACGGCTCCCAAGGATAACCTCCGAGAAATACTACTTCTTGTTGTTTTATTTATAACTAGCTTTTTGACCCGTGGCGTTTGTTCGGGTTTTCGTCTACGCGTTTGTGAGGTTATGTCAATATTTTATAATTTTATAATGAATATACAATAAAACATATAAATGAGTTTGATCATTTTTAATCAAATAACATTCAAAAACTAATGACTCGGATTAGTCTCATCTTAAGGGTAGAGAAACCCGTAGTTATACAAAAATTTTTTTTAACAAATCACAAAAAAAAAAGTAAAAAAAATGGAAAGGAAAGAATGGAAAATAGAGAAAAAAATAAAAAAAGATAGTGAAATAAACTTGAAATGAAGGGAAGTGAAGAGAGAAGAAAGAGGAAAAAAAGAAGTAAGAGAAAAAAAGTTTAATAATTAAATTTAATTTTATTATTGAAATTTTAAATTTTGAATTTTAAAATTTTCTAATCTCAAAGCAATTCAAAATACAAAAAAATCTGCATGAAAAATCAAAGTTTTTAAGCTTGGATTAACATCAAAAATACAAAAAATAAAATAAAGAGAGAATAGAATAAAATAATATTAAACGAAATTTGGAGGGAAACTGAGTTAATGTGAGTATGACACTTGGCAAAATAGGTTGTTTGTGAGTCAAGAAGGGATTTCTTTTCTTATAGTATATGAAGCATTTTGGATAAATTACACATATTTCTCCTGAATTTTTGAAGTATTACACTGTTTTTCATGCATGTTTCTAAACATAACACATACATCTCCTAGATGTTTCAAAAACTACGTCGCCCTTCCTTAGATGATAACGACGTTAACCTTTGTAGGTCTTATTTATAAATTGAAGATTTTATCCTTTATTAAAAAAGAGAACAACTCTCCACATAATCGTGAACCTTTTCTACCTGGTAAAACCCTTACAACCTTGTGCCCCTTCTTGAACCAGCGATCTCTTCAACCTTGCCTTAGTTGTTCCAGCCGACACCTCATCTCCGTTTTTGAAGCTCGCGACCCTTCTTCAACTATATGACCTTCAAAACACTTCTTGAAGCCTGTAACCTTCCTAAACCCTTCTTTGATTTTCTTCATTTTAACTGCTTAAGATTTCTAATTTGGGACCACTACTTCATCTTCGCCTTGTCCAAGAGACATTTTTTAAGTGATCTTTTGACATTTTAGGTATGCTTTACTAATTAAACATTTTTTTTTATTTTTAAGCCTTAGTCGCTTATTTTTTAAGTGAAAGTTTGAAAACTTGTTTGATTTAGCATAATTTTCCCAATTAAGGATAAAATTGATTTTTCATAACTATAAGGCCATGTGCAAATCACATGTTTGTTAAAAATGTACTTAACATGAAGGGGTGTCAGTGTAACGTAAACAAATTTCAGGAGAGGTCTGTGTTATGTTTGGAAATATGCAGGGGAACAGTGTAATACTTCAAAAGTTCAGGGGAGGTCAGTGTAATTTACCCAAGCATTTTTAACATAATTATAAGATTTAAATATGTTTTTGATCTCTGTAAAATAGAGACTTTTTGGTTTTAGTCCCTATAAAATATTTTCTTTGATATTAGTCCAAACTTTAAAAAAAATAACTTAATTTTAGTGCCTATTGAGTGTCAATTTAAGGATTAAAACCATACAATTTTCTGAAAGTGTTAGACTAATGTCAAAAAAAATATTTTACAAGAACTAAAACCAAAAGGTCCCTATTTTACCGGGATTAAAAATATATTTAAACCTAATTATAACTACTAAAAATATAGTTAAATATAGTTATTTATCTTTAAAATTATACTCCCTCCGTCCCAAAATGTAAGACCCCATAGACCAACATTGCGGGAAGTAAGAAAAATGGTTAATTTAATTAAATGCATTAAATTTGTCTAACAAAAAATATTAATTTTCAAATTTACCTTTTCAATCTCTTTCTATCATATCACTCTCTTTCTTAATTAATGTTTTGTATTCATCAAAATTGGTTGAGTAGCAAGAGTATAATAGTAAAAAAATTAAATGTGCACAAAAATTTTCAAAAGATCCTATAAAATGGGACAAGCAAAAACTCTCCAGAAAATCTTACATTTTGGGACGAAGAAAGTATAAAATATCAATTTCATTCTTTAACTATAGTTGAAAACTAGTAATTGGAAGTTGGCCTTCTTATTTCTCACAAATATTAAGTCTTTTGTCTAGCTAGTAACTAGCAACAGAATATTAAAAATTTCATGTTTACGAGAAAATAATTGAAATAGTCAAAATTAATAATGAAAAAAATTAAGGGTTAAATATATTTTTTGTTTATATATTTGATATTCATAAAGTTTTAGTCCTTATATTTTAAAAGTTATAGTTTTAATCCTTACACTTTCATGTCGTTAAAGTTTTAGTTCTTAACGTTAGTCCCGTCACTGACACCGTTATAGCTGACCTACATTACACACATGCAGCTATTAGTTTGACAGCATAGAATGTCACATCAGCTGTTTACATGGACACGCTTAAGAATCTCTATTAAGAACTCTTAATTCCTAACTTTTCTCTCAAATTGAAGACACTTGAAAACCTTAAATCTCCAACTTTTTGAATTCTCTGTCATGGCATAAAAGAGCTCTAATGCTTGTGAACCAATGTTATAATATTGAAAGATATATTTAATGTTATCAGCTAGTTCTTAATCCTATTAATAGAGAAAATATATGGGAGCATGTTGAGGCAACAACCATTCTACCTCGTATTTTTAAGACCCTCCAATTAGAAGGCCAAAAAAATTGAGAAGAAGAAGAGAGTAAGATAAGCCAGCAAGACCTAACAAATTGAGGAGAAAAAATACTTTTTTGTAATGTAGTAGGTCCAACACTTATGATTTTGAGGAAAAAATTAGGAATTTAGGGTTCTTAATAGGGGTTTTTGTGCGTGTCCACGTAACCAGCTGATGTGGCTCTCTATGCTGTCAAACTAACAACCACATGTGTGTCACGTAGGTTAGCTGTAATGGTGTTAGTGACGAGACTAACGTCAGAGACTAAAACCTTAACGACGTAAAAGTGTAGGGATTAAAACCTTAATAACGTAAAAATATAAAGACTAAAATCACAACTTTTAAAGTGTAGGAACTAAAACCTTAACAAAATATATTTAACTCAAAAAATTAAATATTTCATAAAGATTAATGAGTGTCTAATAAAAGTACCATAAAAATCTTATAAAATATGCCCTATAAATAAAATCAGGGGAGTACTATAGTAAATATTTTGTTTTCCTATATAGCTCAAATTTCTAAAACATAAACAGATTATTGTAATCTCTTTATTTTTTTATAACTTATTGTAATGCTCTTTGTTAAATATAATTTAACCCCGCAAAGTCAGTCTCATACGCAGTTATCACAAAAATTCTATGTATTTGGCTTTTCTATTATTTTCAAATGAACAATTCTTAAAAAAATATTTAACGAAGATATTTATTTAAATTTACTACAAATTGTTAATTAAACCGTAACTGAAGGAACTTTCTTTTATAGTAAACAAGGAAATTTCAGTGGCAGATTATAATTAAGTCTAAAGATTATACTATAAAGAATGAGTGTGTATCCTTTCAAGATGAAAGGAAAATAAGAGTAAAGGAGTAAAAAAAAAAAAAAAACAGAGAGAAAAGAAAAAGAAAGAATAACAAACAGAGGAAGAAAAAGAAAATCAAAGACCCAAAAAATGAAGAAACTACGATGAAAAAGTTTCAATAATTATGAATTATTCTTACAGGCATAGATCAACAAGGAGAATTCAACTCTGTCTCTATCCTTCATGGAATCATTCTTCTCTTCTAACCATAATCTGCTATCCAATCCACTTCTGGTTCTGAACATAAAAACTGCATATCCAAATCCATTATTATTATTATTATTATTTCCAAAAAACCAATCATGAACATCCCAAAGCAAATCCACAAGTAACCCATCAACGAAAATCGTTTGATTCCCTCTGAAATTCCACTGCAACCTCTTCACACGAATCACTGTTTTCTTATCAATGCAAACACTCAAAACCGGTGATGATTTACTGTTATTATTACCATTCAACCCTTCATTTTCCACACTGCACCTTATCATCACATCGTGAAAATCGCCTTTTTCAGAAAACTGAGCCTTTGTTGTGTAAAGGGTATTTCCGGAACAGTGTTCTTTTCTCGATAAAAGTGAAACCTTACACAAAGGGTTCGTTTTGAATTTCTTTGACACTAATTCTTCTGCTAAGTCACCGAGAATTAACCCAATTTCTGAATCCACAAGAACAATCACGTAAAACCCTTCAACTGGTTCTGGTCCTGAATCGAATTTCGCGTTTGAGAGATCCCAGAAAACTTCAACCTTTGATGATGAATCGAAAGAATCGAACAATTTTGTACCTTTTTTCTTCCGAAAAAGCCTCGAATTTGTTGTGAGTTTGAAGGGTGGTTCTTCATCGCCGAAGCTTATGCTGAGTCCTTGATTATTGGATTGGATCTTACTCCAAGTGACTGTGATTAGAATCTGCTTTGAATTCGAGAGGATTATCTTGTAAATGCTTGAAATTGAGTTTTGGATTGAAGGTGTGAGATTGGGAGAGATGCAAGCTTTGCTTGAAATTATTGATGAGTAGCTAGAACATGAGGGATTCGACACATTCACTGCGTTCTCGCTGAAACAAGAAATTATGTCTCTCATTTTTTTTGGCACATAAGAATTTTGGGTAGTGGAAATAAAAACAAAGATCTGAACTTTTTGGAGAAACGGGTAATGGGTTGGTCTTGTTTTCTGGAATTTAGAGATAAATCATGAGATTTATTAAGAGAGAATTTTTCTGTTGTCTTGGTTTTCTGAAGGGGGAAACTCAGAGGAAGAAGGATAGGAAGAGAAGCTAAGTAACCGGTTTTTTTCTGACAGGTCAATTGCCATTTAACATGACTTTCTCTCTCTCTCTCAGTCTTTCTCTCTCTTTATGTGTCTTTCTCTCTCTTCTTTTCTTTCTGATCTTATAATTATGTGCATCTTATTAGAAGAAAGGGATTAGAAGATTGAGGCAGAAACCTCGGTGGTGTGGCTTTTTTAATGTGATTTGCCAGTTAATTTTTTTTTTATTTTTTATGAATGATTTGCCAGTTAATACTGCAACTTTAAAAAATTGAAAAGGAAGGAAGAAAGAAAAAGTGTTTGATCCTGTATTTTTTATATAAAGGGTAATTTTTTTTTTCATAATTAATAATTGACAACTAAACACTTAGCTAGAAAATTTTTTTTATAGTTAATTAGCAACTATTTAGATACAAATTAATTATAAAAAGAATTTCATAACTCATTAGTGATCAAGAAAATTAACTAAAAAAGTTAATTTAGTAACTAATTGGTAGTTGTTTAGATACAAAATAGCTATGATATTTTTGGTAACTATATTTCGTATTAGAAACTAATTAATATTAGCTAGGAAATTGATTTAGTAGTTAATCTGTAGCGATTTAGATACAAGCTCGAAATCTGTAACTATATTTTAGAGTTAATATTAAATTTTATTGTAGTGTTAAGTGAGTTGTAAATAAGTTGTATATATTAAGAGTATACGAATTCATTATTGTATTCATAATACCGTTATGTAACATTGTACACTTGAGGTTTGACCGCGTACTTATATACTACTTATGGTCTTTTTTATAGGATCCTTTTAATCAATTTATATAGATTAAGAAAACTACTAATAACCTTATTTAATGTCTTACTTTTTCAAAAAACAGTACAATCTACCAAAATTATCTTTATTTAAAGTCAAAATTTTTAACAAATCCATTAATTATATCCACTATCCCTTCATTTATTACAAGGGTAGACAAGGAAAAAATCAATAATTACCTCTTGAACTTTGTAGGGGTCTTATATACAGGACCAACAAATTTCCTCCAAATGGTCTTATAATTAGGACCAGAGGTAGTATATACTAGTATGTGACCCGTGCGTAGGTGTTTGCGATTTTGTGTTTATGTCTTGCAATAAATGTATAATAGTAACTACTAAGAAATTTGTCATAAAGAGGTTTATAATCAAATAGAAAGGATTAGGCAACGAAATCTTTCATGGCCGGCTAAAGTCATAAAAACATCAACGATCATATTTTTATTGTCCAACTATAGGAAAAAAATAGTGAGCAGCAGAATCCTCAAAATTGGACCATCAAAATTTTCATAGTCATATTTTGAATGCCTGATTAAAGGAAAAGAAATAGTGGATAACAGACTTTTCATGGCTAAACATGAAAATTTCCGTGTCTCTTTGGAAAAAAAAAAGTGGGCACCAAAATATTTCACATCAGGGTCATGACTAATTATAAAAAAAGAAGGAATGAAGAGCAAATCTCCATGTCCCATGATAAGAAAAAGTCGACAAAAATCTTTCACAACGGAGCAATGAAAATTCACTTAACCATATTTTAAGTGTCTGATTATAATAAAAGTAGTGAGCAACAAATCTTCATGTTCCATGGATAAAAAAGGGCGAGCAACAAAATCTTTTATGATTGGGTCATGAAATATTTTCATGGCCATAATTCGAGAAATGAGAAATAGTGCATGAAGAAAGAGAAAGAGAAAAAATTGGGAAATGAGAAAAATGTTGCAGAAAAGAAAATTAAGCAACAAAACCTTTAATTGCTAAGCTATGAAAGTTTCATAGCCATGTTTAAAGTTTCTAATTTTTAAAAAAATGAAGAGGGTATCAGGATATTTCATGGTTGGACCATGAAAATTTTCATGGCCATATTTCGAGAAACAGGAAATAGAATGTGAAGCTGGGCATGAAGAAAGTGAAAGAGAAAAAAAAACCAAAAATAAGTTGTTATGGTCA
This sequence comes from Cyamopsis tetragonoloba, assembly GCA_037177725.1. Classification (NCBI taxonomy): domain Eukaryota; kingdom Viridiplantae; phylum Streptophyta; class Magnoliopsida; order Fabales; family Fabaceae; genus Cyamopsis; species Cyamopsis tetragonoloba. Next base: position 23,987,393 of record CM074122.1, read on the forward strand.
AATTCAAAATATAAATTTCAAAATTTAAAAGCAACAAAAAAAAGGGAGGGACTGATAGGAAATTTCAAATTTTAAAAGCAACCAAAATGAAATGGGAGGGAAAGAGGATTCATGAGGATGTGGCACGTGCCTCGATCCTGTTTTTTTTAGGCGTTTGCGATTTTGTGTTTTGTCACAAAGAGATTCTAATCAAATTAAAAAGCAGTGGGCAACGAAAAAAGTGGATAGCAAAAAAATTCACAACACGATCATGCATAGCTATATAAAAAGAAGGAATGAGTAGCAAATCTTCATGTCCCGTTGATAAAAAAAAGTGGGCAACAAAATATTTTACAACAGGACCATAAAAATTCTCATGAGCATATTTTAAGTGCTTGATTATGAAAAATTGAGTTGGGCAACAAATCTACATATCCCATGAATAATTAATAAAAGAAAAAGTGGGCAAGAAAATCTATCACATAAGTCGTGGAAATTCTCATGACTATATTTTAAGTGCGCATTTTGAAAAGGAAGTCGGCAACAAATCTTTATGTCCCAATGGAAAAAAATGGATATTATTATTTTTATAAATAAGATTATTATTATTGTCATCATCTGAAGTAAATAATATAGGAAATGAAAGAAAAATAAAAAGGAAGAAAATGAGGAAGAAAAAGAGAGAATGTGACACATAAAAAGAGAAAATCAAATAAATGTGAGCATGACATGTGTCTTTGTCTATAAAGAGAGGAAAATAAAAAATTGGGAGGGAAACAAAATGAATGTAAGTATGACATGTGTCCTACATGGTTGTCACTATCAGCAGTGACATCCTCGACATGCCCGTAAAAAAAAAGAATTAGTGAAGGAGAAAGATAATGGAAGCTAAGCAGAAGAGAATGAGAGAAAAAGAAAGACGAGGGGAACAAGAAAGATGAATCGAGAAAGAGGAGAGAGAAACGGGAAAAGAAAAATTAGGTAAAAGAGATATAATTGAAAAATTGTATAATTCATTCAATTTTGATTTTGAAATTTGAATTTCCAATATCCATTAGTTATTAGCAATTGTGTGTATAATGATCAGATATGTTTCATATTTGTCTGGTGTGTATAATTATTAAAGTGCATAAGTATCTCTAACAATCAAAAAGAATTTTATAGGCCAAAATAATCAATGGATAAAAGGATGGAATAAAATAATAATAAACTAAAAAAATTGGAGGAAAAATGGGAGTGTGTGGAGATGACACATGACATGTATGAAGTAGAGCTGTCAATAGAGCCAGAAGCCCCAAAAAAAAGCCCTGGCCCTGCACTTATTTTGGCCCTTTTTGACTGGCCCTAATTAAAAAAAAAATCAAAATCTTGCCCTGCCATTGGGCCCCCTAAACCACCCTAAATTTTGGGCCCCCTAAAAATTAAGGTAAGGGCTGATCTTGTGAACAAAAAAAGAGAAAGAAAACTTAAACAAAACTCACGACTTTGCTCCTACGACTCTGTGAGCTGCGATGTGAACTGCATTACTGCGATTGCCATTGTCGAACAGCAATTGTGAACTGCAATTGTGAACTGGGAAGATGATGAACCCTAATGCGATGGTGGTTGGCTCCTGCGGTGGTTGGCTCCGGCGACGGTGATTTGGTTTCTCGTTTTGGAATCCAAGCATCTCGTCACGAACCCACAAACGCTCATTCCAATCTTGTTCTTCTCTCCTTCCTTCTCTCTTCTCTCCCAACCAAGGTTCGTTCCTTGCTTCCCCGTATTTCTCTCCTTTCACCCTTTTTCGCTATTTTTCTTATTTCCTTACTATTTCTGCATGTTTTATTCTGATTGTGATTCTGATGAAACCCTTGTTTGGGTTGGTGATTTAACAGTTTTTGTGATTTTTTGCATGCCATGATTCATACAATTTATTAGTTTTCAGTTTGTGATTGCTGTTTCAAATAGTTACTGCCATGTATGATGTTTTGCATTTGTAATATTAGTCAGTGTGTTTCATGTGTCTCTAGTAGTATTTCTACCTGTAATGGTGGCAACACTGCAATTATTGACTTGGCTTGGTTTTAAATTTTTGTCTCTACCGGTTAATGACGTTGGCAAGACAACAATTAATGACTTTGCATGGTTTGAAATTTTGGTTTGCTCTGTATTAGTACATGTTGCAGTATTATGGTTTTGAGTATCATAGTTTTGACTACTACTAATCATATTTGATGCTTAGACCTTTTGAATATTGGTTGCATTGTTTATTCCATTGGAAAACCACTAGATTCCTGGCTCAAGGACATTCCTAATACATTATCATGTTATTCTTCTTATAGTTTAGATTTCAGTTTCTGTTTTCTAATCTTTATGATGTTACTTTTTAATTTGATCATGTTTTGATGCAAGTTAGAGCTTACTTGCTTGATTATTGTCTTTTAGCTAGCTAAACATCCTTATTTGTTGACCTGTTTTAATGTAATAAATGAGTGCAATGAATTTATTTCCCTTTTTCCATATATTCTTGTGTAATGGATTTCTCTGCCTAGTCTTTTCTTGTGTGGCCCCTCTGCAATGGGTTCAAATTTGCCTTCTAAAATTTAATAAAAGTTTATTTGTTATGGGAATATTGCTTGCCATTGATTTCATGTTTAGTGGTCTTTATCTAGCCATATAGGCATCTAGCTTGGACCGATATATGCATATTTATTTGTTATGGGAAAGCATGGGTTAAAACTTAAAACCAAAATTTTCATGTGCTCTTAGAAGATTGGAAGGTGTTTTCAAAACATGTGGAAACTCAGTCCTGTTAAATTTCTCTAGTTACTGTCACTACTCACTTGAGTATCTTAAACATAAATTAATTCGGAGGAAACCCTTCAATCCTTTAGCCAAAACTAATTGATATTTGGTAATAAGTTAGGATAGACATTGAACTCTTATTTTAGTTTCTCCTATTCTATTTTTCTTTTTCTTTTCTTTTCTTTTTTTTAAACAAAAATCTACATATTTTGCTATATAATACCCAACTTCAAGACTCTTTATAAGCTTACAATTCTTCCTTGTATCAGTATGTGAAATGTGATTATTTAGTTTTTTTGGTTCAACCATGAATTCTACTGATATATATATATATATATATATATATATATATATATATATATATATATATATATATATATAATACCCAACTTCAAGACTCTTTATCAGCTTACAATTCTTCCTTGTATTAGTATGTGAAATGTGATTATTTAGTTTTTTTGTTCAACAATGAATTCTGCTGACAGAGATTGGATATATATATACTTCATTATAATATTTATTATGTGGAATCTGGACATAAAAGAGAATGAAACCCGCTAAAATTTGGAGCTTTTTTACTAGAATTGGTAAAGACATTAGTGGTGTTGAGAAGGCTTCGTGCAATTATTGTAGCGGTGAGTTTTCAGTTGGTAAAAACCTCAACTCTGCTTATACTTATGGGACTTCACATCTAAATCGGCATATTAAAATCTGCAAGGATGCTACAAAGGCAGGTGTGTGTCTAACCCAAGTTAGTGTAGGAAAGATTAATCAAAAAAGACATCGTATCATGCTTGCACATGCTGTCATTAGACACGATCTCCCTTTCAGTTTTGTTGAGTATAAGGGGATACGAGAATGGATAGGTTATTTGAATCCGGTTGCTAAGATGCCCTCTAGGAACACACTAGTCTCTGATATCCAAAAAATTTATGTGCAAGAGAAAGTTAAGCTAAAAGAAGCCCTAGGTAGGATTCCTAATAGAGTTTGTCTAACTTCTGATGTGTGGACAGCTGCTACATCTGAGGGTTATCTTTGTTTGACGACTCATTTTGTTGATGAAGATTGGAAATTAAAGTGCAAAATTCTCAGCTTTTGCCGAATGAAACCTCCACATAGTGGAATTGAATTGGAAGCTACTATTTCTGTATGCTGGAAAGAATGGGGGATCGATGAGAAAATATTTTCAATTACCTTAGATAATGCGTCTTCCAATGATAACATGCAAGACATCTTAAAATATCATCTTTCTTTACAAAATAGTTTGTTGTGTGATGGTGAGTTCTTTCATGTGAGGTGTTCGGCTCATATCCTTAACTTGATAGTTCAACATGGTTTGAAGGTGGCTCAAGAAGCACTTGCTAAGATAAGAGATAGTGTGAGATATGTGAGAGGATCCGATGGGCGAACTATAAAATTTCAATAATGTGTGAAAGATGCTAGGATTGACGCAACAATTGGCTTGAAGTTGGATGTGTCAACTAGGTGGAATTCAACATTTTTAATGCTTGAAAGCGCAATCAAATATGAGAAGGCGTTTGATATCCTTAAAGTGGTTGATAGGAGCTTTAAATGTTATCCATCAAGTGAAGATTGGAGTCAAGGAGAGAAAATTTGTAAATTCTTAGAACCATTTTATGATGCCACAAACTTGATATCAGGCTCATCCTACCCTACCTCAAACTTGTATTTTATGCAAGTTTGGAAGATTGAGTGCCTATTAAAATAGAGTGTGGAGAATGAGGATCTTGTGATTAGTGAAATGGCTACAAGAATGAAGGAAAAGTTTGACAAGTATTGGAGAGAATATAGTGTAGTGCTAGCTTTTGGAGCAATTCTTGACCCACGTTTAAAGCTTGAGTTCTTGAATTTTTGCTTTGAAACCCTTGATCCATCAACCTCCAAAGAAAAGGTGAAACGTGTAAGGAAGAAATTTAAGAAGTTGTATAGAGAATATGCCAATAACTTAATTTCACCAAGTGCTTCTCAATCTTATTGTCAATCTCAATCTCCTAATGAATTCCATATGTCCTCGAAACCAAGTGAAGATGGGAGTAAGCGAAGGAAATGTGAAGTGTTCAGTGTATGTTTCTCTCCTAATCATATTTAATTTGTTCTTTATGGCTGCCATAATATTTCATAGTAATATTTAATTTCTCTCACAATGCAGAATTTCAAAGCATTTAGGAGCTCTAAAAAGAAAGTTACTCCTAAAAGTGAGTTAGACTTATATTTGGATGAGCCACAGATTGATGGTGATGATATCACAGAATATGATGTCCTTTATTATTGGAAGACAAATGAGAGTAGATATCCCTATCTTTCTCTATTAGCAAGGGATGTATTAAGCATTCCCATTATAACAGTGGCATCAGAAGGAGCTTTTAGCATTGGGGGACGCATTCTAACAAGATTCAGAAGTTCTACCCTTCCTGAGAATATTTAAACATTGATATGCTCTAGAAATTGGTTACATGACTTTCTTGAAAATCCTAGTGGTAATATTATCATAGTATTTTATAATTATGTGCAATCTTTTCATTCTTGACTTGTTATTTCATCTAATTAATTATTTAATTTTCTTGTGAGTTGTAGATGAAGATGATAATTTCGAAAACCAAATTTCTAGTAATGATATAAATATGTCAACTCTTTTTGACATTGATGAGGAGGATGAGGAGACCGAGGAGGATGTTGAAGAGTAAGAAATTGTTTCATCCGTTATCATTGAATCATATGTTAAATTGTACTTGTTTTAACACTTTCTTCTCTTTTTTTATGTGCAGCTTATCCGATTGAAGATATGGAATTGCATTGAATCTTATTAGGCCTAGAAATACTTGCCACTTTTGATTACTTGTCACTTTTCAATTATATTATGTTTTTTCACTTTTTATGGATACTATTTCCTTTATATTGTACAAGTTTGGATACTACTTTTGGTACTTTTTCCCTAGCCATTTTGTGACTTATAGAAAATTGGCTAAAAATTTCTATGTTAATGTTACTTGCATATTGAACTTCTAGTAAATTTTGAAAACATGAAGAGTATTTTAATACTATGTAAAGACACTTGAAATCTGAATGTTTACATAGATTGTTATAAGATAAAGATTATTTTTGTTTGGACTATGATAAAGATAAATTATTAATAGAAAAGATCCTAAACAAGGGCATGTTTCTTTCACTGCAAAAAAAAATAAAAATAGAAAAGGGCCTAACAAGGGCCTGTTTCTTTTACGGCAAAAAAGGGCCTAATTTTTAGCCCTATGGACTTTGGGACCTGTGGGCTTTTGTATGTGTGGTCCTATGGGCTCTAAGGGCCCAATGGGCCCTGGCCCTTGGGGGCCTGGGTTGGGCCTAGATAGGGCTGACCCTTTTGATAGCTCTAGTATGAAGCTTGTTCTCTAAGAAGGGGTTTCTTTTCTCATTATAGATGAAGATGATATATATATATAGGGAGGGATCAAATAATACCGGTGTAACTTACACCAACTCTTACACCGGTTAATAACTATTTGTCAAAGATGTTTTTTATGATATCCACCGTATGATTGAAACTACTTATCATATAGATAATGTCTATAAAATTTCAAATCATTCCGAAATTATCTAGTACTCCATAAACGTACTAAAGAAGTAACGTAAAATATAGTTTCAAATCATTGTGATGGAGTACTAAATGATTTTGGAATGATGTGAAATTTTGTAGAATGATGTATACGATAAGTAGTGTCAATCCTATGGTGGATTTTGTGAAAAACATCTTCGACAAATAGTTATTAAACGGAGTAAAAGTTGGTGTAAGTTACACTGGTGTAAAAAACTCTAGTGGAACATGCTTAAGCATTTAGGGCATGAATGAGTATTTTTTATTACAACATATGTTAAATTATTTGATTTTGTACTTACAAAATTTTTTATTATTCTTTTAATAAAGGAAAAAGGTTTTGATTCTTCAGCTAAAATTAGACATTATTTTAAAAAGCTTAAAAATTTCTTCTTAGCCAAAAAAAAATCTTAAAAATCGCTTCTCAAACCCAAAATTCGTCAAAAAGCTTTCCAGTACACAATCCTTACTCTATCATTGAATTCATCAAAAATCTTTCCCGAAGATTTAAAAACGTAAGTCTCATTCAAATAATTTGCTTCATGCATAATTACTCCAAAAACACATATATTAAAATTTCTAAAACCTTGATGGACGTAAAAAACAAGACAAAAGACAATGCAAATACAAGAGCAGAGTTGAAGAAATATTGCAAGCGTCCAATCTTAGAGTTAATACATGAGAATGGGAAGATTAAGAAACTGAAGGCAACATATGTGCTAGATGAAAATCAAAGGAGGATGGTGTGTGAGTGGATAAACCAATTAAAATTCCTTGATAGGAATGTGTGAAATATTTCACGTTGCATTAATATTAGTGATGGCAAAATATATGGCATGAAAAGTCATGATTGCCATGTTTTTATGCAAAGGCTAATTCCACTAGAATTTTGTGATATTTTGGCAAAACCTATTTGGGGTGCTTTAACAGAACTCAACTTGTTCTTCAAGGAAATATGTGCAACTCAATTAGGTGGTTTCATCATTGAGAAGTTAGAGCATTCCATTGTTGAAACAGTCTGCAAGTTGGAAAAGATTTTTCCTCCAGCTTTCTTTGATGTGATAGAACATTTAGTTGTACATCTCCCTTATGAAGCTAAGGTTGGAGGACCTGTACAGTATAGGTGGATGTATCATTCGAGAGGTTCATGCTGTACCTAAAAAGGAAGGTTGGAAATAAGGCAAGAGTTGAAGGATCCAATTAAGAAGCTTATATATTAGAATAGATTTCAAACTTTGTTTCTATGTATTTTGATCCATGCCTACAAACAAGGCACACACAAATTCCTCGTAATGATGACAGTGGTCAAGATATGAATGATAGGTGCTTATATATTTTTAAATACCCATGTCGCCATATTAAGGAAGGTCGTAATAGACATTTAATAGATAAAGAGCTTCATATCGCAGAGACATATGTGCTTGTGAATTATAGAGAAGTGGAAAGCTACCTCAAGTAAGTTCGTTCTCAAATGTGCACTTTTATGTTAATAATTAATTTATGTTTAGTATTAATTATTTTGTTCATTAGACAATTTAAGGATTCTCTAAGGGAAAAAAATCTTGATATCTCCGAAGATCAAATATTAGAAGCTCGAGATAAAGATTTCAATAGATGGCTAAAAGAGCTTGTGAGTCTTTTCATTCTAAGCCATACATGTCTACACTTAAATAATCATCATAGCTAGTGTGAATGAGTATTTGTAATATTTTTCAGGTGAATATGGGCCAAGTTGAGGATGAAAGGATTCGAGCATTAAGCTATGGTCCATTCAAGACAGTTACTTCTTAAAATGGCTTAATAGTTAATGGGTATAGATTTCATACTAAGGATTACGGTCAAAATAAAGCTACCATGAATAGTTGGATATGTGTTAGAGGAAATATATATGGTGAGAATGACATGGACTATTATGGTATTATTGAGGACATATTAGAGTTTGCATACATCGGTAATCAAAATAAATTTTTTCTTCTACAATGTTATTGGTTTGACCCAATCAATGGAGTCAATGTTCAATAGAGATATGGATTGGTTGATATTAAGATCAAATCAAAATTTCACTCAAATGAACCATTTGTATTAACTGAACAAGTACAACAAGTGTATTATACAAGATATCCACAAATTGATGGAAGAGTTAGAGATGAATGGTGGGCGGCTTGTAAAGTTAAAGCAAAACTGTTTGTGGCTGAAACAATGAATGATGAAGATTGTGGATCAAATGAACTACTTGCAAATGATTATTACCAAGATGATGTATCTATAGGGACACCAATGGAAGAAGTAAACTTAAATGATATTAATAATCCATTGGGCATTCAAGATGATGAACAATTCATCAATGATAATGAGGATCTTGATGAAAATGAAGACATTTATGACTCTGATTGGGATGGTCATGATGACTAAATCTTAATAATTTAGATTTAATGGAATGAGAAACTATGTCTTTCTTATAGTTTGTATTTTTTTTTCTTTTTTTACATAAATTTTATCTAACATGATTGATTTTTATCATATAGGAACTCAATATGGCACCAATTCATAGTAGAGCTCGACGAGGACGAGGGCGAGGTCAATTGAATGTTGGTTCTCTAGCATCTTAAATGCTATTGTTATATTTTGCATGTTTTTATTATTGATATATAGTTTTCTAACTTAGTTAAATTTCGCTATGCAGGAAAACATCAGGCCACAAGCTCGTGGTAGAGGCGGATGAGGTCGAGGGGTGGTACCCTTAGATTGACCACTTTCCATGCCTCAACCTTCTGAACTAGATAGTGGTTCTCCTACACCACAACCTGCTATACCTAGATCACATGGTAAACTTCTAAGAACATTAATCTTAATATAACAAAATAAATATTTGTTCTATTAGTGGGTTATTGTATATATCACACTTATCGTAATTGTACTTGTTCACCATCACTTTAATATTTAAGTTTTTTGTTTGGCACCATGGAAGCAAAAATCCCATTGGCTAGTAAGTGCACTACATAAGAAAAGCACTACACAAAACACAATATGGTTTTAGTTCTCATCATCATAGGATTCAGATGCAGTGTTAGATTATCCCACAAAATCTTAAATGCAATGATTTTGAGTAAGATTAGGAACACACACTTTCTTTATAATAGTTCTTTATACTATGTACTTCAATTAAACTTCTTTTATTAATTAACCAACCCACCAACTTTAAAATTTAACCGCTCATGCAATTACAAACATACAAAAATTATTTCTACTATTTTAATTTATTCCACATTCTGTTAATTAGACTCCCCGTTATTATTATTATTATAAGATTAATGTTCATTAGTCTTAATATAACAAATATTTGTTTTGTTTTTATTTATAAAGTATTTTATGTTATTTTGTAAATGCTCTCATTAAATATGTTGCTTTGAGTGGCCAATTAGCTTCTTTATATGAACCTATTGATCAACCCAGTGACTCGACTGAAGCACTTTTAACTAAAGAATCTCGGATTGGAACTAATAGAAAGCGAGTTATATTTGTGGAAACAAATGCGTAAGTGTTAGTAAAATTTGCGATTTTTTGCATTAATTTACGTGTATATTATTGAAATATGTGATTTAACTAATTAAACTTAGAGGAAGAGGTTTTTTGAGCATGGGGTAACTAATGACATTGTGTCCAATGTATTCATGAGGATGCCTATTGCAGTAGAAAAATGGAAACAGTGACTTGTTGGATTTCCAAGTTCACTTAGATGATTATGTTGATGTCTTATATGTAGCATGACTTGTTGGGTTTAATTGATTTAATTAATATATTAGAACTTGTTATATGCAATTCTATAGTTTGACATTTTATGAATAGATAATTTGACATTATGTAGTAATTATGGCAAAATTATGTGTTAGGTAGTGACTGATTTGGGACAAAACAGTGACGAGGGATTTGCGACAAAATTATCTTTAGGTAGTGAGGGATTTGCGACAAAACTACAATCAAATGTTGCAGATTGTAAATAACAGGTGGCGAGGGAATTGCGACGAAATAGTTTAACTCAGAAGCAGCAAGGAAGTTGCGACGAACTTCAAATTATATGCGGCGAGGGAATAGCGACAAAACAACGACTAATAAAAGATCATTCATTCCCTAAAAATAGCTACAATTTAGTGATAAATTGGCGACGACAATCTGCGACGGAATTTTTGAGGAAATTGTGATAAAAAATTGAAGACAAATTTGCGACGGAAATTCACAACATTTGTTTTTTAAATGCGAGATGAAATGGCAACTGATTAACGACGGATCATTTCCTCACAAAACATAATCTGTGAAGGATTTGTGAGGGATTTTTTTTTGTAGGCAATTGTGACAAAAAATACGCAACAGACATATTCATTGCAATTCTGTCGCTAATCCCATGCAACTTAATTTAGCGACGGTACAGCGAGGGATTTCGTTGTCGCTAATCCGCGAATTTCTTGTAGTGGTTTATCAAAGTATTATATTTTCATATAAAATGCAAAAAAGAGTTTGCTTCCGAACTTTCCTTTTAATTTGAAGTAAAGCATTTAAAATTTCTTCCATCTTTGTCTCAAGTATCCACATTAATATAACTAGTATAGTACGAAAGAATATCAAATGCATAATATGTTAATGCATTATGTTTATGTTTATCACTTGCACAACATTTCTATAGTTTGTCCCACTTAGATATATCTCCTCTATTTATCATCTCATTACTCTGTATAAACCTCTTGTTATGTTTTGATTTGTTTTATTGCTAGCCATATTTTATCATTTTTTTTTATTTTCATACTTTCTCTTTCTCATAAAATCTCAAAATGCAAATTCTGAAATTAGCCTCCTTAATGGAGGCAACAACACTGTCATTGTCACCACTCGATGCACAAATATGGTCTTATGCAATGTCTCGTGATCTTATGCATAATATATTAATATATTATGTTTATCAAAACATTATGTTTTTATATAGTAATGCAAAAAGAGTTTGCTCCCAAACTTTCTTTCTGATTTAAAGTAAAGCATATTAATATTCTTCCATCCCTGTCTCAAGTATCCATATTAATATAACTGATATTGTAATCAAGAATATGGAATGGATAATATGTTAATGCATTATGTTTACGTTTGTTACTCGTACAAAATATCTTTATATTGTATCACTCATGCAATATCTCTCTTCTCTACTCTCTCATCACATCACTCTCTATATCAACCTCTCTTTATGTTTCGATTAGTTATACTGCTTACCACTTTTATCATTGTTTGTGTTTTAATACTTTCTCTCTCTCGTAACGTCTCAAAATATATTAACCACCCAAATGCAGGAAACATCACCGACATTGCCACCACTTGCAATGTTGCGTGATCATCTGCGTAATATATTAATGAATTATATTTATGTTTGTTAAAGCATTACATTTTTATATAAAAAAGCAAAATAACTTGTTCCCAGCTTTCTTTTTAATTTGAAGTAGATTATATAAAATTTCCTTCTCTATCTCAAGTACACATATTAATAAAACTTGTATTGAAACCAATAATGTGAGATGCGTAACATGTTAATGCATTATGTTTAAGTTTGTTACTCGTTCAACATCTCTATACTTTGACCCACTCACGCAATATCTCTCTTCTCTATCTCTCATCGCATCACACTCTATATAAGCCTCTACTTATGTTTCTATTAGTTATATTGGTAGTCACTTTTTATCATTGCTTTGTTTTCATACTTTCTCTTTCTCGTAATGTCCCAAAATGCAAGTTGTGAGAAGAGGAGAATTTAGAATTCAAAGGTTAGAAATATGGATGATTGAAGAGATAGAGACGCAAGAAGAAAAGATGAAAGTTTAGAAATTTGCTTTTGGTGTTTGGTTCCTAAAAGCTTCGGGAAGAAATTCAAGTATGAGAAGAATAGGGAAGAAGAGTCTGAGGATTCATGCCTATTAAGGAAAACAAAAAGATGTTTTTTTTTTTTCAATTTTCCATCAATTACAAATTTTTCACTGTGCACTCTTTTAGCACATGTTCTTTAAAGAGTTTTCAAAGTAACATAATCACACTTGTTATCTTTAATTAATGTGAAAATTTATTTTTTATATTAGTTATAAATAAAATTTGATGTGAATCTCTTTCAACACTTGATATACCCATGTGAATAACATGCTATTAAAGCCCTTTTTCATTAGTGTGTACACCCTACTTTTGGGTTGTATGAGTGTATAAGAAAAGAGATATAGAAAGAAAATAAAAGAGGGAAAAATAAAACTATTAAATATGATGTGATAGAAAAGAAAGAGATACATAATATTTTTAGTATACCTATTGGCTAGCCACCAACATTTTTTGCTAAAATTGTGTCAGTACCATCTCTGTAATCCCGATTCTATTTCTCTTTACCCCTTAAAAAAATGTGTGACCCTCCCCTACAACTTTGTCACCACCTTGCTTGTCTTGGGGTACAGTACGTTTACAACATAAACTAAAAGCTTTTAATTATAAAATTACATGAAAGCTACGAGATTATGATTATAAGATTATAGCTACGTAATTAGATTATAAATTTGACCGATTTGACAAAACATATTGTATTATTAGTTGAACTTCGTGAAATGACATAAAAGGGTAAATAATATTATTGGTAGGATAATGATAAGGTAATTTGGAAAGTGAATTATTGGTAGCCAAATTTTAAAAGCTATCTAAAATAGGTTCTTAAAATTTAGTTATAAAAGTTAAAATCTCACTGTCAAGAGCTTTAATTTTATAATTACCAAACAACCGTATATTTTTTTTCTTTTTCAAAAAAACTATAATCTTCTAAGAAAGTTATAATCTCACATTTTTAAACATATCCTTTGTCTATGAACCAAAAAAAAAACATATCCTTTATCTAATTTCCTCCGTCTATCGACTTTAGAAAAAAATAATAAGAATAAGAGTAGTGCTATATCAAAAAGTGATAGTATGAGAGCGAAAGTAGAGAGAGAAAGAGAAAGAGAGGGAGAGTTCGTGAGAAAAATAATAGAGGGAAAGGGATTGTGAGGGATAAGAGGGAGTTTAAAGATTATAGAGATGATGATGATAGGGAGGTTGTAGAAGGATGTCTTAAGGTTCAAATAAGACATTGCAAAAGAGAGGTACAAGATGGTTATAAAAAAAGCACTATGATGATTTATCTAGGAAAGTTGAAAAATAGAGACACGTGGGGTTCTCTTCATAAAATCCGGGTAACATTAACAACCTTCTTTTTCTACAATTTCCCTGACCAAATTGGAGTTAAAGATCTTTGGAGCATTTTTTAGAGATATGACCATGTGGTAGATGAATTTATCCCTAACAAAGTCAATGCTCATGGTAATAGGTTTGGCTTTGCAAGGTTTGATCGTGTTAGGGATGCAATAACTTTGGAAAGCTACCTAAAGACCATTGTGATAGGAGATATGACAATGGTGGTAAACATTTCAAAGTTTGATAGAAACTCTCATAAACCTCATCCTTGGCCAAGAGACTCATGAACAATGACTGCATCATGAGGAATTGAAATGACATGTACAATATCATGGAGGCCACAAAAAAACTTATGCACAAGCCTTGCAAAAGGATACTCAACTTAAAGGTGATTAAAGCAAATATTTTGATGATGCTCATAACAATGTTGAGGAGTCAAAGACTCATGACAAAGACCTCTTCTGGGCTTCAAGAGAATACAACCATGTTAATGGAGATAATCACAAGTCTCTCTAGGAAGCATTAGTTAGAAAAGTTTGAAGTCTAGAAGGGACCTTTACCATTGAGCATAAATTAATAGATATAGGCATTTTGTCGACTAAGGTAACAGTTATGGGAGAAGGCATGTTAGGGGTTAATATAAAGGAAATCCTTAAGGGAGCAAAGGAGTGGTTTGAACAATGGTTTAAATCTGTTATTTCTTGGAGGCCTAATCTAATTATGTTAGATCGGTATGCATGGATAAGATGGTATGGAATCCATTTGCATGTATAGGATGACAAATCTCTTTGTTTCTTAGTTCTACCTAGTGGTGAGTTTATTAATGCTGATGAAAATACTAAGCTTAAGAAAAGATTTGACATAGCTAGGATTCTTTTTAGAATGGTGAAACCTGATCCTATCCACAAAATTGTTTGCATTAAGATTAAGGGGCATATTTTTCAATTTCGAATGATTGAAAAGGTGTTTGGTGATAGCTTATTCCAAATTAGAGGGGGAAGTTATAAAGGGATTAATGACTCGAATAATTCCTCATATGTCCCAAAAAAATATCTAAAAAGGCCCAAAGGTGAAAAAAACAAGGTTTAAACACATTTTTGGTTCCAATGGCATTGGAACTCCTTTGTGCTTTGATAGAGACTTCAAGAAATTGGGGATTTAGGGTTTTCAATTTGGGGAAAAATTTAGGAATTTAGGGTTCTTATTAAGGACTTTGATGTGCGTCCATATAAGCAGCTGATGTGGCATTCCATGCTGCCAAACTAACAGCCACATGTGTGCCACATAGGCTAGTTGTAATGGAGTTAGTGATGGAACTAACGTTAGGGACTAAAACCTTGACGGCGTGAAAGTGTAGGGACTAAAGCCACAACTTTTAAAGTATAGGGACTAAAACTTAATGAGCATCAAGTATAGGGACAAAAAATATATTTAAACAAAAAAAAAACAATTAACAAACCAAATCTTAATGTTGGGTCTTTGCTATTAGGTTCGACTCTCTCACATGTATTAAATTCTCTCGATTCTTCTGGTATGAGAATGAAACAGAGAAATTGTAAAAGAAAGAATGTCTCAAGAAGGCTAATTCTCCCTATGGTGTGGAAGTGCAATTTGAAAGAAGGAGGAAGTACATGACCATTTCATGTGCGATGTTGTCAAAACCTGGCCATTCTTCATCGTGATCTAAATCTCGATCTTAGAGAAGAAAACAAAAGATGGACCTCCCGCCCCCAATAAAGGTTGATAACGTTAATTTGGCAGTGCAAGATGTCTCTATTCGTGACTTAGAGTCTAAAACGACAAACCCTCTCGTTGGGGACAAAGATTCAAAAATTCTACATAGCAACCAACAAGTGGTTTTGAGGCTAGAAAGGGAGGTTGCAACAAACATGATGGATATTGGTGAGGTTAGAAAGGGAGGCAACAACAAAATTAATGGATGTTGGTAAGGAATTAGGGGTTTCACTTCATGGGCATGATGATCAAGCCGCAAATTTGTTTGTAGAATGGGAATTGTGAGGTAGACAAGGATTTAACAAGCATTTGAGGATGGATTATGCCCTATGAAGATTGCAACTCTCAATGGAGGGTTAGGATGGGAGGTGAAGAAAACGAGACTTAGAAGTCTGATTGCTACAGAAAGACTAGAATTCCTAGCTATTCGACAAACAAAAATAGAGTCTGTGGATAAAAGATTATGCGAAAGTCTCTGGAGTAACTCAGATGTAGGTTGGTCTTTCTCTCCTTCTGTTAGTACTGCTGGTGGACTTCTTAATTTATGGGATGCTTATTAGGGTATGATCCTAGATTCCACTTCTGAATCTGGATTTTGTGTTGTTTCTTTAGAATGGGGATAAATGAGTCTAAATAATGTCTTGTTAACGTTTATTCCCCATTTACACTATCTGGAAAACACTCATTATGGAATGCTTTTCATGATTTTAAAAATTTGCTGGTGGTAGAGTATTGGTGCTTCTTAGGAGACTTTAATGCATTGTCGGGTCTGTGGGATAGGAAAGGTGTTTCGGTTAGTGGAGAAAGAACCTAGTGAAGAGAGTTTAACAGCTTTGTTGATGATTTGAATTTGATAGATCCATAGGTTTATGGTAGGAAATGTACCTGGGTGCATTCAGATGGTTCAACTCATAGTAGAATTGATCATATTTTAATTTCTGTTTAATGACCTTAACAATGGAGCCCCATATCTCAATGGATCTTAGACAAAGGCATTTCATATCACTATCTAGTAGTTCTGAAGAGGGTTGATGAAAATCATGATCTTGTGCCTTTTAAATTAAATAAATGTTGGCTTGCTAAAGCTAGTTTTCAGTCCTTAGTGGATATCTTTTGGAGTTCATGTTATGTAAAGGGATGGAAGACATTTGTTCTAACAGAAAAACTTAAACAACGGAAATGGAAGATAAAAGTTTGGAATTTTTGGAATCTAGATGATTCTATTTCTGATATAAGTAGTATTGATATAGATCCAGAATCTAGATTGTTATCTTCTGAAGAGGTGGACCAAAGAAGAACTTTTATGGCTTCCATGTGGCTTAAATTGAAACATAAGGAATGCCTTTTGAAGTGAAAGTCTAGGGTGTAATGGTTGAGAGAGGGAGATGCAAATACAAAATTCTTTCATACGTGTATTGTAATAAGGCATAAGAGAAATAACATTGTGGCGTTGAAAGGGAGAGATGGGTGGGTGGATGTAAATGGAATTATGTTTTCTCAGGTTAAGGATTCTACTTCCCTTATTTCTCTTTTCTCCGAGGAAGAAATAAAATAGGTAGATTTTAGTAATGGAGGCAACAAAAGCCTAGGTCCAAACGGATACAACTTTAATTTTTCAAGAAATTCTAGAATACTTTGAAAGATGATATTTTTGAAATGGCTCATGAGTTTTTTTTTTTGTTAAGCAAAGCTACCAAAAGGGTTGACATCATACTTTATTGTTCTCATCCCTAATGTGTCATGTCCCCAAAAGGTAAAACACTTTAGGCCAATCTCTTTGCTTAGAAGTCTATACAAAATAATCTTCAAGCTTCAGTTGAGTCGTCTATGATATGGTCTTCCTTCTACTATTGGTCAGTGTCAATTTGTCTTTATTAAAGGAAGATGTATCCTTGACAGTGTGGTCATTTTATTAGAGTTGTGGATTATGTCAAATGTTCTAGAAAGCATGTTTTATTATGAAGGTAGATTTTGGACGAGTTTACGATTTTTTTTCTTGGCTTTTTTGGAATATATGATGGGTAGATGTGGTCTTCTTGATAAGTTCATTTCATGGGTCAAAGCGTGTGTTTTTTCTGGGGATCTTTTAGTTCTTATCAATGGAAATCCGTCTGAAGAAGTTAAAATCCACCGAGGACTATAAAGGGAGACCCTTTGCCCCCTCCCATTTGTATCTTACTATTGCGGAAGGATAAGTTAGCCATATGATGGATGCAGTGAATTTAAGGAGATTTAAAGGCTTCAAAGTAGGAGATAACAGTTTGAATTTTCCATCTATCTATATGCCGATGATACGGTCATTATTGGAGAGGCTGTTCGGGAGAACTTATGGTTGATCAAATTTTTTTTGCGTTACTTTCAATTCTGTTTTGTGATGAAAATAAATTTTACCATAAGCAATAATTTTGGTATTGATGTGGAGGAACATTTCCTCTCATCAGATTCTTCCTTTTTGCATTGTAACGTCGGTGAATTTCCTTTCTCTTACTAATTGGGTCATTCTATCGGAGCACCTACAAAATCCAAGAGGATGTGGAGACCAATTATTTTGAAGATCAAGAATAAATTGGGCACTTGAAGGGGACGTCATGTCTCTCTAGGAGGTAGGGTGACTCTTTTAAATGAAATTCGGAATATTCAAAGAAGATTTTTGTTTGGGGGGGTTTATCTAAAAATTAAATTGCTTAGGTTAATTGGAATGTGGTTTGCAAACCAAAAAAGGAAGGTGGTTTGGGAGTAAAATATTTATGCTGGTTTAATTTGGTTCTTCTTTTGGAATGGGCTTGAAGATTCCTTTTGGGAGAGGTGGCCCTGTAAGCAATAAATTAATACGCCCATGATCATTATATGAAATTAGAACACCAATTCAGAATGTTATAAAAAAGACACTTACTTGTACACACCGTCATTCCGAAATTAGCCTTCACGTTAGGTCAAAGAGCAAAGTCTTCCTTTGCCTAATCACTCTCTCTCTGTATCTAGGTTTTCAATAGGACAAACCTAGAGAACTTTTCTCAGTGGTGGTGACGGCAGAAGGGACTTAGCCTCTCTATTTATAAAAACCCTTAGGCACCTCCCATCACGGGCCTAGTGGTTCGGCCCACACTGTCTCCCACAGAGATTAAGTGCCCAAAACCCAATATCAATTGATCACATTATTAGTGTGCTTGAGTGTCATTAAATGGATCACAATATTAACCCGTTTTTGCTTAAACAAAAACCACAATTGATTACAGTCCACAAGAAAACTGTTACCGGCCCTACTATTGTTGTAGAACATCAAGCCTTCTATGAACCTTTTTTTGAGGCAAAGCTCTAAATGGTAAAAAGAAATTTGTATCGACAGTGATATTCAAGATACTAACTAGTTTTTTAAAGGAGTTAATCTACGCGTGGGAAACGGGAGGATGACAATATTTTGGGAAGGCCCTTGGCTGGGTAATCAACCTCTATGCCTGGCTTATCCAAGATTGTATCAGATTGTGGAAGACAAGACATGTTACATTGCTACTGTGTCACCTTCATCAAGTTCTGTTCTTATTGATTTGCTTCAGGATTAGTCCTTTCTCTTGGAGATGGTCTCTTTACATGAGGGAGAATGAATTGTTAACTGAGTTATTGACTTTGCTTCAGCCTATTTTCCTGGATCTGCACAAGGAAGATGTTTCGTTGTGGTCCCCATGTGGTGTCAAGGGTTTATTTTCTCTAACCAAACTTGAACATTATCATGAATTTGTGAAGTCTATAGTGACATAAATTAAAGTGAAGAAAGTTAGAACAAACTAAGGTTGCACGTCCTCGAAGTTTGAATAGCAAGCTCAAATTAAATGCAAAAGTGAAAAGGCAAAAAGCAATTTCCTTTTAAATCTTGCTTTGAAATTAAAGAACCTCTAGGTCTTATATTCTGATGCACAAGAATAAATAATCACCCCTCTTGGAACTAAAAATGTATGTGTATCTAGGTGATTTTTGTCTCTGATATAAAATTATAAAAATTTCATTTTAGCTATTAACTTTGTAAAATTAATTATATTGATTGTTTATTTAACAAAAATTATTCATATTAGTTTCAAAAGAAGTAATTTGAATAATAAGTTTTTTTTTTTGTTTCATAGAAAAGTACAGCAACTCTTTTAAAGTGATACAACAGTTTTTTTTTTTTTAATTTCTGGTAAAGAGATAAAACAGGAATTAAATGAGAAAGAATGGATATTGAATGAAACAGAGCATATATAAGGGTCATCATTACTTTCTCTTTTAAAGTGTGAGAGGGCATGCTGTTAGGGCTATGGACCCCAGAAAGCCAGGTTTAAAGTGTTACCTTCCTCATTATGAATCAACATTCACTCTTGCTTATAGAAAACGTAAACATTAATTCTTTTAAATTAATTAATTAATTTAATTGCATCTAGTAATCACACTATAAAGTGTAGTAACAAAGATTAGAAATAGAGAAAAAGAAGAATAAAAGAACTCAACTTCAAGCTATGTTTGATTTTCAGTATTTAAAAGCAACTTGGTACTGAAATTTAGTGTGATTACAAACATTAGATACAAAGATAACAGAAAATATATATATAAAAGAGCTAAACTTGAAGCTATGTTTGATTTGAAGTATCTAAAAGCAACTTGTTTACCAAAAAAAAAAACAAAAAAACTTGGAACTGAATTTTCTGAGAAGGTCGGTGCTCATATGTGTAAGAATTTTAGTTGATACTTAAAAAAAAAATTATAAAAAGGTGAATGAAAATGCATGAATCTTGTGAATTCCCTATTATAAAGAAGGCATGCATGCTCATAACTTTTCTTTTCAGATATAGTAGTTGTAACTTTCCTCTAATAAAGTAGAATAGTTAGATTCTTTTTGAACTATATGTTTTTTCCACAAATTACTAGTAGTATGTTTGGGAAAGTTTTAATTTTTTAAAATAATTATTTATTTTTTAAAAGTTTTTTTTGCACAACAAATATAATAAAGGATTATTTTTAAAAAAATAAAATAAAATAAACGATTATTTTTTCAAAATAAGATAATATAATTAAACACACTAAATAATTACAAATACCAGTGCAAATACATAAATAACAAAGGTTTTGTTTGTTTTAAATTCTTTTTTACTAAAATTAGAAAATTTTATTTTTATTGCATGACCTCGGTTTCTGTACACTAATAATTTTAACTATTAATATTTTTTTTGTTTGTGTGTTTTTCACTTCTTGTTCTATTAAAATTTAAATCAAACACATACAAAAGCATTTGATTTCCTTCCAAGCTAGCTGGAACTTCCAAATTATTTCTTCATTTTTTATTTTGTTAACAAAAATTATCTTTAATTTTAATAAGATAAGTGTTATTCACAAAATACAACTACATCTCGCCTATTCAAGATAAAAAAAAGTTTGTTAAATAACACTGTATTTGTATTTTATTTTATAAATATATAGTAATTAATTTACTAGTAGGCCACATGCTAGCTTACACTATCCCTATCTTTAGCCTATACTTTTTGAAAGTTTCATGGTGGTAAGCGGTAATAATTTAATATAAATAGAGACTAATGAGATAAATGGGTCCTTAAATGTATATGCTGACAAGTGTCTGAACACGGTCAATAGCGCATATAAAAAATATTTTGTTGAAAAAAAAAGCAAAAATTAATTTTAATAATTTTTATGTTTTGAAGAGGTAAATTTTTAGTGTGTGTTTGACACAACTAGCTTATAGTTTATTTAGAGGCTTATAACTTCTTATAGCTTATGAATAAGTAGAGGTGTTCGTTGACAATTAGTTTATAGCTTATATCTGACTTTCATAAGTTAGCTTATAGTTTATGAAAAGTTACTTCAAGTAGTTTATAACTTATGAAAAGTAGTTTTCAATAACTTTTTTATATTTTACCCTCTAGTCATTTATTACATGTTTACTCTATTAAATAATTTATTATATGTAATTATTACTTATTCTTTTAAGTCATTTAACAAATATAAGTTACCTAATAAACTAATTTTATCAAACACATCTAGTCAATTATAAGTCATAAGATATAAGTTATAAACTATCAGCTATAAGCTAGTTTTACCAAACATAATCTTAATAGTAAATCAGGTGATACTATATATACCCTCAATGCTAAAAAAAGAATAGACTAATGATTAATGCTAGGGATTGATAAATCAAATCCATCTATAATGATTAACTAATAATAATAACACCTTTTCCCCCCAAAAAAAAAAAAAAGATTTTAGATATATAGTGTGTGACCCAACTAATTCATTTTTCTTCTTGTACTCTAGACAATTTAATTTTAGTGGCAAAGGAGAGGAGTTAGATACCAATTTGTTTGTTTTGTTGTTCTTCTTTGGATGCAAAACGTTAGTTAGAGCAAAGATTCCAAAGAAGATTGAAATGTAACTAAATGCAAATTGTTAGTGAGGGTGACAATTCAAAAGTGGTATGCAAGAATGTGGAATCCAACTGAAAAGGAAAATTATGGTGTTTTGGCCTTATGTAATACCAAGAAATTCTCTCCAACTGAATACCCACCAAGCATCTTTTCTTGAAAAAGTTTAATTTCAACTTTTCTTTTTCACAAATAATGATAATAATTATTGTTATTATTACTGTTATCATCATAAGTTGTATTTAGTTAGTTCCTGAATCATGATAGTCCAAATTTAGACAAAGAGGAGATACGAGAGAGGAAAAAAAATTTAAAAGTGGGTGAGTTAAGAAGACCATTTGAACTTTTTTTTTTTTTTTAGTTTACAACGAAATTTAACGTTGGATTTACAAGAAAATTTTTAATATGAATATAAATAATAACATAATTATAAAGTATGGCCCCGACAAGCCACCCTTGGCTCCACCCTTGGGTATAAAAGATCATTGAAGTCAGTTTTGCTTAAAGCCTTTTTTATAGGCACAACCAAGATTTGAACTCCGGTCAGCACACTTAAAAGATCCGACTATCTACTAATTGTGTCAGACTTTGTTGGTAAAGATCTTAATATGAACTATAATAATAGTAATAATCATTAATAATAATAATAATAATATTACACACTCAATATATAGCAAGAGAGTTGAATTCTATCCTTTGAAATTGTTGATGAAACTTGAAGGAAGCTGTTACCTATCAGCAGAATATTGCAAAATAATGGGACCAATTGTGCCAGACAGCTCTGTTTAACCTTTTTCTTTCTTTTTTTCTTTGTTTTTTTTTTCTATCCCCACTTTTTATATGGTACCTTAAGGCAATTCAAATTTCAAATATTTACCAAAATAAATTTTTAAACTTCAAACCGTGTTTCAAAGGGAATATTAGTGTACATACCTTAGGAAATTTTAAATTGTGATTGGATTGCATCAGGTGATATTCATATTGAGTTAAATGTGACTAATTGCAATCACTTATCAATTTAATTTCAGTGACCATTAAAATAAAAAATATTGTATTGTAATATTTCTAACAAATAAAAAGTTGCAACCTTTAGGTTTTTTATTTATTTTTTATTTTTTAAGGAAAGAGACTTGCATACTCTCTTAGCTTAAGTGGTATCTATATGAATAATGTTTTGTTGACACAAAAAAAACTTACACTTCTCTTACATTTATAATATAATATTACTATTTGATTTAAATGAATTAAAAATTGGAGAAATAAAAGGTACTAAAGAGGTTAAGAAATAATAAAATAATGAGTGTAAGATTGGTGTATGATTTTTGGGTGTAAAAAAATCAACACTCTATCTATATATACTTCATGTGGACACAAATGTACTTACTCACTTTAAGAAATTTATAATTAATTCACTCACTATCTTCAAAATTTCCATCCCCTTAATTTTATTTTATTTTTTTATGTTTTTTCTTTAATTTTAACCAACTAATCCATTGAGTACGGACTCTAAAGCTTTGTTTGTATTGATGGAATCGGATGGAGTGGAGCGAAGCAAAATGCAACAGAATAGAGTAGAATAGAATAATTTTTTCACTCCATTGTTTAGACATTTTAAGATGGAACAAAATATTTTTTTTCTTTCCGTTGTTTGAAAATAAGATGGAGCGGAATATGTTAAAATCATTTATTTCCAATGTTACCCTTATTTTTATTCTAACTACTTTTTTTACTTTCTTTTTAATTCTCTACTCTTTATAACTATTTCATTTATAATGTATGCACATTGAAATTACCTTTTTCTATTTTAACTCAATAACATACATAATAAAAGTTCTTCCGTTATGTTTTAGATCTTATGATAGACATGATTAGATTAGAAATTTAATCCTCCTAAAAATTGTTTGATTACTAAGTATTTTAAATGAATTAGTATGGTTTGTTTTGAGTTATATCTTTGTTTTCTTCTCCGTCATTTTGGCTATCCAGAGTTTTTTTTTCTCATTGTTGGTTCTCTCTTTAAACTTGTTCTAGTGTTCTTTACCTATTTTGCTGTTCTAGTGTTCTCGAGAATTTGATGGAAAGTGGAGGAGGAGGGAAGAAGAAGAAAAATAAAGAGAAGGAGGAAAGTAAAATTGGAAGGTGGCACTAAACATGAGAATAGAGACGGAACAATGGTGCATTGTGTAACGCCTCGGCCGCTTGTTAGGATTGACGACGGCCCCCACAAGACCAACACAAGACTTTCCAATGTGCTTTGTCCTCACTCACACACTTCCTAGGAATGACTTCTCAACAGGTCACCCATCCCAGAATTGCTCCAGGTCAAGCACGCTTAACCATAGAGTTATTAAGGGATAGACTATCGAAAAGTAAATGCATTTTGTTGGTATAGGTAGTGCGAATCAATTCTATTAAGCTATCATTGACTCTATAGTTCCATTCCTATACAGCCTTCGGATCCCTCTCATTCTGGTGTATGTTCAATCCGTTCATGTGTCTCTCCCGCCTAGAAGCCTTGTCAGGAGCTGCTCCTTGTCCACGCCTCATTGCACCGGCGACACTCCCTGCCCTCATCAGTGCCCGGATGTCACACATTGGCTGAAAAAATTGATTTAAAGGATAAAAGGGACATTTTATAATCTCGGCCGCTTGTTAGGATTGACGACGGCCCCCACAGACCAACACAAGACTTTCCAGTGTGCTTTGTCCTCACTCACACACTTCTTAGGAATGACTTCTCAAGAGGTCACCCATCCCAGAATTGCTCCAGGTCAAGCACGCTTAACCATAGAGTTATTGAGGGATAGACTACCGAAAAGTAAATGCATTTTGTTGGTATAGGTAGTGCGAATCAATTTTATTAAGCTATCATTGACTCTATAGTTCCATACCTATACAGCCTTCGGATCCCTCTCATTCTGGTGTATGTTCAATCCGTTCATGTGTCCCTCCCGCCTAGAAGCCTTGTTAGGAGCTGCTCCTTGTCCACGCCTCATTACACCGGCGACACTCCCTACCCTCATCAGTGCCCGGATGTCACACATTGGCTGAAAAAATTGATTTAAAGGATAAAAGGGACATTTTATAATCATATACTATAAGAAAAAAAAACCCCTTCTTGACTCACAAGCAACCTATTTTGTCAAATGTCATGCTCACATTAACTCAGTTTCCCTCCAAAATTTTGTTTAATATTATTTTATTCTATTATCTCTTTGTTTGATTTTTTGTATTTTGGATGTTAATCCAAGCTTAAAAACTTTTATTTTTCATGCAGATTTTTTGTATTTTGGATTGCTTTGAGATTAGAAAAATTTAAAATTCAAAATTTA
The DNA here is from genome assembly GCA_037177725.1 of Cyamopsis tetragonoloba. NCBI lineage: Eukaryota > Viridiplantae > Streptophyta > Magnoliopsida > Fabales > Fabaceae > Cyamopsis > Cyamopsis tetragonoloba. The sequence continues at coordinate 24,012,469 of CM074122.1, forward strand.
AAATTTTAATAATAAAATTAAATTTAATTATTAAACTCTTTTTCTCTTACTTTTTTTTTTCCTCTTTCTTTTCTCTCCACATCCCTTCATTTCAAGTTTATTTCACTATCTTTTTTTTTCTCTATTTTCCATTCTTTCCTTTCCATTTTTTTTACTTTGTTTTTTGTGATTTGTTAAAAAAAAAATTTGGTATAACCACAGGTTTCTCTATCCTTAAGATGAGACTAATCCAAGTCACTAGTTTTTGAATGTTATTTGGTTAAAATATGATCAAACTCATTTATATGTTTTATTGTATATTCATTATAAAATTATAAAATACTGACACAACCTCACAAACGCGTAACAACGAAGACCCGTGCGAACACACGGGTCAAAAGCTAGTTAGTTATTAAAATGAAATCATGATTCCGTCTCATACCTCCCAAATTTGGATGGAACAAAATTGGGGAAAAGTGAGGGAAAGGAATAGAATGCATTCCATCCATTACCATTCCGCTCCATCCTAAAACCATCAATCCAAACAATGGAATTTAAAACAATTCCATTTCGTTCTACTCCGCTCCATCCGTTTCCATCAATCCAAACATAGCCTAAAGCATTAAATTTTTTCCCCTTAAATTTTTTAGTTTTTTTTCTTAATATGTATTATTAATATTTTTTATTTCTTCAATATTGCCTCTGCCAGTTCAGAATCCAAGTTTCGCCATTGTCTCAAAAGTGATTGTTTCTCCCAAAGTGCTTCTCGCCTGTTTTTGTTTTTGTTTTTTTTGTTAAATATAATTTTAGTCCCCGTAAATATAGTATTTTTATTTTATTTTTTATAAAAAAACTATGCCTTAATTTTTTAAAACTTTGATTTTGGTCCGTATCATTAATTAGATATATTCTATTAACAGTTGATGTGACTAATAAAATGTCACATTAGCATTGTCAAGTCATTAAAAAATACTTAAGATACTATAAGTCTATTTAGTTTATATTTTAATAAAATAAGAAATAAAAATATATAAGAGACAAAAATTAATGGTTGAGATTGATGATACACAACAATCGAGGGAATTAGATCCTCTCTAGCTATTTTTCTCTCCATCTCTCTCCAGCATTGATATCTACCATTGGATCCAATTAATGGTCCAGATCAAAATTTTAAAAGTTAGGTGTACAAGCCTTTAGATGCACTAGATTATCCAAAAAGAGATGGATTCAACACTTTCCACTAAGACATGGGTTGCTGAATTTGGGGGATTTTATCCCTACTTTTGTGAGCAGCATTCTTCCCCAATCATCATTCCGAACCTTATAGTTGCATAGCAGAACTGTGCCTCACCATTATGGGTTATAAAGATGGCAAGTCACGCCACCATGGCACAAAATCACGGGTGTTTTGATATTTTATTTTTCTCCATCTCTTTGAAGTTTTTGAATTTAGATTCTTCTCGTGCTTTTTTAATTGTTCATCTGATATCATAATCAATGTGCATCGTTTTCCTCAAGACAGCGGCGTAACGTCGTCTTCCACCGATAGTGGTGACTCCGGCAATATAACTAAGAGAGATGGGTGAGTGAGAGAGGAAGCAGCGGGGAAGAAAAGTAAATGGTGTTGAAATGAGAGGGGAGAAGAAGGCACTAAGCTGCCATGGGATTGGAGTGCGAGAGAGGAATACGACGGTGCCGCCAAGCACCCTCAGTGCTTAATTTCTATTTATTTTAAAAAATTATTTTGTGGAATAATCTGGTGCATCTAACGACTTTTGCACCCAATTTTTGAAAGTTTCATCTAAACTATTAAAAGGACCCAACAACAGATATTAGTGCTGGAGAGAGATGGAGAGAAAATAGGTTCGAGAGGATCCAATTTTACAATGGAGACAATCTAACGAAAGTAAATATTTTTAGGTTTGACCCAGGCTAGGCAAAAGGTGCGAAATTTTATTAAATAATGCCACACTTATTCAAGCGTTTTTACCCCAGTCATTCGGCCATTGGTATGGCAGGAGGCTGTGACCAAATCAAAAACTAAAACAAACTAGTCCTACAATGTTTGCCATATCATAATCAATTATAATTTTCATGTATCAATTTTCATTATTTATAAATTAATAACGTTAATAAAATGAATTATTTTTTTTAACCCCTAATTACACCTTAAACTGCGAACCCTAAATTCCCTCTACTCTACAACATCCAATCCCTTTCCATATTTTATCTTCTCCTTTTGCTACTTCTTCACCCTCCTTGACCGAGAGAGACTAGCAAAAACGGAAAAGAGTTTCTTCACCTTATATTTGTCCTCTCCCTTGCACTTGTAAAGAAGCATCAATGGTTCACTATTTGAAACACCGTTGCAAAAAAGTCATAATAATTAACGGTTTTTTAGTTCCACGATAGACAATATTTTTTTCATTTTACTGTGGCTAGACGTTCTAACAACGATTTTTTGCTTCTTTTACACTAGTGGTTCAAACTCTAAACTTTGTAGTTATAAGAATGTGTCAGTACTACTAGGGATATTTTATGAGTATACTTTGGACATTATATATATATCAATACCACTCCCTCTATTCCTATAATTTTGAAAGTATTAACTAGTCTTTTAACATGCTCACAATCAGTGACAGATCAAGAAATTCGAGACACTGGGAGCAATATATATATATATATATAGGGTTTGCTAACGTACACCCACTTGCTTTTCAGAAGGAGTGAGTTAGCAAGTTAAAACTTGAAATTTTAAAATACACCCACAAGGTGTAGCTTGCTAACGCACTCCTTCTATAAAACAAGTGGGTGTACGTTAGCAAGCCTTACAGGGACTTGCTAACATACACCCACTAGTTTTATAGAAGGAGTGCATTAGCAAGTTATAACTAGATTTTTTAAAATACACCCAAAAGGTGTAGCTTGCTAACGCACTCCTTCTAGAAAAGAGGTGGGTGTACGTTAGCAAGCCCCTATATATATATATATATATATATATAAATATAAACATAAAAAGATAACACTATTATATTATATCAAAAGTATAACTATATATTATATTTGTTCTCTATGAGTATTCATATTTTGAAAACTTTGAATGATTTTCTCATTCTCACCATCATAAAAAATCTCTCTCTAAATATAAATAACCAAACAATAGTTCAACCAATCATCTCACATATGATTTTGCATCCGATTCTTGATGATATTTATAGCGGAGAAAGCTCTTTCAATTGTTACAGTCGCCACTGATAGTATCAAAGCCAACTTCAAAAGTAAATAAACCAACAAGTATACAACATGTTTCCTAGTTTCTGCAAGCTTTTTAGATAGATTAGTAATGCCACTCAATCCTGAAAATACACATAGAACTCATGTCAAGAAAACAATTCTCAAGTTGACTATCAAGTGCCAAAAGATCTATATGAGAAAAATCTGAAGGATAAAATTGAGCCAACTGAATCAATTTTTTCTTGTCGAACATAGAAAATGAATCTCTATGACTTAGGCATGCTACACAAAGAAGCAACTCCGTATTCACTTCTGTAAAACAATTGTTTAGCTCTTGAAGTTTTCGATCAATAACTTGATAAAATAATTCAACTTAAAAATGATGCAAGTTAGAAACCTTCTCCCTTTTGCGCCGTGATCTTCCTTGAATTTGAAAGGTATCATTCATACTTAGAACCACAACACCGTGTTTTTCACAAAATAATGAAACTTCACTGAGGTTGGTGGTGGTCCTAACAAGAAGGTCCATGTGTAAGGATTATGGAAGCTTGGTGATGAGTTTGTGGTTTCTTGTAGCCAATCAAGTTCTCAAAGAAACCTTGCATCAACGATTGATCATGAAGGGATGATGGCTGCCCTTAATGCAAAGCTAGCTGAAAAAGACCTCAAGATCAATTGCATCAAACAATGAACTTGCTCATAAGGACTGAAAGATCGACCAATTCGACACCAAACTCAAGGAGACTCAAGGCCTTATACAATAGCTTATTGGAATTCCTAGATCCTCCTCTACCTTAGCCCAACCATCTTTTGATCTGATCCCTTATGATGATGAGAACTAATTGGGGGATGATCCAGACAAAAGTCCATGACATTAAGATTATTTACGATGACTTTAGTGATATTTTCATTATGTATACATGGTATTGTCTTAGTGTATTACCCATTTTGACAACTTTAGTGACTTTGGTGGCTATGCAAACACTTAAGTGTACTACTTAACAATTATCTATCTTATATACGTTCTGATTGTCATTTGTGATTATTGTCATTTGTGGACACATATCCAGGCCATTGTATTTTTTGGATGATGAAACTGAAGAAAAAAGGAGAAAAAAATATAAATTTTTTTTAGCAACCAACAGATTCCGTCATTAAACTGGCCACGAAAGCTAACATGAATAATATTTGGCAACCTACTTAGACACCGAAAAAGACCTCGCAAGTATGGTAACCACATTATCTTATTTTCACAATCACATATTCTAGAGTCACTATTTTGGGTCACTAACTAAACAAGCAGACCACATAAATTTGTGACTGAATACAATAGTCGCCAATCTATCGCTAGTTAGCCACACTCATCATTATCGGTCGCAAACGCATTTAGCAACCGAAGTTTTGGTTACCACTCTTTTCGATCGCTAATAATTTTTGTGACTAAAAAAGATGCTTTAGCAACCAAATTTGCGGTCACAAAATTGGAATTTTCTTGTAGATCTATAGGTTGTTAAAATAACGATGACATTCTCTCTCCTTCACCGTAACTAAACTAGCATAGAATTGTTATTTTACTTTTATTATGTTTTTTTATTTGTTTACGGAGTGTTTGCACTTCGTTATTTTTAGTTTTCTTAATTTTAAAAATCAAGTTATTATATAAATGCATGTAATGTTATGTATCAAAACACAGAAACAACAAAAACACAAAACATAGAGAAAGTAATACATCAAGGTGTTGGGCACCGTTCTCTCTATTTTTCTCTATTTTTTTTTATTAATTCAACATTTGGCATCAGAGCAAACGGTCAAGGGCGGCCTTCTTCCAACTAGCATATAGTGCGCATTTTCTTTACGGCCAGGGACCGTTGTGAAGTATTGTCAGTGACGTATAGTCAAGTGTTCATATTTGTTGGTGTGGGACCATGTCAGATATGGCAACTTCAACTAGCTCGATGGAGCAATTGAACAACGATAATTACGATACCTAGAGCATGCGTATAAAATACTTTATGCTTGGACAACACTTGTGGGGTGTTGTTGGCAGTACCAAAACAACCGCACCAATTGGCGAGGAAAAGAAAAATAAATGGGAGATAAAATCTCGAAAAGCTATGTATGTATTTTTCATCATTGTGGAGGATGAGTTCTTACAACGAATCAAGGACTTAAGCACACCCAAAGAAGCGTGGGATACCCTTGCAACTTAATTTTCAAGGAAGAGTGATGCAAAGTTGCAATTATTAGAGAATGAACTGATGTTAGTTCAATAAGGTGACATGACAGTAAGCCAATATTTCACCAAGGTGAAATCTATTTGCAACGAAATTGTAAAGTTGGATTCAGTGAGTACTATTAATGATGCAAGAAAAAGAAGAACTATTGTTCATTGTTTGAATCCCAAATACCATGGGATTGTTACAACAACTCGAGGATGGGCAAATGAACCTACTTTGACGGAGCTAGAAAACATTCTCGTTAACAAAGAATCTTTAGACAAGCAAATGTCTAAGGTGTCTATCAATGAGGAGAATAAGGCACTCTTTTCCAAAAAGAACGTGTCTAGAGAAGTTAATACAATGACTAGATTCAACAATAAAGGAGAAAGCTCGAGGAACAGGCAAGGTTGGCAGCGAGGTCAACGTGGAGGAGGTCTACAATGAGGGGGAGTAAGACAAACCTGACACAGAGATGATAGAGAAGAAAAGAGATATTTCCGCCAAGAAAATCGGTGTTACAAGTGTGGCATGAAAGGTCACTTTGCTCCAGATTGTCGAGCTGAGAACGTGGGAGGTAATGTCGTTACACTCAATGAGAGCAATGAAGAATGGGATTTTCAAGCATCATTTGTTTTGGAATAATGTAATTCTAACAAAGAGTTAGATTATGAAGAGCTCCAGCGGGACAATAGCGAGGAAATGACAGCATCATGCATGGAGGAACCCGTAGAGGAGATGGCATTTGTTACAGTGAGTGACAAATTCATTAATTATGACATTAACTAGATTGTTGATTCTGGTTGTTCTAACCATATGATAGGAGACGAGGAGAAACTCTTAAATAAGATAGAGTACAAGGCAAAATGTGTGGTAATGACAACAAACAGTTCTCGATTGCCAATTGCTCACATTGACAAGAAAACTATTGTTCCGCACTTCAGACAGCATCAGGTGCAAGAGGACTAGGTCTACCATGTACCTGGGATGAAGAAGAACTTGTTATCAGTCTTGCAACTGTCATCTTCAGAAAATTATGTGGTGTTTAGGCCTAAGGATGTAAAATTTTATCAAAGTTTGAAGCCTTCAAGTCAACTATTGATGGAAGGAAGGCGTCTTGAGTCTGTCTACGTGATGTCAGCACAAGAGATATATGTAGACAAGGTAAGAAAGAATGAGACAGTAGATTTGTGGCGTGCGAGGCTTGAACATGTGAGTTATAATAAGTTGAAGGCAATGATTAAGAAAGCAATGTTAAGGGGCCTACCAAATTTGGAGATACGGGATAACATTATTTGTACAGGATGTCATTATGGCAAAGCTCCCGAGCTTCCATATGAAGAGTCAAGATATAGAGCAGAGACACCATTGGAATTAGTACATTTAGATATTTTTAGATCCGTGAAGCAACCGTCGATTAGTAGAAATCGATATATGATCACATTTATCGATGACTTCTCAAGATATGTGTGGGTGGACTTTATAAAACCGAAATCAGAAGCATTCATGAAGTTCAAGGAATTTAAGAAGAAGACTGAGAAGGAAACTGGATGTAACATTCGTTGATTGCACACTGATAATGGTGGAGAGAAATAAAGGGACATCTAACCCTTGTCACTACTACCTCTCATCTGCTTCCTTTTCTTCTCCCACAACCCCTTAACATGCATCTCTGCCCTTTGATTTCTTTCTCTATCATTAAAACTTACACAAACCTCATAAGTTTACGAACCCATACTCATAAACCCTATACCGCAACAACATTTAATTTCTTAACATATACAATGTTGCACATATTAAAAAAACTAATATTTTAATAACAAATTGTTGCGTCAACTAACTGTTGATATAGTTTCATGTGTATCACGCCTTACATTATCCATATATAGTCAATCCTTTGTTATCTTGCTTGTTCCCCAACTTAATTATATCGTGCTTTAGCCTTAGCTTATCCTGCTTTATCTTAGCTAATCTTGCATTATTCTAACCTTAACTTACCTTATCTTTAACTTACCTTATCTTTAGTTGACCTTTCGTTATCTGCTAACTTATACTCACACCATCCTATTTTATAAGATCCTTTATAAAAGAATTAATTATCGCATTTTAAGACTATCTTTAAAATTTTGTGTGCATTTAACTTTCTTTATTAAATTATTCTTGTTTACTCAATTATTTTTACGTAGTTCAAAGTCAATAAATAAAGTAAATTCATGAGAGAGAAATTATCTCTCATGATGATTAGAGAACATTATTGGAAAGAGAATAAGATTACTTATTGATTTTAATAACTGAATGATAACTTTAATAAGTAATACAAATATATAGTAAGAAAAATTTAATGACTTTTTCTATATTATACTTTAATTAACTTTGTGAATTTTGTCTAAAGGTCTTATATATTGAGGCGGAGAAAGTACAAAATAAGTTTTGTCAGCCAAAAGTCTATCTTAACTTATATCCAAATTGTCATTTACTTGCGTGAGTGGTTCGCGCTTGAACCTCAGCTTGTCACGTTTAAGATTCAAAGTCTCACTCCGTTGAATTTGTCCCTTGTTAGTAGACAATCTATATAGTATGCCCTAACCCTGAACGGGTAGACCTACCCCATAACAAACCTTTTTTTATTATAAAAAAAATATCCTTTACTTTGGTGGACAACAACTAAATTTTATTGTTAAGAAAGTTATGATAGATGGTCCATTTATCTTATCCAAATTTGTATAGAACTACCTGTGTCATATAAAACCCATGGGAGGAAAAAGCTGATTCCTGAATCCTAGACAGTACAATAATGGAGTGGGATAATCCAATTTTGGATTTTGGTTATACGTTATAGTCATTGAAGTACTGAAGAGTCCTAGATTATTTATGTTTTCTAAAGTCACAGAGAGTACAATTCCATCTAAATGAACTTCGGTTTTTAATATGCCATTCAATGAGATGGGTGTGTGCTTAAATCAAGCCCATGCTACCAAGGGCCCATTTTAGTAATTACTAGTTAGTATACTCATAATTGATTCAAAATATTTAATGAATTAAGAAAAAAAAAATATTGAATTAATTAAATATAAACAAGTTTCAATTATGTAGCTCAGTTGGTAAGTGTATGAAGACATATATGTATAAGTACTGAATTCAATCCCCAGTTGTACTACTTTCCTGTAAACCAAAAATAATTAAAGATAAACAACCAACACGGAATTGTTTTGCTTATTTAACTATCAAGTTTGAGTTTTGGGTATATGGCTGTATTAAATGAAAAAAGATTTTTTAACTCACTTTATATTCATGGTTACATATGTTAAAATATCTGGTTATATATGTAGAAGTTTTGTTCAATTTTTATTTTTACGTTGTAACCACGTATTTCTACACGTGTAACCACCAAATCCGAAAAAATATTATAATAAAAAAAAAACTAATGTAATCACTTTTTTCAACGTAGTTAACCAACAAGTCATTGAGTACAAAAATTAAGACTCATATTAAATATGCAAATAATGGGGTGACTTTTTATTTTACCTTTTATAATGATTCTGTTATTCTGTACAAACAATATGATAATTGATAATGGAAAAATTATACTAATTTTTTCTAAAGTCTGCGTATATTATCGTACACCTAGATCTTATTTATTTATTAATTTATGAAATTACACATACTTTTCTTAGATTTGTTGATCTGTTCAAAGGACGTAATAATTTCATAAACAAATAAAATCTTAATGTAATAAGCACAAGTTAGGTTTAAATATAATTTTTTATCCTTATTTAAAGACTAAAACTCAAATTTTTTAAAATAGAAGAATTAAAACCTAAAGTGAAATTAAGTATATATTAAAAATAGAAATATACTTAAACTCAAATAATTTTAAAAAAATTAGTGTAATTTCCCCGAACTTTCTCTAGTTTTATTCGGCACTCACTAACCCTAACCTTTTGTTTGGTATAAGAGAAGTGAGAAGGAAAGAAGTGGGATGGAAGAAAATGGTTCAAAATTTTTTCTCTACAAAATCAACTATTTTTACTTCATAATTTACATTTTCACTTTATTTTCATTCTACTTCTCTTCTGCCAAACGAACGCTAATTATTTGAGCTTTTTCTTCAGTTATACGTTTGTGAGAAGGATGTTGATAGTGTTATGCCGACATAATATTGGTGGTAGCTATGATTTCTGAAAGAGGAAAAACCAACTAAACAGAAATCAAATAAATTCTACCAATTCGTTGTAAACTAATAAATAATGGGAACCAAAATGTTCTTTATGATTAACTTTTTATTTTTTTATGTTTTTGGTGGAATTCTTTAAGATTAATTTAACGTTTGCTTGTTTGCATGTCTTACTTATTTGTTTAGAACGTGTGACACAATTGACATTTTGCTACTATACAGCAATTAGGGATCATGACAAGAAATTAAGGTAGTGTTTAACCTAATTTATTTTTCTTAAAAGTTACTTTTAAATTAAAGTTATAAATAAGAAATTTAAAAAAAAATTATAAACTGTTTGGCAATTTTATTTTTTTTAAAAAAAATATTGACCGGTAGCAGTGGTCTGGCAGGCGGCGGGCGGTGGAGGGTAGTGGAGGATGGCCGCGGGCGGTGGTAGGTGGCGGTCCGGTCTTGGTCATGGTGGTTGGTAGATGTTTAATGAAAATAAGAGGTTGGAAAATAAGCAAAAACTCATTTGTGTAACTTATTTTAAAGCTCTTTTTCCTCTCTTTTCTTCCTTAAAAAAACTACTTAAAATTTTAAGAGCTTATTAATATTTTTATTTGACGCTACTTTTACTTATAAGTAGAAAATAAGCTCAAAATAAGTCAAGATAAACTGTGGTTAAGTTATGAAGTAGTTGTACTTTTAGTTTTATTTATTTATTTATTTAATTTTTTTGTCGAACAATGAAGAACTAGTTGTATTGTGGGTACGTACAGCCAACTAAGGAACAATGGAAATTTATTTTGGCCCTTGCCTTTCTTATGCTGAAATGTATCAAGGAAATAGAGGAAAGAAAATTTGATTATTATATATAAAACAGGGACAAAGTCAATGGACCAAAAATCTCCACTAAATTTTCCATTTATTTTATTTTGAGATTATATATCCATATGTAGTGGTGGCATGTTGTAGACATTCTTGAACATATATATGCTGGTAAACTTGAATTTATAAGGAAAAAAAATAGATAAAAATAAATGGAAAATTCTTTGTAAAAAAACAAGAATAGAAATTTTTTACTAATTTGATTTTTTTATTTTAGTCCCTTTTAAAATGTTTGATTATGTTTCAAAACTTTTTTTTCCGGTAAGTCTCCCGCCGGAACGATGACATGACAGTTGGAAATATAAAATAGTATTTTGACGAAATTATGCTGAGCTTTCCTGAATTTTGGTCAAATCACACAAACCACTTTTTTATTTCATAAATTATACGGACTTTCTTTCAACTTTACCATCTCATTATACAGATCTTCTGTACTTTTAAATTTTTTTTAGTGAAGTTAGTTAAGAATACCCTGCATGTGACTTTCAACCTAAATACATTAGTAAATTTTTAATTTTATCGTTGTTATCAATTTTACATATAAATTTAGGAGTAAATTCATAACAAGAACAATGTAAAAATAACAGCAGTAAAGTTTAGGAAATATTAGTGTAAAATTTTGTATGAAAATTTGATAACAAGAGTAAAATTGACAATTCACTAATGTATTTGAGTTGAAAATAACGTGTTGGACATCCTTAAATAACTTTACTAACAGACTTTTAATAGGAAAGGAGGTCTATAAGGTAGTAAAGTTCAGGGGAGGACTGTGTAATTTATGAAATATGCAGGCATCAACGTAATCTTACCAAAGTTCAAATGAAGTAAGTGTAATTTTCCTTAATATTTTCATAATTTTATTTTAAAATAATAATATAATAGAAATAATAAAAAGTTAATAAAAATATAAAAACTTCATCTTCTTATTATTAAAAAAAATCATTTTGATACATTTTTACAAATTTATTTTTATTATATTTTATTATTTTAAAATATTATTTTTTCAAGTGACCATGTTATCATTCCATTGGGGGACTTACCACAAAAAAAAAGTTTTAAGACTAAATTCGAACATTTAAAAACTAAAAGGACTAAAATCGAGCATTTAAAACTACAAGGATTAAAATAAAATAAAAAGGCTAAAATAACTAAAGTTTTAATTAAACATTTTTCATTTTGGTAATTAAAAATTAACCTCCTTACCATGTATTATTAGAGAGAGCGCATGAGAAAGGAGACTCAGATCTAAAATGTAGAAAAGGTTTATTGATCAACTCAATTAGAGATAGAATTACAAAAGGTTTATATACAAGCAGTAGAGATAGGAACAAGGAACTAACGATAACAGAATTGTTCAGCAACAATAACAGAATTGTAACTAACTATCATAACTAACTCTAAATAATATAATATGCTGCAATAAAGATATTGATGGTGCATGATACATCTAATATCCTCCCTCAAGGTGGGCTGTGGATATCAACTAAGCCCAGCTTGGAGAAATTGGTTTGGAAAGCATGAGGGAACAAGGCCTTGGTAAACATATCCACGATCTGGCAGTGTGAAGGGATGAAGAGCAGTTTGATCAAGCTGTGTTGAAGCTTAGTGCGAGTAAAATGCATATCAATCTCGATGTGTTTGGTACGAGCGTGGAAAGAGGGATTTTTGGCAAGCTGAATTGCAGACTGATTGTCTGAATATGTAGGAAAAGGAACTAGAATCAAGGCATGTAAATCATCAAACAGATATTTAAGCCATTGAAGCTCACAAACCAGAGAAGCCAAAGCCCTGTATTCTGCCTCAGAGCTAGAACAAGACACAGTATTTTGCTTTTTGGAGCGCGAAGAAACCAAGGAATTGCCCATGAAGACACAGTACCATGTGATGGAACGTCTACTTGTAGCACATGTAGCCCAATCACTGTCAGAGAAGGCCGGAATCTGACAAAGATTGGAAGCAGAATAAAATAGCCCGAGTCCTGGAGCATTTTTCAGGTAGCGAAGGACTCGAAATGTAGCCTGAAGATGAGGTTGTCTAGGACCGGATACGAACTGACTAAGGTGCTATACAGCAAACCCAATATCAGGTCGTGTGGTGGTGAGATACAGTAAACGACCAATAAGCCGTCTACACAAAGTAGGATTTTCAAGCAACAATCCTTGATCTGCATGAAGTTTAGTGGAAGGGTCAGCAGGAGTAGCAGCAGGTTTACATCCAAGTAAACCATATTCATCAAGCAATTTAAGACAGTAGCGTCGCTGATTCAGAATCAAGCCTTTTTGGGATCTTGCAACTTCAAGACCAAGGAAATACTTTAAGGCACCAAGATCCTTGATACAAAATGTGAGGTGAAGCTGCTGTTTGACAGAATTAATCCCATGGAGATCATTGCCTGCTAAAACTATATCATCAACATAAACCAATAAAACAGTGAAGGAATTAGAACACTGCTTCATGAAAAGCGAGTAATCTGCAGAACTCTGTGTGTAGCCCAAAGAATTCAAAAATGTTGTTAGCTTCTGGTTCCATTGACGACTAGATTGCCGCAAACCATATAATGACTTATGAAGTTTGCAAACAAGTCCAGGAGAGGGCAGAGGAAGACCAGGTGGAGGTCTCATAAACACTTCCTCGTCCAAATCGCCATGTAGGAAGGCGTTATCAACATCAAGTTGAAACAAGAACCAATTGAGAGAAACAGCTAGTGACAGGAGCACTCTAACCGTGGTCAACTTGGCCACTGGTGAGTAAGTCTCAAAGAAATCTACGCCTTGAATTTGTGTGAATCCTTTGACTACCAACCTCGCTTTGTAGCGTTCAATCTGACCATCAGCACGAAATTTAACCTTGTAGACTCACTTGCAACCAATAAGGTGCTGTCCAGGTGGTAATTCTACCAAAGACCAAGTGTTGTTTGCCCGAAGAGCTTCAATCTCGGTCTGCATGGCTTTCTTCCAGCAATCTGACTTGTTGGCTTCAGTAAAGGAGGTTGGCTCAACATTTGTAGAAACAGAAAAACAAAAGGATTTGTAAGAAGCAGAACAATTATCAAATGCTAAGAAGTTATGTAGAGGATAAGGAGTAGAGTAGTGAGTCTTAGAAGAAGCAGTGTGCCCGCAATAGTAATCCCCTAACTTAGTAGGAAGAACAATTTTAGAACGTAGAGAATATCTACCAGAATTTCTAGGGACTTGAACAACATCATTTTGAGGTAAACCAGAGGATATAATGTCATTGGATGGAAGAACAGGTTCAGAAATTATATCAGTGGAAGATGAAGTAGATGGTAGAACAAGCATGTTATCAATTGAGTTATGTGATGGAACAAGGATATCAGGTAACAAAAAAGCATATAAATCTGTGGAATTTTCATTTGAATCACTAGATGAGTTCTGTAATTTGAAATCAAGATGTGTGTGCTCAGCATAAGGAAAAACATGCTCATGGAAATTGACATTTCTTGAAACAATAACAGATTTTGAATTTAGATCAAAAAGCAAATATCCTTTAGTGCCAATCTGATATCCCAAAAAAATGCACTTCGTGGCTCTATGATCGAGCTTCTTCCTCCCTGCAGCTAAGGTGTTGGAGAAAACTAAACAACCAAAAACACGTAAGTCATGTAGATTAGGGGCTTTATTGTGAACAAGTTCAAAAGGAGATTTTTGTTTAAGAAAAGGAGTAGGCAGCCAGTTGATAATGTGAACAGCCTATTTTAAAGCAAAACACCAGAATTCCTTAGGAAGATTAGCTTGAAAAAGCAAGGCTCTAGTGACATTGAGCAGATGTTGTGCTCTACTATGCCATTTTGTTGTGGACATTCCACACATGAACATTCATGTAATATGCCTTTTTCATTGAAAAAATCATTCATAAGGAATTCCTTACCATTATCCGTCCGTATTTTCTTAAGTTTGATTTGAAACTGGTATTCAACAAAAATAATAAAATGTTGTAATTGCTGCCTTACATCAGATTTAGATTTTAATAGAATTATCCATGTGAATCTGCTGTAATCGTCAACAATGGTGAGGAAAAACTTGTGACCTTGAAAAGAAGAAATGCCAATAGGGCCCCATATATCAACATGAATAAGTTCAAAAAAAGGAAGAAGTCACAGAATTACTCAATGTATAAGGGAGACGTTTTTGTTTTGCATAGTGGCATGTATTACAAACATCAGTATGAACAAAAGAAATGTCATTATGCTGAGAGCACAAAATTTTTAGAACTTTGTTTGGTATATGACCCAATCTTAAGTGCCACAAATGAGAATTATCAGAATTTATTACATGGACATAAGGTGTATGAATGAGAGAACTAAACAAGGGTGGGCTAATGTTGTCCAAGTCATTAAAAATCTGCATAAAAAACAGACCACGCTTCTTCTTAGCTACACCAATCATCTTCAATGAAGTTTTCTGCACAATGAAACAAGTGTCACGATATATAAGAATGAAACAGTCAAGTGCAGAAGCCAACTGAGGGAGAGAAACAAGGTTAACATGAAATTCGGGAACAAAAAGCACATTATGCAGAAGCAAAGTGCCAAGTGAAACTGATCCTGAGAATTTGGAAACAACAACAGAATCATCAGGTAAACAAATAGAAATAGGTGAAATCTGTTTGAGAGATTTGAAGGAATTCTTGAATGCACATATGTGGTCAGTAGCACCACTGTCTAGAATCCACAAGTTTGAAGAAATTGAATTACCTGTGGGATTAGTGAAGGATTTTTATGCATTGTTTACAGTGTGAAAAGAGTCTTTTGATTGCTGAAGGAGAGCCAAGATTCCTTGATATTGTTCTTAGGACAAAGTAAAATGGTCTTTGGATGAATTAGCATCTGAAGAAGAACCTTGATTAGGTACAGATGAATCTTTCTCGGCCAAACTTGCTGAAGCCTGAGAACCAGTGGAAGATGATCTGTATCCAGCAAGAAATCCATATTTGTAGAAACAAGTGTCAATTGTATGATTAGTCTTCTTACAATGAGTGCAAAATTTATTGTTTCTACCACTCCTTTTGTTATATGAACCTCTGCCACGATTGGAACCTACATTCTGTTTAGAACTAGAAGCTGCAGAAGTGTTCTCATCAGTAGAATTCACAAACGCCATAGATTCTTGGGAGTGTTGGATTGGAGATTGTACGTGAAACTCTTTTTCGTGCCGGAGAACAAGGGAAAATGCCTTAACAAGAGATGGCAAGGGATCAAGTAACATTACCTGAGAACGTACTTGAGCGTATTCATCATTGAGTCCTCGAAGGAACTTGATGACACAACCATCTTCCCTTTCCTTGGCAATTTTTTGTAAAATACCACATGAACAAGGCGTGGTACACGAGCAATGCAGGATAGATCTGTACATCTAAAGCTCTTTCCACATGATTTTGAGGCAAGTGTAAAACTGAGAAATGGAGGAATCGCCCTGCTTGCACATAGCGAGTTGTTCTTGAAGCTCCGCAACTCGAAATTTGTCGCCATGAGAAAATCTTTCATGAATATCCTTCCAAATCTCTGCAGCAGTGTCCATCCACATCACGATTGTTTCATCGGTGCCGACATTGACCGAGTGAGCCATGCCATAACCATTTTGTTGCACCGTTTCCAAGCTTCATGAAGTGGATCAGTGTGTGGCGGACACGAAATAGTGTCAAATACGAAGGATTCTTTGTTCTTTGTTTCGAGTGCTACGATCATATCGTGCTCCCATTGTTGAAAATTTGCCTCTCTTAATGCCGGAGAAACAAGCGCTGTGGCCGGACTTTCACCGGGATGAAGGAACAACGGGTTGGCCGGGTTAACAAGGTGATCAGAAGATGGAGGAGGAGTTGAATTTCCATTAGAATTTTGGCTCATGTGTGCCATGGTCGATCAAAGAAAAACCGGATATAGATATGAGAGGAAGAGTGATGAAGCAAGAACGTAAACTGATACCATATTAGAGAGAGCACATGAGAAAGGAGACTCACATCTAAAATGTAGAAAAGGTTTATTGATCAACTCAATTAGAGATAGAATTATAAAAGGTTTATATACAAGCCGTAGAGATAGGAACAAGGAACTAACGATAACAGAATTGTTTAGCAACAATAACAGAATTGTAACTAACTATCATAACTAACTCTAAATAATATAATCTGCTGCAATAAAGATATTGATGGTGCATAATACATCTAATATGTATTGATGTTCTACTATAAGGACTCGTATGTCTTTTAAAAAACATACATTTTTATTAAAGAAAAATATGAAATTATCTAATCTCTTTTTTCTTTTTCTTTTTCCTATCAACTAAATAATATTATGTGTTAATATTCATTTTATCAAATTTCTTATTTGTAGCTCAAACTAGTTGAGGTCCATGTCAACTTAAACCACCTCAAACCACCGGATTCAAATCATATGTCCCCAAAATCATGTCCCCAATTATGTCTCACCAATAGAATATTGCCACGTTATTAAAAAATTTTATTAGGAAATTAAAGATTAAAATTAAAGGAAATATTTTAATGACATGATGATATTCTATTAGTGGGACATGATTGGGGACATGATTGGAGACATGATTTGGAGACACCTGATTTGAACCCCAAACCACCACAGTAGTGGTGGATTCACATATTAATGAGGGTGAGCAAATGCATCCCCTCAATTGAAGAATTCATTATTAATATGAAATTTTATATTTTATATTTTTATTTCATATTTTTTAACACATCAAACTCAAAATTTAAGTGTGTTTATAGTTTACCATTAGCTCAACATAAAAGTACTTGAACTTAATTGCTTATGTTGAAACATGACTAAAATTTGTTAACCAATAAATTTATAACTATTTATATATTGTTGATGTGTGAATCACATACATTGGTGCATTAAATTAAAAAAAAAATCAACATGCATTAAGAGCGCGTTTGGATTAACTGTAAAAAAGAATCGATTATTTGAAATATAATTAATTTTTGTTTAGGTATATTTGCTGTGAGAAACGATTTTTAAGCTGCTGTGAAAAGCGATTTTTAAGCTTTTTGAAACAATGTCCAATTTTTAGATAAAAGACCAAAAGTTGTTTCTTTGTTAAAAAAAAGAATCAAAAACTTATGTAAGTGCAAAATCAAACAATCTAACAATGACAACCAAGTGAGAGTGAGGGTGAGGATGTCCAGACGCATTCAGGTGAGCCACGACGTTAACCACCGGAAAGTGGCGGTGATGGTGGCGTCGGGAGTGAGAAGAAAGAAGGTGGTGAAGAAGGCTAGTTTCAAGGAGAAGGTGATGGGTTTTCGCATGGAGGAGCCTAAACATGTCCAAACAGAATTGGACAAGATGACCAACTCAACCTTCCTTCCTCAAGCCTTGTAGATTGACATAGAGTGGTTGAGTTGCTTGAAAATAATTTATATATTTAGCCTACAAATTGTTTAGAACTAGAAAGAAGTCTCATATTGCATAAATTGACAAAGAGATTGAGATGAAAAAGTTATATAATAGACTCAAGTCCATGGTTTAAATTTGTATCAATCATAAACATTATAACACTAAAATGAAATTCATATACTAACAAAAGATACTATATATACTAATAGTAGTTGTACTAACATTTTCAAAAGAAATTTTGTTAGTATATGATTTTTTTTAGGGTAAGCTTGTTTGAGTTTCTCTTATAGTCTTGTATTAGAGTGTTGTGGGATGTAGTTCAAATATTTGCTTTTGAGGGTGTTGGTGTATTTGGGTCCCTAGTTGTTATTAAACAAGGACTATTGCTTTTTTATTTAATGTTAAAATTTTGTTTTGTAATTGTGTTCTTGTTTAATTTTATCTTATTTTTCTATCTGAATAAAAGTTCTTTTAAAAAAATGGTATCTTTTTCTCAACACATATCACAATCTATCAAATCCCTAAGATTAGGGACAGGCTCCGAGCTAACTCATAGGGTGTTTATGATGTAAGTCAACTAGGAAAAGGTAAAAAACAAGACCCTAAAAGTAAGGCTAGTCAAACCTGTTCTTTAAACCCAAAAAATTATATATTTTTTATATACTTAGGCCTCACATTTATATATTTTTATTTTAGAAAATATAAGAATATTTATGGCATGAAAAATTATATTTGGTTAATAATGTATTTCTATCCTTTAAATAAAATTCATATGTTATTAATAGTGTAATGTTAATAATTTTAAAATATTTATTATTCATCATTTTAAAAAGGTCTCATCATAAAAAAAAAATGTTTTCGAGCTCAAAATTAATTGGGCGGACTTTCAAAAAAAGATGAACAACTTAGATAAGTGATAATAGATAATATTTGGTTAAGATTCTTCACTCTTAAATTCAATTTCACTCGCAATAACTTTCAATCCTAACAGAAATATAGCATAAGCTAAAAAATTTAGTTCCTCCAATATTATTTTTGTTTATTATGAAAGCTAAAACACACCGATAACTATTTCTTATTCTTACTAATTCTTCACTACTTAAATATTGGAGTCTATATATAATTAAGCAAAGTCTCATTTTAGTTTTTTTTTTTTTCAACTTCTCCACCTAGCTAAAAAAAACAAAAGTTTCATTAAATATTCTAAAAGCAATTTTCAAAACTAAAACGACACCTCATCTACTTAACTACTTAAGCATGTGTTCCAGGTCAATCTCCTTCAAATTAATACGAGCAAAAAAACTGCAATGTACTACTGAATGTGAATATTTAATAAATTTTAGGGTCCGTTTGATTTGCTAATTTTTAAGGTACAGTATAGAATAAAACTTTTTATTCTGTGTTTAATTCAAAAAGCTGTCAAGTAACAACACAAAATTTGAGCCACAGGATAGTACAAAATGACAATTTTTTGTACCTCACTAAATCAAGGGACAACTTTTTTGTTCCATGCACAAGTTAAGAAAAGACATAATTAACTTTATATTTTTATTAAGTACCCTAACTACCTTCCCCATTTTCTCCACTTACGAGGAATGTTGTATTTTTATTTTAAATTAATGTTTACGTCATTTTTTTGTCATTTATATATATATATATATATATATATATATATATATATAATTAAAATAACGTATTAATAATAAAATAAATTTTAACGGTAAATATAAATATTAAAAAATAAAGAGTTAAAAATATTTTTTAATAATAATTTTTATATATATAATATAATTATTATATTACATAAAATATATTATGTAGTAATTTATTAAATCATGTAATTTTAATTTTATAATAAATAATAAAATAATTATAAAATATCAAAATATTATTTTCTTAGAAAAATTTAAGAAAAATTAATAATATAACATGAAGGATATTATTGTAAAATTTATGTTGTGTTTTTTGTTATGTGCATTGAGTATCAAACGATACACAACATAAAAAGTTGTGCTATGCCTCATAAAACTTGTACAGTGCTGTACTACTTGTACTGTCCTGTTCACGCATGAGCACCCTTAGTTTCAAAGAAAATAAGAAAAAAAAAATCATCTTTAGGTGGGATTTTTGTGCTGCTTCTTGGAAGTTTGGTAAAGAGTCTATTTTCTTGTTAACAGAAACTTGAAATAAATTTAACTGATGAAAATGACACTTAAAATTCTGTCGTACCTTTTCTTCCCTAAAAATACTGTGTCAACAGCTACTTCTGTGTGATGAGATGGATCAAATGATATATAAATTCAATTATTGAACTTGAATCATGTTATGTAAACTTAAGAAAGTGCCCAATCCTTAGTTGAAGTCATTCAAAGATCTATGAAATTCGAAATCTTAGGGACGTTTGGTTTGCATTTTTATTTTCTGTTTTCATTTTCTGTTTTTTGATTTTTAAAATTTTATCAAGAAAAAATTGAAAATATTAAAAACAGAAATAATCTGTTTTCAACATTTTCAGTTTTTCATTTGTAAAATCAAAAAACAGAATGAAAATAAAAAAAAAATAGAAAATAAAAATGCAAACTTCCAGTTGAAATTGAACAAACATTGATACCCCATATCTACAGAATTACAGATATTTCCAGTTGGCAAACTCTGCTTATGTTTATTCATGTTACGATGGGAACCCACCAACAAACCCAACACATTTGAAAGAGATAGTTGGATTTATAAAGTATGCTGAACTGATGAATTAGCCTTCTCTTCGTCCTTTAAAAAAAGAAAAGAAAGTCATAAACAATAAAAATTATGTATTTGTGAAGTAGCCCCTTGTACGTCAAGACTATCATATTCTCTAAAAAATTAAGATCATTGTTATCATTACCTTTAGACCAAACTTCATTGTTTTCTATTTACTTTTCTCTTTATTTCCTACTCTTCCTCATCTCACTCTTTTCATTCTTTCTTCCCTCACCATCTTCCGGTCTTCCCTCATCCAAACATACCATGGACAAAACCTAAAATACTTATGTTAAGTAAATAAATTATGTTCAAATTATATATTTAAAATAAGGATAATATTAATGAATACAATAAGAGCATCATTAAAAAAAATAATGGCAAAAAGTTTTTACCGTAAAAAATAGAGATAATTACACCAACCTCTCCTGAGATTTTTACTTATTACACTCACTTTTCTTAGTTTTTAAAATTATAATTACCTCTACAAAGAGGGTAAGTATAATGAATTTGAAGCCCCACAATGCTAAATGTAATGTTTGGAAGGAGTAAGAATAATGAAATTTTAAACGTTAGAGAGGTTTGTGTAATTTTAAAAACTAGAGAGGATAAGTGTAATAAATATAAACCTTAAGGGAGGTTAGTATAATTATTTTATGACATGTAATAAAAAAATATTTATGATATCAAAACGTAAAAACTATTTAATAAACTCTTTTTATATAAGGTCAAATATACCTTTTAGTCATATCTTTTATGCGCATTTCATTTTGGTTCTGTATCTCTTATAAATATTTTATTTTGGTCTACTCCATCAATTATGTCACCTCATTACAAAGTAATTTGACTCCGTTCTTATTAGGATTTATGTGTATATTATGATTTTTCTGAGTTTGAAAATAAATGACATAATTTGACTATATTCTTATTAGGTCAATTCTGTTAACGGAATGACAGAGTTGACGGATTTGACTAAAATGAAACGTTTATAAGAGAAACATACCAAAATGTAACCCAAAAAAAATATGAAACTAAAATAAAATGCATATAAAAAATACAGGACAAAAAAAGGTACATCTGGCGTTTATAGAACTACCACAATAAAACATACTTGTTAAGTAAACTAATGCATTTCATGAGATATATTTACTGCTTCACCACGTGTCCTACCCTTCCTTCTGGACCCTCAGCAATCAGCATACCCCTTCTCAGTTCTCACCACGTCTAAGGACCCGATGTTCAAATGTATTGGGCCAGGCCAAAAAAACAGAGCCCAATGAAATTAATTAATATCACAATAAATTTTGGTGGATGGGATTCACACCATCTTTATTGAGAGTGACACTATCCTTTTTATATATAAATTTATAATTCTTACATATAAAAATGATGGTGCCACTTCCAATAAAGATGGTGCTAATCCCATCCTCCATAAACTTTTGTTTTCTTTCCTTCCCTCATAGTAATACCAAAAAAAGAGATAGTAATGGATTTATCACATATTGACATTGTCCATAGCTCTTCAGACTTCAATGAATGTTAATTCTCACGATTTGCATTGACCATCTTACATACTACTTCTAGTTTTAAATATAAGTAGCAATAATTATAATTTATTTTTTTATTTTAAATATAAATAACAACTATAAAAAAGTTATCGACTTTCACTTTAATTAATGAGTATTTTTTTCAATTACCCTTTCAATAGTGAATAGAGTCTTATGAATAAGTGGGCATTTTAGAAAATGATCCTGCTTTTTAAATTAGATCAATAAAATTAAATAATTTTAACCAATTTTTTTAATAAGTATGTTCTTTTAGCTGTTGCTTATATTCAAAACCGGAGCTAGTACCTTGAATTTCAAATTAAGTTTTAACCGAAATAACCGAATTGAGTTCTGTCAAAATTTTCTGTGTGGCACTATTTCTAAGAAGTAATAACTACTATTCTACCAGCAGTAAGCATAGAATCTTCAACCAGTCTACTATAGCACCAACAATTTGAATTGCTGTAAGAAAATAAAATTACAGCACAGGAAACTGAGTATGACAGTGATATTTGATGACTGGTGTTATGAACTGCGCACAACAGAGTAAAAGTTATATCTTCACTACATGAAGTGAAATATACCTGAAAGCAAAACCAGTGTTGTACCATATCAGCTCCAGATAACACCCACTGACTAAGAATAAGATTTCATTTTTACCGTCACGCCTTCAAATTTTAATAATCATCATCAATTTGAACCTCTGAAGCTCTACAACACAGTGCTGGGAGTCACTTCAGCTTAACTTTAGAATCATAGGTTTATAGTTAAAACTCTTCGCCATCCTCGGTTGATCTTGTAATAGGGATGGACCATCTTCCCAAATGTGCAGTATAATTTATGCACCTGATGACGCCTCTTCCCTTAGGTCCATCGGGGAAATCGATGACACTAACGCTCCCTGCGTCAAGATGAAATGATCCCAACCATTCCTGAGTCAAATTAAGACAGTGCCCCATTAGAGCTATGTGAATCGCAGGATGACCAACTGCAACTACAACTTCTGGCGTAGATTCTTCGGATATTTCATCCAACAGGGATTGCCAGGCTTTTCCAGATTGATTCCATAATAGTGTTCTCAATCCATCCTCAACTCTACTTAACCACCCGGGTTGAAATGGTGGGAAATTGGATACATCCTGCAATAGATAAATAAAAATTTAGAGAAAACATACTGCAATTCTCACAAATTATATGTTTGTTATTCAGGAAGACTAGAAAAACAGATATGAAAGTTAAAAGCAACTGTAGTACCTAACACTTTGTAAAATCTTTTGCTTAACTTAAAAATTCTTCTTTGTATATTACATTGAGATTGTCATAATTTTCTTCTACATTCACTATTTCAATGCTGTTAAGCTTTTTTATCAATACCTTTTAAATGATATTTGGCAAATTGTAGTGATCATTGCTTTGTCAAGAGTCAAGACCATTCCGGTACGTGAAATTCTTAAATAATTAGAAGTATTCATTCCAAAAATCAGAAAGTCTATGAATGACGGATCCATGCATACACACACATCCAAACTGTAAGTTACTTGCCATTTCGGATTGTTGAACGATAGTTTCAATGTCAAGGTTCCCCATCTGCTTCATCTCAACGTAGCGCGGCACACAATCAGCACCCAAGCAATCTGCAGCTTCTTGTACCTAAGATGATGTCTAGCAGTTTAATAACAGGACAATAACGATGAACAAAAATAAAAATTCAAATTGTCTTGTACCTCAACCAGTGTGAACTCAGAAGAAGATGCAAATACTTGCAATTAATAGAGGAATTCAGCATGACTGAATTAAGAATTTAGCACAAGGGAACTGAAAAAGTAACAAAAGTGAGCTTAATAGCTTACACTGGAGATGGCCGTGGCTGTCTCAACACAGGCTTTATTAGGACTGCTAATTATGGAATTCATTTTCAAATCAAGAAGTAGCTCTGCAGATTTCTGGGACTGTTATACATGTAAAAGGTCAGATGAAATAACTTTTCCCAACTTAATTGAGAAGATTGGGTGCAATACCTGTATAACACCAAGCATGTTCAATGGTTGATCACCAGCAAAAGGAAAACCATCCTGTTAAAATGAGATAGATTGTTAACAAACATGACATGAAGAATTGAATTTGGACCACAACTTATGGAAACTTTTTTTATGAACTAAGTATCCTAAAAACCAAGTTATTGGGTGAAATTAAAACCCTACACGACAGGGTCATTGAGGCCCTAATATGATGCATGAACCAACATTCCCAAAAGTTTAAGTGATTGGGGCCCTACTATAAATGTTTTTATTATATTTAACACTTTCCATCTTAATGAAAATTTTAGAGCAATAATGGTTTCCATTTAATAAGGAAAAGCAAAAATAGAAACATGGCAAAGCAGTTAAAAAATATTTGAGTAAACATCCTTTTTGGTCATGCAACAACCACTATTGTAAATTTACAGTTTTATTTCCCAGAACACCTTCCAACATTTTTCCATCCTAGAAAAAGTGCGACCTAGTGGACAAGGCTTCCACTTGGTGGAGTCTGGGGAGGGTAGATGGACACAACCTTACCCTCGCAATCAAAGAGGCAATTTCCATGTCACAATGCAGCAAATTAACTACAGTTGACAGTGCCAAGGCTCACCCTACTTCTCATTTTAATGGAAAAAACAAAAGAAGCAAAACGGCAACTTGCATTGGATATTAGGAGTCATGCGAGTGCTTGATAAGCTACTTAATAGTTGAACTAATATTACTTGCGTATGTTACCCGTGTTACAAAAGAAATAGCTCAAAAAGGACAGAGCATCCCACAACATATCATCTATAACTTTCACATAAATGCAATTAAATAAGAATCTCAAGTTTTTAGCATGTTAATGATCCTTTGACCAGTTTAATCTGATCAAATACATTCTAACCATTGCCTCATACCTCTGTATTTCCTTGTGTAGATCCATTACAAACAAGTATGATCCGCTTACTTGTCTCTCTACCTCCAGATTTCCCACCAGCAACAGGTGAACCAGGGGTCTGCATTAATACTTCAATTCTATTTAAAGGACAACATAAGCCACTGTGCACATTATGATAAAAATTATTAAAAAAAATTGTTTTAAAAAATTGGGGATAACACAATCTGCATTTACATCAGCTAATAACTTGAAGCTCTGTCATGGACTCGTGGGGATAACAAAGCCAATCCCACATCGAGACTGAAGTAGTAAGCTTTGTGGCTTTTAAACAAAGTAAATGTACCATATACCTGATTCAAGCGGTTAAGGCAAATATATGGAGACCCACCCTCGGATCTTGGGATGAAATCCAGCACGCTTACACCACAATTGCTCTGAAGTAAAGTTCTGAAATACTCTGCTCCCATACCTGATTGTTTGGAATAGAAGAAAGGGCAAGTGCGTTATTCAAATAGATAAAAATTGAAGCTTTTGATCATCAAAATTACCTGAGGGATAAACAGTTACCAATTGCTGTGGCAACAAGAGCCTGATTAACAGCATTGTGAGCAACCACAAGAACAGACCTGCTATCATGAGCTAAGATTTTAGTCCAGCAGCTTCTAGCACGATCCCACAATTCTCTCACTGGATAATGACCATCAATGATGAAATTCACGGCATCCACCTGCCATTGATGATATGCAGAACCAAACCTCGCTTTCCCCTCATGCTTCAATAGACCCTAAAATGCATACCAGTGACAAGATCAGTCACACCAAGTCACAGGGCCATACCATAGCAGAACCACATTTCAGTCCCTGAAAAAATATAAGCTTCATTTGATCCTTACATATTAATTTTTACGAGTCAATTTGGATAAACTTTTCAGTAAAGCCATAACTATTTACACATAGATTTCAATCGTTAGCTTATCTAATAAGCTTCCCTACCTCAACCTTTTCAAAAACTATATGTATGTAGTAGTTATTAGAAAAAGTTGAGGTAGGAAAACTTATTGGCCTTCAAGATTTAAGTAAAAATAACTCATGAGCTTCATTTGATCCTTACATATTAATTTTTACGAGTCTATTTGGATAAGCTTGTCAGCAAAGCTATACCTATTTACACATAGATTTCAATCGTTAACTTATCTAATAAGTTTCCCTACCTTAGCCTTTTCACAAACTATATGTAATAGTTGTTAGAAAAGTTGAGGTAGGAAACTTATTTGATAAATTGTCCTTCAAGATTTAAGTAAAAAAAACTAATGACGGTTCGTTTTTATATAACATATTCTACTCTTATAAACACTTCAATATTTGCACAGAAATAATTTATTAAATTAGTGTTTATATAACAAATTCTACTACTCGTATGTTCTGTAAGGCCAGCGTAGCTGGTAAGGACATGTGTGTGTGTGAGTGTGAGGTACAGGGTCTAATCCCTGGTGTCGTTATTTTCCTTCTAAACCAAAAAAAAATCTACTACTCTTATAAGCTTTCTTAAGCTCATCCAAATAGACTCTTACCAAATTCTCAAGCTCATTCAAACAAACTCTTACTCTATCAATTCAATCCTTACTGTTTATTTATTATATAAATTTGAAGTCTCAAACGTCAAATTGTCAACATTTAAGCTTCGTAAAAAAAAAAAAAAAAAAAAAAAAAAAAAAAAAAAACTGAAATTGCAGTTCATTCAAAACCATGTTAATGTGTAAGAAGCGAAATTGATGATTGGAGCAATGGTGGAGCGAACAAAGCAGAAGCGTACTTGAAAGGAGTACAGATCGATCTCCCTCAAATCGAAATCCGGAATAATAGGTTCCTGGCGCGGTCCCCAAATGATTTCGGCGGTTCTCTTGGATCGAGCGAGAGGGCTAAAAGAACAGCAAAAAAATCCCAAATCACAATAAGATAGCAATAAGGGATAACAGAAGGGTGAATGACGAAGAGAAGAGGAAAAAAACCTTGCAAAGCAAGCATCGAAGTGGTCATCGATAAGCATTTGGCGGGAAGTCTCAGCTTGAGACTCGCCTTTCTTGGTGAGAACGGAGAAATCGGAGCTGCCTTGGATCCTCCCTTCCGCGTTCCACGTGCTTTGCCCGTGCCGAACCAGCACCACTCTCTTCGCCGCCCTTATCGCCGGAAATGACAGCGACGTTCGGAGCTCCGAACCTAATTCCGGCTTCTCTTCTACCTCCTGCACGCTACTACGTGAGCATCGAACGACGACGTATTTGCTGCCGATATAGTGTGGCGTGGGATTCACACGCACACAAGGACTACATGGTCGTAGCACTAAAACCATGATCTTCTATAATCTGCTTCACTCTTGTGACTGTTTTTTTCTTTTTTTCTTTTTTTTTTTCATAATATATTTATCGCTCTGAGTGGAGGGAGATGCTTACGAAAAGACACGTGTTCCGGTAACCGCAGCTCTATCTCAATTCTCCTACACAAATGCTTCCCTAAAACTGAAATATCTATAAGTATGTATATAACTGTATGGATTTGTTTTTATTACCACTGAACTTATTGAATGATGAGTATATAGCGTTTGAATCAACTATTTTGGTTACTTATTTTTAGTTATTTGATATTTTAGTCTCTCATTAACATGTCTGAATTTAAATTAGTTTCTAACTTTATATTTTTTTCGGTCTTTTTTATAAGTAACATTAGATATATTTTACACATATCAATAAATCTTAATAAATAATAATTTTTTAATTATTTAAATGGTGAATACAAATTTTTTTCTCAAAATGCCTTATAGATATATTTTTTTCCCATATGCAAATTAAATGATGGAGTTTATGAGAGTCATTGGAACTAGAAAAAATTAGTGAAAAGAGAAAAGGTATATTAGGAAGTCTATATTTTTTTTAGCATTTAATAAAGTTAAAAAATGTACTTTGTTGCTTATATTATAGACAAAAAAAAACTTACCTTTTGTTGTTTATAAAAAGAACCGAAAGAAATACTTTATTAATTACTTTAGTCCCTAACATTAAGTGATACTGAAAAAATACCTATATTACATACTAGTCTCTTACCCTTTTACTTTTGGCTTTACTTAAGACTTTTTTTTTTAGATTACGTATTTTTCCTTTCATTTTTGTGCTCACTTTGATTCTCAATTCTAAACTCAATTCTCTCATTTTTCTCTTTCTCCTTTTCTCTTTACTTTGTCTTAAATCTTCTTTCTTCTTTTTTCCTCATTTTTATCCTTCCCTGCAACATTATTCTTTGCACCACCATAATCTCGTCGCATTTCCTTCTCTTGATTATTCAAAAAGGATTTTCTTTTGTATTCTATCTTGAATTAATTAGTCATGCTCTCAAAAGTTCCTAGTGTTTGTTGACAGAGAAGAAAGGTTTATGTCACTCTCTCCTCCTTCGCTTTCAAATTTGCCTCTTTGCATTCAGGAGGAAGGTGAGAACTTTCTTTTGCATTTTTCTTTTTTTTTTTGTGTATTTTGATGTTTTGCTCCTCCATTCTCAAATTTGATTTTAGGAGAAAGGTGGGTACTTTCTTCTATGTTGACATTGTTCGAGAACATGATGACGGGACAGAAGTACTGCATGCATCTCTTTGTTATTTGTGTTTTAGCATCTCACAAATTGCATGTGTTTAGTGAAGGGTTAGTTATTATAGATTTCTCAATCCTCAATTAAATATTGGCAATTTGGATTTATTTTGATAGTGATTTTGAATTTTTATTTTATCTTTTTTTATTCCTAACTATTGATTTAACTATAGTTTTAATAGCATTCTTTTTTCGAATGATATCCTCAATCATTTTTTCTTTAAAAAAAAATATTCAATTTTTCACTTTTCAATTTTTTCTTTCACGTTTAGGGAAGTATCTAATTGTCTTCTTTCTTCCTCTCTTTGTTAGCAATGATCTCCCTACATGGGATAGGGAAGGGAAAATATTCCCTTCCCTTCCTTTGTAAATATGTATATAGTTCTCCTCTTAGTAGAGGTTTTCTTTTCTTCTTATTAGGAATTTTTGTTGGTTTCTTCGTAAACCTTGCTTCTCTCCTCTTAGTAGGAGTTTTGTTTTTCCACTAGCCATGGCTCCAGATTGAAATGAAAGCATTTGATTTGAAGGTATGTATTGGCCAGATCTGAGGTTAGAGATGTTTTTAAAGGCACAATATTGACCAGATCTGCATTCGGAGTCATAGTTTGAGGCACTTATTGATCAGATCCTATTATAGAAAAAAAGATTTGATCAGATCTAGATTTGGATGCTCAATCTTTGCTGATGTGCAAGCTTTCATGCGGCTATAAAAACTCTGATTTCCATCTGTCCCAGTGAGCGAATCTAATGTTAGTGATTGTATCTTTGATTCTGTTGTATCATTGGTTGATCTATTGTATCACTGGTTATTCCCTCTGCCTTTTAGTTTCATCTTTGTGTTTTAGTGTTTAAGATTCGTAGAAATTGAGGCAGATGAGAATTTCCTTGTTGTTCTGTTCTTAGGCTTTTGCCTTTGTGTATGAATGAATGAATTCTCTAGTTGGCCAAAAAACATTTTTTTTTCTAAATATGCTAAATATATTGATGGCAAAGGGGATAACAAAAAGAGAACCTTCCTAAAAATTTTAAAGCCCTTGTCTTTCTATAAACATGGAAGAATAACTGAAAAAGAGAACTCTACGCACCATATTTTTGTTGATGTAAAAGTTGAGATAAAGAAGAAAGGAAACTTTGATATATTTGAGTTGATATCATTGCTATGCTTATTTTCCTATCTTATTCATCAATGATATCATTACTAAGTAGAATGAAATGTGCTTATTTGCATATCTTCGATGATCATTCAATTACGCTTACATAAAATTGGAATATATATTGCTTTGAGTTTTTGGATTGTATTCTACCTGATTTTATGTGCTGACCTTATCCAGGCTTCTCAAATTCGCATGAAGCACCCAGTTTACGAATCAATCAAACAAGCAGCAGACGCCAAACCAATATTTCAAAAGCACCCGAATTAGCATAACATAAGTAGAAAGAGATCCTATTCTTTCCTTATTTGATGGGACCTTTGCTATCGCTTGAAACTTCTATACCAAACATAGGTTAGGGAAAGGAAGAATATATTTGATAAAAAATTATCTAAATTGATAGATACATGAATTCACGGTGAGTCTTATAAATCCAGGGGGGGTATGCTTTAAATGTCTAATTATCTAATATATCATAAACTCATAAACTCAAAATTTTTAAAGTCTTCTTTGGTTTGCCATCACCAAAAAGGGGGAGATTGTTGGGAAAAACCTTCTTAGCTGATTGGTTTCAATGATAACAAACCTATAGAGGGACTATAAAAATATGTTGACTTTTTGAGATGTGTTGTTATTACTAACATTCTGCTTAAGTACGCAGTATAAGTTATGAAAGCAACTCAAATTCATTGTGAGTTTATCTCAGAAAGAAAGGAAGAAATGTAGGTGCACCATTCTCTACATTATCATTTTTAAGCTACAAATAGATGATCAAGTGAAAGGAAGTATTAGATGCACCTCTGAAAAGTTTACAAATATGACTCCAACTATTTAATGAAGAAGTTGACTAAGTCAAAAAGAGAAAGCAAACTCATATTGACAATATCCCAAGAAGTTATTTGATGTCAGGTTGATCAAGGTGTTGAATGAAGAAAATTATATCAATATAAGGATATTGATAAATAGCTCATATCAATGGAAGTTGAAGTGATAGATCTCATTAATATTTGTCAGAGAAGCAAGCCTAGTTCATCCATAGATGAAGACACGTACTTCATCAATACATGGAACCACTTAGACTACATCAACAAAAAAGATTTGCTCATCATGACTATCAACAAGGAAACAACTCAGATAATCAATCCACTAAAGTATCTCAAAGATCTCAAAGCTAGAAGACTTACACTTCATTGGGATATGAAAAGAAGACATTTAGATTCATCAAGACTGAAGAATGAAGACATTGTTCTTCAAAGGGAAAAAATAAGAATCTGAAGTACATAAACTTAGCCAAATGGTCAAATTGACCAGACAGAAGATCAGAATTGACCAAGACATCTTCCACATACTGAAGAAGGAGATTTCTGATAATATCTATCATAATATCAAAATTAAACAAAGCTCGGATTCTTATGCCGCAAAGATCCACCTTCAGATCTGACTGGGAAAAGAAGTTCAGATCAAATACTCTAATGATGAAACATTCTCCAATCTAAACTACGAAGAAAAAATGATACAAGAACAAGGATTTATTCAGCAAAGGATCTCATCATGATAAGTCAAAGAGCTAAATAAGCAGATGATTCTACCCTAGAATCCTTATCAAATCCAAGAGCTAAACTTACATATAAAGTGTAAGACCTCAAAGTAGTAGATTTAAAGACTAGAAGTTCTCAGAAGAGCTAAACTCACATTAGAATTAAAAGACTTCAAAATTACAGAACAAGAACATCTCACTACAGATGGACAAAACTCAAATTCGAAGTATAAGACTTCAAAGTCTTAAAACTCAAAACAAAGAAAAGGAAGCTTCAGAAGAGCACAACTCAATTCAAAAGTTAAAGACTTCTAAGTTACTGAACTCAGATCCAAAAGAAGAAGCTTCAATTGAGCACCAGTCAAATAAGAAGTGGAAAACTTCCAAAGTACATATCCAAGTATAAGATGAGCAAACTGCTCCGATCCTAAGGGAAAGGAAGTTCAAACTCCAAAATTGAACTAGTCCAAGGTGACAACTATCTTAAAAGGATGTCTAGAAGTTAGAACAGAAATCATATCAGATCATTAGGATTAATGAAGACTTCAGACTGACAGATTTCAAATAAGGAAGATAGATGATCCTACAATTAGACATAATTGATAGATTAAGTCATCAAGTTCATCAAGCTTCAAGTCTTATCCTTAGTTTGAACTTGAAAATCTAAGGGGCTGTTTGGTTTGCATTTTCATTTTCTATTTTCAATCTGTTTTCTGTTTTCTGAAATTTTACAAAGGAAAAACTGAAAACGCTGAAAACAGAATTTCTGTTTTCAGTATTTTCAGTTTTTCCTTTGTAAAATTTCAGAAAACAGGAAATGAAAATGCAAACCAAACAGCCCCTAAGAGTCCCTCATAGTTACTGAGAGTTATCTTGATCGTATCATCTTGTAACTACATTTGCTAGTGCTTACATTTTCGTATCCATACTGTGTTTTAGCAGCCCAGAAAACCTTCATCTACTCAATAGATTAGTGAGTTAGTCACTTAACCTAGTTAGGTAGTGAGTCTATGTGAGAAGTGAGTACATCTATGCATGGAGAGGCTTGGGAAAGACTACTTAGAAGCTTGAAGAGGCTCTAGAAGAAGAATACTCAGTTGATAGAAACCTAAAGAGGCTCTGTAAATAAGAATACTCACTTTGTAAGTCTGGAGAGGTCTAAGAAGAATACTCAGTGTATCTTGATTAGAGAATAGTAAAAAAATCTCACTTAGTTAAGTGGAGAGTGGATGTAGCCTATGGTGGGTGAACTAGGATAAAAATTTGTGTCATTCTCTCGTCTCTTGTTCTTCTAAGTGTTCTTTAGATTCTATTTTAGATTGATTATTCTTTTGTGTCAAAGTTTAAATCTAACTGTTTTAATACTTCATAATCTAAAGTCTCATGTGAGAATCCTTTAATGTTTATATCTCTTAAAACACTCAAATCTATATTTTTTTCAAATTGGTTTCTCCATGCTTAAAACATCTATCTTAAATTTTGTCTAGATAAATTAGAATATAATATTGTGTAGATCCATATTTGGTTTTATTTCTAACAAATTTAACATAATATAGAATATGAGATCTAGGTGCTTCATATGATAATCTAACCTTAAGTTCAATTTGAAGTTGTGTTTTTAAACAAGCCAAAATTTTGATAGTCTCAATTCAACTCCTCCTCCCCCCCCTCCTCTTGAGACTGTGTACTAACCAACAATATTGACACGAGTTTCTTCCTTCAACATCTTGATCAATCCGAGATCAAATAGATTGCTATCTTGTTGAGATAGTCAATATGAGTTTGTTTTCTACTTTTAACATGGTCAGTTTCTTCATTGAATATTTTGAGCAATATTTGCAAGCTTTTCGTGGGTGAATCTAATACTTCCTTTCACTTGATCACCTTTTTGTAGCTTAGAAATGATATATCTAATATAGAGAATAGTGCAGCTACATTTCTTCATTTTTTTTGAGACAAACACTGCTTATGATAAAGTAAGAATAAATCTAAGTTGCTTTCATAACTTATACTATACACTTATACAAAATATTAGCAATAGCAACACATTTTAGAAAGTCAATATATTTTTATAGTCTCTTTATAGGTTAGATATCATTAAAACCAATATGCTTCGACGATTTTATCTCAATTGTCACCGCCAAAGAGAAGAAGAGAAATGGGTAAATAATTCCTTGAGAGAGTCACTTGTCTCCAATTCTTAGCTTTCACTTTCTCTTGAATAGCCACCGCAAGACACTCCATGCCAAAACAAAAAGATATAGTGATATCGAATCCCCTTGACGAAGATCACGCTTTGGACCAAAACTAGGAAGTTTGTTACCATTCCAAACCAAGCTCAATGAAGCCAAAGAAACACAATTCAAAACAAGTTTGCCAATGATTGAAAGGAAACCAAAGTCCAACAAGGTAGACTCTAAAAATATCCATTCAAGTTGATCATATGTTTTCTCAAGTTCTAGTTTGAAACTTATATTCCCAAGCTTATTTATAGATTTCTCCATATCAAGAATAATATCCTGGAAAATAATTGCATTATCAGAAAAGATCCTTTCCAGGATGAAACTACACTGTTGATGACTTATAATGTATGGGGCGCAGGCTATTCACCAAGACTTTGGTTTTCAATTTGAACACCACATTACATAGACTAATTAATAACTCAAAATTCCTTAAAAGAACTAATTAATAAAGTCAACCTTAGGAATCAATATAATAAGAAACTCTACTAGAGGGATTGATCTCGTCACTAGCAACAACATCATGTACTAGGCAAAAGACATCATTACCCAAAACATTCTAGAATGTGCAATCTATTTCTTTTTCTATTATTTATTGTTTTATCCACCAACTAGACAAATTGGCCATTAGAATTGTCTAAGTAGAAGAGTAATAAAATGGAAGGCTAAAATTTGTGATTAGTTTTTTGGATTTACATTATGCTATTGAGGTTCTAATCTAACTATATTTATGTTCAGTTTCTAACTAACAAATACTCCATTTTATTTTGGTTTTTAATTTGGATTCTAAATTTGCACACTTGTTGAAATTTAGATACTAAGTTATCTGGGAAGCTCATGCCATCCATATTGCTTAAATCTATGGATGGCGTCTCCTAACTGAAAAGAAATTAATTTCTGAGTTTAATTGAGTTTCACTTCATATAACCCGTTGAGATGTGAATAGGCTTATTCAATAAACTTAAACAGAGAAATATATGCATTATGTAATGAAAGTAAGAAACTCTGAAATTCATTAACGCTTAATTAATTTCAAGATTAAACAAGAAACTAAATTAGAATTCGGAACAATCTTTTGTTACCAATTATATATGCAATTATGAAAATCTATGAAACTAATCTATGAAAAATATTAACGGGCATCTGAGTTTTAAATTTGATAACAATTTTCAAGTTAGTCATTTCACTCTAAGGAGCATGTCCAATACTGAACTGTTGTTATTTGTCCCAACTAATAAATCCCACAAACGGATAAACATAATGAGAAAAGGAAGAAATACTCATTATTTCCTTAAAGGAATGTGATACCTTAAAAATCTCTGATCGAGTTGAATTTTCACATCTGGAGGCTTCACCGACAAAAGAGCGTCGTCAGTGACGAGAAAACAAATCCTTAGTTCACACTCTCCATCATGTAGTTTAGTGAGCATAGGACATTCAACTTTAATTAGACCAAAGTTAACAAGTGATTGATTAGTTAACTTAAAGTTTTCTCATTAACTATTTGTATTTCTAATATATAGAATTAAATATTTTTATTTTATTCAATAATTTTCCCCCGTGAGAAGTTGGCACTCGGCAGCGCAGAGGTTTTTTATTTTTTATTTTTTATTTTTTTCTTAGGGCATAGTTTTATTTCCTAAATGAGGGCTGCTAAATTTGGCCCATACCCGATACTGGACTGGCAAAATATAAATAGTTGCTTTCATTTTGCACCCTCCGTTTTTTTATTTCACTAACACCATGTACCTTTTTGAAAATTAATTTTCAAAGTGTTTTTAATTTTTTTAAATCACTTTTGGAAATTAGTTTCGCAAAGTGTTTTCAGAATATAATTTATGAAAGAGATGAAAGGAACCTTTCCAAAAACCAGTTTCCAGAAATTAAATACAGTAGGTGAAAAATGGTGTAAATAGTAATAATAATAATAATATGATAAAATAGAGGCCTGTATTTTTTTCACCACACTCATTTTCCTCTTCATCACACGTCTTTTTTTTTTTCAAAATTATTTCTCGCTCAGATTTTGAAAATCTAACATTTTATTTTATAAAACTACTCTATGGTTTTTCAAAATTCGTGGCCTACAGATTTAAAAATCCACCTCACTATTCATCAAAAATCCATCTGTGTATTTTATAAAATTGTACTATGAATTTTAAAAATTTATATTTGTATTTTTATAAAATTGTACTATGAATTTTTTAAATCCATGCCCTATGAATTTTAAAAATCCGTGGCACTGTTCATTAAAAATCCTATAAAATTGTACTATAGATTTTCAAAATCTACGACTTACGAATTTTCAAAATCTAAGCGAAGGGTCATTTTGAAAAAAAAAGACGTGTGGTGGGGAGGGAAGTGAGTGTGGTGGAGAAAGTATAGACCCAAAAGAGAATGTATGGTAAGAGCTAGATTTAGCTTATTTTCCGAGCCCTCTCTGTAAAATAAAAAGCTTATTTTGTGAGAAATTGTTTTTTAAGAGTGTGTTCGGATTAGCTATGATTAATTGTGAAAATAAGATGTGAAAAAAATTGATTATCTGAGACATAATCGATTTTTGTTTGGATATATTTGCTGTCAGGAGCAATTTTTAAAATAATTTTAAGTCGTGAAAAGCAATTTTAAAGCTTTTTGAAATAATGTCCAATTTTTAGCTAAAGGACAAAAAGCTTTTTCCTTTGTTAAAAAAATAATTAAAAACTTTTGTAAGTGCAAAATACAACTATCCAACATACGTTAAAATAAATCTAATCCAAACACACCCTAAGTGAATGAATCCATTTTTTCTAGATGAGAATAGCATTTCATTTTCAGTAAACTTTTTTACTTGGGTAAAAAAAAAAACTATATCAAACATGATTAAGTTATTATTTTAGTGAGTTTTTCGAGAATAAAAAAAAAATTCACAATACCAAATACTACTTAAGAGGCATTTGAGAACATGATATTCTCGTGTTTATTGCAAGTTTTAAAAATATATTCACAGGTATAGTTTGTTCCTAGGAATATAACTTCCATGTGTTCCCCATCATCTATATTCCCATCATGAAAGGTGGAAAACTTAGGTCCTCTCAGGTTTGCATTTAGGTTTTAGGATTAAAAAAAAGTTTGCATTTTTATTATTTATTTTTATTTTTTGTTTTTATTATGTTTCTTGATTTTTGAAATTTTACAGAAAAAAATTTGAAAATACTAAACACAAAACATTTCAATTTCAATTTTTTGTTTTTAGTATTTTTAATTTTTCCTTTGTAAGTTTTTTAAAAAAAACAAGAAAATAAAAACAAAAAATATAAATATAAACCAAACAGATAAGACTTATGCTATTAGTTGGAGGATATATTTGGTGCTCACAATTTTTTTTTTTATATTCTGAAAAATATAATATATTGTTAGGTTAAAAGAAAGTTAGATTGATGAAAAAAAAGTGTTCAATTATTATGAAAGTTTAGAT
Source organism: Cyamopsis tetragonoloba (assembly GCA_037177725.1). Lineage (NCBI taxonomy): Eukaryota > Viridiplantae > Streptophyta > Magnoliopsida > Fabales > Fabaceae > Cyamopsis > Cyamopsis tetragonoloba. The sequence continues at coordinate 24,049,529 of CM074122.1, forward strand.
TATTGATCTACTCAATAAAACATTTCAACTGGATAGTTAAAGCAGTGAAATTTTACATTCACAAAAAATAGTGAATTATTAAGCACAATAAGTTTAATAACATTTACTAATATTTTACTAATATAATGATGGAAAGTGAGGATGTATGATAGCTAGTGGTGCAAATGTGTTCAACACAATCCGCAAACCAGACCTGATATAAAAAACCATCCAAATTGGTGGTGGATAGGATTAGCATCATCCTTATTGGGAGTGACATCATTCTTTTTAGTATATAAATTTATGATTCTTACCTATAAAAAGGATGGTGCCACTTCCAATAGAATGATGCTAATCTCATCCTCCCCTAAAATTACAAAGATTGTTTTGGAAAATTGAACTAGTGGTAATAGAATTAGGAGTAGTTTTAAGAGTAATGTAGTGTGAGTGTGTGTTTAGCCGATAAAAAAAAAAGTCAATCTAGATTAGACTAGATATTGTGTTTCACTTTTAAAACTTTACTCACCCGACCTATTTTTTTAGAAAAATTCTTTTTATCTCATCATTTAAGAAATTATCAATTAGTTTTTCAGCATTTCTTTTTTAATTTTTTAAATGTTTTTGAGGGCAAATCTAATACCAAACCTAAACAAATCCAATTATAATTGATTTAAGATGATTTAGACGATAAAAATAAAAACAAGATCACACCCAATAAATTCTGTTTGAGTTGAATTCCATTTCTTTGAAACCCAACTCAATTCGATCCAATTATCGCAAAATGGACAGTTCAGCCATGTCTTCGTTAAGAAATCAAAACACGACCACAAAAATCTATGGGAGAATACAACTATATCTGTGACATTTTTTTCAATTATTACGCACAAAAACATCTTTTGCGGATAATGTACATGTTTATAGACATCTCAGTTCGTGAATTTCGGTTGATAATAATCAAATCCAATCGATGACTGCGTTGAATATTCTCATGATTTTTTTATTACTATAACTACTTGTTTTAATGGGAATCAGCACTCTACTTTTCCGGTTTTTGCTCTCCTTTAGTCAAACATAAATAATAGTGTAGTGAATAATGAATCAATTTGAAAAGTGTGGTTGCAATGGCTAGTGGTCTCTCTTTGGGTGATAAACACGAGGGAAGATGGATGTAGCACCGAATTATTTGCATGATTGATTCCTACCGGAACCTCTAAAAATAAAAAGATCAAATTAATTATTTCATCTTTTTATCTTTTTAAGTATTTGGGTTGTCACATATGAGTGATTATAAATTCTTTTATTTCATGTTCTTATAAATCTTTTTATTTATTTATTAAAAAATATTTTTAATATTTTTTATGATTTTAAGATTGAAAGTGCATTTAGGTATCGTTTAATAGCTTATTTTCCTCTTAAAAATCAATTTTAAGTTAAAGCTACAAATAAGAGGCTTAAAAAAAGGCATAAGCTGTTTGACAATTTCATGTTTTTTTTTAAAAAAATTGACCAGCGGCGGTGGCTGGCAGTGGAGGGTGGCCGCGGGCAGTGGCGGTGGGTGGCAGCTTGGTCTTGGTTATGGTTGTTGGTGAATGTTTAATGAAAATAAGAGGTTGAAAAATAAGCAAAAGCTCATTTGTGTGCCTTATTTTAAAACTCTTTTTTCTCTCTTTCCTTCATTAAAAAAAAAAAAGTCACTTAAAATTTTTAGAGCTTATTAATATTTCTGTTTGGCCCGGCTTTTACTTATAAGTAGAAGATAAATTCAAAATAAGTCGGGTCAAATGGTGCCTAAATTTTATACCTTATATGGTAATAGGAAGATAAAAAAAAAATTTTAAAAGGCTATAGCATTACTCGTTACACATCTGTCTATATAGTTGCACTGTAATAATGTAGTTTTTAGTGTTGAAATTTTGGATGTAAGGAAAGTGTTAGATGTTGTTATTTTGTGGTCATGGAAGTGGTTTTCCTTGAAGAATAAGGAGAATTGTATTCACTATTCAGCTCTCTTATTGATATCTTAATTTGAGATTTTGTATTTGTTGTGGACCAAAATAATGGTATCCCGGATAGATGCTTACATGTCGGGTTAAGTAGCCACAAATTATCGCCCGCATCCCGGTAAGTTGGGCGCGGCTTATTGTCAAGGCCCAGTTGATGAGGATTGGGCCCAGACACAGATCCTGGCCCAATACGGACCGCATTTAGGTCATTTACTATACTCTATAAATACAATCATAATGCACCATGCAAGGTACGTAAGATATATTACAACACATAAAAACCCTAATACACTCACTGACTTGGGCGTCGGAGTGCTTGCAGGTGCACACCACCGCCGCTGGAGCTTGAAGCAATCCTAGTGCCCTTTGATGATCAAGAAGACCCTCTTGCTCGTCTTACATTCCTATCAAGTTAGATCACAACATTGGCGCCGTCTGTGGGGACCGCAACAAAAAGTTTTGTTTCCGTCTATCATCAACAATGGTTGGCTCTACCAGGAATAGGGATTACAACGATCCCAGTGTTCAAAACCAAGGAGCTAGACAACAGGCTGGGGCATCAAATCAAGCAAGGGCATCCCAGCACTTTGATATTGAAGCAGAATTCCGTAAACTACAACAGTTGGTGCAGTCACAAGCTAAAGAGATCACAGATCTCAAAGAGCAACAGCGGAAGGGCAAGCATGTTGTTATCGAAGATGATTCAGAAGAGGAAAGAGCTGAGAGGCATACCCAGCCAAACCCTGAAAATCCGGAAAAAGATAATGACAACGCGGAAAAGCAGCAACAGAAATCCGCAATTGAAGGAGATAAAGAAGGAAATCCGAAAACTCAGGAAAGGCAACAGGAAGGACGGGTAAGTCGCCGACATGAAGGGGCCCCACATCAATCTTGGGTTGAGGGGGCCAACCCGCCACCTGTCCCCCTGGGGGCCAGCAAGCCGGACAACCTGCCGGTAACCAGGAGCACATGGCCGAACATGTCCCGGATTTCGGGTACATTGACAATCCCTTCACGCCCTGGATAATGTCCCATGCCCTTCCTCATGGATTCCAGTTTGCAAAGAAGTTGAAGGAATACGATGGAACCAAGGATCCCACTCTACATGTCAGCACTTTTGAAAGGGCCATGTACTTTCAAGGGGTGAATGAGGCCATCGTATGACGTGCCTTCCCCCTTACATTGTCAGAGGCTGCAAGTCGTTGGTTCTCAGACCTTCCACCACAATCCATCAGCAACTGGAAAACTCTTAAAGATAAGTTTATTCTTCATTTCACTAGCAGTAAAAGACAGTTCAAATCTGAATTCCACTTAGAAACTGTTAAATAAGGAAAAGATGAATCTCTACAAGACTATATAACATGTTTTAACAATGAAGTATTAGAAGTTAGGAATGTTGAACCTAACTTGGTGTTATATTTCTTTGTAAGAGGATTGAAGCCAGGAGCCTTCGCCAAGCAATCGGCTGGAGATAAGCCTACCTCCATGGATGACTTGAAGGTCAGGGCCGAAAAGTGGATCAGAATAGAAGAATGGGAGAAGGCCCAAGCCGCCAAGAAGGATGACAAAGCAAAAATTGTCCCTTCAAACCAATCCCGGGGTAAAGACGACAAATCCCGGGATAGGTCTCCCAAGAAGCGCAAGGGTCTTTTCAACAATTACACTCCACTAACAATCCCGCCAGCTTCAGTGTTGAAAGAAGTGATGCATTTTGAACTAAGAGAGCGGCCACCACCTTTGAAAACAGTTGGAAAGCACAAAAATAAGTACTGTGAATACCATCGGGATCGTGGACATTCTACCAATGAATGCATCCAACTTCGGGATGCAATTGAAAAGTTGATCAGACAAGGGAGGTTGAGAAATTATGCTCGGGCATCCCCAGAAAGGCGGGATCGTCGCCTAAGTCCATCTCCTCGGACACAGACACCCAGATCCCCTCCTAGGAACCGAGATCAACGAGCTGAAGTCCGTCAGAGATCCCGGAGCCCAAGACGAGCAGAGGAATCCCCTCCTAGGGGAATAATTCAAGTCATAGCTAGAGGAGCCAGCTTAAAGGGTCTCGAAGATAAGAAGAGGACCCGAGTTGTCAGGGATTCTTGTTCCCAGGTAGCTGCGGTAGCTACCCAGTTCTGTCTTTCTCAGATGCAGATTTCCCGGAAGAACGGATCCGGGATAATGAACCGTTGGTCATAGCAGCCAATCTGAACGGCTTCGAAGTCCATCGAATCTTCATTGATCAAGGAAGTTCAGCTGACATTATGTTCTGGAGCCTGTTTGATAAAATGGGATTAGGATCCAAGGATTTAATCCCCCACAAGGGTAGCTTAATTGGTTTCACTGGAGATACAATCATTCCCAAAGGATATGTTGACCTTAAGGTGAATTTTGGCAAAAAGCCAAATACCAAAACAATTCCCGCTAGGTTCATAGTGGTGGATTGCCCCTCAGCTTACAACGCAATCATTGGGAAGCCAACTCTGAACAGCCTTGGCGCCATAGTCTCTACCATCCATTTAGCCATGAAGTTTCCAGGAGAAGATGGCTCAGTAGTAACTGTCCGTGGAAAGAGCAGTGATGCGCGAAAATGCTATCAAGAAAGCCTTAAAATCACAAAATCCCCATCCATCTTGCCAGTAACGGCAGAAGAGAAATGGAAGCAAAAGATGGAAAGACGTGATTTGATACGGGATGCAGGGGTCATGATGACTAACCTAGATCCCAGAGCAGATTTTGAACACCAGCGACCTCAACCAGAAGGAGACCAGATCTTAGTCCAAATAGGACTTAAAGAAGATCAGACTATCAAGATAGGGGCTAACCTGCCCCCCATCATCAAAGATAAACTCATTGAATTATTGAAAATGAACAAAGACCTGTTTGCTTGGGTTTCCTCCGACATGCCAGGAGTGGACCCAGAATTCGTGTGTCATCGGTTATCTTTGAAAACGGGATGTATCCCCGTAGCCCAGAAGAAGAGAAAAATGGGCCCAGAAAGACAAGCAACTATAGAAAAACAGGTGAAGGAGTTGCTAGATGCAGGGTTCATCTGAGAAATACGATATGCAGATTGACTCTCAAATGTGGTGATGGTAAAAAAGGCTAACGGGAAGTGGAGAATGTGCACAGATTACACAGATCTGAATAAAGCATGCCCCAAAGATCCATTCCCCTTGCCTTGTATCGATAAACTTGTTAATAACTCTGCAGGTTATAAATATCTATCTTTCATGGATGCTTATTCCGGTTACAACCAGATCCCAATGTACCCTGAAGATCAAGAGAAAATGGCTTTCATCACCGACATGGGTGTTTACTGTTACACTATGATGCCGTTTGGTTTAAAGAATGCCGGAGCAACATACCAGCGGATGATGAGCCAAGTCTTCAAAGAACAGATTGGAAGAATCCTTGAAGTCTACATTGACGATATGATAGTAAAGACTCCAGAAGACAAAGATTCGGTGGCTGACTTGCATGAAACTTTCCAACAGCTGCGCAGGTATGATTTGAGGCTAAACCCTAACAAATGCACTTTTGGGGTAGAAGCCGGAAAATTCTTAGGCTTCATGCTAACCAGTCGAGGGATTGAGGTCAACCCCGACAAGTGTAGTGCTGTGTTGAATATGCAGAGTCCCAGAACTATTAAAGAAGTCCAACAACTAACTGGAAGGATCGCTGCATTGACGAGATTCCTCCCAGATTCTGCTAGGAAATGCCTACCCTTTTTCAGAACCTTACGGCGCAAGAAAGACTTCCAGTGGAATGCAGAATGTGAAGAAGCTTTCCGGAAGTTGAAGAAAATCCTCTCAAGTCCACCAGTTTTATCTCGCCCAGATCCTGGATAGACCCTATATCTCTACTTAGCAGTCACCAATTAAGTAATCAGTGCGGCTTTAGTAAAAGAGGAATCCCAGAAACAGAGTCCGATATATTTTGTCTCTAAGGCGCTACAGGGATTGGAGTTGAACTACCAGCGGCTTGAGAAAGTCGCATATACCCTGCTATTTGCATCCCAGCGGTTGAGGCCATACTTCCAATGTCATCCCATCATGGTAAGAACTAATTAACCCATTAGAGAAATCTTGCATAAACCTGACTTGGCAAGAAGAATGATGACCTGGGCAGTAGAATTATCACAATACGATATTTCGTATGAACCACGTCAGGAAATCAAAGCACAGGCTTTGGCTGATTTTGTAGCCGAGATAACACATCCCGGAGAAGAGCCAAAAGGATCTTGGACCATTTATGTTGATGGGTCCTCAAACCCCAAAGGAGCAGGCACAGGTATACTGATCGAAAACGATGAGGGGGTAACTGTAGAGTATTCTCTGAAATTTGAATTTCCGACCTCCAATAATGAAGCAGAATATGAAGCCTGTCTAGCCGGGATACGCGCGACATAAGAACTAGGGGTTACCGCGATTACTTTATGTTCAGACTCCCAATTGGTGGTATCCTAGATAAAAGGGGAATACCAGGCAAGAGAGTCATTGTTGCAAAGATACTTGTCAAAGGTTAAAGAAAGTCTACTTGGTCTTTCTAAGTTTGAGATCAAGCACATTCCAAGAGAAGAGAACAGTCGCGCTGATTTACTTTCAAAATTGGCCAGCACCAAGTCATCCTCAACTTTGAAGTCAGTGGTAGAAGAAGTTCTCCCTTCTCCTTGTGCTATTTTGCAGGTTGAAAGTGAAGATTGGAGGACTCCAATAATAGATTATATCACTAAAGGCACCATCCGGCAAATGCCCGGGAAGTAAAGCGGTTGGTACAAAATGCCTCCCGGTATTCCGTGATAGAAGGACAACTATTTAGAAGAGGACTATCAACTCCTTTGCTTAAATGCATTGGACCATCCGAAACATGGTATGTTCTCACTGAAGTGCATGAAGGAAGCTACGGTCACCACATTGGTGGCAAATCGTTGGCAAGGAGTCCTTACGGGCAGGATACTTTTGGCCAACCATGAACAAAGATGCAGCTGACAACGTGAAAAATGCCAAAAGTGCCAAGAACATAGTCCACTATCCCACATCCCGGCCGAAGATTTGCATAGCATTTCCACCCCTTGGCCTTTTCACACTTGGGGCTTGGACCTCTTGGGACCTTTTGCGCCAACTACAGAAGTCATTTGTGATAATGAGACTCAATTTAGGGACAAAGACTTCCGAGAAATGCTAGCAGGACTCCACATCAAGCAATATTTTGCTAGTGTAGAGCACTCACAATCAAACGGGCAGACAGAGTCCGCCAATAAAGTCATACTTAATGGCTTGAAAAAGAGGTGTGAGAAAGCTGGAACTAGTTGGGTGGAAGACCTTTATCAGGTACTTTGGAGCTACAGAACTACTCCCCATAGCTCTACTGGAAGCTAAGACTAAACTGGGAAAGCCCATTTCGGGTCAAGACTGTCGCAGCTAATGGAGCATATCACCTAGAGACCCTTAAAGGCAAAGAAATTCCAAGGATGCTGAATGTCACAGACTTAAGGCACTACTATAGCTAAGTTATGTAATTTACATTCTTTGTAATAAAGGGGTACTCTTTTTCCTGTAGCAGGTTTTATCCCTAAGGAAGGTTTTACTGCTAGAGGTTTTAATGAGGCCCCCAGTTGTTATTTGCTTCTTATTATTAATAAAGTAGCATTCTATTCACTCTTACACAAACAAGTTAGTTCAATTCTTAATAGCAAATAGATCGAAAGAAAGTATGAGAAGTACAAATAATCCGAGACTGAGATGTCGGCAACACGCAGAAACCGACATACACACAAGGCCAACAATGAGTCGAGATACCATCACGGGTAATTCTCTGCTACAGACTCAATAGGGACCCTAGCCATAAAGAAGCATGAAGTACCGCCAAGGTCACACTTCAACTTAAACTTAGAGAAAGTACAAACTACTTTCCCTCCTATTGAGGAGCTAAAAGGGCGACATCACTAATGTGTCCTAACAATTACAAAGACATGAGGAATTTCCATGTCAAACGAGATGTAAAGAGGCACCTTAAGTGGTCAAGCCTCAACAACATACAGAAACGCAATAAATAAAGCAAGAGAAGCACAAAAGCAAAAAAAAAGCCATACACAAAATAAGGAAGATCTACATCCAACATAAACTTGTTTGTAAAAGTTACAAAATGAGAACAGAACAAGAGAAATGTAAAAATAAAGAAACAAATCATGCAACCCCTCCAGCATCTACACCTTCAAGCTCCGGAACGGGATCAACAGGAGGAGGAGGAGTTCTTCAGTCAAAGGGCTCAAGCCGGGGATCAGCAGGATCAATAGGCACGGGATTGTGAGGATCATGGAAATCCATAAACATCCCATCCTTCATGCCATGATACTTGCAAAGCCCACGAGTATTCAACTCAATTCCAGGATTCAAGAAAAGGAGGGTCTTCACACAATCCCGGTAGGAATCATCCACCGTGGTGTCCATGTCCTGGTAAGCCTCCTCTAGTTTCTCTTGAGTCTCCCTTAGCTCCACTTGAGTCTCATGAAGCTTTGAAGCTGCCCCCAAAAGCTCGGACTGAAGAAGCTTAAGAGCAGAACCATCCTCCTCTGCCTTAGACTTCAGTTGGGAAACCTCCCCCCTCAACTCGGAGTTCTCGGCAGCCAAGCCGGCTGCCCTCTCCTTCTCTTTGGCGAAGCCTTCCTCCATAAGAGAGAATTTCCCCCTCAAAGAAGCAAGTTCCTTCTCAGCCCGGGATTTTGACTCCTTGACACTCTGGATCAAGGCTTCCTTCAGCTCCATTGCATCTCGGAGCTCCCGCAGCTGAGCCCTCAAGGAAGCAGCCTGGCCCATGTCCTCTGCTTGGTCATGAACATGTTGGAGCATAGCCATGCTCATAGCCGTCCAGCCCATAAGGGATTTGGCTTGCTCCTACAAAGACAAAAACAGCAAGAAGACGTTGAACATATATATACCGAGATTAGCATTATAAAGTTGACGAGTTCAAATGACAAAAATATACCTTCACGGCAGAGGCTCCACCCTTGGTGAAAAAGTCCCCATGTTGGAACTTAATCAAAGGAGATTGGAATCCCTCCCAAGCAGAAGACGGAGTAGAGAAGGGCGCCACGAGAACCGGGTTCATCCCGGCAGAAGCCCCATGAGTACTTCCAGGCTGGTCACCTACAAATCGAACTGAACAATATAATAAGAAGGTAACACACAGTCCCTGTACGACTAAAGATCCCAAAAGATAAAAAGCATACCGGACTTGGTAGTACGACGACGCTTTTGCTGCATATTAGCCACCTCGGCGCCAGAAGGTGGAGGTATAGACCTCTTAGCAGGAGATGCTCCCCCAGCAGGAGCTACATCCGAGATGTTAATCCCGGTAGGGACTACCGAGATAGGTGCAGGAACCGGAGCAGGAGAAGGAGGTGGACCAGAAGGAATTACTTTTCCCTTTCCCTTGGCATCTCGCTTCTGCTTCTGAATAGCATAATTGGCCATGATCTCGGCTACAAAAACAAGAACACACTTGTTAATAAAAGCTAGAAAATAACCGGCATAAAACGCAGGAACACAACATTCTGTAATAAAGGACAATGCCCTACATAAGCATGTCGCCTGATCCTGACGAGACGCCACTATCACATCCTTACAATGGATGGGTACTCCTCCCCGCTCAACAAAGGTGCACAGATTCCTAAAGGTTTGTTGATCTTCTTCCTCCAGGAAGCCAATTTCCAACTCCTTCAGGGATAGTGACCTCTGATAATGTTCCTCCATCCAGTAGAGCGAGAACAAGGGCTGCTTGTTCTCCCCCATCCAGAAGGGAGTACAATCCTTGGTCTGAGGGATGACTTTAACGTAAATATCCCTGTGGGCCTTGAAAGACTCTTCGTAAGGGACAAATAGTTAAGGGATCCCGGAGCGGTGACGAAGGGACACCCAATTCTTCTTTTTTGGACCATGGTAAAGGCCGAAAAATATACAAAAACAAGGTTGAGGAACAATGCCAGCCTTGAGCCCAACAAAAGACCTCAAAGGCCTGAAGAAATTCCCAACCATTAGGATGAAGTTGGGTAGGAGCGAGATGAAGGTTGTGCAAAACTTCAATCTGGAGGTCGGAGAAGGGGAACCTAATCCTAAGTTGATGCCATAAAGACTCCAGCATCATGATATAAGACCCTTCGCCCTCAGATGCCGGCGTACATATCCTTTCCTTCTTATTCGGGATGATTAACCTATGGTTCGACGAAGGATCAGCTGTAACATTAGTCTCTGGAGTGTTGGGCCCATAATGAAAGCACGCTCTCCAGTGCTTCTCCACCTCTCTAAGCCGGCGACTACCCTTCACCGAACACTCCTCCCGGATGATATCCTAGGGAGCCCACAACATCCCCCAAATGTTCTTCAGTTCTAGGAAGTCAGGAGGACACTCGATCCTAGGTTTTGAAGTACTAGGTTCGCCCGCTCCTCGCACAACAACCTCTGAACCTCGAGCACCATCCAAGTTAAAAAATGCATCTCAATATTTTAGAGTTTCGTCCACTTTCCAACTTTGTTTTTGTCACACCATCCAACCAACCACCAATGAGAGGCTGCCGTCCAAGTTGGCGGAGGCGGAGGCACTTAGATCGACACTCAAGTTGGTCATGATAGAGATGTTATGTCGTCGTTCATGAGGGAGACGCCCAAATTGCATTGCTAGTGATGGAGATTGGTCGTCGTCCATGGCAGATGCGGTTAGTGTGACAGACGTAGTCATCATTTGGGGCAAAGAGGTCAAATTACGATCCCAAATTGAAGTGTTAGGGCCTGTTTACTTCCATTTTCACTTTTTGTCTTCATTTTCTGTTTTTATGAGCAATCATACCTCATACCTAATAAAAAAAGAAGACCTTGCTTGACCAAGAAAGTGTTTGTAAGGACATTTGTCAACACTATAGCATTTTATTTCCCTCCTATTTTCTCTTTGACTCCTACTAAAATTTTGACTCTCTATTTTCATTTCAAAATTCAAATTCATCATGTCCTATCCATCTTTTCCTCCTTTTTGGCTTTTGTTTCCTCTCCATTTTTTATTGTGAAAATGATTCTCCATGTGAAATAACAATATTAAGGGTGTTGATCTTGGAACAAAACAAAAGAGTTGTGTTTGTTGGGTAACTTGGAAGAGCATTCATGTTATTTGTCTGCTTCTATATATTTTTAACATTGTCAACTTATCTTTATTTGTATTTTTTGGATGAAATATGTTAATTTCTTAATGACATACAAATATATATTTGTGTAATACAATTTTAATACAATGCTTAATATTATTCAATAACATATAATATTTTAATATATGATATTGTGCCACTTTTAAAATAATGACTTAAACTCGCAAATACATAAACGATAATCCGTACAAACGCATGAGTCCTGTTCTAGTTTCAATACAAATTTATCATTTTAGTTGCATTTATTTTTGTTTTTGAAGATTTTTATAGTACACATTAAAACCAATCTAAACAATCACAATTTATTTTCTGGTGTTATGTAAAACCAAAATAAAAATATAAAGTAAACATACCCTTATTTTAATCGGCTAATATACATAAACATTAGTCATAATTAATTCAAAATATAAACAAAGATACATGTTGGTCACAATTAATTTATATTATAAACAAAGAGATTTAGCTCATTTAAAGTAAAAAAATGTAAAAAATAAAAAAGTAAAGTGTATCAACTCTTAATTTAAATTATACTGTGCTTACATTAAGCAAAAGCATATTTTTTTTATATAAAAAAGTATATTAATTGAGGAATAAACCTCGATACCCACACATATTTGCACGTGTTCATCAATTGAATTACAAAATAACAAAAACATATTTTAATGTGAACTTTTGTCATTCAAAAGTTAGAAACTTTTACTTATTTTTTTTATTAATTTCTTTACGCATAAAAATATTCAGGTGAAAAATATAGAGTATGTTTGAATTAACTGTAAAAATAAGCTATAATAAAGAATTCATTGTCTGAAATATAATTAATTTTTATTTGGATATATCTTTTTTTTTGTCAGAAATAATTTTTAACCGTAAAAAGTATTTTTTTAAAACTTTTTAAAACAATATCCAATTTTTAATTAAATAAAAGTTTTTTCTTTATTAAAAAAAATTAAAATTTTTTATAAATACAAAATACAACTATCTTATTAAATTAAAACTGATTCCAAACACATCCATTATGACCCTCCAATAATCACAGAATTTTTGTAATGTTCTTGCATGGTGGAATTATCAAGCTCAGAGGCGAAATCATTCATTTACGAATCTTCCCATTTTGTTTGTTTTCTCCTCGTATTATAATAATTTGTTTATTCTTACACAATCCAAATGCACATTTTCAGCTCCACCGATTGTCCCGGGAAAGTACAAGGGAGTAGAAAGAAAGAACAGAAAGAAAATCAGACAGAGAAAAAAAATCTATATTAATAAAATAATAAATATTAAAATAATAACAGGGTTCTACTTCTACTTCTACAGTTCCACACTCAGCTCTAAACTCTCAACTCTGGACTTCACAGTGTAGCAATTGGTTTCGTTTTCCATTTCAATTCCACTTCGTTCTTCTCACTACGCAATTTTCAGTTTCACACTCACACACACTCTTTCTCTGTGTTTCTTCGTTCAGTTCTTCTTCGATGCTTTGGCGGGAAAAACCCTAACACCTTCGCTTCTGCATTGTGCAACGCAACTTGCTAGATCTGCAACCGAACCGTTCAAGCTATGCACCGCTAGCTTCTTTCTATCATGGCTGATTCCGATCCTAACAACCGCCACCGCCCGGGTCTGTCGTCGCCGGCGACGGACGCCAAGCCAATGCCGCCTTCTTCCTGGGCCAAGAAGACCGGCTTCAAGCCCAAATTTTCCGGCGAGACCAGTGTCAGTGACTCGGGCCAGATAACCACGCTCCCGCCCAGGCCAAAAGAGTCCGAACCAAATATCGACCTTGAAGCTGGTCGGGTACGGCCACCTGGCGTCGCCCAGGGTGATAAGGTTTCAGTTCCTGTCTCGGTTCCGGTTCCACCTTCATCCGCGGTGAAGAAGCGGAGGGATTCCGACAGTGTTCCCAAGAATTCCGTCCCCAGCACTAACGGTCAGGCACTGGCGGCGACGGAGGAACAGCCATCACAGCCGCGGAGAACAGCGAGACATGAGGAAGTGGTGGATGGCTTGCCACAGACCGACGACGGCTTTGTGTCTAGGCACTCGCATATGAAATATGAGCTCAGAGATTCTCCTGGTTTAGGTAGCTGTTGAAACTGTTCTGGAATTTTGTAGTTTTGATTTGAAATTTTGAATTGTTTCCCCAAAGGTTTTAAATTGGGCTTTATATTGCGAGATCACATGACAATATCATGGATTTGGCAGTTATTGAGATTGTATCAGAACATAATTGTGGTCACAAGGGCCGCATTTAATCATATTTGGCCTCATTTAGCACTAGACAGCTATGCGTCATAACCACAATTTGGAACCTTAGTTTTCCCTCTTACAAGATTTAATTTGATTATGTTGATGATGATTTCATGTCGATTTCTACTGTAGTTCCCATTGGAGTATACGGTATACAGCACTACTTTTCGATATTAGGTTCGTTGATTCTCATTCCACTTGTCATAGTTCCTGCTATGGGAGGCAATTATGTGAGTGATTTTCAATTGGCTTAGTATTTTTTTTTCCCATTTTTGTGTTATGTTATTTTCTATGGAGATGTCATTGTGTGGATACTGCTGGTATCTGATGTGTTAGTGAGTGTAGGACGAAACTTCTATGGTGGTATCGACGGTGCTTTTCGTCTCGGGGGTGACTACACTCTTGCATATTACTCTTGGGTCCAGGTTGCCTTTGATTCAGGGCCCTTCTTTTGTTTATCTGGCACCGGCTCTGGCGATAATCAATTCCCCGGAGTTTCAAGGATTAAATGGAAATGTCTGTATCTCTTCCTAGTTCTTTATGTTTCATATGATATTGATTTGTTGTTTATGTTCTGTCTAACAGAGTTTTTAAGTCCAATTTATTTTTAAGGTCTCTTGGGATTTGTGCTGTTTTAAATTTCTGATCGAATAATTTGAACACAAACAGCTGATAAGATTTCTTCCTCAATTTGCAGAAATTCAAGCATATAATGAAGGAGCTGCAGGGGGCTATAATTATTGGATCAGCATTTCAAACTTTACTTGGATATACTGGACTTATGTCACTGTTAGTAAGGTATTATTTTGGGAATTTTCTGTGCTTATTTATTTTCTTATTAGTTTTTACTTGACCTGGCTTCACTGTTTCACCAAACAAAATTTATTGCCGTGGATTGAGGCAATGTGTTATGTTAAAGGTTTAGGAATTCAGTTAAAACGTCATGGATGCAGTGCTGGAACTTGACAAAAAATATTAACAAAAGAGAATTTCTTCTTATTTGTTAATTTTTCAACAGAAAAAAATCGAAATACCAATATTAAAATTTATTTGACATCTTGTTATGTTATGGACACATTATTCTAATTCTCAGAAAAAAAACAAAATACCAAATTGTTTTGTTTGTTTCGTTATTATTTCCCTGTGGTTCCTTCCCTTACGTGTCACCTTTCACTCCTCCTAGGAAGTTCCTTTATTTTTTGTGGTTTTGTCTGTGATATGAAGCATTGTCCTTTTCCTTTCCTCAAAATTTAAATCATTTCATTGCCTGGGTTGTATGAGATGAAAACAGCTCATTGCATATGTTACTTTTCTGTTCAGTATAGTTGATAATGAACCTCATTTTGAGTTCCCTTTCAGGTTGATAAATCCTGTAGTTGTATCCCCTACTATTGCTGCAGTTGGACTTTCATTCTTCAGTTACGGTTTCCCGCTAGTCGGTACATGTCTCGAGATTGGTGCAGTACAGATATTAGTAGTTATTGTTTTTTCTCTTGTAAGTTTTTTCTTTTATTGACAATTTGACATAGAGTGTTTCATTAATATTAATTTGTTTAAATATTTTAAGAATCCTGGTATGTATATTTCATTGCTTCTTGCACTACGAAAATTTGAAATTTATTATTTCATGCTCTTACAGTATCTTCGTAAGATATCTGTTCTTGGACATCGCATATTTCTAATATATGCGGTAAGTAGAATGTTACAGTATCTTTCCAAGTTACTTTTCAGTAGACAGAATAAAATTCTGTGGTATGACAATTGATTTCTAATTTCTTCATCTAACTGTCAGGTTCCTTTGGGTCTAGCAATTACATGGGCATTTGCTTTCTTGCTGACTGAAGCAGGAGCTTATAGCTACAAAGGGTGTGATATAAATATACCTGCTTCAAATATGGTTTCAGAGCACTGCAGAAAGCATTTTTCAAGGATGAAACATTGTCGGGTTGATACTTCTCAAGCATTGAAATCCTCTCCATGGTTTAGATTTCCTTTTCCACTACAATGGGGTACTCCTGTCTTCCACTGGAAAATGGCACTTGTAATGTGTGTGGTTTCCGTAATCTCATCTGTTGATTCGGTTAGTTTCTCGTCTGTTTCTATCTTGGTTTGAAGACTGTATTTAACATGACTCTGAATATATTGATACTTTAACTTGTGTTATTTTTATAAAACAAAATTAACTAATTAGCTACTAGGCCTGTGTACCATCCTTGTAATGTACTGCCATTACGGTATATATTAGGCTGTTTTTTTTACGTATGATATCTGATGGAAAATTATGATCTCGACCTACCCCAATGGTTTTGTTCAATAAAAAGTGATGGCTTGGATGCTGAAGTAGGAAACTTGCATATGAATATTCAATAAGAGTATTTGTAACTTCATTTTAATTGCAATGTTTGCCAATGAAGGGGGAAAATTTTTGCGAGTAAAGTGCATGGAGGTAGGTATGTTATATAGTTGATTAGAAGATGTTAACTTGAAATCTGTTGTTGTTAACCTGTCATATTTTTAATATAATCAATATTGGTTGTTTTTTTGCCATTCATTATTTCCATATTATGTAAAAGTATTACCAGCCAACTAAAAGTGTGTAATATAGTATTGATCCTATCTCTGGACTTAGGAAATGACTGAGTCAGTGGAATTAATTCTAAAATTATTAACACTTAGGATCTTAATGCTGCAAATGTATTATATTAATAATAATAATAATATACTAAAAATTTAAATAATATACCTTTTGTATTGTCAGATTGTCTCTATATCAGGATTATCAAATCACTGTACCACGTCATTAATATTCATTTGATTCATACCTTGTAGATTGGCTCATACCATGCGTCGTCATTATTGGTTGCATGCAGACCTCCAACTCCTGGAGTTCTTAGTCGAGGAATTGGTTTGGAAGGTCTTTCTAGTGTCTTAGCTGGTCTCTGGGGAACTGGAACTGGTTCTACAACTTTAACTGAAAATGTTCACACAATTGCTGTTACTAAAATGGGAAGTCGCAGGGCAGTTCAATTGGGTGCATGCTTTCTGATAGTGTTGTCTCTTGTGGGTAAGTGTTTCGTATCTTTCTGTTCATGGATCTAATCTTCATTGCATTGAAACATAATTGTGTGAATGAGTTACTGGGAATCCATTTGGGTGACGCATCCTAGATATTGCTCATATGGAACTCGTCTAGTTTATAATATATGTATTATATGGTTGAAAATAATTTACCCAATGTACTATACGGTAGGCGTGGTTCATTACCGTTAGTTTAAAAGATAGTTATTAGTCCTGGATAGCGGTGCGTTGTGACCGATCCCCAAAACGCTATGGCGGGATAGCAGCAGATAGCAGGATGCCGCTACAGCAGAATTTAGTTACACTAAAATTACTAAACATGCGAAGTCATATTATACTCAAATAATTGCATAAAAATTTTAAGTACCTAAAATTAAACACAATTTCATTGTTCATAATGAGTAATAATAATTTCATAGTGTATAATGATCATATAAAAACTTAAAAACATGCAAAAACACTAATCTAAATATCCAATAAATCTAAATCTAAAGCAAAACAAAAACATTCCAAAATGTGAATCCTAAATGCCTAATGCCCTAATCAATATCTATGTCTTCAAGTTCAAGATAATCCTCTCCTTTATGGTCACTCTTCTCATTACTAGAGGATTGATAATCCTCTTCCTCTTCTTCCTTTTTCTTCATTGTAAGATCTTTCTGTGTTGCCATTTAAGGTATAACTAAAACCCTAGCATTTTATATGCATTTAGCTGTGATTTGAATAATGAATGCACTCAGGGAAGCTGGTCTTTTAAGTAATAGCTAGTAAATTCTAAGGTACAAAATATCTTATTTGGGAAATGCAAATTTAGGGCATGTTTGGGTATTATTGGGTCCAACATATGTTGGGTTGTTTGATTTTGCATTTACAAAAGTTTTTTTATTCTTCTTTTAACAAAGAAAAAAAGGTTTTGGTTCTTCAGCTAAAAATTGGATATTGATTCAAAAAGCTTGAAAATCGTTTCTCACAGCTAAAAATTATCTTAAAAATTGTTTTTCACAGCAAATATACCCTAACAAAAACTGATTATGTTTCAGACAATCGATTCTTTTTCATAGCTAATTCAAACACGCCCTTATATTTGATTAGTATCATGTATGATGTTGACAAAGCAAAAGTCTGTAGATGAGTTTGAAAGTTGAAAGCAATTATAGTAGGTGGTTACTGACCTATAATTTAGTTTGCCACTTCTTTGATGTCCTGTTTAATGTGCCTGACCCATGCAGTATGGACACAAAAAAGCTTCTTTTCAAGGACTTTATGTTGCCTCATGAGTTCAGCATTAAACGAAATTTTGCACTCCAGAGTATAGTGTCATTTTTGATGAATATGCATTATAATGCATTGTAACATCGTATTGCTAATTTTAACATTGCTAAGAAGATTCACATAAAATATGATTACAGAATATAGCCACCGTTAATATTCAGTGATCCCAATCCACAAATTTAGAATGGTTTTGTATCTGAAATTGCATATTACCGACAGTTTTTCTAGAATTGCAGACGTTAGTATCTTAGTTTAGCATCAATCCTTAAGCCTTGTGACTGAAGAGCTACAAACAGACAGACATGATCAGTCATGTAAAAATTTAAAATGCTCAGTTATATTTGAAGTACAATGTTGGGTCTGATACATGCTGGTGAGAATAGAACTGCTTTTTAAGGTATCAGTGCTTCATATCACGACTTTAGCTATCTTTTCACAGTAAATTTAAAACTCAAACTGTTTGCTAGTAAGCCCTTTTGAACTGATGATTTAGATTTTAGAGTGACCTACCTATCTTCTGGGTGATAGAACCTTCGTTGCCTTCAATTTTTCCAAGTGCATAATGCCTTAAAGCAGTATAGTTACTGGTATTGTATATCTTACAATTTTGGGTTTGGGCCTAACTCACTCACAAAAGCTAGCTTGTAGGATGTGGATTGCCACACCCTTATAAACTCAATGATGGCCATATCACTAGCCGATGTGGGACTTCCAACACACCCCCTCACGCCCAGAACTACACAGTGGAGCGTGGACAAACACGAGAACATGGGACTAACAACACACTCAACATGGAAGCCCAATAACGGATTTAGGATAGGCTCTAATACCATCTTACGATTTTGGGTTTGGGCCTAACTCACTCCCAAAAGCTAGCTTGTAGGATGAGGATTGTCACACCCTTATAAATTCAATGAGGGCCATATCACTAGCCGATGTGGGACTTGGAGGGCATAAAATCTCATTCTTAAATAACAGTCTCTATAAGAGTTGTATGAAGCTTAGCTGAGATACTTCTCCAGTTACCCTATCCATTTTTTCTGTATATCATTATGTAAGTTGCTCATTACCAAATCAGCCATAAACAAAAACCTTTTGATTTCTTAAGCTGACAGTATCCATGTTTGGGAACTGAATATGCTGTGTCATGTGATGAATTGGTTGTCAGTTTATTCATAGTTTGTTTTTTAGGTGGCTTCTCTCTTGCCCTTTTAGTATTTGTATTATTTCAGCTGTCAAAAACTTTCTTGCAAATTTATCCTTGTTCAAATATTCTTGTGCTACAACAGGTAAGGTTGGGGGGTTCATAGCTTCAATTCCTGAAGTCATGGTTGCTGGTCTCCTCTGCTTCATGTGGGCAATGCTCACAGCACTGGGCCTGTCAAATCTGCGTTATAGTGAGGCTGGAAGCTCTCGCAATATCATCATTGTTGGGTTATCGTTGTTTTTCTCTCTTTCTATACCTGCCTACTTTCAACAATATGGAATATCTCCGAATTCCAACTTGTCTGTTCCAAGTTATTTTCAGCCCTACATTGTGGCTTCTCACGGGCCGTTTCACAGCAAATATGGAGGGGTATGCCTTTGTCATTTTTTTACTTTATGAATATTGTGCTTGAGATCATGTCAAAATTTGCTTGCATTATTTGTTAGCCACTAAAATATTCAGAAAAAATAAAAAGGAAAACAAATGCCACTTTCATCTCTGGTGGGCACAGTTGACAACTCTGGCATCACATATCTATTTTCCATGATCTAGTGAATATACATAGAAATTATTTTCATTCAGTGGGAAACAGTTATGTGGTTTCACATGTTTAAAGGTTACCTACTATGAAAATCTGATATGCAGCTTCTTTTTTGACTGAATCTTGCTTGTTCTTTTTTTTCACGGTTGCTTTAATTTACTAAGTCAATGAAGTAGTAAATAATCTTAGGATGAATGTAAGATTTTATAGCTCGAATCTAAATGATAGGAAGTACCAACCCAATAGTAAATTGTGAGAAGTTATTAGATGGTCTACGAATAATTTTGATTTATATGTCTTTCATTTGTCAATGTATTTTGAATTCATAATGCAGTGACCTAGCTATTGAACATGCATGGCTCTATTTATGTTATTCTTAGTTATGTTGGCACTTGAATGCTGATTAAAATCTTCACCTAAGCAGAATTCTTTTTTACATTATGTTGGGCTACACTGTTCTAAAAGAACCCTTGTTAATCTGTTCCCTTGGCAGTTGAACTACGTCTTGAACACGCTTTTTTCGCTACACATGGTGATAGCGTTTCTTGTTGCGGTTATCCTGGATAATACTGTTCCTGGAAGTAAGCAGGAACGCGGCGTATATGTTTGGTCTGAACCTGAGGTTGCCAGAAGAGAGCCTGCTGTGGCTAGTGACTATGAATTGCCATTGGGAATTGGTCGGATTTTCAGATGGGTGAAGTGGGTTGGCCTGTGAAAGATTAGAGTTTCGTTGGTCAGCAATATTCACGATTGGACGGTTAAACATCCAGAATCATGTCTTGTTACGCTCAATGATGAAAAGTAATAGGTCATGTCACAGTTAAATTTGTATACATTGCCACATTGGGGGATCTGTTGGGATCTATTTGTGTTGTAATTTATTGGATTACACCTTGTATCTAGTTTCGATTCATTCAAGATCTTCTGTTGGAATATTTTTTCCCTTTTTCTTGCTCAAAGGATAGGCTGGACGAATCATTTTGAATGTGTATATAGCGTTTTCTTTTTGGAAATTTCAGTGTACACTCATTGGTATTTCAACAACCAACAGCGGAACACTATTTTTCACAGCAAGGAGATCACTAGAGTGGGTAGAGCTCGTCCTAACAAAGTCTTTTCATATAGATGGTCAGGATTCAAACTTGGTTAGCATTGTTGTAATTACTTGATGTGTGATTTATGTAGCTATTCTAACATAAGGGGATAAAGCTAGTTTTTGTTGTAATTACTAGATTTAGCAAGCTATGTTTTTGTAGAGAGACACTTCGGTGGTAAATTCTATGGGTTTTAGTATGTGTATTTATGGAAAATAGAACTAGCAAAGAATGTTGTGCAGAAGTGTTATTCTTGGTCTAGGATGTCATGAATGCACTTAAGTTATAGTTTTTCATTTCAAGAATGGAGTTGCAATCCCAATGGATGGAGTGTGCTGCTACTGATTATTATGCATTGCATCAGCTCATGATACCTTCGGTTTTAACTATAAGATCTTTTAGAGAAAATTTGTTGGTCCTATATTTAATACTTTTTACAACGTTTAAGAAACGATTATTGGTTCTTTCGTTGTCTATCCTTGTAATAAATGAAGGGATAGTGTGAATTTGCTGAAAATTTTGACGTTGAATAAGTATATTGTACTATCTTTTTTTGAAAAAACAAGACATTAAATAAGGTTATTAGTAGCTTTTTAATCCGTGTGAATTGGTTAAAGTATATAAAAAAGACTAGAGGTAATATCAGGGATTTTAAGACATGGTGTATAATGCTCAAACAAAGCAGCTGAGTATGCTAGAGGACCACAAACGATTTCTTTAAGAGATAATTGTCACTCTTTATTCTCTGTTGTACTCATTGAAGTGTTTTTAACCTTATTTAAATATAAATATTTTAATTTTATTAGTTTAAAAATTTATTTTAAATTAAAAATGATTAAAAAGGAATAAAAATAAATATATTTAAGTGACAATAATACTACTCATTGTTTAATAAAATAGTTCTTTTTGTTGATAAAAAAATTTGATTTTTGTTGTCAATCTATTATAGCACATGATAAAAAGGTTTGAGAAAAAAATTAATAGAACTTTGACATACTTTTTTATCGAGTGAATTTGTATGGATCCAATTCAAAATGGAAAAAGCACGTTTTTGAGTTAAACTATATAAAACTTATCCAACAAACTATTTTGCTTACATTATCCTTCATTAAAATACGCATTCTACTTTATTTGACCGGACTCGAACCTCGAGTTTTTAATGTGTGAATATGAAACCTGCTGGATCTTCTTATTTTATTTTATTTTAAAAAAAGTGATCCATATTATTGTTGATATGCTCATGTATGCTTGTCATGTTCGCAAATATCAGACATTTCAAACACATGCATTATCTGAGGGGAAAACAACAAACTCTGAATCTGATGTTTGGTTATCCCTTTGAACCAAATGTTATGAGAACCGGACCGGTTATCGAATAGGTGAAGGCATTGATTCAAGGTTCAATGGTCGAACCGTGGTCGAACCGGGTCGGACCGATTTAATTAAACATATTACAATTTATTATTATAATGCCTTATAAAATTATTTAGCAAATATATATATATATATATATATATAAAACTAATGTATAACATCAAAATTAACATAATCTTATCATTACTACATCCAAATATCCAACAGCACAAATGAATAAAAATAGAAAATGCATAAAACAAAACAGTTTATAATCCCTTCAAATAACAAACAACAAAAATTTATCAAGAATGTGCTCCTATACCCATCGCAGAACAACATGCTAAATCAAAAACAGGATACAAGTAAAAAGCATTTCAGGTTGCAGCTATTAAAAAGGAAAAGAAAAAATCCCAACATTACCACGCATATCAAGTCAACAGAGTCACTCAAGTCAAGAATAGCAACTAATGCACAAGCAATGAATTTGAAATAAATAAATAATGATACAGCAGCACCATGCATAAATAAATAATCATATGTACATGTTCAAAGATCATATATTGAAAAAAACAATGATACGACAACACCACGCATAGAGAACCCTGCTTCAATGAATTTGAATGACTAATAATTATATATACACGTTCAGCAATGAACAAATTAATATATATGTATGTACAACAATGAACAACAGAACAAATTAATCAAGGAGCAATATATATACCAGGAATTGAAAGTAGAAATCAAGGGCTTTAGGTTTGGTTTGGTTTCTGAAACACAGAGACGTCATTTTTCTGATTTCTTTTTCTTGTTTTTTTCAATAGTTAAATAAAAACCGGGTAAAGCGGTTCAAACCCGGTTTTACCCTGTTCGTTCGGTTCCAGGCCGGTTCTCCTTCGGACCGGTTTTTTGCTTACGTTGGACCGCAAAGTCATTGGTTCCCGGTCCGATCGGTTCAACCAGCCAGTCCGGTCCGGTTCTCTCAACACTGCTTTGAACATATCCCATCTATGGTTAGTGTAGACAAAAAGCCTTTTTTTAATGTTTGAGATAATTTCAACATATCACTGCAAGAAAATCTAATATTAGCTACAGATTTTTATTCATAGCTAATTTATATCTAAATAGCTACAAGTTAGCTACTAAAAAAAATTCCTAGCTAATACTAATTAGCTACCTAATTAGCTACCAAATTAGCTACAAAATATAGCTACCAAAGAATATTATAGCTAACTTGTATCTAAATAGCTACCAATTAGCTACAAAATAAAATTTCCTAGCTAATTTTCTTGGTCACTAATTAGCTACTAAATTAGCTACGAAATATAGCTGCCAAATTTTTTTTATAGCTAACTTGTATCTAAATAGCTACTAATTAGCTACCAAAAAAGATTTCTAGCTAATTTTCTTAGCTACTGATTAACTACTAAATTAGCTACTAATTAGATATGAAATCAATAATGAATCAAAGTCTCATATTGGATAGTTAGGAGCAAGTTAGAGGGTTTATAAGTGAATTGACTCATACACATATTGTCTTAAGGAATTGAGTTGTATTAAGGTATGGTTGTATTGTGGTGTCCAACACTTGTGGTCCATTCTCTTAGCTTGTGTCTTTGGCTCTACTCTCTTCGTCTAAATAGTGGTAATACGCAACTATTCTATTTTTGCTACCGAATTGTTATAAATTAGCTACAAATTTTTGCCTAGTTAATATATAAAATTCTTGTAGTGTATGTGGATATATGATATTAGTAAATTTTAAATGTTTAGATATTCGAGATGTTCTTCATTAGTCATGCTTAATAGTAGAAGACATAAACTTTTCTTTTGATTTTATTTTTTTTCATATGAAGGCTTAGTAAATTATTTAGAGAAACTTCAAGACTTCATATTCTTCACCTTTTTCCAACAAAAAGGTTCTCTTTATTTTCTCTTGGCCTTATTAGGGTCTACTATAAAAATAAGGATTTTGCTAATTATCGCCATAAAAATAATGGATAAATAATTCATAAATAGAATTTTTTTATTGAAAATATGATATTTAATTATATAATTACATCTTTGCTGTGATTTTTAATAAGTGATTTCTATGTATGAATTGCTTATTTATTCTTCTTAGGAAAATAGCTAATAAAATCCTAAGAACAATACACAAATCAATTACTTAGAGTACATTTTATTGTGGACCGAGATCTCGATCAACCCTCTCAGTGTATTGACATGGTTGGTCACGACATTAGGCATGGAGGGCCATCTCGGTTAAAAGCTCCATCTCGCGTATCTGACGACATAACTACAAGGCGCCTCACGGTTTGGAACCAGAGCCCAGACCTTTTGAATAATGAAGACCCAATCACCATAAATAACATTATTTGTTATAGGTCAAGTAAGTTACACTCATTTTTTTAACCCTTCTTGGCTGAATTCTCTCTGACTTGAGCATTCGAGTGATTGTAGGTGGAGCACCACCGTTCGGAGCAACTACGTTGGTGGAGAATGAAGGTGATGGAGGAGCAGGATACTCCTACAGTATGAACTACGCCAAATTGTTTAGGACACATCCTTGGTGCCGTATGTGGGGATCTGGCAAAATGATTCCCATGTTTTTCTCATTCAAATCATTGATCGATTCGTGTGAGCTGCAAGCCTATTCATCGAGATTCAGGTTCTATTCATTTGATTTTTTGGTAAATTCACACGATGATAATTTCATCTCTTAATATTCGGTTAAATGGTACAATTCTTTAATCGATCTTGTGGGTTTTGAGGATTTTTTCCGCAATTTCTTTCGAATCCATCAGTTTCATATGAATTATGATAATTACTTTGTTTAAATTTTATGATTTGTGTTATAACCGTTAGATTTTTAAGTGACTGATTGGTTCATTCTATAACTTATTAATTAATGATGAATCTGTTAAGCGGAGGAGTGATGATGAGTACCGAGAAACACAATTACGATGCTACAAATCACAAAGTGCAATAAAACAATGATCAAAACCTAGTTCTAATTCTAGAATAGGCGCAAGTGGAGAACGAACAAGAAGATCAGTCACAACTAGAGATGCAACATATTAATCCTACAGTTTCAAAACAAGGGATGGCAAAGGTGGATGATGAATTTAGGAATTGCGAAGCATGACTAGGAGATAAACAAATATTATAGATGATATGAGAAAGGACATAGATTTTAATCAAGAGCATGAGAATGATAACAAAGGTTTGAGAGCTGAGACGAGTCTACAAACCAGAGGAGAAAAACTAGCACAACAGGTGAATCAAGAACTTGAGAAGGTGGGGGAGAATGAAAATCAGATCAACGATTGCCATAATCCATTTGCAAAATGTATTATGGATTATGAGATGCCTCATGAATTCAAGTTTGCCATGCCTATTGACCCATATAAAGACATTAAAGATCCCTCGGAATACATAGAATTTTTTCAACAAACAATGGTATTTTAGGGCACTAAGGAAGCAGTTATATGCAGAGTCTTCCGCTCAGACTCAAACAGGCCACAAGGCATTAGATCCCTTCCACATTTGGAAGTCATTGAAAGACAAGTTCATTGTTAATTTTACTAGTAGCAAGCAACAATTCAAAACTGAATATCATATGTCGTAAAAATTGGGGCAAACTTGTCTCTGTTGCTAAAAGAAAGGATGGTAGAATTGCTGAGAGCAAACATAGATATATTTGCTTGGATCTCATTCGACATGTCGGGGGTAGATCCAAACTTTTGCTGTCACCGGGATGTAAGCTAGTGGCTCAGAAGAAGAGAAAGATGGGATCCAAAAGGGTTGTGGCTATGAAGGTGTAGGTTAAGGAGTTGTTGGAGGCATGATTTATCAGAGAGATACAATATACGAATTTCCTTTCTAATGTAGTAATGGTGGAAAAGGCCAACAAAAAGTGGCGCACATGTATCGATTATACGGACCTCAATAGGGTGTTCTATAAGGGTCCTTTTCCCTTGTAATAATATATTAGTGGACAATTCTGTAGGTTATAAGTACTTGTCGTTCTTGGATGCGTACTCAGGATATAACCAAATCTAAATGCATCCAGATGATCAGGAAAAAGACTTGCTTTGTCACCGACATGGGGGTTTACTGTTACAATTTCATGCCCTTTGGCTAAAAGAACGCTGAAGCGACTTACCAATGGATGATAGACAAAGTCTTTAGTATGCAGATTAGAAAGAGCTTGCAAGTCTATATTGATGACATGATCGTCAAGATGCCTAAGGATTATGATCTCATGAATGACATGGAAGAGATATTCTAACATCTTCGAATGTATTACCTTTGTTTAATTCCTTTAAAATATACTTTTCGGGTAGAGGCAAGTAAGTTTCTAGGATTCATGTTAACAAGTAGGTATTCAAAGCTAACCCAGATAAATGCAAAGCTATTTTAAATATTCAAAGTTCTATAAATGTCAAGAAGTTACAACAACTTAGAGGGAGAATCTTTAACGCGATTTAGGATCCTGAAGAAGAAAGATGAATTCAACTAGATAGAATAGTGTGCACATGCCTTTGAGGAGTTAAAAGAAGCTCTAGCAACCCCATTGATCTTGACAAGGCCTAAGATAGGAGAAACTCACTATTTCTATCTAGCAATAGCAAGGAAGCTATGAGTGTAGTTCTGATAAGAGAGGCGGAAAAAGTTCAAAGACCCATATATTTCATGTCTATGGCTTTAAAAAGATCATAAATAAACTTCCAATGCCACCCCATTGTAGTGAGGACGAATAAACTTATGCATCAAGTCCTACACAAGTTGTATCTAGTAGGAAGATTGATGTTGTGGACAATTGAATTGTCCTAGTACAAGGTCAACTATGAGCGTAGACATGTTATAAAAGCACAATTGTTGGCTAATTTCGTCATCGAGAAGACTCATCGGGATAGTAGTGAGTCAGGGAAGTGGACTATCTTTGTAGACGGCTCGTCCAACGCTAAAGGATGTGGATCAAGAGTAATATTAGAAAACGATGAAGGAGTATTAATGGAATATTCCCTAAAGTTCAAATACCCCACATTAAGCATCCAAGTCGAATATAAGGCATGTTTAGCAAGAATTAGAATGGCTAAGGAGATGCGAGCAACCACAATTATTTTGTTCTACGATTTGCAATTGGTTGTCTCTCAAATAAAGGGAGATTTCCAAGAAAAGGAGCCGATATCGTAGAGATATCTCACTAAAGTGAAAGAAAGCCTTGATGGTATATCTAAGTTCGAGATACAACACATTCTGCGGGAGGAAAATAACAGGGTAGACCTACTATCAAAACTAGCACGTACTAAGAAGTCCTCATGCTATCATTCTGTTGTAGAAGAAATCATGCCTACAACTTGCGTGGTTCATTAGGTATAACTCAAGGACTAGATAACTCTTATAATCAAGTACAACAGCAAGGGATGAGTCCCAAAAGAAGTAAAAGATGCAAAAAAACTATTATAAAAAGAATCTTGCTTCACTATGATAGAAGAGAGGTTGTTTAAAAGGGGAATCTCTACGGTCTACACTGCTTTTAAAGTGCTTAAGACCATAAGAAGTGTGGTACATATTAGCAGAGGTCCATGAAGGAAGTTGTGGACATCATGTCGTCACCAAGTCACTCGCTAAAAAAGCTTAAGGGCAGGATAATTCTGGTCTACAATGCAAAAATACGTTGATGATCACGTGAAAAGGTGCTAGGGATGTCAAGAACATGCCTCCATCCTACATCTTCCTCCAAATGAGTTACACTACTTATCATCCCCTGGCCTTTCTACACATGGGGAATGGATTTGTTAGGACTTTATCTCTAGGCCCATAGACAATTGAAGCTTCTTGTGGTGGTCGTGGACTATTTTACCAAGTGGATCGAGGCAGAGCCCTTACCAATAATAACTTATATCATAATACAAAACTTTAATTTGAAGACAATTATATGCAGGTTCGAAATCCCAATCGAGATTGTCACTATTAACGACACTCAATTCACTAACAAGCATTTTAGAGAATTGCTACAGGGGATGAAGATTTGACATCATTTCTCAAGCCTAGAGCACCCTCGAACCAACGTTGAGGCAGAAGATGCAAATAAATTCATCATGAATGGGATCAAGAAGAGGTATGAGATAGCTAAAGAAAATTGAGTGGAATAGTTATATTGTCTACAACTCTGATGCCGTCATCCCAGTAGAGATCAGTGAATCTTTAAGGGTGATGTATCCATCACAAGAAAACAAAAAGCTACTCATGAATAATCTAGAAATGATGGACGAAGTTAGGGAAGTTTTGAGAATAAACTAATATCACGCAAAAAGCAATCACGCATAGACAATGTAAAAGTTGTTAAACAGAATTTCGAAGCAGGAGATTAGAGCAACAAGGACGGGTGCGTATGCTTTGGAAACATTACCTGGCAGAAAGCTCCTGAAAACCATCAACATAGCAGATCTTAGGAAGTATTACAATTAGAAATTTGTAAATTTCGAATGAAATAGGGTACATTTTTTCCTTGGCAGGTTTATTCCTAACGAGGGTTTTACTATTAAGGTTTTAATGAGGTTAATCATTTGTAAGTTTCCATAAATACAAATGAGATTATTTGAAGGAAGACGATATTTCAATTGAGATTGCTTAAATATGGAGCTAAATCTCCAAAATCAGGGTCATAGATCCTTAAAGATAATCAAGGATCCCAAAGGAGCCAACTCTTCAAGTCTAGGGTTGTAGACCCTAGAAAAGGATCACGGATCCCAAAGGAGCCAAATCTTTAAAATAAGGGTTATAGACCCCAAAAGTGGACCAAGGATCCCAAAGGAGCCTAGTCTCAAAGACTAAGGTCATAGACCCCAGAAAAGGAACAATGATGGGGTTATGTTTCCAAGATTACAATCTTACACCCCAAGAAAGGATTGATGATCCTGACTAAGGAAATATCAACAAGAAAGTTGAATCTAAATAGCGAACATAATGATGACGAGGGTACATCAGAACCACGAATTAAAATACCAAAATATAAAATAGAAGTCAGAATTTGCAAAATGTACATAAAATTTTATTAAAATCCCATTAGTAGAGGGAGCAAGGTACTAAAACATATTCAAAACAATAAAAAGAAATAAGCAGCATTATCATCAACGGCATTAGAATAAGCATCAACGACAATGTCAGTCGCAGAATCAGTGATTCTGTTGGCATGATTGGACAACATATCATACTCGTAAGCTTCCAAATTAGGATCTTTGGGATTCACGACAGTGGGAGGATCTTCGTCATAGTCCACCAGCTCGTCTCACACTACGTCATGAAGAGAGTTGACACTTCAACAAGATATTTTTCTTGGGATTGAGAAGTAAGATCTGACGGATGCAGTTGGAAAATGCCAAATCCGCCGCCCTCTCGAATTTGGCCTTAGCCCCTATAAATTCCTCCTTTAGCCTTGCTTGGTCTGCTTGGAGCTTGGCGATCCGTGACTTGTTCCTCCAAACTTCTACTTTTTAGTTGAAAGTGTTTGTGTGCTTTCAACAGCTTTGGGTGGTCCTCCTGGAACTTCTCACGCAGCTCCACAGCCGTGGGTAGTTGCTGCCTTAGGTCTTTCGAGTGTCAATGACATTGGTCAACTTCCTTTGCACTAAAGCAATATCTTGTTCTTGGAGCATCTTCTTAGCTGTCTTGGTACGTAGTGACTACTTTAGCTCATAAACTGTGGGAGCTATCCCGTTGACAAACTGAAATATGCCCACATTCTCTTGGAAATACTTCAATAGTGAAAGCTTCCCGCTCATCCACCGCATGGACTCTTTAGCATGAGCCTACAAGGTCATAGGAAGTATTAATAAAGAAGCATAAAGATAGCATTGAGGAAAGAAATGTATAATAGTATGAGTAGGGTACCTAGAGAGTGTCGGTAGAAAGTTGGTGGAAAAACTCGCCATGATGGAAGGAGATTGTCAGAGGAACAAATACTTCCTGTTGTGTGGAAGCAGGGAAAGATGAGGGCTCAACATTGGTGATACCTATGCAAAAGTAAGAGAGAAAACTAAAGTAAGTAATAATAGCCGTTTAGGAGTATAAGAAGAGAAAATGTTAATATACTTACGAAGTAAGGGAGAGGGAGCCCGCCTTAACCTCTTGGGGATTGGTTGGCGGTCTCCCTCATCGGAAGGTTCGTCATTAATAACGAGAGAACCTAGTTGGTTTGCTGTCAGGGCTTTCTCCTACTACAATTAAGATCAGGTAAGGAAAGAAGCGAATGTTGGGACATTATGGTCATGGTCAGTGGATGACTCCCAAATCAAATTTCGAGCAAGAGTGTCTCTCAGTGTCACCTTCTTCGATTTCTTCTATGCCTCCTCCTATCAATATCACTGTTAAGTTTGACATGATTCTCTCTGCATACCATCAAAATAAATTAAGAAAATAGCAGGAATGACTGTAAAAGTCACATCTGCGAAGAATAATGAAATATCGCAAAAATTACCTAATGTTTCATCCCAACCTACAAAACAACTTTGAATCACGACTTTGCATCTGATAGGGCCGTGCTCTGATAAAAAATCACAAAGCGGCTTAATGGTATCTCACCATGAAAATAATAAAGAATTGTAGTCCACGGTGATGTCGCTCAACGATCGTTCATAGTGATCCTTCTTCAAGTATGTTACACTCATTTTGTTATGCTTGCCTGACTGAATTCTCTCTGACTTGAGAATCGGAGTGATTGCAAGTGGAGCATTGCCATTTGGAGAAACTACGCCGCTGGAGAATAAAGGAAACGGAGGAGTAGGATCCTCCTATAGTGTGAATTGCGCCAAATGATTCAAGATGCATCACAATTGGTTTGTCTTTCATATACTCAAATGTGAGGTGAAATGCTTCGATGGGATTTTGAAGATAAAACTATGGACTTGTTTGATTTCTGTTTTCAAAAACAGTTTTCTGTTTTTAAAAATAGAAAACTAAAAAACTCATTTAGCATAGAGTTTTCAAAAACAGTTTTTGAGGACAATTTTTATTTTTCAGTATTTAAAAACTAAAATTTGGAAACATCTAAAATTTATTTTTGTTTTCAGTTTTCAATTTTCTGAATTTACATACAAATTTGTATTCAAAACTCCTTTAACTTTTTTTGAAAACGGTTTCTAAAGACTGTTTTATAATATAATTTTGAAAAACTACAAATCAAAATTGTTTTAAACAAACCCTATATGTTTGATTTTGGTTTTGGTTTTGGATATTGACTTTAACGGGAAAATAAACCTTTGTGTCAACTTAAAAATTTTACACTAAATTTTTATTATAAACTTGTTAAAATAAAATTTAAAAACGTAATTAACACATCAAACTTAATTTAATCAAAATTAATTCTATGAAATTAAATTGATCTGGAATGAATTTTAGAATGGCTTATCAATCTAAACACACATTTACTTTTGACTTTATCGTATCCTAACCAGGGACAAAACCAAGTTATGCAAAATTGGGGCCATCTTCCCCCACCCCAAGATAAAAGTCTATGACTATCTAGTTCTACATTATCACTTAATATTTCTCTATTACCACTGTACACTGCTACATTATCACTTAAAATTTATCACAATTCATAAAGTATAAGTAATTAAAATAAAAATCAAAGATATTAAGAAAACTATTATGATATTATTATCAATAAAATACATTGTTTTAAGATAAATAATAATTTTTTTATAATTTTATTTTTATTTAAGTCGAACTCTAATATATATATTATTTAATATTAAATTCTGATAGATTTTGAAGAGTATAGAGTAGGGAGTTTAGATAGACAAGGTTTATGTGGGAGAAGAGAAACTAGAGAGAATTGCTTTGAAGACTTTGTTTGATTGCTTGTTTTGTAACTTGGTTGCTTGGATACAATTGTGCTCTAACATCCTCTATTTATAGGCCTAGAATGATTATTCTAGACTCTAGATATTTTCTACACACTTACAAGATTTTTCTACACTTGGGAGATTTTTCTTCTCTTTTCTAGATTTTTCACTAGATATATTATTTTTACAACATTCTAGATATTTTGACTATACAAGATATTTTTTTGACTCTCATGATATT
This sequence comes from Cyamopsis tetragonoloba, assembly GCA_037177725.1. Taxonomy (NCBI): domain Eukaryota; kingdom Viridiplantae; phylum Streptophyta; class Magnoliopsida; order Fabales; family Fabaceae; genus Cyamopsis; species Cyamopsis tetragonoloba. The sequence continues at coordinate 24,081,591 of CM074122.1, forward strand.
TTTTCCACATGCTAGATTCTAGATTATTATTAAGAACTCTCTAGACAAGAATTCTCTAAATTATTTTTCAATACTCCCCCTTAATTTAGAGAATTCTTGTACTCTAATCATGTCTCTAAATTTGATGAATTTCTCTGCTGAAAGTGGCTTGGTGAAGATATCTGCCAATTGCTGTTCAGTCTTACAAAATTCCAACTTGATTTCTCCTTCGTCCACGAGCTCTATGATGAAGTGGTGTCTGATTTCAATGTGCTTTGTTCGCCCATGGAAGATTGGATTCCTTGTCATTGCAATGGTTGACATATTGTTGCAATGAATTGTTGTTGGCTTCTTCTCGTCTTGTTGAATATCTTTAGGATTCTCCTGAGCCACACGGCTTCACATGCGGCACTTATTGTAGCCATGTACTCTGCTTCAGCTGATGATAGTGCAACAAACTTTTGTTTCTTCGATGCCCATGATATTGCTTTAGTGCCAAGCTGAAAAACATACCCGCTTGTCCTTCTTCTGTCATCTATGCTTCTGGCCCAGTCGCTATCAGTGTAGCCTGTCAAAGTAGAATTTCCTTCTGACTCGTACAAGATCCCAAATTTTTTTGTGCCTTTGACATACCTTACGATCCTTTTTGCTGCTAAGAAGTGAGCTTTGCTTGGATCACTCATGAATCTTGAAACGATGCTTACTGCATTCACAATATCTGGCCTTGTGTTTGTCAAGTAGATTAGTGAGCCTACAAGGCTTCTGAACATTGTTCCATCAGCTTTTACTTGTCCGTAATTCTTTGAGAGCTTCTCATTCATAGCCATTGGAGTGGCGAATGGCTTACAATCTGTCATTCCAAACTTCTTCAATAAGTCATCTGCATATTTTTCCTGTGGAATAAAAATTCTTCCTGGCTCTTGTCTAACTTGCATGCCAAGGAAGTATCTCATTAGGCCAAGATCAGTCATCTCCTACTCCTGCATCATGCTCTTCTTGAACTCTTCTATCATCTTCTTGTTGTTGCTCGTGTAGATCAAGTCATCTACATATAGGCATAATATTAGAAAGTTATCTCCTTGCCTCTTTATGTAAAGTGATGGTTCATGTGGACTTTTGACGAAGCCATGATCGATGAGGTATCGGTCGATCTTGCTATTCCATGCTCGGGGAGCTTGTTTAAGTCCGTATAATGCATTTTTTAGCCTGTAAACTTTGTCTTCCTTTCCTTGAACTTCATATCCTTCTGGATACTCAACATAGACCTCTTCTTCAATTTCTCCATTCAGGAAAGCTGATTTGACATCTAGTTGATAGACTTGAAGTTTTAGTTGCGCAGCTAGAGCTAGTACAGTTCTGATTGTCTCCATGCGAACAACTAGAGCAAATGTCTCGTTGAAGTCAACTCCTGGCTGTTGAGAGTAGCCTTTGGCAATGAGCCGAGCTTTGTGCTTTTGAATGGATCCATCTTCATTGTACTTGATCTTGTAGACCCATTTTAGCCCTATGATCTCCTTTTCTTTAGGCTTTTGCACGAGCTCCCATGTCTGATTTTTCTCAATCATTTTGATTTCTTCATCCATGGCCTTTCTCCAGATTTCTTCTTTAGCTGCTTCTTCATACTTTTGAGGTTCTCCTGCAAAGAATGCTACATTTGCATACTTTGGATTAGGCTTGCGTTGTCTTGATGATCTTCGAAGTTGTTGATGTTGTTGTTCTTCTTCTTCTTGATCTTCTCCAACTTGTTGATGATCTTTTTGTGTTATAGATGAGGATGGTGTATTTGGACTTGGATTGCGTGCTCCATTTTGATCGTTGGCTTCTTCGGGAAATATAACACTATCAGGTTCTTTTGTGCTCCATTTCCAGCTAGCTCCTTCATCAAAGATTACATCTCTTGAGATGATTATCTTCTTTGTCTCTGGCTTGTATAGCCTGTATCCTTTTGACTAGTCACTGTAGCCAACAAAGATGCATTTTTCTCCCTTCTCATCAAGCTTCTCCCTATTCTCCTTGGGAACGTGGGAATATGCAATACATCCAAAGACTTTGAAGTGATCGACATTTGGCTTTCTATTGAACCATGCTTCATAAGGAGTCTTGTTTAGAACTGCCTTAGTTGGAGAACGGTTGCGGATGTATATTGCGGTATTAACTGCTTCTGCCCATAGATCCTTTGGTAGATTCTTCCCTTGCAGCATCGATCGAGCCATCTCAACAATTGTTCGGTTCTTTCTTTCAGCAACACCGATTTTTATGGAGTGTGTCAAACTGTCAGTTCCTTTTTAATGCCTTGATCTTTGCAGAAGTTGATGATCCTGTGATCATTGAATTCTCCCCCTCGATCTGTACGCAGAATTTTCAGAGAATGCCCACTTTGCTTTTCTACAAGGGCCTTGAACTCCACAAAGCATGAGAATGCATCTGATTTTTGTTGAATGAAGTACACCCACATCATCCGAGTGTAGTCATCAACGAAGAGTAAGAAATATCTCTTTCCTCTTATGCTGGTGGTACTTGCTGGACCCCAGATGTCTGCATGGACTAATTGAAGAGGAGTCTTGGCTCTCCGGGATGACTTTGGAAATGGCATCCTATGCATCTTGCCATAGATGCATCCTTCACAAATTTTGTTTTCTGACGAGATAGGAGGAAGTCCAAGCACCATATTCTTTTGCCCCAATAATTTGAGGCCATTGAAGTTTAGATGGTCATATTGTAAGTGCCATAGAGTAGAGTTATCCACATTCTCGCATTTCATTGCATATTTTTGCCCAAATGGCATTTCTAGAGGAAAAACTTTGTTGGGAGCCATTTTGATTGACGATATGACTTGACCTTTATTTTTATCAATAATAAAGCATTTATTGTCATCAAAGATGACTTTATAATTTTTGTGAATCAATTGACCTACACTTAGTAGATTCTAGGCAAGGCCAGACACATAAAAAACATCAGGGATGTACTTTTGAGTGCCATCTTGAGTTTTCACGGCAACTATGCCTTTCCCTTCAACGGTGTGTGTATTCCCATCACCAAGTGTGACTTGGGACTTCACACTTTCATCAAGTTTTACAAAACAATCTTTATTTTTTGTCATGTGATTTGAACAACCACTATCTACGTACCAAACATCTCTTGATTCTTGAGAATGTTGGGCAGAATATAAAGTGTAGTCAAGTGATTCATTGTTTTCAGAAAATTTTGCTTCTTCCTTTTGACAGTACCAGCAATCTTTTTCATAATGGAGGTGTCTCTTGCACCTCTTACATTTGTACCAACAATCCTTTGTATCATGGTTATTCTTTTTGCACAATTTGCAATACGAATTTGATGATTCATTGCTCCCTTGTTGAGCTCTTCCTTTACCACGGTTAGAAAATCCTCCTCTTTTTTGAGATATTTACTTTTGATTCATTGCTCTCTTGTCTCCCTCATTTTTAGAGATATTTACTTTTGATTGGAATGCTTGCTCTAGTGGTTGCTCAAATTTTTTCATTCTTTCTACATGAGCTTCTATAGAGCCCATTAGTTCCACTAGAGTAAGCTTAGATAAGTCTTTTGATTCTTCTATGGCAACTACTATGTACTCATATTTTGCGGGAAGGTTTCTTAATATCTTTTGTACAATTTTCTTTTCTTCTATCGTGTCTCCGTAACTTCTAATCTGATTGACGATACTAGAGACACGAGAGAAGAATGCTTGTACTGATTCATCTTCCCTCATGAGCAAAGTATCAAATTCTTTCCATAGAGATTGAAGTTTGATTGTAATTACCTTGTCAACTCCTCCGAACTCTGTCTTGAGTGTCTCCCACGCCTTTTTTGCACTGCTAGCATTCATGATCCTTGGAAAAATCTCCTTGCTTACACCTTGTAAAATGGTGAGTAAAGCTTTGACGTCACGTTGCTTGTTTCTCCCGTACTCCTTTTGTTGTTCCTCTGTCCATTTAGCCAACACTTCTTGGCTTTCTGGTTCTTGAATTCCTTTCTCTATAACATCCCACAAGTCTTGTGAGATGAATAGAATCACCATTTGGATACTCCAATAATTATATGCTTCTCCATTGAATATGGGAATTAAGGTTTGAGTGTAGTTGAAGGTTGGTGGACTAGATGAAGATGGGAGGGCCATTCTATTGGATCGAACATGCCACTAACAGATTTTGAAGAGTATAGAGTAGGGAGTTTAGATAGACAAGGTTTATGTGGGAGAAGAGAAACTAGAGAGAATTGCTTTGAAGACTTTGTTTGATTGCTTGTTTTGTAACTTGGTTGCTTGGATACAATTGTGCTTTAACATCCTCTATTTATAGGCCTAGAATGATTATTCTAGACTCTAGATATTTTCTACACACTTACAAGATTTTTCTACACTTGGGAGATTTTTCTTCTCTTTTCTAGATTTTTCACTAGATATATTATTTTTACAACATTCTAGATATTTTGACTATACAAGATATTTTTTGACTCTCATAATATTTTTTCCACATGCTAAATTCTAGATTATTATTAAGAACTCTCTAGACAAGAATTCTCAAAATTATTTTTCAACAAATTCAACTACCCTCATTATATTAATTAAGAATAAAATTGAATAAACTTAATAAATACTTCTTGTAATTTTAGCAGGTACTTAAAAAAGACAATAATTTTTTTCTTTTTTAATTTAGATGCTTACAAAAAGGAACGGTGGAAATATATCTTTTATTCTATATTGTCCAACCAAAAGAAATATAAAAACTGTCTTTGTCAATTCAAAGAAATAATGCGTATGGATTTATTGAGAAAACCATATGATAACTGAAGGGTGATTTTTCCTGTGTTTCTTCAAAAAAAAAAAAAAAATTTATTTTTTCATTGCCTCTTTTTAATTCACGTTTGTTTAACTTGTTCACGTCATTTAATGAAAGCTAATTTTTAAATATTGCAAACAAACCCTAACATTAAAACAACACTTTTTAAAATTTAAACACATTATTAAACTATTGCAAACTTCATTAATTTCTTTTCTTATGACTCACATTTTACCCAAACTATCATCCCTCCAAATATAAAATCAATTCAATTTTCTATCTTTTTTTTATATAATATTTTATCTATTTGATTCTTATAATTATTTATTTTAAAATATATATATTTTTGCCTATTTAATTTTTATATCATTTTATGTTATTTTTGTAATATACTAAATTAATTATAAATTTTAATTTTTTACTAATTCAAAAAAACTTAATCATTGTATATTATTATCTATTTCTAATTAATCCATACAATGGAATGAAACTACGTAATTTCTTTTTTCTATATTTCTCTCCAACTAAATAACACTTCATTTCTTTTCTATTTTAACTCTTCCACCTTTCTTTAATTTCTTACTTTTTTTTCCTATTTCTTTCTCTCCTATTTCTTCACTCAGTCAAACGAAATGTGAAAGGGTATTTTAAATACTCTTTCCTATTAGATATATTTTTTTTAATTTAAGTTAACTCATTTTTTATACCTCGCATATATCTCTACTTTCAAAAAATGAAAAGAAAAATTGGTAAAAAAATACAAACTTAATAAATGTATTTAGAAAATTTTATAGTATTCAGACTTTAAATAAAATAAATTTATGTTTTTATTTAGAGATAACTTATATTATTTAAACTTTACATAAAAAATTATTTTAAAGTCATTATTTAAATAAAACTTAAAGATTAACGTGAACTTTAATAAGGAAAAACTTATATTTAGAATTAAGTATTTTAATTAAAATAAATAAAACAATAAAAATGATAAAGCAATTGACATACCAAAATTTACAAAAAAAGAATATATTCTTTTCTCAATGTATATATTGCTTACAAAATAATCTTATTAATTCCCGTAACAATTGCTTTAGAAGAAGTTTTTCAAAATTAATATTAATAAAGCTCACTTAATTAATGTCAATAATGTCTCAACAAAAATGAAATAGATTTGACTTTATTTTATATAACATTTAAAAAAATATTGTTAGATGGGAATTGACTTCACTGATTTTATCTTGCAAATAATTTTATATCTCTAAAAGTGAAAAAAATGAAATTTTAATAAATTTTATAAATTATTTTTATTATGAAATAACCCAATTTTTAACTTTTCTTTATGTCACTATAAGTATTGAGTCACCCCTTAGGCACAAGCAATTCATGTCTTAGGAGTACTTTTTTTCAAATAATTAAATAATTAAAGAACATTTTTTTACAAAATATTACAGATAATATATATACATGTAAATATTTTATATACTATTACATTTTAAAATTATAATAAAAGTTTTTTTACTAAATATAAACATATAAGATGTATGTACTTTATTTAATACAATAGTATTGCTATTTGAATACATGATTTATTAGTTAAGCATTATAGCTGATTTATTATATCATATATTTTTCTTAGCCGAGAATTGCTAAAGTGCTAGTTTGACATGGTGGTTTTTTTGGTGTCTTTGTATATCTAACATTTATTTCTATTCTTTTGTTTAATCGAATTAAAATGAGAGAAGAGATAAACAGAGAGAATGATATAAACTTATTATAATTTAAATAATATACATTAATTCAAATAGAAAAGAATATATACTTTTTAAAAATTAAATTATTGTAAGAGTTAAATTAAATCTATAAAAATTGAATTGGGTTGATATACAAGATGGGAAAGACTTGGAAAAGTTAAAAATTGAGAGAAAAGAGACCCATAAAGTTTCTAGAGAAAACCATAGATAGTAGACCTAGTGGGTTAACACATTTACAAAATTATTATTTTAAATTATAATTAAAAAGTTCAATGCATTTGTTATAAAATTATAATAATAAAAAATGATTTTTTTTTAAAAAATTAAAGTCTAAATTATATAAGTTATTTCTGAATAAAAAAATAGATTTATTTCATTTTTTTATCGACCAAAAGAAATATATTAATAAAAACTAAGAGCACAAAAAGTGCTAAAGTAGATATCCAAACAGGGAAAAAACAACAACAGGGACCTTAACAATAGCGCACGCACCCCAGCAAGACCAGAAAAAAAAAACAACAAACAGGAATAAACAAATAGAACATGGTGCAAATTTCAAGCCATCAACAACATTTATAGAGGCTACAGAAGCAAGTTATTTGTGTAAATTTATTTTATTTAAAGTCAAAATAATATAATTTTTTCTAAATACATTTATTAAGTTTGTATTGTTTTACCAACTTTATTTTATCTTTTTTCATTTTTTAAAAGTTGAGATATATACAAGATATAAAATATGAGTTAACAGAATTTAAATTAAAAATATCGAAAGAGTATTTAAAATACAATTTCACATTTTGTTTGACTGAGTGAAGAAAGAGGAGAAAAAGAAATAAGGAATAGAATAAGAAATTATAGAATAGAGAGGAAGAGTTAAAATAACAAAGAAATGAAGTGCTATTTAGTTAGAGAGAAATATAGAAGAAAGAAATTAAATATTTTATTTCTTTGTTAGAATTAATTAGAAATAAGAAAAGAGAGAAATAGACAATAATATAAAATGACTAAGGGCTTGTTTGATATCTCTTTTTGAAAACAGTTTTCTGTTTTTAAAAACAGAAAACTAAAAAACTCGTTTGACAGTTGAGTTTTCAAAAACAGTTTTCGGGAACAGTTTTTGTTTTTCAGTATTTAAAAACTAAAATATCAAAATATCTAAAACATGTTTTGGTTTTCAGTTTTCAGTTTTCTGAATTTACACACAAACTTGTATTGAAAATTCCTCTTACTTTTTTTAAAAACTGTTTCTGAAAACTGTTTTATAATACAATTTTTAAAAACTAGAAATCAAAACTGTTCCAAACAAGCCCTAAGTTTTTCTTAAATTAGTAAAAAACTAAAATTTATAATTAATTTAGTATATAACAAAAATAACATAAATGATATACAAATTAAATAGTATAACTTCATTCAAATAGACAATAATATATACATTTTAAAATAAATAATTATAAAAATTAAATAGATAAAATATTATGTGAAAAAATAGATAGAAAATTGAATTGATTTGGGCCCTGTTTGGAAAGGCTTATGCGCAGCTTATAAAAATAGCTTATGGGTTTATATAAGCTGTTTTAAGCTTATTTTCATAAGCTTATTGAAGTAGCTTACAAGAATAAGCTGTTTTGAGCTTATTCAAGTAAGTTTTGCAATTTTTCCTAAAAATCCCTATAATTTGAAAATAGCTTATTCCATAAGTACTCAATTAAGTTATGTACCCAAACACACCATTGATATTTGGAGAGAGAGTAGCTTGAGTAAGATGTGAGTTGGAAGAAAAGAGATTAATAAATTTTGCAATAATTTAAAAATATGTTTAAATTTCAAAAAATGTTGTTTTAATAGTAAGGGTTTGTTTGCAAAATTTAACTATTTGCTTCAATTAGATGATGTGAACAAGTTAAAAATATGTCAACCAATAAAAAAAATAAAATAGTAAAATAAATTTGTTGTTTATTTTAAAGCAACGCCAAAAAAACCACCTTATTATAAATAAAAGATTTAACTTTTGTACTCTTCCTTTAATCTTTTTTCTTTTGCTTATCTTATTTCATGCTTTATAATTTTTCTAAATTCTTATCGCCACTTTACACAATTTTTTCTGGTTTCGTCCCGATTCTAACTATATTTAGAATAGATAAAAAAGCATTATTTGGATGCTTGATATATTTTTTGGTTTATAAGAAAATTATTAAATCTGTATCACACACTCACATGTTCTTATCAACTATACTGATCTTACAGGATATGTTTGATACTTTCGTTATAGTAACATACATATTTCACTAGTCACCTTAAATTAAAGCACAAATATTAAGAAAAATATTAACTATTCTAAAATTTAGAGAAGTTAATGTTTGTAAGACAATATTACACTTCTCTTAAAAGTTAGAACTATTAATAATAATAATAATAATTCTTATTAATGACTACAACGGAATAAAAGAAAGATAGATTTAAAAAAATAACAATAAATATTACTATCGTGATATTAGAAAATAATAAATATTTTGAAATAAATATTTTTAGCAAAAGTTCAGGAGGGAGGATGGATACAAGGTAAATTTCTGAATAGTTGAGTCAATCTCATCATTTAGTGATTGTTAATAATTATTAGGGGTGTTCATAATCAAACCAATCCATTATAAACCATTAAAATTAATCTAAAAAATCGATAACCGAAAAAATAAAAAAAATCGAAAACCAAAAAAATCGCATAATTTTATTGGTGTGGTTTGGTTTGGGTTGGTTCGGTTTTGATATAAGGAACCGAAATCCAAACCAACCCAAACCAAACCACATATGCTAACATAGATTTATAATTTTGCTATATTATTCATCTTTTCCTTAAAAGATTAAATGATGTGCTCAAAATATTTATTTGTATAGTTTGAGTTTTCTTCCGAATATAGATATTATTTGAGTTTTTGTCGAATATATATGTATTGTATATAAATAATTACATAAAAATTTGTACAATAAAATTTGATGTAAATATATTGATCATATTTAAGTATATTAATATTCACTATTTTTTATAATAAGAAAATATTTTAAAAATTAAAACAAAAACTGAAAAACTGGTCCAATTCAAACCGTAAAAAATTGGTTCGGATATCATTTAGAAATAAAATCGATCGGACGATGAGATTACAAAACCGCAAAGATCGGATCGGATGAATTTTTCCTTCAAAACCGAACCAATCTGCACCGCGAACACCTCTAATAATTATAGACATATAATAACTTCTTTTTTCCTTCAACAAGAAATTTGTCTCCTTGTTTTTCTTTGGTAAATGATATTTAGTGTTTTAAGGACATTATTTAAAAATTTAAATATAATAAAAAAATATTAAAATATATAATTTTTTATATTTCTGAGAAACAAAATAACGTGTTTTTATAATTATTTTTCTATTTATAATAACTTTAATTAATATTCTAAAATCACTGTATATCAAGATTTTTTTTTTTATTGGCTTTGGTCTGTTTAAGAACAACGCACGAGTTCTGTCAGCTACCTATTTTGACGTTAACAGCTACTGTTGACGTAGACAATCTTTGTTTGGATGTATGATACATTCTTGTTAAATAATAAATGTGGATATAAGATATTTTTATAAATCTTATTATCCTAAACATCTAGAAATTTGGGATGGAGTAATTGACATCTACCAATTTTTTCATACGAAGTCTTACCAAATTGTTTAGAAAAATGTCAAATGCTTGTTTTGACATTAACATTTACCACATGAGTTTTTTATTTTTTTATTTTATTTTTTTTATATTTATCAGTCAAACACATATATTCTCACACTACAATATTCTTAAATCTATTCTACCAGGAATCGAACCCTTCTCCTTGAGTTCCAAGAGCTTCTCCTTATACCACTTGAGCTACATTTACCCTCCTTATACCATTTGAGCTATATTTACCACATGAGTGATTGACTGTTTTGGTCTCTCATTTTGTATTCATAGGGTATTTTATTCCAGGACTTTTTAAAATGTCTGAATTAGTCCATGACATTACACTTTGTAAGTCACTTTTGCCCCTGACATTAAGTGACATTGACGAAATGTCAATATGACACGTTATTTGTCACATATGAGTCCATGTAAATGACCAAACGATGTTGTTTTAATTAATCGCCAAAGTTACACAGCATTTTGGGGTTTAAAATTGAGTTATATTGTAAGAAATTTAAAGGACTAATTGAATTACCTATTTTGAGATTAAGCAAACTAATGTCATTTTATTGCTTACTTGGATTCCTAAGTGTCAATTAACCTACAATATAGGCATTCAACGTGTCATATAAGCATTTTGCTAGTGTCACTTAATATTAGAGACAAAGTGACTTACGGAGTGCAAAGTTAGGGACTAATTCAAACATTTTATAAAGTCCGGGACTAAAATACGCTGTGATTACAAAGTGAGCGACCAAATCAGTAAATAATTCTTTATGAAATATATGGTTAATTAGTGAAGTCAAAGGTAGCGTTAGCCAAACAGAATAGAACATAATAGAATGAGATGGAACAAACATAATGTATATTGTGTTTGTTGACCATGAAACAGAACAGTACCATATGTCTTATACTCTCAAAAGTAAATGCTTATACCTATATACATGGGTAAGCTCCAACTGCTCTAATGGAGTTCTTGACACACACCCAGGTGAAGGGTTAGAATAACTTGAAGAGGCTATCCTTCAACCCTAATCGCTGATCTAAACCCCTGTAATCCAAAGATTGGTAAGAAGAAAGGATGCTATGATGGTTTTCGTTGTCTCCACCAAATATCTTAGTGATGTTGTTAGCCATTACAGGTGGATTGGGGATTTGTGACAGAACTTATGATCAGAATTCCTATGACCCCAAAAAATGAAGAGATTTCATATAGAAAAGGCGAGACTGTAGAAAAGAGGAGGACAAAACCACAAAAAATAAAATAAAGAAAAAAATTTGTAAATCAGAAGTCCAAAAAGAAAGTACCTGAAGAAATGAGAATGCTTGAGTCAAACTTAAAGATTACTTGAAATGAGAGCACAAGGGGAACAAGAGAAGCTCAAAAATGGCTGGCTTCGAATATAGAAATGGAGTAGAAAATGGTAGAAAGAGCTATGGCACCACTAAGAAAAGGTTGTAGAAAACAATTGAGTTTTTAGAGCAAGGAAGCTTGAAGAATAAGAAAGAGGGCTGTCTTCGTGCTTTTATAGAAGGGGAAATTTGAAAAAGGGAAAATTTTTAGAAAAATTCTCAAAAATCGTCTCGTCCTATTAAATGAGTAGGACTCATCGACTTTGTAATGATGGCACACGATCCCCAACGTCGGTGGATCCAACCAAATGATGACACGTGGCATAACAGTCATTTCGACCAGATGAAACGACAAAATTGACATATGGAACTTGACTCTTCATTCTCACACTCGAGATCTGTTTAATATTGACATAGTCATAGAAAGACAACAATCTACTAGAGCCAGTTTATCGACTTGGGGGACAACTGTTATAGACCGATATCTCGGTACATCGACCATGTTGGAAACATGGCTTATAACTATCATCCCAATCTTGTATATTGAGATAAAGCCTATGGGTCTTTATGAACCCTGCAATCTAATTAAACCTATAGTCCAAGCTCAATAAGTATAAGACCTATTAAGTTACTCACCAAACTCTAAAGACTCTAAAATAGATATACGACATGCACAACATGTAAAGGAATGTAATTAACATTCTAATCATTCATATAAATCCTAATAGACATTAACTTGGATGTCAAAGTTTCTCCTGATACATTTTCCTCTACACCAAAACGCTTCAGTTCATATTAAGAAAAACATGAAGACATCTTTTGCCTGGAGTACTATACACTTATGATTGCGACATATCCTTCGTATAATTACACATCATTTACGGTATGACAAAATGGCCATATCGAACGAAGCTTCTATTTGGTTAAAAAAACATAAATCGAAAGATCCATGATGGCTAAAAGTATTATATAAATATATAAATATATAAATTATTAAAAAATCGAGTTGCAGCAATACGACAACAGGGCAACCAGCCAACAAGAATATATTATTTGATATTCTACCTCGTGCATATATTAACTTCTGTCTTTTCTATTTTTTTTTTTTTTTAACTTCAAAAAGCCAATATTGAAAATATGTTTGTTAGTCCATTTTTTAATTTTTTCTTAATAAATTTCCTGTCATTGTTGACTGAAATTCGCATACCGATTTATAAGAGGAAATATTATAAAAAAAAATAGCCGTGCGTGTTCAAATTTGTGCACTTTTCCAGTCTTCGACATACGCATGTTTTATGTTTTATTAAAATTTATTTTCTTGTGCATCAAAAATATTTTTATTAGGAGAGATTGAATTTATGTCTGTAATTTTTTCATTTAAAAAAAAATAGTCTTTGATTGATGGCTGAAAAATACTTTTAGTACAGAAATAAAAATTTATATCCTGCAATTCCCGAACTAAAAAATTAAACATTGTTTATAGTTGTTTTTGTTATTAAAATAAATTAAGTAAAATATATATTAAACGATAATCTCGGCTATTGAAATATTGTCAAAACTTGATAGTCAAATAGGTTAAACAAAGTTGCCAGAATTAGAGCGAAAAGCAAAACTTAAGAATTTAGGGACGTTTGTTTTCAGGTTTGAAAATACATTTTTAGGTATTTATTTTAAGGAATGTATTTTATCTCAATAATATTTATTCCCAAGCATCTTAACAAGTTGTCTGATTTTTAGTTTTTGTTCTTAGGAATCTTTTGAAAAAATTTCAATAAAATTTAAAATATATTTGATTCATAATAATGTTACATGTAATAATATGAAAATATTTTTATTACATATAATATTATTTATTTATTTTAATTATTTAATCAATAAAAAGTAAAAGATAACTAATAAAAGGATAACAATGTAATGCAATTATATAGATTAAGAATATATATATATATATAATGAATTAGATATATAACATTGACAATTTAGAGGGCGTTAGCTTTGAGGAATAAAAAATATTTTCAGGCATCTTATTTTTGATAATTTGTACTATATTTCTGAAAATGTGTATTTTTAAGCATTTTATAAGAGAGTGTTTGATAAAATTAACATCATTAGAATTACTTTTTGAATTTCAAATGAAAAATCCAAAAAAGAAAAATAAAAAAGTTGTAGTCACAAGTAAAATATAAAATAATTACCTATATTCTCATGGAAGGAGAGATTACACAAAATACAAAGGAAAAATATTTCTGGGAATAAATGATGCCCGAGAATTTTTTTTTTAAACCTTGAAACAAACATGAGAATCTCACATTATTAAGTACATTCCCAAAAATATTTTTTCTAAACATTGAAACTAACGCCCCCTTACTCCTTCCTTTTCATATTATACAATTTTATTAAGACAATTACACTTATTAAACAAATATATAATAATGTATTGATTTTTAAAATTTCCATACAATCTTTCAAATCTATCCGCATTCCCTTTTTATCATAGCATTAACTATTGTTGTATTGGATAACAGTGGTTGGGACACGGTAGTAATCTTGAACTGAAACTTGGGGTAGTTGGATGTCCGGCGAGTTCCTCTAAGCTGTGTGAGGTGGCACCTGCAAAGCCACTCCAATGCGTAAGTTAGTAAGAGGGAGAGAAAGGGAGGTTTTTAGGATGGAATAGTAAGGTTACCTCATTCAATGCAATCTCTTTCTCTTATATAGTAGTTTTAGGTAGTTATCTAGGGTTTTTCTATGGGCTGAGCCCTATATCCCTAGAAAAAGGACCCCTGAATGGGTGGGGGAACATGCTTGACAGACGTGATCCGCCTTTTGTACTTTGTTGTCGGAGCCACCCACGCTATTGGAAGGGCGGGGGTCAACGCCATGGGATTGGAGTCGGCGATGGTCTTTCCTGGCCCTGCTAGATCGAGATGAGTCCTTGATAGCAGAGGTAAGTGCGGGATGCCTCTAACGGTAAAATTCCATGAATGTCCCTTGTAAGGTATCCCGTCTATAACAACTATATTCTACAATATTACTTTAAAAAAAAACTTATTAATTATAAAGGGTAAACTCAAAAAATAAATAAATAAATGTACCTAAAAACTTGTAGATGGTCTTATATTATAAAACACTAAAAATATCTCAAAAAAAATTTTATAATATAAAATGAGGGATACAATACCTCCAATAGAAAAATACTATTAGAGTATAAAAACCTACTCCCTCTAGTGTTTTTTAGTCTTTTAAGATATTATGTGAAAATTAAAAAAATGATTGATTGTTATAGTTTTGATAAATATTTATTGCATAATTTCTTATTATATAACACTTTTATTGTTAGTAACATAAATATTTTCTGAAAATATGTACTATTATTTATAGGGGTAAAAATTAAAAAATAACATTAATTATCCATTTATTTTCAAAAGTAATAAACAAAAGTGAACATAGCCAAAATGATAAAGAGACTAGCAAATAAAAATAGAGAGGATAATAATTTGCAAGGTAAGTAAAAAGAATTCGGTAATTTAGAATTTTTTATTTTATATATTGTTACATATTTTGAAAATTCTTTAAAAATTTAAAAATACAAGAAAATTAGAAATTCATTTTCTATTCTTGTTTGTGAATAGTCCATAAAATCATTTAAATATGATGATTATTTATTATTAAACCTTCATCTCATGTGGATAATTCCACGAAAGTAATTATATTTCAATTAAAAAACAGTTGTGAAAAAAATAAATTTAAGAATTATAAATTTTAAGAATTTAAAACTTCTATTCAGTTTCACTTTCAAATTTTATTAAAATAATGAAATGGACTTATTTTAGAAAAAACCTAAGGTTTAAAAACGTTTCTATCCGATTTTTTTTAACCCTTTTTTTTATAAAAAAAGATTGAAATGTGATAATAAGTTATCTCTATTAAGTTTTACTTTCAAATTTTATTAAAAAAATTAAATAGACTCATGTGTTTAAGAAAAAAAAGGTTTGAAAACGTTTTTTTTTTCTGAGATTTTTTTTTTTAAAAAAAAATAGATTTGAAATGAGATACTAAGTTATGTCAACTAATAAATAATAGGGTTAATTATAATTTGCTCCCTTATACTTTGTCTTATACGAAGTTTATTACGCAACAGCCCAAGGTGTTGCATAAAAAGCCCAAGGTGTTGCATAAAAAGATGTAAGCACCCCAAGCGTTACCTCTATACCCTTTTGAGTTACTAAACTTCCCCAACCCCTTAAGTGGGGTATTCCCTATAAATATTTATCTCAATATTCTAAGATTTGAGGATTTTGCGTAAATTCGAACCTAAGACCAAAAGAATATAATTGTTGTGATCTAACCTAACAAGTATGTAGGACGAGCAGAGTGGTATGCTTGATCTGCAAAGGGCAATATGATTGGGTCCTGATCCTAAGCTCCAGCGGCGGTGGTGTGTACCTGCAAGTACTCTGTCGCTCAAGTCAGTGAGTGTATTAGGGTTTATATTTCTGATAATATCTCTTACGTACCTTGCATGATGCATTAACGATAATATTTATAGAGTGAGGTAAGTGATCTAAATGCGGTTCGTATTGGACCAGGATCTGTCACCTGGGCCCAACCTCATTAGCTGGGCCTTAATCGTAGGCCGCGCCAAACTTACCGGGATGCCCAGGATAATTGGTGGCTACTGGACCCGGCATGTATATATATATATCCGGGATGCCGTTATTCAGGCCCACAACAATAATTTTAAGTTTTCTACGAATTAAAGTGGTTTTTTTTTTTCCTTTCACGACATACTTTAACACATGATTTGTAACCAAGATAGCAGCCAAGGAAGTTTCAAGATAAAGTTGCTTCCTAACAGTATTTTGGACTTCAATTTCCATTTCAAAATTATCATCACTTTTATTTGAACTCATCTGTTTAGCCATATAAACTCAATTATCTCATAAAAGAAACAAATATATGCACACCAACCAAAATAATAAAAGAAATAAAATATTAAAAGTTTCAAATATATACTCTCAAATATTATAATAACCAATGTACCAAAGTCATAAACAAAATGCATGGTAATTGTGAAATTTAAGACATAATGAAAATCAAAATTGACAAACGAACATCAAGTATGAAAAATATTTAATATATATTCAAATCCTATGTAAAAGGGTCAAATGAACATCCTAGTGACGAACACTTGGAACCAAGGACGAACCTAGAGGGGGGTCTTGACCTAAACATGAAAAGATAGTGCCTACACTTATATAACACAAAAGCAGAAGATACTTAACTGTGTTCATTAATGCGAAGCTCATAGAAAATGCAACAATGTAAAACAGTCCAATTTTCAATTTGTATATATCCAATATATCCAACTGGTGGTAACATCGATTACAATATTTTCACCTAGCTGTTGGAGATAGGTGATAATATCAAGATAACTTAAAAGTAAGTTTCTAATAGAATCAACTTTTATGTATCTAAGCAATAAATCTAGAAGAATACGAGTCAAAGAGTTTGCTCCATCTCATACCTAATCTGCAATGTATGCAAGTTCGACGGCAGTGAGAGGCGACGTCGGTGGAGTTGCGTTGTGTGGTTTGAGGTTGAAGGGGCACTGTGACGGTGTGTGGTGTGTGCTAGGGTTACAAAGTAGTAAACTGTAAAGTAAAGAAGTAGATAGTAAATGAAAAAAAAAACCATTATTACCATTAAGAAATTTAGCCACCGAAAAATGGTGGTCACTAATTAATGGACAAAAAAGAAATTTTCATTTACCGCACTTTTCACAAAAAGAATTTATCACCATTTGCTACGCCTCATATGCGTCGCAAAAAAAAAATCCATTAGCGATAGATTTAGCAACCCTGGTTTAGCGACAGACACAATTGACCGCTATATTAGTCGCCAAATATTGATTTAACTAGAAAAATGCTTTTAGTGACTACTTTTAGTGAATGCTTTGTTGCGACTGAATTACATGGTCGCTAAATTGGTAGCGAACTGACTTTTTATAGAAAAATGGTTTCTTCTCAATATTGGTCGCCAAGCTGGCCATTTTTAGTCGCTATTAGCGACCTTATTTGGTGGTTGAAAAAGTCGGTAGCTAAAAGCGTTTTTTAGTAGTGCAAACAGATTAGATCAACTCTTTTGTCTCGTTGTTTCCTCCTTCTCTCTTCCCTAACTCACATTTCACTTTACTACGGCACTGTCGTCGTCGTTGCCCACTGCCTATGCTACTGTTGCCAACTACCACCATTGCAACCCCATCATTCTCCTCCACTACCACGGCCTTCTCTCTTTCTCTCACTCCCACACACCACCACGACCTATCCCTTCTTTCTCCTCACCACCACGTCACGCCATCACCGCCATCCTCACCAACGCCGTCTCTTTCTCTATTTATAAGGTTTGCTATTATGATTTGGATTGTTTTGTGTTCATTTATTATTGCTAAGTAATTATTTGACTGTATTTGAAACAAATTGTTGATGTTAAATTTAGGGAAATAGGGTACCCTTTGTGTTATTTGAAACAAAGTGTATGTTTGGTTAATTTTCCCACTTTTAGGTTATGGAGGTTGATAGTACTTGGGAAGTGGAAAAAAATAGGGGACCCTTTGTTTTAGTGTTTGGTGTTTTTGTCTTCTTTTAGTTTGGTATTTCTTACATTGTATTCTTTTTTTTTTTTAATTTTATTCTGTTTTGGGGATAATGGTTGGTGGGGTGTGTGATAGTGTTGGTATCTACTAAAGTCGTAATTGGAAAATAGCAGTGAGGAAATTGAAGTGTTTTGAATCTTGCTATCTCTATTTGTGCGTGCCCCAAAATGAAAACAATTTTTTAATGAGAAGGCTAATGCAAACAATTTGGTTGCCAAACTTATCTCTATGCAATACAAAGGCAAAGGAAATATAAGACAGTACATTATAGAAATATCCAATTTCACGTCAAAACTAAAAGCACTAAAATTAGAGATGTCTGATGACTTGATCGTGCACCTAATTTTAATTTTGCTTTCTGTACACTTCAGGCAATTCAACGCGAGCTTAATACTCATAAGGATAAGTGCACCATGAACAAACTTATTTCTCACCATGTGAAAGAAGAGGAAAGGTAGTAAAGAGAGAAGACTAAAAGTTCTCATTTGGCATCAAACTTTGAGTGTATTAAGGGTAAACGAGCAAGCATTAGAAAATTCGAGACAGAGAGCTAAGGAAAATTTGGAATTAATTCACATTGATATATGTGGCTCATTCCCTATGGAATTTTGGAATGGACAACATTATTTCATTAGGTTTATAGACAACTATTCTAGGTACTTATACTTATATTTAATTCATGAGAAGTTCCAATCACTAGACGTATATAAGTTTTTCAAAGCTAAAGTTAAGCTACAACTTCGAAGGAAAATTAAGTTGGTTAAATCTAACATTTGAAGTGAATACTACAATAGATATGATAGTTCAGGTGAACAACGCCTACGACCTTTTTCACTTTTTCTACAAGAATGTGGCATCATTCCTCAACATACTATGCATGAGAAATCGAGCATGAGAGATATTGCCGAACGTATAAATAGGACTCTTAAGAATATGGTGAAAAGTACGATTAGTCATTCTTCCTTGCTACAGTCGTTATGTGGAGAAGCGCTCAAGAGTGTAGTTTACATCCTTAACAGAATAACAAGTAAAGTAGTTAACAAGACCACTTATGAGCTATGGACTGTTAAATGGCCAAGCCTAAAGCACTTACACATTTGGTGTTTTCCTTCTAAGGCTCGTCCTTATAGGCCACATGAAAACAAGTTGGAATCAAAGATTATTAGCTGCTATTTTGTTGGTTATCTTGAACATTCTTAGGGCTATAAATTTCATAATCTCACAACTGTAAGTTGATGTACGGTCTCAAAAAAGGGGTTGAATTGAGACTATATTAAAATTAGGCCAGTTAAAAAATTCACCAACTTCAGACTGAATCTGAGGTTAGATTCTCAAGTGAAGCACTTGAATCTAAACTGGACGATATTCTAATCTTAACTGGACAAATTAGCAATCATTAATTTCAAAGATAAATAAATTAGGTTATGAAAAGCTAATATTTGAGTGGTATAAAAGATGTAATCATAAAAAGATTCTCATACTAGACTTCAGATGGATGAGGAAGGATAAAAACAAATGGACTTAGATTTTCATACAATTGCTTTATCTATCTAGAATGTTAAAATTCTTAGATTCAAAACTATGATATAAAGAGTTTTCGAAGATCTAAAATCAAATCTAAAGAATACTTAGTAAAATAGTAAGAAAGAAAAATGACAACTTACTTCATCTTGGCTCACCAAATATAGGCTATATTCAATTTCCATTTAACCAAGTGAGATTTTTTAAACTGTTTCTCAATCAAGATAATTGAGTTTTCTTCTCAATCCTCTCCAAACTTACAACAAGTAAGTATACATTTTACCGGGTTTCTCCAGGTTTCTATGTAGGGGTTTTCATCTTCACAGAGCCTCTCTAGACTTCTATTAACTAAATATTCATTTATTGAATTAACTAAATATTCATTTATTGAATCCTCTCTAAGTTTCTAAGTAGTATTTCCCTGGCCTCTCCAAACTATAAAAAAACACACATGAGTTTAGTTTTAATTTGAACAAAAAAAAAAAACAAGTGAACCACAATTTATTTATGGGGGTAATGGTGATATCATTTCAAAATAAATATTCTCATGGCCAATTAAATTGATTCTTTCTATTTTGTTAATTCCTGGTTTGTAATAAATAGCATTTTCCCTCAAGTGAATCATCACCCTACACTACAGAAAGACCCAAATTTGGGACAAAAGCAACATATTGGATAACTATAACTGAATTTCATACTTTTGTATATAAATGGCAACTAAAATTTGTTTATCTATTACAATATGACTAATACTTCATTGTTCTTATTTATTTATTTATCACGCTGATCTCAAAGTATAGAAAAAAGAAAAATATAATTTTAAATAACCTAAACGAGAAAGATTAGTTTGGGTTCAATTTCATATTTTCATTTAGGGGTGCGAATGAGGTGGTCCAGTGTTTTTCTAGACCACCGATAGATGTAAAAAATTTGAGTGACCCAAATTTATTACTTGTTAAACTATTTTGTTGAAGGAATCAAGTATGAATTTTTAAAAATTAGGTGAAAAATGTATAATTTTACATTTGATTCCCTTTTTTCCTTCCTCTTCCCCTTCTCACCACCCACCTTCTCTATCACTACCACCACCATCACCTACAACACCCAAAAGATGAGGCATTGTAGTAATAATTCCACATTCAAAGGGCAACATTGTAAATAGTGATAACTTACAACATGTGACTTGTTCCACCTATAATATCAAGTAAATTTTGAGGAGTACCGGTAATCCTTGAAAAAAAAAAGCCTAATAATGCGACTTTTCATTTAGTTACCTTCATCTAAGATGCTAAAGTAAAAAAGATTTAATTGTCAAAACGTAGTAGTATATTTTATTCACTGATTAAGGGGATGTTTGAATAAGATTTTCACGTCCCAAAATTAATTGTACTAGTAATAATTTTAAATCTTAATACAAATTTAACAAAAACTAAAATTTTTGTATTTTGTTAAAATTAATTCTACTTCTAATATCTAATGAAAAATAAAACAAACAGGTTATAAAAAGATACTAACTTTTTTATAGACAAATATATATTCGAACACACATATAACTAAATAAATTAACATTCACTCTCCGTAAATTATTACTTTTTTCATTTTATAATGAGTGTCGTTTTAGAGAAATAATTTTTTTTTTCTAAATGATTGTCGCTTTGTATTTTGTAGTTTCAATGCATTATTAAATGTAATTTTCTTCATTTTACCCTTATATAACAATTAATGTTCAACTAAAAATAATATGAAGTAGTTAAATATTTATATTATTAATAGGAATAGTACTATGTTAACAGTAAAATTATTTTACATATTATGATATTTATTTTATTTTTTAATATCTGTGAAACAATTTTAAATGGTTATTTTGAAATGCGAAGAGCAGTTAAGTTTCACGCTTTTGCATACAAATGGCAACTTGACTTCTCACCATATTAACGGGATTACATATACAATGAAGGGGAGAAAGAAAATCAAATATCCGCAAATGAAATTGAAAAGAAAGAGGTTGGTATTTTACGATTCGGAGTTTCACAGCATTTCCTGAAATATTATCGTAAAAATACAAAAAAAAAAGAAAAAAAAAAAGAAATGTTGTTGTGAGGGCTTGTGCATGATGAATACTGAATAGATACAAAAAGTAATTATAATTATAATTAGTCTCTATAAAATTAATATTTTTTTAATTTTAGTTCAATTTAAAATTTTTATTTTAGTTCATACAAATTTTTTTTTTATCCAAATTAATTTAAAAAATTTATTTTCAGTCTCTAATGTTATGGTTTTTTTTATAAATTTTTATCATATTTTTTCAACAGATTGAAATAAAACAAAAAATTAAAATTTTAGAGATCAAAGTAAGAAAAAACTAAATTACAAAAATTAAAAAAACAAAATTTTAGTCACTTTAAAAACTAAAAACTAAATGACCTTATGCAATGTAAATTATCTTTACCAAAAAAATAAATTATGTAAATTATACTACAATAGAAAGAGGGGGTAGGTATGGGATTGACCAAACCACCTTCACACACACACCATCCCCTCAAGACTTGGCATCTCCCATTTACTCATTACCACTTGCAAACCCAAACTAGTATTTAAGCCCTTTCATCCCTTCCCTTTCTTTTCTCAGCTTGAGGGTCCCTTCTTCATTGAGAACTCCAAGCTTGAGAAAATTTATAGATAGATAGATAGGTAGAGCCATAGAGCAACACACAATTCTATCACCCAAACAAATTCAACTAGTGGCAACTACATAATTTCCCATTTTTCTTCTTAAATTCCTATCAAGTTCTTAACAGAAACAACCAAAGATGCAGTGCCTCACTCCACCGTATTCGAATTCTCTCAACTACCTGAACCGGGCGCGACACTCCGTTAATCGGGTAACTCCGACCCGAATTGTTGTCAAATGTGGATACGGGTTTGAATCTCCTGGTTTCTCATTCGGATCCAGCCGATCCGATTGGCAAAGCTCATGTGCTATCTTAGCTAGTAAAGTGGTTTCTCAGGAGGGGGATTCTTCCGCCGGTGAAAGTAACGGCGGAGGAATCGACCGCCTAGGGGCGATTAATGGTCATAACGTTGCCGTGACGAATCTCAACCTTGTTCCGATTGAAAAACACGACGGCAACAACAAGCTAGTTCAGCCGAAGCCGCTCACCATCTCCGATCTCTCGCCGGCGCCGATGCACGGCTCTCAGCTGCGTGTGGCGTACCAGGGAGTTCCCGGCGCGTACTCGGAAGCCGCCGCCGGGAAGGCGTATCCGAACGGTGAAGCCATCCCGTGCGACCAGTTTGAGGTGGCGTTTCAGGCAGTGGAGCTTTGGATCGCGGATCGCGCGGTTCTCCCGGTGGAAAACTCCCTCGGCGGCTCGATCCATAGGAACTACGACCTCCTCCTCCGTCACCGGCTGCACATCGTCGGCGAGGTTCAGCTTCCGGTCCACCACTGCCTCCTCGCTCTCCCAGGGGTCCGGAAAGAGTACTTGACCCGCGTGATTTCGCATCCACAAGCCCTAGCTCAGTGTGAGCACTCTCTCACCAAACTCGGCCTCAACGTGGCGCGTGAAGCCGTCGATGATACCGCCGGCGCCGCCGAATTCGTCGCGGCGAACAACCTCCGCGACACAGCAGCAATCGCGAGCGCACGCGCGGCGGAGCTTTACGGATTACAGATTCTCGCTGACGGAATCCAAGACGACCCGAATAACGTGACCCGATTCGTGATGCTGGCCCGAGAACCGATAATTCCAAGAACGGATCGGCCATTCAAAACGAGCATAGTGTTCGCGCACGATAAGGGAACTTCGGTGCTGTTTAAAGTGCTTTCCGCGTTTGCGTTTAGAAACATCAGTTTAACGAAGATAGAGTCCAGGCCTCATCGCAGCCGTCCGATTCGAGTCGTTGACGGTGAGAATGATGGAACTGCAAAACACTTTGAGTATATGTTCTATATTGATTTTGAGGCTTCTATGGCTGAAGTTAGAGCACAGAATGCCCTTGCTGAGGTTCAAGAATTCACCTCTTTCTTGCGTGTTTTGGGCAGTTACCCTATGGATATGACACCTTGGAACCCCTCTTGTCCCCAGGAAGATTAATCTTTTGTAATACAAAATTAAATTATCATTGTGCCATATCGTGTTCATCATTTTCTAATTTCAAATTGTTAAAAACCAAAAACAGAACAAGAATTTACATTATTTCCATTCCATTTTTACAGTATATACGTTTTTAGATTGGTTGCATTTAATATAAGTATTTAAGTGATGTATGATGGATAAGAAAATTTAAACTATAAGATTTATTAATTTAATATTGATGGCTATCCATATTACCGGTTGTCTTTTCTTACACCAAAGTTCAACCTTTTTATTGCTATCACCCCACTTCTGAGTTCTGACCACTCCATCTACCACCAAATCTCCCTCATTCACTCTCTTCTTCTTCTACTTATTCTACCACAAATCATTCATCTACAAGAGAACTATGAGGGAAAGAAAAAAAAAACAATGATCATCACATGCTTAAAAAATCTCAATGTTTCTTTTATTTTCTCTTGGTACTGTTAATGTCATTTGCTTCAGCCACAAACAAATTCTCCACTTTATGTTAACATGTAAAGTAATAAATGAAAATGACATATTAAAAAAAGTAATTATAAATATTTTCTTGAATTTCTAAATAGATAAATAAAAAGAAACATTTTTTTTTAAAATGGAGACCGATAACAAGGAATGGAGGGAGTAATTCTTTTCTCTTCAAGCTCTCTAAATATTTTAAGATTAATGCTGACTGAGAAAATGTTATCTGTTTTAACATTGCAAAAGCGTTTACAGGGGCAGTTTTAAGCCTGTGCAATGTGTCCAATCGTATAGGGCCCCAAAAAAATATGAGGCCCCAAATATTAAATGGTGTAACTCTCAAGTATTAAATGATGCATCTGTATAATCAGTATTATAAAGTAAACTAAGTGATAAGGGGTTTTGACTTTTAACATCACATAGTTCTAGAATTAGCATTTTAGAGTTTTATTTTTCTTTTTTTTTTGACTTTCTGGTAAAATTCGCACTTGCACGTGTTAATATTTTTCTGGTTTTGATGACTTGATGTGATTCTATTTTAATACTTTCTCATTTATTCGATTCCTCAATCCTCATTTAATATTGATATCTACCGTTTTAATACTTTGCGGCATTCAATTTTCAGAATTGGTGATTTTTCTGGTGGATTGGTGATTGACGATTTTTCTGGTGAATTTTAATTTAATGTTTTAATTGATTTTAGAATGTAACTTAACAATAAATTTTGTGTAAATAGAAGTTTGTAAATAGAGCGCCCCGTTTTTTTAAAAAAAAAGTTAAAATAATAAACAGAGTTTCCCAAAACCTTTGCTCCGCCTCTTAATGTATAACTTTAGCTTTATTAATTTTAAAGATTTTAAAAATATCCTAATTAAATATGATATTTTTATTACCTTCAATAGTCCAAACTTAAAATACTATGATGTTTTTATAATCAGATATAAAATAAAATTAAAAATTTAAAACATCTTTTAATCTTAACAACTCAAAGCTTGTCATTTTCTTATTTATTTTCAAGGTCTCGATGTCATTTTTTACATGTTGCAGCAGCAGTTTTATTTCTCCCTAATTTGATTTTCTTAGTTGTTGAGGTTAGGACAAAAGAGCAAGAGTATGTTCAATAAAGAAGGACATAATTTAACAATAGGTGTGGTTATTATTATCACTTATTTATGTTTATTTGGGTAGTATTAAGATGGAAAAAAAATTAAGAATCTTGTGATCACTTTATCGAAAAATGGAAAATATTTAGTATTTTTAAAAAGTATAGATCAATTTTAAAAAAATCTCCTAGTCTTTTTAAAAAGATATGATACTTTTTATTTTTAGTAAAATGATCACACGATCTCAAATTTTTTAGAAAGTATGATGTATTTGATCATTTTACTAAAAATAGAAAGTATGATATACTTGTAGAATGAGTAGATTTTTAAAAATATTATATACTTTCTAAAAATACCCAATATTTTTAATTTTAATAAAGTAACCACATGATCCCCAATTTTTTTTTTACCCCAACTTAAAACCACTATATTTATTGTCATTCTTATTAATATATTTTAATAATACTATCTAAATATTAATATTTTAATGTAATTAATTAAAAAATATATTTTAAAATAAAAATTATTTAAAAAAGTAATAATAAATATTTTAGAGCGATAATAATCCTATCTTTAACCATAAGTGTAATACTTTTTTTATATTATTTGGCTTAATTATACATAATTTTTGTCATTTTGTGTTTATCATTATTCAATTTTGATCTCCACAATTTTAAATTTTGTCCATACACTTTTATGAAAAGTTCGCTCTCCCACCACTACTCAATTTGGTGGAATCCAACAAGGGATCAAACTGTCAAATTGAGTTTATTGAGGTTAACGAGAGAGTTTGTACTCCAACTTCCCTTGAAGCGACCTCGTACATCATGGCGTATGAGGCAGTTTTTGACTACATAAAAGTTAGATTCCTTTTTACTAACTTTCAAATTGAGGTGTTCAACTTCCTCCATGTTGCACCTTCTTAATTACACCTAAACTCTTATGGGTTTATCCTAGCGTTTGAAACGTTTTGATGGGCCAATAACTTGTATTAGTCTTAAGCTTCTTTGTGACAAAGACATTCTCCCCCTCTTATCACCCAGTTTGATGAATCCTTCAAGTTCTACCAGGATAGCTATTTAGTATCCTTCTCCAAGATAAGAAAACTCCCTTCTTGGAGAGAAGCGGGGAAAATAACTTATCTCACTTGTATTGTAATCACAGTCACTAGGATATGCTCGCGAATGCATTTGAGGCAGATACAAGATTTTTGCTCAAGGAGAATCACATCACATTAACCGCCATCAAAGGGATTGTAAATAAATCTGGGATGGAGGTTCACTGCAAAGATGTAGTGGATGCCCCTAGGACTGATCACCAAGCCTGCCTTGGTAATTGTCTAAGACTTTGTGTTATTATCTTTGACTTTGAGTATAAGTCATTGCACATAGTAAATATATCTTCTAAATTTTTGTTGTAATGTTGCAGAGGCTACCATGGTAGCATACATCGATCGTTTAGCCAAGGTGAGGGCTAAAGGCAAGCTCTTCTCTTCCTCCAAACCTACTGAGTCTTTGGCCAAAGAGTTGAATATGTTGCTTCTGCTTGTGGCAGTGCCTAAGTGGGTGGCCCCCAGAATGCCTCAAGCTACTCAAGGTTTACTTCCATCCCTACTGCCCCAGAATGTGAATCTCTAAAGTCTGAGAAGTGGACATTGAGGAGTAGGGGTGGAAACAAGTCAAGCAGAGCCGAACATCTTAAATTTAGGTTTGACCTGCAAAAAAATTAGAAGACTTAAGCTTGACTTATTTATTTAAATGAGCCTAATTATAAGTTTGAGCCTACAACTTGCTTATTCACAGCCTATTTATTTCAATCAAGGGTCAATTCTTCCTCTCAGAAACACCATTTTTTAGGTATTGCTCACGTGAATAATAGCAAGAACAACACCTATAAAATCAACAAAAAAAGGAGGACCAAAACCTAATCTCCTGAAACCATATAAAATAGAGGGAATGGTGAGAATATCATGTGTCAAAAGTGTTAAGTCAAAACCCTTAGATTATGATATATTTTGATGTTAATTGTAACACCCTTATTACATTTGAGTAAACTTTAACTAAATGACCAAATTTTTAGAGAATTTTTTTTTATATTAAAAATATTGTGAAATATATTACAAATACATAACTCAATTAAATTCAAACTGTTTTTCGTAAAATACACATATAAGTTAAACTCTTGGATCTATCCACAAATATGTTATAATAAGAGTAAAGATACTTATAAGAGTTTATTAAAAAAAAAATCACAAAACACTTATAGAAAATCTTGAAATTCCAGTGATTTATGCCACTGAAGTTGACATCATCATCCCTGACCAAATGAGCTTGCTCACCATCATCATCTATATCCCCATCATGATTTTTATAAACAAAAGAAATATAAAAGAGGGGTAAGTAGATATTCATTGAGTAATAATAAGAGATAATAATGAAATTAAGAACATCTAAAAAAATAAATTAAATATAGTATAATAATAATATAAACTTTAAAAGAAATTATCAACCAATCACATTACAATATTCACATTAATGAATGATTATGATAATGGAATGTATGCATACGGACTCTCGTTATCTTTTAATATTTTAACTGGCTGGTGCACCACCGAACTTTTCCAAAAAAAACAACTTCGGAAACATCGGGAGTACATGTGCTCTTTTTACAATTCTCATAAAAATATCCGGATCTCATAATATTAAGAGCACACTCTCAACCGATATGGATGCCTTAAGTGGATGTCGGAGTTGGTTAAGTCCGCACGGAGATGCCCCGGTTACGTGGGCGCTCCCACTCCATTGGGGATCTCCAACCTAACCGCGTCTCTCCCAAGTCTTGTCACAAACAAGATCCCTACTCTTGACCCCCCAGATATTTCTGCTTGTTTCCGTTTTCGAAAACCATAGTTTCAGCTAATGATATATATTTTCAAAACTCACAGGGACTATAGAATAAACGGTTAAATTCTCCAACATATGTAATTTTTTTTTTAACCATTCAACTATCTACCCTTCATTTTCATATATCATTTCACTTAGTTGAAACCATTTTTTTTTTCATATCTTTCTCATGATTATATGCAAATGAAATGATGTAGCACTATAAACATCCATAATATCACAGAAATACACAACAATTCTACAAACCATCATAACAAATAAAACTATAACTTAATAGAATAATAAATACCAATAAAGAAATATTAATTATAATATAAATTTCTCACAAATTATAAATTATTATTATTATTATTAAAGGTCTTTTCTTTATTTAATAAATAATATAGTTCATGGTTGTTCAATAATGCTTGGAAAATTATCCAAGATGGTCCTGGGTCTCAAGGTCCAAATAAATCCAGTCTCATAGAAATTAGGTTCTTATGTCTCTGGTCATAATTCCTTGTCCTCATGCTGCAAAGGTGTATATATATATATATATATATATAGTCCACAACGTTAATATATAGTCCAATATTCCAAATTTTGGCAAATATTTATTATAAGTCATAAAATTATAACCTTTTAAGTTAATAATATTATATCTTAACTCTAGCCACAATTATATTTTATAATATTTCAATATCCACAGCTCAACTTATAACTTTTACAAGTACGCTGTAAAATTTTTGTCTATATTACAATATAATTTAAATTAATAATAAAACTAAAAATGAAACAAAATAATCATATTTAAAGAACCCATAGTAACAATTAATTCAATTAAGATAATAATAACATAATCAAAGTATAACATGAAATTATATAATATTTAAAAGCAAATATAATAAATCTTATGGGGTTTAGGGCAAACCCATAATTCTTAATTCATTACTAACCTTAAAACCTAATGATTCTCCCTCCCCCCCTTACCTATATGAGTAGAACTTGAAGAAGATGAAAATATCCTCAAACTTGAAGTATTAACAATTTTAAAAGAAATCACTAAAATAAGTGATTTATTTTTGAGTTCTGTTAAATATAAGTATAATTTTTGTAAAATATTTTAGGAAGGAGAATTTGAGAGAGATTATGGCAGAAGTAAAGCTTCAAAAAGAGTAGAGAATGGTGTCAATTTTTTTCAAAGAGAGCTTGCTATTTATAGGGGAGAAATTGAATAGTAAATAATTTATTTAATTGATTTTAAAAGAATAAAAATTCACTATGTGAGCATATCACCAAGATCACGAGTTCTTCACTATATTTTGTCCTCAAATATTATTTTTTCATAAAAAAATATTTTTTTAACCTTTTAAAAAAATTATTTGTCATTTTGCAATCATTGTGTGAGATAAAATCTCCAAAATTCAACAAGATTAGGTAAAAGGTAGAATCTGATGAAATTAATGACTTTTTAGGCATCAAGTAGTCACATAATGTTAAAACTTGATGTTGGAATAATTATTGAAGGTATTTTGGTAATTATAACATATTTTGGAATCATTTTTGTCCAAAATTTGAGAAAATTGCCAATTAATATAAAAATATAAATTTATGTATTTATAAACCTTTGAAATATAATATAAAGGCTATAATAATTTTCTTAAATTTTTCGGAATTTATTTACTATTTATAATGAAATATTTAGTATAACAAGGATTAATTTATAAATAAAATTATAATTTGTAAAATATTATTAAAAATTTTAGTAAATTTTATATCCACATATACTACACATAAATAGACTCAATATAATTTTTTTTTAAAATTTAAATTCAATAAAATAAATATTTTAATTGTTTTAGGAATCGTAGGGGCATTTTGGTCTTTTTACAAAAAATGATTCTTTTGAAAAATTTCAGAAAAATATCTAAAAATATTAAAATATTATTCTAAGTATAAAAATATTTTTTTTCTATAATTATCTAAAATTTTCTATATTCTTTAGCTATTTACTAAAAATACCTTTTATTTAGACCAATATAGGGGTATTTTGGTCATTTTACAACTATTTACTTTAAAAATAAATAAAAATATCTATTACATAGATATTGTCATGTGGAATTCAATTACCATAAGTAAAACTTTTAAAATCTTGTAGCTAAAATTATAAAATTTCTAATATGGATTAATTTCTAAAAGTTCGGGTGTTACAATTCTCCCCTCCTTTTAGAAATTTCGTCCTCGAAATTTGACTAACCTATTTCGAAAAGATGAGGGTATAGTTCTCTCATCTTGTCTTTTTGTTCCCATGTTGCATCCCCCGGGTTGTTGTGACTCCACAGTACCTTCACTAAGACTATTTCCTTGCCTCTAAGCTGTTTAATCTTGTGGTCCTCGATAGCCACAGGTGAGGTTTCATACATGAGGTTCTCTTTAAGTTGTATATGATCAGACGTTATCACATGAGATGGATCAGGAATATATTTCTTGAGTTGTGAGACATGAAAGACATCATGAAGGTTGGAAAGATGAGGTGGTAAAGCAATTTGGTATGCAACATTACCGATCCTTCTAAGGATCTGATAGGGTCCAATGAATTTAGGAGTAAGTTTTCGAGACTTAATAATTCTGCCTACCCCAGTTGTAGGCGTAACTTTCAAGAATACATGGTCACCTGCTTCAAATTCAAGAGATTTTCTCATTTTATCGTAATAGCTTTTCTGTCTGCTCTGTGCTGTCCGCATCTTTTCCTGGACCATCTTCACCTTCTCAGTAGTTTGTTGCAATATTTCAGGTCCCACAATGAATTGTTCTCCAGCCTCAAACCAACATAAAGGAGTTTTGCACTCTCTCCCATACAGAGCTTCATAGGGTACCATGCCTATGTTAGAGTGGAAACTGTTGTTGTAAGTGAACTCAATGAGTGGCAAAAATTTGTCCCAGCTCCCAGTTTCTTCTAACACACAAGCCCTAAGAAGATCTTCTAATGATTGAATAGTCATTTCATATTGTCCATCAGTTTGCGGATGATAAGCTGAGCTAAGTCTCAACTTCGTTCCTAAGGCTTCGTGAAGACTCTTCCAAAAACGTGAGGTAAATCTGGGATCCCTATCTGAGATGATGCTTGAAGGAACACCGTGCAATCTGACAATTTCCTTAAGGTAAAGTTGAGTGAGCCTTTCCAATGAATACTTCATGTTAATAGCTAAGAAATGAGCAGATTTTGTTAATCTGTCAACAATCACCCAGACAACATCGACCTTTGAAGAAGTTGCTGGTAGTCTAGTGACAAAATCCATTGCTATGCTGTCCCATTTCCATGCAAGTATATGTAGAGGTTGTAAATCTCCAAAAGGTTTCTGATGTTCAATTTTGGCCTTTTGACAAATCAAACAAGATGCTACGTACATCGCTACTACCTTTCTCATTCCTTGCCACCAGAATATTTTCTTCAAATCTTGGTACATCTTGGTAGCTCCAGGATGTATGCTCAACTGGCTTTTGTGAGCTTCTTCGAGAACAAGCTTCCTCAATTCTTCATCATCTGGTACACATATTCTATCTTTGAACCGAATTATTCCATCTACATGTTTCTCGAAGTCCATTTCTTTCCCATCTTCTCTTCCTTTCAATCTTTCTTGCAAATATTCATCTTTTTCTTGTGCTTCCTTTATTTGAGTTAAAAACTCATTTGTGACTTTCAGCGTTCTAACTCGAAAACTTGTGGATTTCATTTCCACTGCCAAATTCAAATCCCTGAACTTCTCCAGAAGTTCGAGCTCTTTGATCATCATTGTTGAAGCGTGCAAGGATTTTCTACTTAAGGCATCGACGACTACATTAGCTTTTCCTGGGTGATAGTGCAGTTCAAAATCATAGTCTTTGAGGAATTCCATTCATCTTCTTTGCCGCATATTTAGCTATTTTTGGTCGAACAGATACTTAAGCTTTTATGATCGCTAAACACTTCAAATCTCGCACCATAGAGGTGTCTCCATATCTTTAATGCAAACACTATTGCTGCTAATTCGAGATCGTGAGTTGGATAGTTTTCTTCGTGTGGTCTCAATTTTCTTGATGCATATGCCACAACTTTTCTATTCTGCATTAGAACACATCCTAATCCTTGTCCTGATACATCACAGTAAACCTCGAAGCTTCCTTGTGGATTTGGCAAAGTGAGAACTGATGCAGATGTCAATCGCTGCTTCAATTCTAGGAAACTATTTTCACACTTCTCATCCCAAACAAAAGATTGTCCCTTACGGGTCAACTTTGTTAATGGTAAGGCCAACTTCGAAAATTCATGGATGAACCTTTTGTAATAACCAGCTAATCCCAAGAAACTTCGTATTTCAGTTATTGTTTTTGGTTGTTCCCAAAGTAAAACTGCTTCAACTTTTGTTGGGTCAACGACTATTCCTTTTGCTGATATAACATGACCTAAGAACTTCACTTCTCGTAGCCAGAATTCACACTTGGACAACTTAGCATATAACTGCTTCTCCTTTAATGTCTGCAGAACGATTCTTAGATGTTCGGCGTGTTCTTCCTGACTTCTAGAATATACAAGTATATCGTCAATGAAGACAACAACGAACTTGTCTAAGTATGGGTGAAATACCCTGTTCATGTAATCCATGAACACTGTAGGAGCATTAGTTACACCGAAAGGCCTCACTAAATACTCATAATGACCATACCGAGTTCTAAAAGCAGTCTTCGGTATATCATCGGGTTTTACACGAATTTGGTGATATCCTGGCCTAAGGTCGATCTTAGAAAATATCCGAGCTCCCCTAAGTTGATCCATTAAATCATCAATCCTAGGTAGCGGATACTTGTTCTTGATAGTGACCTTGTTAAGATGTCGATAGTCAATGCATAGACACATTCCTCCATCTTTCTTTTTTACCAACAAAACTGGAGCACCCCAAGGAGAAACACTTGGTCTTACAAATTGCTTCTCAAGAAGTTCTTCAAGCTGCTTTTTCAATTCATCCAATTCTATTGGTGAAATTCTGTATGGAGCTATTGATATTGGTCCGGTTCTAGGGACTAGATCAATCGCAAACTCGACTTCTCGTTTAGGTGGTAATCCAAGAATGTCTTCTGGAAAGACTTCAGGAAATTCACAGACGACAGGTAGCTGATTGATATCAGGACTTCCCTCTACTATTAAAGAGGTTAGAATCATGTAAACTTGAGCTTTGTTTCTAGTTGAAGCATTGACTTGGTTGATAGTTACAAGTCTCGAATCCTTACTTTCAAGGTCAGAATTTGGAGTTTGAAATACTAAGGTTTTGTTATGACAATCTAAAAGGATGTGATTAGCCGTTAACCAATCCATACCTAAGATTATATCTAACTGAGGTAGAAAAATTAAATCAACAAAGAATTTTCTACCATCTATAGAAATAGGACATTTTAAACAAGCTTGTGAAGTTGTGACAGGATTATTAGTAGGAGTAGAAACAACAATATCAAGGGTTAACAAAGAAATGGATAATCGCAAATGTCTCACACAATCAAGTGAAATGAAAGAATATGATGCGCCTGAATCATATAATACATTTAAGAGTGTCTCACTAATGATACACTTACCTTGGATGAGTTCATTAGATTTTGTAGCCTCCAAAGCACTCATAGTGAAAACTCTACCCGTGGTTTTCTGCCTTCCAACTTGTTGTTGTTGTGGTCTTGCACGAATATTATTGTTGTTGCTGTTGGCGTTGTTGTTGACACGTGCATTGTTGTTGCTGTTGTTGTTGACCTCCTTTTTAATTGTTGGGCACATCCTGCTTGTGTGTCTCAGCTTTCCACAACTATAACAAGTTGCTGTCTTGAATCGGCAGACATTCGCAGCATGTGGTCCCCCGCATCTATAACATGTATTTTCATAATTTGATGGTCGGTAGGGCGTTGTTTGTGCTGAAGCTTGTGGTCGGTTTCCACCAGAGGAATATCCTTGATGACGAAAAGACATCTGATATGGTTTTGGATATGTGAGAGGTTGTTTTTCTTTATTACGAATTGGCCCTGTATTTCTCACTTGTGATTGTCTTGCTATGGTGTCATCTTCATAGATTCTACAAGTAGTTACTAACTCAGCAAATCGAGTGATTCGCAGATAGCCAACTGCTTGCCTAATCTCAGGGCAAAGTTCACTTTGGAATTTTGTACATTTAGAAGATTCATTATTAGTATAAAACGAACAATATTTACAGAGTTCATCAAATTTGGTTGCATAATCACCAATGGAATGGACGTACTTCCCTGCTGCAGATTCAAAAACTCAACTTCTTTCCTGTTTCTCAAATCTTCCGGGAAGTATTTACTCAGAAATTGTTGCTTAAACAACTCCCAAGTAATTGGAGTGCCTTCGTTTTCTAATTGTTGGCTCTCAAAATGCCACCAATTTCTTGCCTCGCCAACCAACACAAAAACTGCATATGTTACCTTTTGTCTATCTTGGCAATTCATTGCAGTAAAGATATTTTCCAACTCTTCTAACCGTAGTTGGGCACCATCAGGGTTGAATCCTCCTTTAAATTTTGAAGGATTGTTTTTCAGAAAAGCTTCTAAACCTTGATATTCTGTAGGTTCAGCATGTAGCCTTTGGTTCATATTTTCCAGAATGTCTGTCGAGCCATATTTGGTTCAGTGTCCCTTCCAGCCATATGGTCCTAAAATTCATAGAGTTAGTTAGTTTCTCTAAGAATAACTAGATACCATACATGGCTAAATAAGGATCACTAACTAATAATTAACACAATATTCAAACAACCAGTCAAACAATCTTATATCATAGCTGGTTCTAAGACATAAGAGTAGCACATAAGAAGAATAGTCTAGCCATACCCTAAGCCTAAGGAAAGAACCGCTCTAATACCAATAAAATGTAACACCCTTATTACATTTGAGTAAACTTTAACTAAATGACCAAATTTTTAGAGATTTTTTTTTTATATTAAAAATATTGTGAAATATATTACAATACATAACTCAATCAAATTCAAACTGTTTTTCGTAAAATACACACATAAGTTAAACTCTTGGATCTATCCACAAATATGTTATAATAAGAGTAAAGATACTTATCAGAGTTTATTAAAAAAAAACATCACAAAACACTTATAGAAAATCTTGAATTTTGAGTGATTTATGCCACTGAAGTTGACATCATCATCCCTGACCAAATGAGCTTGCTCACCATCATCATCTATATCCCCATCATGATTTTTATAAACAAAAGAAATACAAAAGAGGGGTAAGTAGATATTCATTGAGTAATAATAAGAGATAATAATGAAATTAAGAACATCTAAAAAAATAAATTAAATATAGTATAATAATAATATAAACTTTAAAAGAAATTATCAACCAATCACATCACAATATTCACATTAATGAATGATTATGATAATGGAATGTATGCATACTGACTTTCGTTATCTTTTAATATTTTAATTGGCTGGTGCACCACCGAACTTTTCCAAAAAAACAACTTCGGAAACATCGGGAGTACATGTGCTCTTTTTACAATTCTCATAACAATATCCGGATCTCATAATATTAAGAGCACACTCTCAACCGATATGGATGCCTTAAGTGGTTGTCGGAGTTGGTTAAGTCCGCACGGAGATGCCCCGGTTACCTGGGCGCTCCCGCTCCATTGGGGATCTCTAACCTAACCGCGTCTCTCCCAAGTCTTGTCACAAACAAGATCCCTACTATTGGCCCCCCAGATATTTATGCTTGTTTCCGTTTTTGAAAACCATAGTTTCAGCTAATGATATATATTTTCAAAACTCACAGGGACTATAGAATAAACGGTTAAATTTTCCAACATATGTAATTTTTTTTTTAACCATTCAACTATCTACCCTTTATTCTCATATATCATTTCACTTAGCTGAAACCATTTTTTTTTCATATCTTTCTCGTGATTATATGCAAATGAAATGATGTAGCACTATAATCATCCATAATATCACAAAAATACACAATAATTCTACAAACCATCATAACAAATAAAACTATAACTTAATAGAATAATAAATACCAATAAAGAAATATTAATTATAATATAAATTTCTCACAAGTTATAAATTATTATTATTATTATTATTAAAGGTCTTTTCTTTATTTAATAAATAATATAGTCCATCGTTGTTCAATAATGCTTGGAAAATTATCCAAGATGGTCCTGGGTCTCAAGGTCCAAATGAATCCAGTCTCATAGAAATTAGGTTCTTATGTCTCTGGTCATAATTCTTTGTCCTCATGCTGCAAAGGTATATATATATATATATATATAGTCCACAACGTTAATAGTCCAATATTCCAAATTTTGGCAAATATTTATTATAAGTCATAAAATTATAACCTTTTAAGTTAATAATATTATATCTTAACCTTAGCCACAATTATATTTTATAATATTTCAATATCCACAACTTAACTTATAACTTTTATAACTTTTACAAGTACGCTGTGAAATTTTTGTCTATATTACAATATAATTTAAATTAATAATAAAACTAAAAATAAAACAAAATAATCATATTTAAAGAACCCATACTAACAATTAATTCAATTAAGATAATAATAAGATAATCAAAGTATAACATGAAATTTATATAATATTTAAAAGCAAATATAATAAATCTTACGGGGTGTAGGGCAAACCCATAATTCTTAATTCATTACTACCCTTAAAACCCAATGATTCTCCCTCCCCCCCTTACCTTGTATATGAGTAGAACTTGAAGAAGATGAAAATATCCTCAAACTTGAAGTATTAACAATTTCAAAAGAAATCACTAAAATAAGTGATTTATTTTTGAGTTTTGTTAAATATAAGTAGAATTTTTGTAAAGTATTTTGGGAAGGAGAATTTGAGAGAGATTATGGCAGAAATAAAGCTTCAAGAAGAGTAGAGAATGGTGTGAATTTTTTTCAAAGAGAGCTTGCTATTTATAGGGGAGAAATTGAATAGTAAATAATTTATTTAATTGATTTTAAAAGAATAAAAATTAATAAAAATTCACTATGTGAGCATATCACCAAGATGATGAGTTCTTCATTATATTTTGTCCTCAAATATTACTTTTTCATAAAAAAAATATTTTTTTAACCTTTTAGAAAAATTATTTGTCATTTTGCAATCATTTTGTGAGTAAAATCTCCAAAATTCAACAAGATTAGGTAAAAGATAGAATCGGATGAAATTAATGACTTTTTAGGCATCAAGTAGTCACATAATGTTAAAACTTGATGTTGGAATAATTATTGAAGTTATTTTGGTAATTATAACATATTTTGGAATCATTTTTGTCCAAAATTTGACAAAATTGCCAATTAATATAAAAATATAATTTATGTATTTATAAACCTTTGAAATATAATATAAAGGCTATAATAATTTTCTTAAATTTTTCGGAATTTATTTACTATTTATCATGAAATATTTAGTATAACAAGGATTAATTTATAAATAAAATTATAATTTGTAAAATATTATTAAAAATTTTATTAAATTTTATATCCTTATATACTACACATAAATAGACTCAATATAATTTTTTTTTAAAATTTAAATTAAATAAAATAAATATTTTAATTGTTTTAGGAATCGTAGGGGCATTTTGGTCTTTTTACAAAAACTGATTTTCTTGAAGAATTTCAGAAAAATATCTAAAAATATTATTGTAAGCATAAAAATGTTTTTTTTTCTATAATTATCTAAAATTTTCTATATTCTTTAGCTATTTACTAAAAATACCTTTTTTTTTAGACCAATATAGAGGTATTTTGGTCATTTTACAACTACTTATTTTAAAAATAAATAAAAATATCTATTACATAGATATTGTCATGTGGAATTCAATTACCATAAGTAAAACTTTGAAAATTTTCTAATATAGATTAATTTCTAAAAGTTCGGGTGTTACATTAACATACCCATCACTAGCTATAAAATTTTAAGAAAATCTAAGATGCCTTGGGATCTAACAATCTACTTAAGTGTGTAGAATTTTGTATTGTTAGATCACTATATCATGAAATTCATTCAAAAGGCATCCAAGATCAAGAACTCAAGTTTTGTTGAGTAACCTAAACTTCAAACTTACGTGATCAAATCTTCTAGAACTCATATATATTACAAGTCATATGTGCATGCAAGCCTAACTTCGTTGATTAAAACTCAAGGAAACACAAAAGCAAGTTAATAAGAGTCTCACAATGGAAATAAAGGATCACAACTTTGAAGAATTAGAAGTGAATTAAGGCTGGATTTTTGAACAACTACACAAGAATATCATCAAATCAAAATCCAAATCTTGCTAAGTCAATCAGCTCATATTCACAAGAGTTAGAAGTTTAAACCCTAATCTAAACTATCTATGAAGATATATATCTCAGAAGAATGTATGAAGTCAGACATTGCTCAAACGACTTGTCAATATGATTGAAGAAAAATTCAGACTAATAGAACTCAGAATAGAAGATAAGATGAGTACTCATCAAAGCATTTTCAACAAATTCAATCTAAATAATGAATATGATCACGAAAGAGTCCATCCGATCATAAAAGAAGAAGAAGATTGAGCTCAGAGGC
This sequence comes from Cyamopsis tetragonoloba, assembly GCA_037177725.1. Taxonomy (NCBI): domain Eukaryota; kingdom Viridiplantae; phylum Streptophyta; class Magnoliopsida; order Fabales; family Fabaceae; genus Cyamopsis; species Cyamopsis tetragonoloba. The sequence continues at coordinate 24,120,525 of CM074122.1, forward strand.
CTATGGAGAATTTCATATTCAAAGTTTGACCTCAGATTGAGAAGGAACCTCATATTGGTTTAGATTCAAAGTTCGCCCCGTCAATTTAGACTCTACCTCCTTTTGGGTACATTTCTTTAGCTTAAGTCTGCATGAATAGATTCTGACAATCCTTCCGGAGTCTATGAGTGACATTTCAGGAAATAGGCATTTTCTCTTTGGAATAGCGGCATGGAATATTTAGCGGTCCAAAATTGACAAAATTTTAAACCACATTTCTCGGTCTTTGGTGGATGTAGTTCATAATTCAATTTGTTTTGTTGATCTTTGGGATGATGGAATCTACAAATGGCAAGACTCTTGATAAGTGTTCACTTATTTATGTTTTAGAGGTCTATTTTAGGTTGTTTTGTAGTGATTTTTGTGTTTTGTTCCATTTTAGTAGTTAATTAGTAAGAAATTCTGACCATTCCTTAGTTTGGTTCATTTGTTAGAAATGTGTAGTTTTTGTGTTAGTTTTGATGTTTTTGATATTCATTTTTGGTGCTTTGATGTGTTTGTAGGTTGATGGGTTGCAAAAGATCAAGTTAAGGTCAAGAAAAGGACTTAAAGAGGATGAAACGTGCAGAATTCCATATCCAAGACGCAAAATCCAGCATTCTAGACGCGCATCAGTCTGAGAGTGGGAATTTCCAGCGTCTTGGGCGTGGAAACCAGCGTCCCCACACGCAGAATCTTACAAGGGGATGTCCTGTGCGCATCCCAATGGGCAAATGCGCGTTCTACCTGCATTTTTCTGCTCTTTTATGCATATTTGAGCGTTTTAGTGAGTCTAGACCTATGGATTTTGATCCTTGTAATCCATAAGCCTATAAATAAGTGTTTTTAGTTCAGATTATTACCTAAGTTCTCATTTTTTTTAGAACTTCACTCTTTCTCTCTAGCTCTCTCTCTTAGGGAATTTCTTAGAGAATCAGGCAATTTAGTAATCCTTGATCTTCTTCTTCCATGTTTTCTTGTAATTTCTCTTCTTCTCCTTTTCTTTCTTCCCTAATTATGATAGCTTAAACATTAGGTTAGGGATTTGGGTAATGTTGCAATTCAAACTCATGTAATTGGGATTTGTTGTCAATTCAGGTTTTATTTGTTCAATTGAGTGTTTTCTACTACTCTTAATGCTTTCCTTTAATGGATTAGATTTCAATCGACTTTGTTGCTTCCGATGTGAATGCCAGTCTTGCTTTTAATCAATGGGAATTTGATTTAGATATAGTTGTGCCATTGAAAGATGGATGATTATTTTGGAAATGAGGAATTCACCGCAATAGATATAGGACTTGGCTATTGTGAGGTCTTGATAAATTCACTCTTGTTTTATACTTGAATTGGCCTAAAACATTAGAGGATTTAGGTTGAAACAAATGGGTTAATGATCTAGACATAAGCTTAACCTACAATTTGGTGGATTTCACCTTCAATTAATGTTTTTGCCTAAATTGATCAAGTGTTCATTATGTGAATGAGAAGAGCAATAAAACCAATTAATCCCTAAGGGTCCGTTTGATTTGCTAATTTCCAAGGTACAGCACAGGACAAAACTTTTTGTTCTGATTCAAAAAGCTGTCAAGTAACAGGACAGTACAAAATGACAATTTTTTGTACCTCACTAAACCAAGGGACAACTTTCTTGTTCCATGCACAAGTTAAGAGAAGAAATAATTAACCTTCTATTTTTATTCAGTACTGTAACTACCTTCCCCATTTTCTCCACTTACAAGGTAGTTTATGTTGTACTTTTTTTTAAATCAATGTTTACGTCATTTTTTTGTCATTTATATATATATATATATAATTAAAATATCGTATTAATAATAAAATAAATTTTAACGGTAAATATAAATATTAAAAAATAAAGAGTTAAAAATATTTTTTAATAATAATTTTTTTATATATAATATAATTATTATATTACATAAAATATATTATGTAGTAATTTATTGAATCATGAAATTTTAATTTTATAATAAATAATAAAATAATTATAAAATATCAAAATATTATTTTCTTAGAAAAATTTAAGAAAAATTAATAATATAACATGAAGGATATTATTGTAAAATTTATGTTGTGCTTTTTGTTATGTGCATTGAGTATCAAAGGATACACAACATAAAAAGTTGTGTTGTGCCTCATAAAACTTGTACAGTGCTGTACTACTTGTACTGTCCTGTTCACGCATCAAATGCACCCTAACTCTTTCTTTGATATTGTTTAACTCTTTGCATTTTAATTGCCTTTAAATCCTTGATATGAACAATACTTTCACTCAATCATTCATTGTCCAAATAAAGATCAACTTGGGGAATTGATGGACTAACACTTAGTTTCCTTGTGAATGATACTCGTGCTTGCCACGTTTTACTCATCTAGTACGTTTGCTATTATGCCAAAGTGCTATCAACTCCTCTGCAACTACTCGAAACAAAGAAGTCTTATTTGTTGGTTTTCTTTTCCCTCAGGTACTTTGAAATTAAATGTACATGGCTATTTGTTAACACTTTAGGAAGAACTAAAGTGTAACTCGTAATAGTATAGAGATATAGATTATCGTCTTCAGAGAGCAACTGTTAGGCACTTTTGACTAGCAATTATTAAGTATATAAATATTCTATTTTAAATATTCTATCACATTTCTATCTCATTTATTTACTATCAAATACAAATAAGTATATAAATGAAAAATAATAATACTAAGTATCTAAATCCAGTCACTAGGATTCGTAACTGATAATAATAACGAGCGAGTGGGTATTCAAAAAAATGATTCTTTTTCGTGAGGATTTGCAGTATTATTTCACTATCTATATGTCATTATATATGTCACTATATGTGCTGGAATTTTTTTTTTCAATTCTATATATAGACAATTCTATATATAGATATATAGAATATATTTTTTCTATTATAATATAAAAAAAGATATTCGATATTCTAAAAATAAAATAATAAATATTCATTTTTTTAATATATAAATAATATAAATAATAACAAGAAAGAATTATTAGATGCAGAATTTTGATAGAAAAATACAAAAAGAACAATTAAATGATGATTCAATTAGAATTGAGCTCTTGGGATTGGATTTCAAACTCACCTCACCTTTGTTCTCTCTATTAATCTAGTGATACAGTTTTAATTTCTTCTATTATTATGAAATATCTCTAAAATCAATAATAATGATCCCTCAAATATTATATTCTAAGAAATTTTCTTTATACATCGATCCATCAAATATATAGAAAGATTTTTCAGCATTAATATTAGGATATTATGAAGTGTTCAATCAATTAACACCTATCCCTAGGATGTTAATTGATTGAGGATTCTACCCAGTTTCTGTTCTTGGAAGATCATCCTCAATACAACCTTAAATCTATCCACAATTAAAAAATAACGTGCAACAATTATCAAGGCATTAAGAATAGAGAACAAAACCAAGATAAGAAAATAGATGAAACACATGAACCTTGATGTCACCGCTTATTTCTATGTGCTCTCCCACATTCTCTCTCTAGAGTTATGCCCAATTCTCACTTCCTCCTTAGTTTCGAGTGAATAAAGCTTTTTAAAGAGATTCAAAATGATTTATCTTTCTCAAGATAAGATAAAATAATATAACATAAGATTTCATGAGGTTTTCTTCTTTTTCTTCACTCTTCTGTGTTTTTATTTAATTACCTGCAATCCAAGAGTTTAGGATAAAATCTTATCTAAATCAATCAAATCTTTACTAAACATGAATTGTTTCAATCTTTCTAGATTTGAGGGAAATTCAAATAAAAGATAAAATCAATCTTATCTAAATGAATCAAATCTTCATCAAATAAATTGAATTTTATCACTTATAACTCTTGCCTTGCAAATTCCTCCCAAGCCTAGTGTGGAGGGATTTTTCGTGATACATAATTATTTTTAACTCCTACTTTTATTGAATATATACCGATATAGAATTACATTTTAAATTCCTACTTTTTATTATTTTTTTCGTGATGTAGAATTATTGTTTAATTTATAATATATTTTTAAATCAATCAAAATAAAATACTATTACTTAATAATTATTAAAATATTTTAAAAAGAAGTGGCAATAGAATTTTGAGTGACAATATCTAATTTATTTTTTTTTAGTTAATTAAATTTTTATTCTTTACACTTCAGTGAGAGTTTGTTTTTCAATATTTGAATTTTAAAAACATATTTTTTTAGTTATTGAACTTTAACCATAATACATTTTAGTCTTAAAACTTTAAAAACATACTACTTTTTTTTTTTTATCATAAACTTTATCGAAAGTTTATTTTTAATCCGGAACTATATATAGAGTTATTTATATAGTTGCTAAATTCAACTAAAGTTTATGAGTTAAATACGTATTCTCGCTAGAGTTTCATGAGTAAAAGCATGTTTTTAAAATTTAGAGATTAACAATATACTCTCATAAAAATTTAAAGACTAAAATTAAAATTTTAAAAGTTCAAAAACTAAAAATATACTAAATTCAAGAAGAAAAAAAATATATTTGGACGACGGTATATAACGAATCTTGAAAGCGACGTGCAAAGTAATTACCCCACTAAATAATTACAAAGGGCCCACGCTAGGTAAGCTACAAACGAATTGTTCATTTGAGGAGTAGCTTTCAAAATAATTATATATGCTATAGAGTTATTACTCTCTTTTTAGTTACAATATGACATAGTATTACTTATTTACTTTGAATGTGAATTTATTTGTTAAAAAAGTAATTAAAAGTAGGAGTTAAACATTATTTATTTAACATTATCATGTACCCAAAAAAGCATTATTTATTTGTTTTTATCGATTTTTTATTGATTTAATAAACTAATTTAAATAATTAATTTTTATTTTAAAGTAATTTATTAAGTATCATCAACTTCATAAAAATGTAAGTTTGGAGAAGAAAAATTATAGCACGTAGTCTTTTTTAATATTTAATAATATTAAAGTTATAGTAAATTAGGATTGACAATTGAAATTTTTTTATACATATTATTTAAATAAAATGATTTTAGTGTTCATTATATTTTTTGTTATATCACTTATGTGTTTACTCACAGTTCTCGAGCATTGACAATAGTGGTATCTTGGTGTCTGAACCCAAATAAGAGCTATAATTTTTACTGTGACCATAGTTACAAATGAGGATTTACAGACTATTTATAAACAGGGTCTTCGAAACTCTAGTGTCTACATTCATTATAAATTGGTACAAATGCTAATTGATCCACTTCTGATCTTCTATTACCATAAATGCTGATTGATTATTATAGATTCTTCGCCGCAATACAAGCTTTGTTGCCATGTCAATGTGCCCTAAGTGCCACAAGGTGAAAACTTGGTGGGGGAGATTTGGGTTGCTTGGGTTATGGGGCTGGTTGAGACCATAGCTGAGGTCTGAGGAGATTTGAATTGACCAATTTAGGTTGGGTTGAGACCGGCTAGTCCACTAACCCCATAAGTCTTAAGAGCTTTGCTGAGGAGACTTGAGCTAGATGAATTGGATCGGGTTGAAAACCCGATCGGTTAGTCTACCAACCCTACAAGTCTTGAGGCTTTGGCTAAGGAGACATGAACTAGATGAATTGGGTCGGGTTGAAACCGACTAGTCTACTATAAAAAAGTGCAAAACATTATTAATTTAACTTATTAGAATTTTTAATTTATAAATAAAACTTTGATACTTATATATCAATATTTCAATTCCTTAACTACTACTATAATAAAGCCGGGCTGAATGTGCAAATTTAATTTATTTAATTAAATAATTAATAATTAATTAATAATTTAATAATATATTATAATAAAGCTTCGATGAACGCGCCAAGAACACACCAAACCAAAAGGGTAGGATTCTCTTTTTTCAGTTCTCACCTTTAAATTAATAAATAAATAGTTCAATATTGATTGCCATAGAGAAGTTAGCATACGTAATAAGTCAATACTTGAAATACATGAAGATTTGTCTTGAGTGAGTCGCCTCCTTGTTTGTTTTCTTACTTTTGCGCCTACCAATTGAATTTTTTTTTCATGTGCACGCTTTGCAAAATATTTTTTAAATCCGCCATTTTTGAACTCATCATAGCTTCATAATTTTTAGGTATATAACAGTGAAGTGATGATACTATGATTTTAAGTTATTATTTTATGCAAGCTTTTAATTAAGTTTAATCCAAGAATATGTTTAATTTACTCATTGTCTTTGATCATGTGAAAACAAGTTATGACACTATTTAGCATACTCTTTTCGTCTTCTCTTCTCCTTTTTATATTAGGCTTTGATAATATCGTTTCATAAAGAGTTGGATGGGAAACTTTTTTATTTTTAATTTTTATAATTCCTCATCATGATATCAAGGTATTTGGGCAGACTTTTTCTTTTATTATTTTGTTTTCCATATCTTGGGTAGTTGGGCAGAAGTATGTATTAAGGATATATTTAGTAAATAAATTGAAAACTTTTTACTTTTAGCTTTAAAATTAATTAGATAAAGAGTATAATATTATCGTTGTATAGTTAGATTATAAATTAAAACTTTTGGTGAAATAAACCGTGTAACCAGTTGAATTACATTAAACGACAGAGGAAAAAAATGTAATATTATTGGTAGGGCATAAGGGCAGCGATATGATTATTTGTGGTTAATAAAAACTAATGATGTGAGAATAATTTTAGAAGTAAACTATTGATAGTCAATTTTTAAAAGCCGAAAACTATCTCAAATCGTTTTCTAAACATATGCTAAAACAAAGTATATATTACTATAACTATAGGCACAAAACAGAACACGGCTAGAATGTCGACAATTAGCGTGGGCTAAAATCCCTTGCAAACATGAAAAAGTGCACAAAAAATAGGATTTAGTGTTGGCCTTGCGTTGGCCACAGGGTTAAAGCTATAGAGCGCGAAGCATAAAAATTTCGTCGGACACGAAGCAAATACTAATTTTGTATCAGTTAAGCCGACGCAAAATTTGTAGCTAACACACACACAAAACATGATGTGAAACCAACGCTAATTAGCAAGGGCCAAGAATCCATGCTAATTCTCATGCTGGTTAGCTAGGGCCAAAAGCCCATTAGTCATGCACTATTTTATTGAATTTCAATTCCTTTTATTTTTTAAAAATGACCTGAACAATATTATGAATTTAATTAAATTTATTCCAAATCACACAATAATTAATAAAAAATTACAAATTAATCCATAGAAAGTAATAATGCATTCATAAAATATATTAAGTATCTCAAATATCCAACATAACATAAAAAAATATCCAACATAATATACAAAATATCCAACATAGAAAAAACAAACTTAACATCCAACATAGAAAAAAAAATGTAAAATAAGTATTGCTTGGGTAAAATAAATTTTAACCTCAAATCAATTAATAAAAAAGAGTAAGATATAAACCTATCTCCTATTTTCAAGTTAGTCATCTGTGACACTAGTCAAAAGGAAGACTCTAAATATCATTTGTCTTCATTAGTCAGAAAGACATTTGGTCAGAGAGAGATTATGCTTCAGAGATCAAATAATCCATATTGAATAGTTTCAATTATTTGAAATGCCATAATGTTAGTTAGAAATCCCTTTTGCTTAGAAAACAATTTCAAAGTCCTCTAACTAAGTTAAATAACAAGGATTTTACGTAGTCAGAGAGGGTTGTCACTCAAGTCAACACTACAGAGAATACTATAAAAAAATTAGATAACTTTTAAGGCGTGTACAAGGGGATCAACATCAGAAACTTCCTAGTAAGAGACGTGGTCAAAGAACAATGGAACAATTCCTTCCATAACAATAAGAGCAAATCAGAATCCGACGCATGTGGGAGATCATAAGTAGAGCGTATAAAGACAGTTACAAAGGGACACATGTGATTCAATCAGAAGGGAATCAAAGATTTAATTATTATTTTATTACTTATATGTAACCTCTCTATGTTAGTCAGAGGACTATATATAGGGGTCTTGGGGTAGAATCTAAAGAATGGGCGTTTGATGCAAAACTAAGGCTAACTATCCCAAATACTTTTGACACCCAAATTATGCCTAAAATGTCTAAGTCACACACTCTCAGTACACGAAAATCATGGCTACAAATGGTTATTCTCAGGGTTATGCGTAAGTCTAAGGATTAACCACTTTGTGCATTTTCCCGTCAGTTCTTCTATCTTGTATTCTTTGTTAATTGAATCCATTCTCTTGTAGTTCAACATGAATCAATGTGTTTTCATTTAAACTTATGTATGCTCTTTCATATAAGTACATATGTCTTTGTTTCTGAATGTTTGTTTCAATATTACTCAATGTCTTTGTAAATTAATGCTTTCTGAGTAGTATTCATCTTTGTAGTCAAAGTGTTTAATATTTATCTTGTTTCTGAATGTTTGTTTCAATATTACTCAACGTCTTTGTAAATTAATGCTTTCTGACTAGTATTCATCTCAGTAGTGTGGAGTGCTCCACCTCTAGCAAAAAACCAACTGGTCTTATTCTAAATAGACACCTGTCTAAATGTGTCTAATTCCTAATATGTCAAAAGGTCATTCCAGGCCTCCTTGCCAATCCAATTGTGCCTCTCAGACCCATTCTCCCTTGCCTTGTGGAGCAAATGATATAGGCATTTAGAAACACTATGTTATTGTAAGAAAGATAAAAACGTTTGATTCAAAATTAAATCAATGTGCATTAGTAACAAAACTTAGGTGAGGATTTGATTAATAGTAAAACCCTACTTTGAACATGTCAAACCAACATTCACAGACATCTAATAGGATCAATGTCTAAGTAGGCCATGCCTTCTTAAATTGGGACTTGATGCAGTCCTAAAGTGTAGAAATCCAAGGCTGCTAAAGCACCCTCCTACAAAACTATTTCAATACAACATAAATATAAATTTGCTCTATAAAATAAAAAATTGAAATAGTTACATACTCATTGCTCTTAAGGGTAAGGATATACTTCCTGGTACTCTCCTCCTTCCACCACCTCTCAAGGGGTATCGCCCGCATGGACTGGCACTGCTGTCCACAAGGGTCATGAACTATCTCATGCTTCTCTATCTCCTCCTCTAGCTCCATCTCCTTGATATGAGTCTGTTGGTCATACTCTCCATCAAGGTGCTCATCAAGTGAAGGTCTATTCATGGAACTCCCCTCCTCATAGCTGACCCGGTGGCTAGGCTACTACTGACCACCCTATGATGGCTCGTATTATGGAGTAGGAATGGAACACATTTTGACATCCATTGAAAGCTAGGATGCCTCATGTTGTGTCGATCGCGGGGATGTAGGAGGCAATGGCTCATGCTGAGAAGTCTTGCGATGCATGTGGTCGGCATTTATAATAAGAGCCCCAAAACAAACAAGTTTAGTACCCTTATATGTCAGTTGCGTAGGAGACTTGCCCTTACGTCGGTCATTTCACCACATCTTTTGGAAATATGCAAATATTGAGAAACACTTAACAAATATGATTTAATAAAAAATTATGAAACATTTAAACTATAACCATCTTAACCTAGTCATCATAATCATCACCATTATCATTGCAAATATCATTATTGTCCTCTCCTCAGGCACCTCTTTTTCGACATCTTCGAGTACATCATCACCTATAGGTTCAGTAATAGAATTAACAACCCATTTAAATTTTAAAACAATTTCGTCAAACATGCCATATATTTGTTCAACTTCCATTATTGGAAGAACAAGTTCATCAGCCTGATAGGGTAATTCATCAACTTGTGTTTTGTCAATAATGTCATCAACCTCTACTTGGTCCTTTGGCTTTGTTGCAATTGCAACACACTAATGTTTGGTGTTCGACAAATATACTAGAGTTTAAATATAAAACACGTGATGAGACCGGATTTTGTTAACACAAGGAACAAGTATTGCCTATTCAATTTCTTACTTGAGAATTCTTGTTTAGTCTATATACAAATAAATAGTTTGATTGAATGAATCATATGAACAAATAAATAAATGAATAAGATCAAAACTGTTTGTGATTGGATTAGAGATCAAACCCTAGAATTGATGAATATTAGAATCTTATGAATTCAAGTATCTTAGGGATATATAGGTATCAGAATTATATATCTTGATGCAAAACTTAAATATATCTTATGCCGATGTCTCCAATATAACATCAAAGATAGATTCCTTATATACCAATGTCTTCAATATAAATATAAGAAATAAATCCAGCATTATAACCAAGTATTAACAAATAATTAACTTGTTAATATTTATTCCTAGCATGTCAATAGCTATTCATAGAATATCACAGATTTAGTAATCAATTCATATCAAAATCTATAATATACGTGTCTGCTATATAGTAAATTCAATATGATGTTACTATCGGCCAAATATAATCAAGCATTAAGAACTGAATTAAATTACCAATATATTTAAAATCTAGAATAACAACTATACATATAAATCTCCCGAATTACATAAGTTTTGATGATTGCAATCACATCCCTCTAGGAGACTTAGATATACATGAAGAATATATCAGAAGAATAAGACTAGAGCCACGTCAGCACTCTAAGCTTATTCCCCCTCTCATTATCTCTCTAGACCCTCTTTTTAGCTTCAAATGCCTTAAAACACAAATGAGACCCCTATTTATGGTGTTTTAGATACTGATTTCTTACTTAAGCGCAACAAATGAGACCCCTGTCTTCCAATATGCTCACTTATGTGAGCCTTTTCTCGCTTAGGTCAGCATAGTTAGTATGGTGTCATTTAGGTACAAAAATTAGGTTAGGTCAGGCAAGTTAGCTCGCTTAAGCGAGCCATGTTACTCTCAAAACCTTGTTTTTTGGTCTTCTTTTCAAATCCACCTGCAAATAGTTCACTTGGGATCAAATTTTTTCAAAATGCAATAATCTCTCTAACACACACATACAAATTCAATTTTTCTTAATCAGGCAGGGTTTAAAACCTACATATACATAATTAAGTATAAATAAGTGCATAAACTCATGATAAAATCACTTAATTCTTGCACTTATCAACAAACCACGTAAGTCCCTACACATAGTTGGCTAATCTACATAACAGACTTCTCTTGCTTATTGAACAATAATAAATGAATAACAATGTCCATATCGTCTACTCTTGTTAGTTTATACTATTTTGTATAGGGGATGAACTCTCGTGCCTCTTTGTGACGGATCATACCATTGACAATGTAAAATAGTTATGTTAGCCAAATCATTGTACACAAACTCGTATATATTTTCTATGATATTGTAAAATTCAACTTTATCACCCTTTGTTAAGACATTATGCATACACCATAATTAATTTTTTTTTTCCATGACTCATAGCTCCTGTGTGAAATTTATACGTGTTGACGAAGTACATATTGTATGACAAAACCTTTGACAAGGGACCCCAATTCAGGACCTTTAAGTCATTATTAATGACCTCATTTTGCTCATCATGAACTTGTACATCAAACATGCCCTCATTATAGGGATTAATTCGTTAATTCAGTTCATCTGTATACAAAATATGCACAAGACACTTACATTTGACTTAAACTAACCCAGGAATTCTTCATGCATACGATTAGCCCCATCGCGGTGTGTCCATACCCATTATATTTTTTTTAACAAACAAACATAACTTTTAAAATATCCTTACCATACTATTTGATACTTACTCCAAATACAATTTGACTTCGTTACAATTTATAAAAACATGAGTATGAGCAGAGTTCTATTCTTTATCACTTACCCAATACGGTAAAGACTTGCCACTTGGACTCCCGAGTTTGTTAAATATTAATAGGGATGATCTTGCTACACTACCATCATCAGGTTCATTCCTAAGACCTGAACTCAAGACAAAGTTAAAAGTCTTAAAGTAGTGAGAGTAGAATAACAGACATCGATATTGCATATGATAGAAATTTCCTTGTTATATTTATTCAACAGAATAAACATATGGGATACACTCAAGGTAAGGCATTCTACCTTTCAAATGGATACATCCATCGATATTTAAATGGGTCACCAAGTTGTGCTTCATTTGGTAGGTGAATAGGAAAATATTCCATTGAATCAAATAACCCAAATGGAAATATTCTCTCCAACTTGGGCAAAATGGGTGGAATATTTTGCTCCATTCTATCTAAGTAAAAAAATTTCAATGAATTGCAACATATATTTTTGAAGAATTGATTGAGCTTGGTTAAAGGTTTTCACACAATGTTAGGTAATGAGCGGAATGTAATCGACAGTAAACCTTGCATGAAAACATGGCAATCCTAACCTTCCATTCTAGGTATGACCCCTTTTTTATGTTAGCATACTGAGCCAAGTTCGATGAATAATCATATGGAATTTTAAATTCTTTTACCCATTGAGGTACTAACTTTGCACCAGTCGAGCTCAATGTGTACTTTGCCATAGGCATCCCCATTTTTCCATTAGCCAATGGTTGCAATTCCAAGTACCCATTGCACACTTTATGTTAATCTATCACTGCCTTCTTATTATCTTTTGTCTTGGTCGCAACATTTATAACGGTGTTAAACATATTGCCTTCAATATGCATCGCATCAAGGTTGTTTCTTAACAAGTTGTCTTTCCAATATGGAAGATCCCAAAATATTTTTCTTTTAGTCTAATTATGAAGGGACACAAACCCCAAGATTTTTGAAGGTGAAGAATTCATTACCTTGGGAAAATTCTACACGAATTGCCATATATGAGTTCCACGTAACATAAGAGGCGAAACATTTTTCTCATTGTTGCTCCTTCTAAAAGGTTTCTTAGTCCTTCAAGAAGGGTGATTATTGGCAAAGAACCAACGATGACAATCAAACCATGTATATTTTTTAATCAAAACTCAAAGATTGTGTCTTCCATACAATAAGAACATGTTAATGTCTCATGTGTGCTCCAACCAGATAACATCTCATAAGCAAAAAAATCATTGATTGTTGATGAGTTATATTTTACCAATACTTTTTGACCATATTGGACTCATTATTTGATGAAAGTGCCTAATCGATTCTATTTGACACATTTCTATTTGATTGGGCTTTATTAGACTATTATTCCTAATTTGGTTTAAATTAGATTTAATTAGTCTAATTAAGTTTAATTATTATTTTCATGTCATATTTGGGCACCGGGAGCATTATTGCCATTGGTGATATTGAGCTTGAACTGAAAATTGCTAGTTAGACTATGTTAGGTCTTATTTTTGTTTTTATTGTTGTTTAAGACAAATTGTCACTTGAGACCATCTAGCTTAAGGTTTTGGTGGCTGAATAGGATTTCTTATATGTTAGTTATTTTGGTATTGCAGCCACCTACCACTTACTCAACACACTCTCTTATTTACATTTGTGTTTTGTTTTGGTCTGCTAGGATTTTAGTTTTTCTTCTTCTTCTACTTTCAGTTTCCTTTTTTGTTTCCTTTCATCCTTCTATCCATGGAAGGATAAACTTTGTGATTAACTTTTTAGGGATATTGGAATCATGTTCTGGAGGTTTCTGTTTTAATTCCTTTTTCAGTTTTATTCAAATTCTTCATCTTCTACTTTCATGGTTGTTTATGTTTTGGGTATACTACTGAGTTGTATGCCTAATTGGTTTAGTTTTGTGTTTGAATTTGAATTGATTTCATGTTTTGGATTTAAATTTGAATTTTGTTCCTTGCTTTGTTGATTTAGGTTTCATTTTTGAACCTAAATTGTTTTCATAGTTTCCTTAATTTTGTGGATTAGGGATTGGATGATGTGTGCGAGATGTTTAATCATGTGTGAGTTCACCAATTTTCAAAATTTTTAGTCATGTATGTGATGCTTAATTGGAGTCTTGATGAAAATCTCTGTTAATTAATGGAAGTAAGGGAATTACGGGTCACTTGACACTTAGTTAGTTGATTCGAAGCTGAACTAAGGATTGATTGTAATTGAACCAGGAAATTAATTTGTTTCTTTATTTGTTTTTAACATTTAATCTCAGTTATTGTTTTATTAATCTAAACCCTAACACCCCTCCCGATTCCTTGTACTGGATTTAACTGCTTTTATTTGGCCGAATACACCTTCGACCAATTGTCCACATGAAGCAATCTTTTATTATAAAGCTTTGTTTTATGGATATATCATATGTCAATGCATTATCACTCCACAACTGTTGAAGTTCATTAATCAAGGGTTGCAATAACACATTTATTTTGACAGTGAGATTATAAGGATAAGGAATAAGACAAGTTAAAAACATGTAGAGTTTGATCATGCACTTTTCATGAGGAAGGTTGTATGACACAATAATAATGAGCCAACAAGAATATGAGTGTGTAGAAGCTTGAAAGTGAGGTACAAACCCATTGGTGCATAGACCAAGTCTCACATTTCTTCGCTCATTGAAAATTCTAGATAGCACTTGTTAAAGTGCTTCCAGGCTTTGCCAATTGATTGACGATGAACAACAACATCAACGTCAACATTTATATTCTTGTCATGCCATCTCATATGACTTGTAGTTTTTTATGATGCATATAATCTGTTGAGACCAATGTGTTTATGAACCTAAAAACAGAAACTTGACCCAAGAAAACAGAAACAAGAAATATAATAGAAAACAACAAAAAGGAATTATGCAGAAAACTGATATCAGAGCAAGCAGTAGCAGAATAGTAAAACAAGAGTGAAAGAGAGAAGAAGAAGACAACACAAGATATACGTGGTTCAGCCCTTCATAGGCCTATATCCACGGGAAAGAGGGAGCAACTTCTTGCATTGATCATCTTGTACAAGTTACAGATTTGAAAAATCCTCTACATACATCAAGCTAGCAGATTTTTCATCATCCAGAGAAGATAACTTTACAGTTTATATAGGACTTATACATGATAGACAAAGTTAGTTATTCAAGGCTAACTAACAAAAACAGATATAACAGCCAAAGAGGATCAACTGTTTTTGGTCACAACATCACAATTCTCCACCTTGAACAAAACCAGATAGGTACTAGCAGCTGCTCTCCCACCAAGAACTCAACAATTAACATTTGTGAGGTTGATCAAATCCAAGCAATACTTGAACTTGACTCTTGGAAGTGACTTAGTTAGCATATCAGCAGGATTGTCCTCGGTTCTGACCTTCTGAACTTGAATCTCCTTGTCTTCAATCATCTCCCTTATGAAATGCAACCTTACATCTATATGCTTGGTCTTCTCATGATAGGCTTGATGACTTGCTAAGTGAATAGCACTTTGACTGTCACAAAACAAAGTAACATTGATTGAAACAAACCAAGTTCTTCAATAAACCCCTTTAGCCACTTGCTTTCTTTTGCTCCTTCTATAAGAGCCACATACTCGGATTCAGTAGTAGATAGAGCTGCTTTGTTCTGCAAACTAGCCCTCCAAGACACAGCTGTTCCGAATAGAGTGAAAACATATGCAGATATTGACCTTAGAGTGTCAAGGCACCTCGCATAATCTGCATCCACATATCCAACAAGATAGTCACCTCCTTGAGAGATCTTTTTGAATTTTAACCCATTCCCAATGGATCCATTTAAGTATCTGAAGATCCATTTCAAAGCATTCTAATGAGCTTGTCCAGGGTTTGACATAAACCTGCTTACCAAGCTCACAACATGAGCAATGTCTGGCCTGGTGCAAACCATGCTGTACATGATACTTTCCACTCCACTAGAGTATGGGACAGTTCTCATTTTGTCTTTCTCTTCTTCCGTGCTAGGAGCCTGAGTTGCTGACAAATTTTCAAGTGTTCCTAAAGGTGTAGAAACTAGTTTAGATTGGTGCATTCTGAACCTTTCTACAATCTTCTGGATGTAACCCTGCTGAGACAAGGTTAGTTCTCCCTTTTCTTTGTTTCTGTGAATATCCATTCCTAATATCTTCCTTGCTGCTCCATGGTCCTTCATTTCAAATTCAGAGCTGAGTTTCTTCTTGAACTGATCAATCTTTCCTCTGCTTGGACTTGCAATGAGCATGTCATCCACATACAAGAGAATATATAGCACATATACTCCTTTTTCCTTTAGAGTGTACACACAGTTGTCATAACTGCTTCTTTTAAAACCACACTTGACAACAAATTCATCGAATTTCTTGTACCACATCCTGGGACTTTGTTTCAGACCATATAAGGATTTCTTCAGAAGGCAAACCTTAGTCTTGTCCTGATTAACTCCATCTGGCTGGTTCATATATATAGTTTCATCCAAATTTCCATGCAAGAAAGCGGTTTTAACATCCATTTGCTCCAATTCCAGATTATATTGATTAAACATAGCAAGCAAGATCCTTATGGAACAGTGTCTGACCACAGGAGAATATACTTCATTGAAGTCTATTCCTTCCACTTGAGAGTACCCTTTTGCCACAAGTCTTGCCTTAAACCTTGGTGCTTCAATTCTTGGTATTCCTTCCTTCTTCTTGAAAACCCACTTGCATCCTATGACCTTCTGTCCCTTTGGAATATCAACAAGAATCCATGTCTTATTTTTCTCAAGAGATTCCAGCTCCTCATGAATTGTCTTTTTCCAATTCTGAGCTTCCTTACTTTCTATAGCTTCCTTTAGAGTTCTTGGTTCAGTTTCTTGTATCTCTTCAGCTATATATATTGAACGCATAGCTGATTAGATTGGCCTGTCCAGAACTTTTTGGTTGATCATGTCCATGCTAGGAGGTTTTATCTGTCTTCTCACCCTATCTCTGGTTAACTGATAATCTGTGAGAACTTGACCCTGCTGTGTTGTACTTCTGGTAGTAGAATTAGGTGAGTTTTGATCCTCATCCGTATCCTCTTCTACTATCTGAGGTGTTTTATCTGGAAGCTCCACCTCAAACTGCTGAGTAGTATTCGTGTTGCTGATATGAGCATCCTCTATTGCTTCTAATGCCATCCTTGATTCATCAAAGACCACATCTCTGCTAATAATGCATCTACCTCCTCCTTTGTCCATTCTCCAAAGTTTATACCCCTTTGTTCCTTCTGGATATCCGAGAAAGATGCACTTCACTGCTCTAGCTTCAAGCTTACCTTGATTCGTGTGAGCATAGGCAACAGAACCAAAGACCCTCAGATTTGAATAATCAGCTGGTTTACCACTCCATGCTTCCATAGGTGTTTTGAACTTCAATGCAGATGAGGGACATCTGTTTATAAGGTAAACAGCTGTATTTGCAGCTTCTCCCCAAAAATGTTTAGGCATTCCAGCTCCCAAGAGCATGCATCTCACCCTTTCTAGGATAGTCCTGTTCATCCTCTCTGCAAGACCATTCTGCTGAGGTGTTTGTGGCATTGTTTTATGTCTTTTAATACCTAACTTCTTGCAAAACTCAGAGAATTGCTCTGAAATATATTCCAAGCCATTGTTAGTCCTTAAGACCTTAAGTTTAGACCCTAGTTGATTCTCTATGAGAGTGTGCCATTCCTTGAACTTTTGAAAGGTTTCTGACTTGTGTTTCAAAATGTATATCCACACTCT
Source organism: Cyamopsis tetragonoloba (assembly GCA_037177725.1). NCBI lineage: Eukaryota > Viridiplantae > Streptophyta > Magnoliopsida > Fabales > Fabaceae > Cyamopsis > Cyamopsis tetragonoloba. The sequence goes on from CM074122.1 coordinate 24,138,094, forward strand.
CCTAGAGTAATCATCAATCATGGTAAGGAAATAGGATCCTCCACCTAGAGTCTTAACCTTAGAAGGTCCCCACAAATCAGAATGAACATACTCAAACGGCCTAGTAGAGGCATGCATACCACAACCAAAACTGACCCTATGAGATTTTCCTAGCACACATTGATCACAAAATTCTAGTTTGTTCAACTTATCACCATTTAACAGATTCTGTTTTTCCAGTTCTATTAAACCTTTTTCACTTACATGCCCAAGCCTTTGGTGCCATAGCTTGGCCTTATCAAGTTGTTTTTCACATACAACAGAAGCATGAGCAGTAGCAATTGATCCATCCAAAAAGAATATACCATTTCTTTTATATCCTTTAGCAATCACTAAAGAACCATTTATTATTTTCATTACACCATTTTTTGTATTTGATTTAAGCCTCAGATCATCAAGAGCACTCAAGGAAATAAGATTTCTTCTAAGTTTAGGTACATACCTCACTTGCTTGAGAAGAAAGTCTTGGTTATTATACATTCTAAGCCGGACAGTACCAATACCTTGGACTCTGCATGGTTGATCATCTCCCAACAGAACTAATCCACCCTGCTTCAATTCCAAGCTTTCAAAATAATCCTTGTTAGGACACATGTGGTACGAACATCCAGAATCCGTAACCCATTCCTTATCATTTCTTGATGTAGATACCACCAAGACTCCAGCACTCTCATAACCATCAGCTTCAGCAACCAAATCTGTTGTATCAATAGTGTAATTTGGTCCCTTATTCCCTTTGCCTTTCTCTGGACAATCTTTCTTGAAATGACCTTGCTTATGACATATGAAACACTTGTATTTTGTTTTTCCACCCTCCTTAGACTTGGACCTCAATTTCTTATCTTTACTTCCTTTCTTTTCACATCTGCCTCTGGACACATTCAACCCTTCAACATTGTCTTCAACTCTTGCATCTTGAAGCCTTTGAAGCTCCTTCGTTCTAATGGAAGTCAGGACTTCATCCAAGGTGATAGTTTGTTCCTTACCATACAAGATGGCATCTTTGAAGTGTTCATAGGTTCTTGGAAGAGAATTCAGAAGTAATAGAGCGTTGTCTTCATCATCGAGTTTCACCTCTATGTTTTCCAAGTCATCAAGAATTTTGCTAAAATCTAACAATTGCTCTATGATAGATCTAGCTTCTGTCATCTTGAAGGAGTAAAGCTGTTGCTTAAGGCATAGTCTGTGTGCAAGAGATTTTGTCATATAGAGAGACTCCAACTTGACCCACATGGCCGCAACTGTCCTTTCTCTTGCAACTTCCCTTAAAGCTTTGTCTCCTAAACATAAGATGATTGCACTCTTGGCTTTGTCTATCATGTCATTCTTCTCCTTTTGCGTCAGTGAAGGAGACATCTTTTCTTCTCCCTTAATCGCTTCTGCGCATCCCTACTGTATCAAGATTACTTCCATCTTGATTCTCCATAACCCAAAATCGTTTTCTCCAGAAAATTTCTCTATGTCATACTTTGTTCCCAGGTTTTTGCAAGATTCTTGATAGGTTTTCCCCACAGACGGCGCCAGTTGTTGAGACCAACGTGTTTATGAACCTAAAAACAGAAACTTGACCCAAGAAAACAGAAACAAGAAATATAACAGAAAACAGCAAAAAGGAATTATGCAGAAAATTGATATCAGAGCAAGCAGCAGAATAGTAAAACAAGAGTGAAAGAGAGAAGAAGAAGACAACACAAGATATACGTGGTTCAACCCTTCATAGGCCTACATCCACGGGAAAGAGGGAGCAGCTTCTTGCATTGATCATCTTGTACAAGTTACAGATTTGAAAAATCCTCTACATACATCAAGCTAGCAGATTTTTCATCATCCAGAGAAGATAACTTTACAGTTTAGATAGGACTTATACATGATAGACAAAGTTAGTTATTCAAGGCTAACTAACAAAAACAGATATAACAGCCACAGAGGATTAACTGTTTTTGGTCACAGCATCACATAATCTTTGTAACCTAGAAGTTATATGGCAAAACATTATCTTCTTTGGAACATCTTTGTGTTTGTCAATCCCAAGATTATTAGTTTACATTCAGTTTATATTACGCAAATTTAAAAAAAAAAATTGATCTACAAAATAGTATAAATTAACCCTCTTATCTGGTGTGCAATGGTTTTCTCAATATAACTCTTTTCATCATTAATGACATGATCCGTCACAAAGAGACACAAGATTTCATCCCCAGTACAAAATAGTAAAAATTAACAAGAGCAGGAAATATGCACGTTATGATCCATTCATTATTGTTCACCAGGCAACACAAGTGTATTATGTAGATCATCCAACTATGTATAGGGACTTACGTGGTTGGTGTGTTACATTTATAACCAAACCAAGGGGCTACATAGAGTTTGGTAACATTATCGATGAAACACAAGTTGAAAAATCACCTTATTAGGCCGATGAACCAATTCTTCCAATAATGGAAGTTCAACAAATATATGGCTTGATTGACAAAATTGTTATAGAGTTTGAACGAGTTATTAATCCTGCTATTGAACTTTTGGGCGACAAAGAGGAGGAAGAAGAGTCGCCTGAGGAACTTAAACAAAATATCAATGAGGATAATAATGATATTTATGATGATAATGATAATAACGGTGATATTGATGACTAGTTTAGGACGGTTATAGTTTAAATATGTCTCATAATTTTGTAATACATTGTATTTATTTAAGTCTTATATTTTTCTATTTGGAATATAGATGTCATAACGTAAAGAGCTAAAGGACAAGAGTAAACCTGTTTATAGACATCTTGGGACCCTTTTTATAGTTGCCAAATGCATGCGTCGCCAGACTATCCAATAGTCGCGATCGCCATCATCATCACCTACTTTCTTCCGAGAGAGACACATCATGATCCATTACATCCTTCGGTGGATGTTGGGATGTGTTTCATTCCAATTCCATAGTATGAGCCACCGCATGGCGATTAGGAGCACGCTAGCCATAGGGTCAACCGCGGGGGAGTTCCTTGCAGAAAGACCTTCTTATGATGAGCACCCCGATCACAAGTATGACACATATGCTCATCTAGAGGAGAGGGAGGAGCATGAGATAGGTGATAACTCCGATGGACAGCAACATTGCCCCATGCATGCTCTAACTCATGAGAAGTTGGTGAAGGATGAGAGTACCGGGAGGTATATACTTAGGCCTAAGGGCGACAAGTATGTAATTTCCTTTTTCTATGTGTTTGTTATTTATTTTAAGGAGGTGTGTACATTTATATTTATTGTATTGAAATTATTTTGTAGGTGGCTACCTAATCAGGTTGGGATTTCTGCAATTGAGGGAGGCATGACCTACTTGGTCATCGATCCCGTTAGATGTCTCCGAACATTGGTGGGCTATGTTTAAGGTAGGTTTTTTACTATTAAATCATCGTCTAAGTTTTGTTACTAATAATGCACACAATTTTGTTTCTAATATCACATTTATTTATTTTTTGGTAGAAACACGTTACTTGGGGTCCTCGTCATGAGGGTGAAATGAAGAAGGCATGATATCATAATGATTCTAAACACTTGTATGATATACTTCGCATGGCAAGGGAGAAGGGACTGGAGAAACCCAATTGGATATGCGAATAAGCTTGGAATGACCTTTTGCAATATCGGGAATTAAGCACATTTAAGTAAGTGTCTTCCCACTATGAGGTGTCGGCCCCGCACCCAATGCAAAGCCGACCGTAATAATCTCAGTTTAGCAAGGGCATTTTGCTGTAAGCGAGGGCTTTTGACCCACACTAATGAAGTACATTCTTATAGTGTGGGGACAAAAATGAATGATGTTTCCTACTCCATAAATCAACATCGTATTGCTAGTAAATATGGCATCCAACATGTTACTTAACGTTCACGTAGGCATTTCCTTTAGAGAGGATAACATCGAGGACTAAAACAATCTATGAATGACAAAGTCGGGGTCTAACGGAGCATTTGTATGATATTAGGGACTAAAACACTCGATGACTATAAAATATCGAACCATTTTGCTATATTACTCCGCTCTTAATAATATTTTTTTTTCTAATAAAAAATATGAATTAGATCCCAATTTTTTTAACATCATTATATTTATCTATTATGATTATATTGAATGAAAGAAAATTGAACTTCTTTTTTAAGTTTTGTATGTCAGTATTGAAGGGAAATGATTAAAAGTAGAATAACATATAATTAATAAAATAAAGATGATTATAACATTTTTTCTTGGGCGGCAGGGTGGGTTGATAAAGAGGGTTTGGTGAAAAAAGAAGAAGCATGATGATGAAAGGGGTTACTGTGTAATGTTAGGTGAAGATGTGCATTTGTTGCGTTCATTGTTAAATGATATATATATGCACTGATTCTCCTATTACCTCTAGCTTACGTATTCAGTATCTCAACTCCACGCCCTCCTTATGCTTTGTCACACTTTAATTCAGTTTTTGTTTCTCATTTCTCTGGCTTCGTTCATGAAGAAAAAAATAACTAATGTAATATTTTTTTTTAAAGTATATAATCAATGAGTATATTGAGTATACGAGTACAAAAATCAACACTCTTATTATTTTGTTTTGAGTAGTAGATCAAACTTCCATGTGCAAACAAAAAACATAAAGTTTCATATATTATATAATAGTGGAGCATTGTTTTTTAAGGGACAAATAGACAATTTCAATAATTTGTTAGGTCAATTGTATATTTTGTTAATCTTTATATATATGTAAGTATTTTTCGTTTTAATTTTTATACATGTATTTATTTTTTTATTTTAGTCTCTGTATATCTATTTGTTTTTTGTTTTAGTTTCCGTACAAGTATTTATTTTTTTCTTTAATCCATATACTTGTTTATTTGTTTTAGCAGAAAGTAACGGTAAAATAACAGAATGACCAAAAGTATTAATGGAGACACGTATAAGGACTAAAAGAAACTTTTTTTATGTAACGAAAATGAAAACGCATATACAAACTAAATGATTAATGTAACCATAAAAAACTACGTTAAAAACAATATTAAAGATATATTTTTAATATTAAATGCTATATGTTTTATAATTTTTTTTATTTATATATTATTTAACCCTTGTTCTTAACACAATTATAGTAAATTACATTTAAAATAACCAAATCCTATTTAAGTTTGTATCATTATTTATCACCTAATTTTGAAAGATCATGTGTGGACTAAAAACCTAGACTATCATGATTCTTGTTCTAGCCATAAAAGAAGAGAGGCAACAAGTCTCATAAATCCTATGATTTTAGACGATGGAGTTAGGTTGGAACTCCAAAAGGGTTGTTGAATGTTTGCCGTAGGGCTCCTGCTTTACAGATTTTTTTTTTTTTGTTGTTCCTGGGTCGACTCTGTTACATGGGCCGAAAATAATTTCGTCCGAAAAAATCATAATTGTTGAGAGTGGGATTTGAACCCACGCCCTTTCGGACCAGAACCTTAATCTGGCGCCTTAGACCAACTCGGCCATCTCAACAATTTATGAACACTTTTTCATTAAATAAGTAAAATATTAAGCACTTCCATTCAGGAGGTGTAAGTCCAAGTTGGCGCTGAATATCAAATTAGATATAGGTGACGTTTGAGAATATAAATTAAATTAAGCATTTATAAGATAAGTACTTATCACATAAGAGTTTATATTATAAGTGCTTAATTTTAATAAATTATTTGTGTTTAGATACATACATTGGAAAGCTCTTATAGTTTTAAAGCGTTTAAATATAACAATTTAATAAGCACTTATAATTTTTTACAAGTACTTGTTATTATTTATATTATTTATATACATAAAAAGTTAGCAGCATGATTAAAATTGAAAAGGAACATAATAATTGAGAATGATAACTATAACTTAAAAATCAGAAATAAATTATTAATTGAAATAAACATTATTATTCAAAAAAAGAAATATAAAAAATTAACAGATCACTGTTTATCACGTACAGTTAAAAACACATTTTCCATAATTTACATTCGGTCATGCTGTAATCATATATAATTCAAGGCATTTTGGCGCGCATTTCAAGAGCCGATAGAGGAATTAGGGGAGCTACATATGGCTCAAGGTGTGCACATGCACCCATCAAATTTTAAAATTTTACAAGTATTAGTATTAGGATGGGGTTTTTTTATATTGCACCCCTATATATACATTTTTGAACCCTCTAAATTAGAATTAATTTTTTTTCATACTCTTATAATTTTGACCCGCTAGAGTCGGTTTAGTGGTGAAATAATATATCATAAGGCCTTAAATTTGAACCTCATTAATTTCACTGTAAAAAAAAAAAATAGTCTTATAATTTTGTACTTATTAAATCATTATGTCCAAATTCAAATATATAATAAGTCTATTTTAAAGAATCAATGAATACAAAATGTATCCTTTTATTATTATTATTATTATTTTTTATTTTCGAGTTGCTTATGCTAGATCAGCTCGGTACACTATACTAGTGTTCTCTACCCTAATTTCTCTCATCACTGCTTAGAAAAAAATAAAATTATTCTTCTTTAACGATTTCTGCGTTCCATATTATCACTTAGCAAGTCAAGGTGTGAAACTCTAATCTTTCTGCTTCTTCTATCTCATTTTTGTTCATCTTTATTATTTATTTTTATTCATGTAATCATGTTGTGTCAAAGTTTCTAATTTTTGGAGCAATAATATAACATAGGGCATGTGAGTTGAAGAAAGAAAATCCACATAAAACTTTTCTTTGCTCCTTTATGAAAATAATGTTTTGTTTTTTTTTCGGTAGGCATTTTTTCTAGTTATATGAATGGTTTTATTCACTTTTTGTAATTGTGGCATTTTTCGGTTAATTAGTTTTATAAATACTTTCATAATTTTTATTCTTCTTAGATACTTTTAATTATTTTGCTAATTTTTTTTTTAATTTTATATAGACAATGAAATGAGTTTTAAAGAGAAAAGTATCATCAAATCAGCAACAATCTTCATTTAGACCTAGTGACTCAAATGGGAGAATTGTGAAAACTTGTGAAAAATAGGTTGCGCAAAAGAATAGAATATGTATGGTTGAATGATTGTCTGGTGACTTATATTGAGAGAAATATATCCAATGATGTTGATAATGAGTTAATCAAATTTCAAGACATGAAATCATGCCGTGAACAATTATAAGACATGTAACTGAGATGGATGTAGGTGTATGAGAATGAGGGCACTGGCTGTTAGAGTTTTTTTTGTAGACTGCAATCAATCGTGGTTTTTGTTTAGGCAAAAATGGGTTAATATTGTGATCCATTTAATGACACTCAAGCCCACTAATAATGTGATCAATTGATATTGGGCTTTGGGCACTTAATCTGATCTGTGTGGGAGACAGTGTGGGCCGAACCACTAGGCCCGTGATGAGAGGTGCCTAAATGTTTTTATAAATAGAGAGGCTAAGTCCCATTTGCCGTCACGACGACTGAGAAAAGCTCTCTAGGTTTGTCCCATTGAGAACCTAGATACAGAGAGGGTGATTAGACAAAGGAAGACTTTGTTCTTCGACTTTACGTGCAGTCTAATTTCAGAATGACGATGTGTACAAGTAAGTGTCTTTTATATAGCTTTTTAATTGGTGTTCTAATTTCATATAATGATCATGGGCGTATTTAATTTATTGCTTACATGTGGTATCAGAGCCATGATTATATGATTTAGGACCTAATTCTTATCTGATATGATTGTGTTTATTTTGCGATTATTAATTAATCGATTTATAAGAAAAATTAAAATCAAAAGCTGGATTTGTTTAATTCATGTTGAGATTATTTGTTTTATTAGAGTATATCTCAGTATGAAAGTTTGAGATAATATAATTCAAAATTACAATTATACTGCAGTTCCAATATAGTGTCCACCACCGGTATAGTGGTCCCAATGACACCAAGTTTTACCTCAACTCCCACTGATCTCAAGTTTTATACATAGATTAATTTTAAGAACATACGATAAATTATTCTATTGAGGCCAATATAATTACACATTTCCCTTTAGGCAGAACGTGCAAACCCTGGTCATAACCAAGGCCAGTGCCTCATATGAGTTATTCAATGAGCATCATTAGGTCTAGAAATCTATCCCCTTTGGGCAGACAAATCTCTTAGACCAATGTACCTCTAATAACTTTAGTAAAAGGTAAGATATAACTCAACGAACATGAGTTATCATAATGAGGTCAACACAATCATACATTCTCCTTTAAGTAGAATGTGTAAACCAAGAACCTCAAGATAAGTTACTCGGTGAGTGGTCACAATCGCACATTCCAATATAGTGTCCACCACCGGTATAGTGGTCACAATCACACATGAGCTATCATTGGTGTTAGAAAAATCCATCCCCTTTAGACAGATAGATTCTCTAAACCAACATATATTTAATAACTTATCCCTAAAATAATTTCTCTTACCTAAATCATGATTCAGTTCGAAATATATATTAAAAATTTTAGTTTTTATACACACTTACACATGACTATTAGTAAACTTGCCCTCATAGTAAATATTATGTTGCCCCCTGGCCTCAACATCAAACCCTATTATTGACCCTCACAAGATGAATGAAGTCTCCAACTTCCTTTAATTTCTTATTCTTGCATCTATTCTATTTTTTTATTAGCTTGCTGTTTTGTTTCACATTATTTTAAATTTTAAAAGCATTAAATTTAGTTTTCAAACAGAGAACATTTATTTACTTTCTTTTTGGCTAAATTATACTTTTGGGCATTTACGTTGTAGTGAAGATTTTAGTTTGGTTACTTATATTTATTTTAATTCATTTTGGTCTCTAATGTTATTAGACCAATTCATTCTCTTATGTTTATTTTTATTCTCTTTGATCCGCTATTTTATATTTTTTAAATCATTTAATAAGGGGTTCATTTTGTATGCTTTTTTTTTTTTATCAATTTGGTAAATTTAGATTTTTTTTTAATTTTACATTGTTCAATACTTCTATTTCATCCATTTTATCGTGAGATAGTTAAAAAAAAACCCACACGTGTGAATATTCGCAGATAAAATTTAGCACACATCTCGTACCCATTGTTAAAATAATAAAAAATCATATATGTTATTTCAAGATTTTTTTCTCAACATCTATACGTGATACTTAATAGAAGTATTGAACAATGTAAAATTAAAAAAAAAATCTAAATTGACCAAATATAGACTAAAATTTATTCAAAATTCCTTTAAGGAGGTTCAAAAATATACGTTGAGGAGGTGTAAAATTTAAAAATTTATAATATTACTTATAAAATTTTTCAATTGAGGAGGAGTACAGAGCAGCTAAACCCTCTAGGTTGAACCTAGGTCCGCCATTGAGTACATTTCAAGTTAGTTGAAGAAAAGAAAATGAATTGTCCAAAAAGAAAGAGGAAAGAAAACGACAAACAATAAGCACGAATAATTATAATTTTTTTTAACTATTATCTTTAAAGTAATAAATAAGTAACTCATAAATATAATTTATTATAAACTGTAACATTTAATATTATAAAATAATCCAATTATAGTAAAAACCCAATTACAGTAAATTAAAATATAAAATAACCCAATCCTATTTAAGTTTGTATCATTATTTATCACCTAATTTTGAGCGATCATGTGTGGACTAAAAACCTAGACTATCATGACTTTTGTTCTAGCCATAAAAGAAGAGAGACAAGTCTCATATGCCGTAGGGCTCCTGCTTTACAGATTTTTAGTTTTTTTTTTCTGTCATTTTGGTCTTTGTTTTTTGGTCAGCTAAGCAGAGTTTTTTTTTTGGAAACCACATCTGCGAAACCTTATCACATTATGGACCAAAAAAAAATTCCGTCACAAAAATTAAACCCTGTTGAGAGTGGGATTTGAACCCACGCCCTTTCGGACCAACTCGGCCATCTCAACAATTAGTGATAGCTTTTTTCATTAAGTAATTAAAATATTAAACACTTCCATTCAAGAGGTTTATGTCCAGATCATGTTAACTCCAAGAAATTATGGCTAATAGTTTTGTTGGAGGCATTTTGGCACTGAATATCAAATTAGATATAGGTGACGTTTGAAAATACAACTTAATTAAACATTTATAAGATAAGTACTTATCACATAAGAGCTTATATATATCATAAGTGCTTAATTTTAATAAATTATTTGTGTTTAGATGCATATATTGAAAAGCACTTGTAATTTTAAAGCGTTTAAATATAACAATTTAATAAGCACTTATAATTTTCTACAAGTACTTGTTATTATTTATATACATAAAAAGTTAGCAGCATGATTAAAATTGAAAAGGAACATAATAATTGAGAATGATAACTATAACTTAAAAATAAAAAATAAATTATTAATTAAAATAAAAATTATTATTAAAAAAATATATAAAAAATTAAAAGACCACTGTTTACCACGTACAGTTAAAAACACATTTTTCATAATTTAAATTCAGTTATATTGCAATTATATATAATTCAAGGCATTTTGGCGCTCAGTATCAAATTAGATATAATTTATATGTTTCTTTAAGAGAATGAGAGATTAGTGTATTTTAAGGGTTAGAGGAGGCGGATTTTTTCATGAGCAGAGGACAGTCATAGCTCCCCCAAAACTTTATGATTAATTTATTGTTCATCCTGCTGTGCATCTTCTCTTTTTCCTTTTATTTTCTAATCTTCTTCTATTAGCTTATCTTCTTATGGATTTGCATCTCTTCTTCTTCATCTCTCTATTTAGGGTTTGTGCGATTTTGATTTTTGGTTTGTGTGGTTTGGAAAGATTTAGGGTTTTCTTTTCACTTTGAGAATGTGAACACCTAAAATCATTTGTGCGCTCTGACTCTGAGCCTGGAAAAGGAACACTCTCTCCAAGGAATGCTCTTGGCCGCGAATCAAACCTAAGGTTGTTCATCCACCCTTTGCTCCTGCTCTGACTCAATCTTCTTATTCTCAATATGGCTGTGACCTTGAATGGAAGCGTTCTTGCCACACACAACTTTGTACCAGGTAATAACCCTTCCCTCTTGATGGATTCTTCTTGCTAATTTGTTCCCTTTTCTCTTCTTCTTGCTTGCATGTGCTATTTGCTAATATGTAACTTTGATGCATCACTACAAGAATTTTTCATATTAGCTACGTAAAAATTTGTAGCTAATTTATAACAATTCGGTCAACCGGGCTCCGATACCACTATCTGGACATAGAGGGTAGAGCCAAAGACACAAGCCAAAAGAATGAACTACAAGTGTAGGACACCACAATACAACCAATATCTTAATACAACTCAATTCCTTATGACAATATGTATATGAGTCCATCTACTTATAAACCATCTAACTTGCTCCTAACTATCCAATGTGGGACTTTGATTCATGATGGACTTCATGTCTAATTAGTAGCTAATTTAATAGTTAATCCGTAGCTATATTTGGTAGCTAATTAGTAGCTAATTTAGTAGTTAATCCGTAGCTATATTTGGTAGCTAATTTAGTAGCTAATTTAGTAGCCAATTAGTGACCAAGAAAATTAGCTAGGGAATTTCATTTAGTGGCTAATTGGTAGCTATTTAGATACAAGTTAGCTATGATATTTTTTGGTAGCTATATTTGGTAGCTAATTAGAAGCTAATTTGGTAGCTAATTAGTATTAGCTACAAAAATTTTTTTGGTAGCTAATCTGTAGCTGTTTAAATATAAATTAGCTGTGAATAGAAATTAATAACTATATTTTATAGCTAATATTAAATTTTCGCATATTTAAAACAAAATAAATATGTGAGCATGTAGTTCCTCCGTGAGTTAGAGTTTCAGAACATGGTTTTCTTTCATTTTTTGAATCTACATCTACTTGGTATTTTTAAATCATGAAGCATTGATGATAATCTTTTTCTTATTTTGCATATAAGGTATTTGATGAAATGCCTTTGATAATATGCATATAAGATGTTCGGTGAATTGCCTTTTATATATTATGATAAGGTTTCTATTAGTTCTCACTCATATTTGTTTTTCTCTATCTGGTCAATTGATAAGACTTTAGTTAACTTTCACCCTTATGATAAGGTTTTTTTTGCATGTTGGATTAGTTATACATTTTTCTCATTTCAGCTCCTAGACAACTTAACATAATGAATTCTTTATGATTTGGGCTCTCTCTTCTTGGTGAGTTTTTTCTCTCTTCTATTTCACCATGAGACAAACCAAACATTTTCTTCTATTTTTTTGGTATGTTACTTCCAATTATGACTTTTCTCCCTTCCTTGCAGTTGTTTAATTTCTTACATTGGGATTTTGGTTTGGTATATTATTTCACATTATCACTTTTTACTAGTATTTTGTTTTGGAGAAGTTCCAAATGTACCGAATGACTATGACTATATATTGTAGTTGTTTCTTCTTGCTATTGACACATGCTGGCAAATAGAGTTGATGAAGTGAGGGTGAGAATAAAGCATAAATTTAGCAAAGTTTGAATTTTTTTTATTTGTTTTGTTAAGGGATGGGCTTTGGGACTTACAAGTTTTGTTTTTTTTATCGGCCAAACACATACATCCTCACACTACATTATTCCTCGAACCCTCCCCTCAAGCTCCAAAAACTTCTCCTTATGCCACTTGAGTTACAAGTTCTTAGCCTTATGAGTTTTGTTTTGCTTATCCCCCAAGCTTTGAACACTGTTTCTCTTGATGCCTTTTTCTTTTTATAGATCTTTTTTTTTTCTACAAGGTGTTGTTTTGTGATACCATTCAAAAGGCAAACCAAAGGAATAATTACTGCTCAGTACTTGCTTTGCTAAAATTGATGTGTCTTTGCATGTTATACATATTTAGTCTTTTCTCATAATTTATTATATATGTGAAAATTACTGCTCAATACGAGTAATGTATTTAGTTTGTTATTATAATTTAATGTTTTGCTTTTAGGACTTTGATATTAGTTAATTTTTACATATTGTAAGAATTATTAAACATGCTATAGAAATTTAATGTTTTGCTTTTAGGACTTTGATATTAGTTTCAAAATTTATCATTTAAAAGCAAAATATGATTAAATAATAGTGAAAATGTTGTCCATTTATATCAGAGCGAGAAAGGCTCTATTATTAACTCATTAGTCATTATTATATTTATTGTGTTTTGGACTACTAAAAAATAATTGAGTTGTAAAAGTATATTGATAAAAAATTAAATATGCACAAAATTTTTGAAAGAGTCTTATACAAAAAGAGAGAAGTAAAATTTATTAAGAGAATTTACATATTATGACGGAGGAAAGTAATATTAAAAACGAAAAATCATGTAAAGTTTGTAAGAATTTATAGGTATATGTCTGTTTGACCTTTATCCATGGGCAAATTTGGCCTAGATTATGAGTGTAAATTAACAACCATTTTTCAGTTTCACTATAGGTTATACCAATGATTTATGAGATTGTTGGTATAAGTTCTTAATTTATTTCTATGAATACTATACGTGAGTAAATATTATATCCCTACACTTATAGAGACCGTAGGTAAAAGTTTATCAAAAGTCATTTCCTTCTCGCTTTCTTTGTTGTCTGTCCCCTTGATTGTCAATTTACAATTCTACTATGGAACATATCACAATTTTTTCTATTATACTTTTCTTCTTCTCAATATATTTTTAAAAAAAACACCCCACATATAATTGTAATTTCTGTGGTGTTTAACGTATTTCATTTTTGAGAATTTAAGGATTTGGCTATTTACTTATATATAATCAATTGTAGCTCTCTTATTTCTGTGTAATCTATTTTTTAAATTTGAGTTATTTAGTCAATTGTGGTTGTTACAATATGTTCAAGTAGTGTGATTAGTGTTACTTATCTATGTTTCAGAGATCTATTTTAGGTCATTTTGTAGAGTTTTTAGAGTTTTAGTTCTATTTTAGTCACTGGTTTGAAAGAAAATCAAATAAAATGTTTTCATGAAAAGTTAAGTGTAGTTCTTAGGAAATTGTAGCTTTTTGTGTTAGATTTAGATTTTTTTTTATCTTAATTTTGAGTTTGTGTTTTTTATTATAGGTTTGAAGATGAATAAAGGTCAGATCAAGAAAAGAGTCACAAAAGCCAAACATGAAGAATTGGAGTATGCTGTCAAAAGCAAGTCGCGACTCAGAAGAACCAGGTTGCAACGCGCACAGCCCTAGCTAGTACATTCTGGTGCGCGTTGCAACTTGCCAGAATCAGGTTGCAACACACCAATTGCAGGGGAACACTTACTGTGCGTTTTACCTCTCATTTTGAGTTGTAACTTGGTCTTTACACCTAAAAATGTACAAATAGGTGCTCTTAGTTCACATTTACAGAGCGAGACTTCATTTTTTAGATTTTCACTCTTGTTCTCTCACTTTTCTCTTGGAATTCCTTGACCCAACCTAAAAATTTGTAATCCTTGAATCTTTTCTTGAAATTTCTGCTATGTTTCTTGTAATTGCTTCTTCTCTTCTCATTTCTTCCCCAATTATGCTAGGCTAAACCCTATGTTAGGGATTTGGGGAAAGTTGCTTTTGAACCTTTGTGTAATTGCAATTGCTTTTCAATTTAGGAATTTTTGTTCAATTGAGTGGATTCTACTTGATGCTTTCCTTTATTAATTAGATTTCAATTTGACTACATTGCTACCAATGTGTATGCTGGTCTTGTGTTTAATCAATGGGGAATTGAACTAGATAGCTTTGTGCCATACACATATGGATAATTGTATTAGAATTGTAGAATTTCAATCATGATTCTAGACATAGGACTTGACTATTGTGAGGTAAGGGTTAATGACCTAGACTCGGGGTTAATCCCTAAATTGACTAAGTGATTCAGAGCAACTAAGCTCATCCCTAACTCTCTCTCATTCTTGCTTCTATTCTTTATTAATGGATTGTTTTGAATTCTTTTACATTAATACTAAACTGGAAGTCCAAATAATGAAAACCATGTGGTAATGTTACACAGTCTTGTTGGAAAACGATACCCCTGTTCACTCCATATGGCCATCTCTGAACCTGAGATAAACTCAAAACTCCTGAAAACAGAGTTATTTTTAAATTGAAAGCTGTGGTCGAGGTGTTTAATTGCACGTTGGTATCTTGCAAGCATTTTCCATGGGTAGGAGAGTGACGTTGATTAACGTCTTTAAACCGCCTTCTTCTCCGCTATCCGTTTTGGAGGATGACGCCGGGTCATCAGAGGGGTTATTAAAATTCAGAGGCGTTTTTTATGGGGTGGCGTTAAAGCCAGGATGGTGGTTTGGGTGTGAAAAATATCTAATGGTTCAATTGGAGTCTTTGGAGAGTGGATGTGACGGGGTGTGAAGAATGTAGTACAGGTTCCGTGTGCAGTAGGGTTTTTTTTTTCTTCTTTGTTTGTTTCTTCTGGATTGAATTGGTGCGTGGGTAGATTTGAATATTGGTTGGGTTCATGGGATGGGTGTTCTATACGTTTTTGGCTGGATATGTGGTGTAGTAATTCTATTTTGGCAGAGAAATTTCCAAGGCTATACTTGTTGGCCGAGAATAAGGAGTCTTTGACCGCACATAATGGTCAGTTTGTGATGGGGTGCTAGGTGTGGGATATTCAGTGGCGACGTCCTTTGCTTCTTTAGAAGAGAGAGTTGGGTTTAGCACAGGAATTGGATCTGCTTGTTTGAGGTGTAATTTTGTGGATATGATGCTATGGAATTATGATACTTCAAAATCTTATACTATTTGTCTGCGTGTTCTTTTTTATACTCCTACTTTAATGCACAAGATAATTTAAAAGAAGAAGTGGCCCTTTCTTTGCACATGATTTGGAAAGAAAAGGGTCCTCGCAAGGCGATTGTTTTTGTGTGGCAACTTTTGTTAAATGCATTACTGCTTAAGCAGAGATTGATATACGTAGAGGCATTCCTCTCATTAATGATTTGTGCCCGTTGTGCTGTGTTCATATTGATGAGATGTCTCATTTATTTCTGCATTGTCATGTTGTTATTGTGATTTGGTATTATATTTTTTGGTGGTTGGGTCATGCAATGTGTATTCCAAATTTAATGGAGGAGTTGTTATTATCCTCTTGTAGTATGGCATCTAAGAGAAAGAGATGGCGGTATTTTGTATCAATTTGGATTTATGTGATTTGGAGTATTTGGTTGCAAAAGAATGCTATAGTTTTTAATTCTGTTGTATTTGATTATGGGGAGGTTTTTGATGCAATACAATTTAGATCTTAAACTGAAAAACCAATGAAAACCGGTCAACCACTCGAGAACCCAGAACTCAGATCCCAAAGGTTGCAAGCTAACAATTGTACCACCAGGCTACTAACATTCGTTGTTATTCTACTTCATTTTTATTTATATATACAATACACAATACCTATTATGTTCTCAACAATAAATTATTAAGATTTTGAAAAAAATATGGTATATACCACTAAGTTATTAGTTCATCTAATGTATATAAATTAATTTTTCTGCATATATATATTCAAAAAGGTTCGAACATGGTTCAATCCCGGTTGAACCATTAAACCATGAACCAGTGTCTCTTCCGATTCAATGACCTGTCCAGTTTTCAAAAACCATAAAAAGAATTTGATCATATTATGCTATACAACTTTTCCCAATTGAAAAATCATGAAACAACATAGAGTAAAATTTATCACGGATAAATTTTATAAATCCAATTATTTCAATACAGATAACTCTGACTTAAATAATATAATTGTATTTTAGTTTTATGTTGGTATTTATACATTTTCTAGTCAAAATTTTATTCAAGAAATATTATTTTAAATATAATTTAAATTTAATTTGCTAGTACTTGTTCTCACTCAGTTATCAGTTACTTATGTTACATTCTTCTATTCCTATTATGTGCTTCAAGTCCACGTATCAGTTACTTATGTCCTATTGTTTCGGGTCTATCATTTACTTGAAGCCCAAATACCAATTATTTAAGTCCTCTTTTTATAGGCTCATTCTTTGTTCTAAGGTTTCATTTGTGGTGCACAAGTGAAAAGTTATGTATAGGTACACAAGTAATTTCATAGTCATTAATTTATTATTAAAAAAATAAAAAGTCAACATCCCACCTTAAATGTAAATAGATTTATGCCATATAAACTTCTCCCTATTTATGTTGTGTATGGTAAATGATACCTTATTTTAAGCTAAAGTATCAATTACTCATTAACTAGTGATCCCAAAACAATTGATACTTGAGGAAATATGCATGTTTCAATTAGCACACACTAATTTAAATGAATTGCTATTATATTAAAGTGCGGACAAGTACTAGGCAATTATATTAAAATATTATTTAAAGTTTTGATTAAAATTTATATAAATATCAATATAAAACTAAAATATAATTATATAATTTAAGTGAGTCCATATCATATTTATAAATTTATGCGTGACACATTTCACTCTGTGTTTCATTATTTTTTACTCGAGAAAAATTCTAAAATATTTTGATTACATTTTTTTACGTCTAAATTCGTATTTCAGTTCTATAACTTTACCTCTAATTTTAATTTGGTCCTTTAATTTTTTTTATCTTCATATTAGTAATTTAGATTTCTTTTTTGGATCAATATAGTAATTTTTTTATCTTTTTTTAAAAACAGCTTACTTAATCTCAGGAATAATATTATTTTAGCCTTATTTTCTGTATTTTAGCTCCAACAACTATTTTGGACATTTTTATTATCCATTTAATGAACTAAAATGTAGGAAAAATATGTAAAAGAACCAAAGTAAACAAAAAATAATTAAAAATAAAGGACAATCTAAAATTTGATGTAAAATTTAGTAAAAGAAATACTACTTTTACTTTATCTTATTTATAAGAATATTTGTCTTTAATTTTTTTATTCTTTAATTAATTAAAGCTTGTAAAAAAATTAATAAAAACTTACGTTTTAGTTAATGAAAGCTCAAATGTAATATACAAGCATTTGATTAAAAAATAGTCATAAACTTCGAATTAAAAATAGAAGCAATTGATTAGATTTAAAAACAAAACAAAACCAATTTCATATCTATTTAAATCCAAGTGATTTAATGGGATGCAAAATTTTAACAAATATCTTTCTGCAACAAATCAAATTTTTAGTTTAACAAGATAACAGGATATATATTATAGCATCAATGTTTTTTAAATAAAAGTCAATTAATTAAAATAAATACTGAGATATATAATTAATTGGTGAGAAATTTTGCAATATTTTCTTGGTGAGATATTTCCTTTTACAATAAGGTACTACAAGAGGGCTACTTCATAAATTTCACAAAATTAACAATAACATTTTTATTTGAGAAAAATGTATAAGATTATATCTCTGTATTGAAAAATGGTGGTCTAATAAAAAAACAAACTAGACCATTGTAAAAGCCACCGTACCATATTTATAATTTATAATTGCAAAAAAAATACCTAGCACTTTCCGATTTTTTTTTTTTTGTGTAATATTTCAAAACCTATTTTAGCATTGCATAAAAATTACAAAATATCCACAAATTATAAAAATGCAATTTCGTTAATGAACTCATAATTGAATTAAACACGTTTCAAATATTAATTCTATGTTCAACACAATAATAACAAGAAATGATATCTGATTTATCGACCATAATAAAAAATTAAAATACAAAAATGCCAGAAAATAAAAATAAAAACTAACAACTAATCTGTACAAATGATCTCAACAATATCAATCTTAAAACTAGTAAATCTCTCAAATATAAAATAGTCTTTCACAAGATCTTTTCTTAGTTTCTTTTCATAATCAACAAGTGGATCAACATATATCTGCAATAAATAAACAGCAATTAGACAAAAATATTATGATTCTACAATTAATATTTGAACACTAATTGAGAGGTTGAGATGCTTTCATGCGTCTTAACTAATTAATTACAAAGTGGAATGAGTAATTTGTAAAACCATCATATACAATTTTACTGTAAAGAGTTTATCGTTCAAATAGACTAGGAGGTGAGATAAGGTGGAATTCTTAAAGCTTAAGGTATGAGGTTCAATTTTCAGTGGTGTAGATTCAGGAGGAGATTTAATATAGTTTGTGTTTGTTTGGCTGATAAAAGAAATATGAAAAAAATTTTTCGTAGTACTCATCGTTACATACATTAAAATATCTGGTTACACACGTAGAAGTTTTGTTGAATTTTTATTTTTACATTGTAACCACATATTTCTACATGTGTAACCACTAAATCCAAAAAACACTGTAACAAAAAAATAACTAATGTAATAACTTTTTTTCAACGTACGTAACCAATGAATACATTGAGTACATAAAATTGTGGTACAAAAATCAGGACTCAATTATAGACTGACATCTTGGTCTACATCCATGTCTAAAAACATAGAGAATGTCTGAACTGGGGGCATCATGAAGAATCATGGTCTGGGCTCTTTATAACCGGCATAGGCGAAATGGGCCACTTATTAGGCCCAATAATTTTGTCTGACCCAATTACATGCACGAAACCCTAGAAACGACACTACCTAATGCACCATGCATAGGTACGTGTTACTCATTAATCACATAAAACCTAGACTTGCAACTAACTTGATCGTCAAGTACGTATCATTGGCGTCGTCTGTGGAGAAAGACTTGTTTAATAGTTTCCCTACCAATTCACCATGTGGAGCACCAAGAAAAGGAATTACAATGACAACATTAAGAGTGTGCAGAACCAACCGCGAAATCCATTGCCGGATCTTGAATCGTCACCATCCTCCACTACCTCCCATGGTCCTCTTAAGTCTATTCACATGGAAGATGCTTCGGATCATATGCAGCCTGTGCTTTAGCCAGATGATTTCCACCACTTTATGGCATTTGTGGAAATATGCATTCCATTATAATTAAGCCTAAAGATTGTTGGAAAATATTATTGGTGGTAGTGGATATGGAAGTCTAGAAAGAAAAGCACAGGAAGAAATAGTAAGAGGACAATGTGCACATGCCTTCAAGGTTTTTCTCTAAAATTTCTTTTTCGCTTAATTTCCCTCATAAATTTCAACTCTTGGGTGCAAAATAGGTTGTTTGGAAAATTTCTTGCATGATACAATGAATTCATTGAGAATGTTTTGCAATTCCAAAACTCGACGTGACAACAAAAGCAATGACTTTTGTCACAACAAAAAAAATTCTATTACTAACGTGTTTTTGTCCACTTATGTTATATTAACTATCATTGGTATACACTTTTTCTAACAATTTGTTAGTATAGATATATAATATTTATACTAATAGATAAATATAAAATTTCTAAGAGTTAAATATGTTAGTATAAGTAATTGGTAGATATTATCGATTTACAGATGTACTTGTGCATGAAAGATATACGCAAATGAAATAGACAAATAATATTTATACTAGCGGATAAATATATAATTTCTAATATATACTATTCTCTTTTCTCGAAAGGCATATGCAAATGAAATAGAGAATCCTTTGTAAAACTAGAGAATTTTGGGTGCTTGTCATGTGTCACACTGCAATGACGAACGTTCTTGTTCATGAGTGCACCTTATTTATGAACACATTTTGTCTACGCATGAAGAGTTGCCTCATTTTAAGTGGTGTCTATTCATTATATAGTCATCTCACTTAAGAGTCATGTTTATAATCCTTGAAATTAAATCAATTCCAAACAAAATAGCTTTTAACCTTAAATGAAACAGCATAACTCTACATATTTTGTAAGATTTCTCACATAAATTCAATGAATGTAAACCATAATGAAATTAAATTTAGTATTGTTGAAAGGAGATTATTATTATCAGACAGCATGCATCCACCTAAATCACTTAAATCTAGCAACTTTGTATTTCATATATTGTTACATAATTAGTATTTTATAATATAAGACTTTAAGTAATAGTAGCAGTATTATGTGTAACGACTTAGCTCAATAATTATTTTAAAATATATTACATTATATCATTATATAATATGTAAGATGGAAAAAGAAAATATAATTATCTATAAGAATATTTTGAAAGTTTAGAAAATGTATAAGAGTATAGCCGTTAATATAAATTTTTCACATCACCATAATACAATAGGAGCATATATTTTTAGAGTGCATATTTATATTAATATAGATAAAGTTATCTAGTATAGCTTATGAACGTAGTGATTAGTGTGAACACCATGATAAAGTTATCTAGTGAAGTCCATCGATAGCCATCTGAACTGTCTTAATCTAGACAATTACTCATCAATTGACTCATTACACCTTTTAATATTAACAAAGTCAATTACTTTTCACTTCCCCCTAAAGAATTGTTCATGGGATTGTCTTTCTTATTGTACCATGACCTAATACTATCAGGAGTCAGAGTAGTAAACTAAGAGAAGACCTCTGTGGTCAAAGAACTACGGAAGTATTTCATTTTGATGAATCCCACATTCAAGTGCATAACAAGCAATATGCTCTACTAATTACTCACTCGATTCCTTAGAAAATTTAGAGAACTTATGCATCTTATGGCCCTGGGTTAACTCCATAAGTTGAACTTCATCGGGGAAAGGGGATGCAAAAAGACTTCTATCAGTCATCCCTATATTAAAACCATGCCTATTGAGGGATTGCTCGACCATATGCTAAGTATTTTGATTTCTAGCTTATAGCTAGATATTCTGATAAGGAAGTTGGTTAGTAGGAATATTCTGAGGCTAATTATTACCTTGGTTTGAGGTATTATTCCCTAAGTGGTTATGATTGACCACATGATATCCAGTCTGATAAGGACCCAGGGTAAGATCTGGATTAAAATGATAATTTTGAAATGGATACGGATGATGCTGCAGATGTCTCCCCAAAAAATTCTAACGAACTACATTGTCGTATGGGTCAATTGGTGGATTTGGATCATAAACACTCTAACATTTTGGGTTTTGACTAGTCACTGGTTGGTTGGTCAAAAGGGTATTATTATTCGAATTTGGATAAGTGATATTTGAATATAGATTTTGATATTCAAATATGGATGTGTGATATTCGAATATGAATGTTGGATATTCGAATATGGAGGTATGAAATGTGAATTATAAATGTTTCATATTCGAATATGGATCCCTTAAACTATAAAAATAAGGACCCCACCTCAACCCTCCACCATTTCTCCTCTCTCACTCTCCACCCTTTCATCATCTTCACTTTAGAAATCCTTCACCAAACCTCCGTCACGAACCAACAATACTCCACAATTCTCCCATCTTAGATTATCTTATAGTTTCTTTTTGACCAAAGCTCCAAGGGGTGAGACTCATACTCAAGGGCAACAAGTGCTAAAGAAGGGAATATGGAGACCGAGATTGGGAGCTTGGAGAAGAAAGAAATTCTGAAAATTTAGAGGTAACCCTGAAAAACCCCAAATCAAGGATAGTAGGAAATGTTAGAAACACGTGGCTAGGAACTAAGAACAATATGTTGTAGGTTTTTCGATTTAGAGCCATGTATATGCATGTTGTGTCTTAAACTAAGAATGATGTTGTTCTGATTGAATGTGTAGATATATGATGCATGATTACGAATTGATTTGAAAATGTGAATAGATTTGTATGTGTTAAAAAGGACAAGAAATTCCAAATGCAATATGATGAATTTGGGAACTTAGACTCTGGGTGGATTCCAAACTATTTTAGAAAAGCAAGCCCAGAGTTAGTATATTCGAATAGATATTCGAATATAACATTCCTGTCCCATGATATTCTAATATGGACTTTTGGTATTCGAATATAGAGTATCTGTATTCAAATATGGGCTTTGTATATTCGAATAAAGGATGATTATATTCGAATACAAGGTTATTGGAACTCTTGTATGAATGTCTATGATATGAATATGAATGTTTCATGCATGAGAACATGTAATATGAAATCAAACAAAAAGGAAAAGTGGAAAATGTTTTCCCCCGTCAACATTGGTTGAGTAAAAGGGTTAAGTTTACCGGAAGTAGACCGGATAAGTGGACAGAGCATGAAATGACAAAAATTGTAGGGTTATCCCGAAAGGGCAGATAACCTGAAGTACTAGGTTATCCCAAGAACAGGGTAGATAACCTGGTGCAAAGGGACTATCCTGAAAGGGGTAGATAGTCCCTGGGCTAGCCCTAGAGGGGTTGGTAGCCCGGCAGTAGGACCCTGGAGGCTGGAAGGACGCTTTCCGGTGGCCATGATGATGAGCTCAGTTGTGCATTCACTATTATGCACATGTGGTGGATTCCCTGTGTACGGGGTTTCTCATTAAAAAAGGAAAGAAATGGAATGGAAAATGAAATAATTCATGGCATGCATACATTCTTAAATTGACATCTCATACATGTTGTGTGTGTTTGTTAGGAATCTGATTTGGGGAAGTTTTCCAGTTAGACTGGCTGCACTATTGTATGTATATTATTTTCAATACCGACGGTTACTCAGCTATATGTTGTACATATAACTGACAGTTACAATATTGCAGGTGATATATTAGGTAGTCATTTGTTTTGTTGTATGACTACTTTAGTCGGACTAGTATCCTCTCTAAGTTGTAAGATAAATGAAAACACTATATATATATATATATATATATATATATATATATATATATATATTGTCTTTGACTTCCGTTATGTGTTAAAAAAAAAAACTGATCCTAAAAACTAGTGTTACATTATTAACCTTATTAGTCGAAACAGACGCACGGTCCCAGTTATTATTTCCTACTGCCAATCCTGCAGCCAAAGTCGGAGGGCATGTTGGATTAGTGGCAATGATGTTTGCAAATGTAAGAGGAGCCTTGATTGACCGATTACTATTCAATCCAATGGGCATACCATAATGAGGGGTTCTCATATTATTATTAGCATTGTTTGTGACCGGAATAGCATAAGTTCTTATCCGACTAATTATAGTAGCCATTTCATTTAGATTTTCTTCATTATTTGGATTACCAACTATGTTCCCCTGAGGCTTTGTTTGGATTGATAGAATGAGATGAAGCAGAACGAAGTAGAGCGAACTTTTTTTATTCTATTGTTTGGGTACTTAAAATGATGTGGAGTGGGATGGCATTGGATGGAGCTCATTCCCTTCCCTTCCATTCCATTACTTCCCCCATTTTTGTTCCCTCCCAATTTAAAAGGAATGGATGGAATTAGATTTTCATTTTCTTGAAAAATAATTAAATTACCTTTTTACCCTCAAAATTTCTACACTAATCATTTCTCAAATTTCTATTCTCTCTCTAGTTTGAACGTCACGGGTCTTCTTGGTGAGTCATCTTCTTCCCCTTATTTGATCCCTTGACTTCTTCCTCTTCTTACCACAACATTCCTCTTCTTCTTTCTCTTATCTTGATTTTAACTCAACTAACTTCTACTATATAAATGAGAAAATAAAAATTTGTGGTTCCAATATTTGTTTACAGGAAGGCCTTTTTATGTATTTCCTCTTTAATTGTAGCATTGCAATATTAAATAGAAGAAGAGAGTGTTGTTCCAACATTATTTCTAGAACACGTTTTTCTCATTAACTAGTCACCCTAGTGTGTAACAATATTACTATATATTTTCCTTCATATTTTTTTTAAAAAAAACTAATATAAATATTTTATTAAAATTAAAATTGGAATTAACTAGGGAATAGTTTAGTTTCATTAAAATGTTGAAATTATGCAACGAAAGAGTTACAAAGTGTTAAAAACGAAAAAGAAAGCAAAGAAGTAATAATTATAGTAAAATAAAGGGTAATATTGAAAAAAAATTATTATAATACGTTCTGCTCCATTTGATTTCCAAACAATGAATTGGAAAAAATATTATGTTCCATCTTAAAATGTCAAAACAATGGAGCGAAATTTTTTCTTCCATTGCACTCCTTTCAATTCCATTTTGTTTTGCTCCATTATGTACCATCAATCGAAACATAGCCTGAGGGTTGGTTGGATTACCATCCTATCAAGGTTGACCACATTAATGTATCATTAGCAGCATCTATTGCAATGTAATTCATTATTTCTAAAATGTCTTGTCTACTTATCAATCTTACACTACGCAATCACATAGGAAACAATGAATAGCTAGAACTTTAAGAACAAAGACTTTTATCAAGAGTCAAAAAACACAAGCAATATCTTGTGCGAGTAACTAACTAAATAATTGAATACACTTTAGAGAAAAATCAAGTTCCCTAAGGACTTGTCAGAATAAAATACAAAGACGTAAACAATATGACCAAAAAACAAAATAAATTAATAATGAAAATATGATTATGAAAACATATATAGATGCATAACACATGTTATAATTGAACATATCAACAAAATAACAAACAAAAACAATGCAACCAAACAAAATAATAGAATTTACAATAGTAACAAGCAGAATCTTGTGCATCAAATAGATTATATGAAAAACTGCGAATGATGTGACACTTGGATTAAAAAGGTCCCACCTAGCGTGCCAATTTGATTAACTTGTATTTTGCCAAACAAATTATTTTTTGTTCTCAATTGGTAAAAGAGAATTTTTCTTCTTCTAAGGTTCTTTATTTTTTAGTATATTCACATAAAAGATTAGTTCCAGAGAAACTAGTTATTGATTAAACAAAACATACATTCTAACCAAAGAACAGATTCAGTCAAAACATGATGAAAACATACCAATATTTAAACAAATACTCACAAACATGGACACATGAGTTTCATATAGGAAAACATGCATAAAACTTAGTAAGAACGTATGAAAGCATTGATTTCATTATGATAGAATAAGTATACACTACAGAAAGTTTGATGAAAAAAAATGCTCAAAGGGATTAATCAAGAATTACATATAACCTATAAGACTTCCAATTTAGCCATTTGCATTGTATACTAAGTGTGTGTGACTTAGGCATTCTAAGAAGTTTTGTAGGGTGTTATAAATTTTAGGATGGGTGGCATTTGTTAGCATCAAATGTCCATACTAAGAAATTTACCAAGACCCCTATATATAGTGTTCTCACTAAACTCCTTTAAATGTCTTCTAATCATTATTCGCCATGTGTCTTCAATAATTGTTCAATGATTGTGCTACTTTTACATGTGTCTCACCTTGATTAGTTCCTAGTCTTGGAAGGAAACAACTAGATTGCCCGTTGACCACGTGTCTTCTTAGGGAGTTCTCTCCTATTGGTTCTATGTGCATGACTTTAACTAAGCATACTTTTGATTTGGCTTCCGTAGCTTGAAGAATTAAGTCAGATCCCACTCTGATTATACAAAGTCATTGTTATTCAAATTGGTCAGTATGTCTCAAAATTGTCTTCTAACTTAAAATTGGCTTATGACTAGTATTATAGTTTTCAAATTAGTTGTCCAAAATGGATTATTTTATCTCTTAAGCATAATCCCTTTCTCACTACATATCTTTGTGACAAGTAAAGGTAAAAAATGGTCAAACTCTTCTTTCTAACTAGATTGACAAGAGAATAATTTGAAAATATTGATTTGAGTCACTATTGACTCTTTCTGACTACCCAATTTGAGGTTAAAATTTACTTTACCTTAACACATGGATATCAATAATGAAAATCGAAGTATAAGACTTCATCATGAAATTAAGATCACCAGCTATGTCCCCTCATGGTGAGTGTATTGGATTTAGATTTTGCACCATCATTTATCATAAGTAATCTTTCTTTGACTAACACACTTTATTTGTCCATCTCAATCACAGATAAGATCATTATTCCTTCCAAGACCCAAGAAGGGCCTTTTTACAATAGAAAAAGAAAAGCTTCAAAGTCCAAGTGTTATTATGAGGTATTATAGTTGCAATTCTTGACTACTTATTTGTTAGTAACTCTTTTCTTTATGCTATTGAGTCTTAACTTTTTCTATTTTGCAGGTTAAATCTCCAAAGCCTCCTCTTCCTCCAAAGAAAAAAACCATAACTAATACTCCAGCACCTTCTCCAAGGGTTACAAAGGTGAGCATTAATATTTCTAATAAACCAAGTGAGTCCTTGCATCTTGAACAACCACTTCAGATGGAAGATCCTAATTATGAGGAAAAAATAAGTGGCTCCTTTGCAGAGGTACCCCAAGAGAACACTCTCTTTAGGTCAATTATCACATGGTTACTGAGAAGCTTCTCCAACACGTACATCCAATGTTCCCTTGTCTTTGACCTTCTGATGGAGTTCAAATGTTGATTGGGCATCAGAGTTTTTTTTAAGAGATTCAAGCTTCAACACCTCCTCAAAATGGTCTAGGGGTTAAAAGGGTAAGCTAGCCACAAGTAATTGAGGCAAATCCTTTGGTGGGTTTAGAACTCAATCCAACTCTTCAACCAATGATTATTGAGTAGAGGCCCATGACCCCTCAAGCTATTTCTATAGGTTCAAGTACTCCTTTATTAACTATGCCAATGGTAGCTTCTCCACATAGATCAATTCCTTCCCTTTCTAGTTGTTTTAATCCTTTACCTACCACTACTGAGTCTTTTGCACATACTTATGATATGACAGTCCATAATCCAAACTCTATTAGAGCTTTTGCTAAGAAATTTGGTTTAGCAGCATTAGATCTGCAACACAGAAGCCTTATTCTCCAAGAATTCCTATCAATTATGACAAGTTGATCTTAGAATTTGGATTAGCCCATAAGATTTGGCTAATGTTGTGTATGTTTAGATACCGCAATGTAGAATTTTAGGGAACTCTTCTTCATTGTTGGTATAGACTTTCTCTAACAAAATCAATTTGGTAGTGTAGTCATATAATATTTATACTAACAGATAAATATATAATTGTTAAGAGCTAAATATGTATGTTAGTATAAGTAATTAACAGATACTATCGATGTACAGACGTACCTGTGCATGAAAGATATATGCAAATAAAATAAACAAATAATATTTATACTAGTGGATAAATATATAATTACTAATATATACTATTCTCCTAGCACCAAAGGTATATGCAAATGAAATAGAGGATCCGTTGAAAAAATAGAGAAGGAATTAAGAGAATTTTGGGTGTTTGTCATGTGTCTCAATTCCATGACGAACGTACTTGTGCATGTGTGCACCCAATTTAATAGACACATTGTGTCTATGCATGAAGAGTCGCCTCATTGTAAGTGATGTTTATTCCTTATAGAGTCACCTCACTTCAATTTATGAGTCGTTAAATAATCCTTGAAATTAAATCAATTTCAAATAAGACAGCTCTTAATCTTAAATGAAACAACAGAACTATATATATTTTGTAAATTTTCTCGCATAAATTCAATCAATGTAAACCATATTGAAATTAAACCTAGTATTATTGAAAGGAGTTTATTATAATTGATAGCTTGCATCCACATAAATCCCTTAAATCTAGCAACCTTGTATTTCATATATTGTTACTTAATTAGTATTTTAAAATATATGATTTTAAGTAATAGTAGCAATATTATATTTAACAGGCTTAGCACAGTAAGAATAGTTTAAAATATATTATATTTTATCATTAAATAATATAATAGATGGAAAAAGAAAATATAATTATCAATGAAAATATTCAAGTCTTTTCTCTTCTCTTAACCGGTAGGAGGAAGCTCTACCTCCCATCAGAGCAAATTCACTATTTCTCAACACAAATTTTACTGATCCTTGAAAGTTTAGAAAATGTATAAGAATATAGTCATTACACTTAATTGTTCACATCACCGAAAATCAATAGGACCAAAGATTTTTAGAGTGCAGATTCATAATAATATAGATAAAGTTATCTAGTAACACTACAAGAATGTCGATGTTTTGCCACGGCCTTTTCCGTGGCAAAATAGCCAACACTGGCAAAATTTAACTTTGCCACAGTCTAGCCACGGATGTCGAGCCGTGATAAAGCCGTGACAAATTTTTGCCACGGATAAAGCCGTGGCAAATTTTTGCCACGGATAAAGCCGTAGCAAATTTTCCACGGATTTGCCATGGAAATGGTCGTGGCAAATTTGCCACGGAAATGGCTGTGACAAATTTGCCACAGAAATATCCATGGCGAATTTGCCATGGAAATGGCCGTGGCAAGTTTGCCACGGAAATAGCAGTGACAAATTTGCCATGGCTATCCGTGGCAAACTCCTTAT
This sequence comes from Cyamopsis tetragonoloba, assembly GCA_037177725.1. NCBI lineage: Eukaryota > Viridiplantae > Streptophyta > Magnoliopsida > Fabales > Fabaceae > Cyamopsis > Cyamopsis tetragonoloba. Next base: position 24,167,284 of record CM074122.1, read on the forward strand.
ATGCGTGAAAAATTATTAACATTTTATAAATTTAATTATTTTATTCTTAAAAACTAATATAATACCATTACATATTTTTTAAGAAGCAATATCAAATACCAGTTTAGTATAATTTCATTGTAATTCCAAAATATCGTTACAAGACTTAAAATGACCAATTGAATACAGATCACTTGTTTACAACAAGTACTCATCCTACTCAGTGCAATGTCATTATAGCTTTGGCCAATTTACAAAGAGAAGCACTTGGTTTACAACCATACAAAATTACAAATACAAGAGTTTCCATCTCAGTCCCAAATTTAAATTTAGAGTGCACATCTTGGACAAAAACATTACTTTTATCCTTCCTCTGCAGATCTATTTGGTCCCTTGCTCCCTTCATCCATTTCCCTCTCAATCTTCAAGTTTCAATAATGGCTAATTAAGAACAACTTCAGGACATTGAGTATTGCATATACTAATCCAGTAGGATATGCACACCTGCAAAAATAAATTATTTTTGCTGATAAAACAGACTTGTGACTGTTCAAGCAAAATCCTATACGAAATCCTTTATAAAGCTTATGAAGGCAGTGATTAGTGTGAACATTTGTCTATCCTGCAATGCCTGGTCAATAAAGCTCGAACCCTCTCCTCGTCCATTCTGTTAAAAAATTAAAAAATAAAATGAGATATATGAAATAGAAGAATGCAAATGTTAAAGAACTTAATTAAATAAGAAGATTCCCTTTCCAACTTGAGTAATGTGGTATAACCTAAGGAGAAATACAGAGAATATAGGAAGTAAAAAAACAAGGAATTGCTTTTATAATAAACTATAAAAATATGAAATCGGGAAAAATCCCCTCAAAAACAATGGAAGACATCAAATAGAACAAGAAACTCACACAAATAGGCTACGATAGCGTTTCCAATTCCTAGTGATTTCCTACCTCTCACACTTCCTAATCCACCACCTAAATAGGTTGAATCACACCACAATAGAAACACGCACACACTGCCAACCACATTCCCACATATTCTCTCTCCTCTAACAAACATGCATATTGAAATTCACCCATATTACCCATATTACCATTAGGCACATTTCTTCTACCTTTCTTTTATTGACTAAGACCTATATATGCATTTCGTATTATAATTATCAATGAAACTAAGATAGAGCCCTTGTATGCAGTACTTAGTTGCTGGAGCAAAAAACTCCCTTCAGTGCTGCAGTTAGCCGATGTAAGTTGTCGATGGCACAATTGAAATTTAATATGTCAAAATTTTTTATTTTTAAAATATTCTATTAAATCACAACCGACCTACTAAATCTTAGTTGTTCAATCATTATCAAATGAATGGCTCTCAGGGCTAATTGCAGGGATTTTTTTATTGCAGTAGCTCGAGATCTATTGTATGGACTATCAAGACAGTTCCAATATATTTTCTGATCACAAAGTCTCTGCATAATAACAACTCTATAAAACATTAGAAAAAAGGTTTATGATGCAAAATATTATAAATTTGTTGCAGAGAGGAAGTGCACATGGCAGTAACAAGAAATTTAAATAGTGTCAATTACATGTGAGTAGTCAAAATGAGCTCTGTACGATACTTTTATTCGTACTAGTAAAATACTACTTTGCAATGATATCCATGTGACTTTTTTCAATTCTTTCGTTTTTGAGTTTTGTATAATTATTTTCATACAAGCAAGGAAATTAAGGTTGGCAACTATCATAAATGTATGATCATCAAATGCTTCTAATACAATAACAAGCAGCCTTATCTAATTAGATGAGGTCGGCTACATGGATCACATGACGATGACATCGTTGTGCTCGATCTAAAAGAAAATTGCTACACAAGTTTTTATTATATGAATAAAAATAGTTACCGGAATTCACATGGCAGCAATTGTTTAAACCTGACACCTAAAAGTCCGGGATATTTTTCTCTAGCCCCACACTCTTCTATAGCAACTGAGATTGATAATATCTTTGGTTCACCCTTTAGTAACCCAAAGAACAAGAAAGAATGAAAATGAAAAAAAAAATCAACCGTCAATACAAGTTCTCCATTCAAGATCAAGATATAATATGGCATTTAAGTGTGTGGATTTCTTGATTAGTGAGAAAATGACAGTCAATTTGCTTGCACTTACCATTTTATCTACATTATTATTTGCAAATGGCTGAAGGTACAATTTTGCGCTGTCTTCATTTTGAAAATCTCCCTACTATCATAGAGATAGATGTATCATCAAACTGTGAAGAATATATAGTACATCAATTTGTGCATATGCCTATATAGCATATACTTTAAATACCACAAAATAAAGCAGAAGAAAAAAACTGTATTTGCTAACTTTGAAAAGTAAACTAATTCCGTTAATCATCAGCTGCATGTATATAGATGTCACACACCTTGAAAACACATGGAATCATATTCACAGTTGTGAAGAACTCAGTTCGCACTCCGCAACGAAATCTCGGATACAAATTCCAAGCTTTAAAAAGTGATTCGAAAGATACTACCCCACAAGAGAAGTATTCTTCATCTCTTGCTGCCATCCACGATGAAGGAAAACAAAAAAGAGTGAGAAAAATACACAAGATGACTAATTAACTATGAAACACCACATGATATAAAGAAGAAGGTGGCAAAAGAATGAGGTAACCATGAAGCAAAATATGTTTTTTTGTAACAAAATTAACAATTAAAGTGTATCTTACCGTTAAAGGAAGACATCAAATTCGCATTGGCTCCACATGATGCATTTGAGTTTCCCATTGCACCTAAACAATCATAATAAGGAACTTAGTAAAGGTTACATATATTTTCATCATAATTGAATTACTTAAATATGTACATACCAGTAATGATAAAAAAGATAGCGAGCGAGCCAGATCTAGCTTCCTCAGCTAATTTATTGAGTTCAGGGAAGGTAAATTTTGCTTTGATGTCAGCAGGTTCTTGGAAGTTGCAAATCCGAATTTTTCGATACCCCTCAAAATCTTTTTTTTTTTGGTAAGTTAGGACAAAAAGTATTGTACAGAATAAAATGTTATTAGAGACTAGTTAGCATAAAAATTAATAATAGATTCAACTTAAGAGGCAATATTCCTACTATTAGAAATCCATGATGAGAAATCCGCCTATACAAACCGATATACAAAGGAAATGCATGTAGCCTTTGAATTTCAGTCTTTGGCACATAAACTGTAATGTTGACTCTAAATATTCAAAAGAAACATCTCATTAGCATATCAAAATCAATATTTATGTGTTAAATTATATTAAGATATAAAATCGAATGAAAACAATGTCATACACACAAGGTAAGGAATTGCAAAGCTAACATAAATAAAAGAACCTAATTTATCTTCATCTCATATAGAATAACTAGGATTACATTGTTTAGGAATGTTTTATATCTATGCAGGAACTATTTAGTTTTGTAAACCTGATTCCTTTTAGAACCAAAAAAAAGTGCAAATGATATATAATATAACATGAATTAAATACAAGTGTCTATTTAAATCACAAAAATGTTCGCTTCAATGGTCAACAAAGCCAAATGTATAAATAACCGAATTTGTCCATTTGAACTTAAAATACATAATTAAAAGATATGCATATGACATATAATATAACGTACATAAATATGTTAGAAAGACCAAGTTGGAGAGTGAAAGTTATATGATAAATTTTACCTCTTTTGGTTTTTAATCTTTCTCCTGTAGCACAAAGTTCTCCGAAGGAATGGTGGCTACATGACAGAGACATGCATGATTTATTAGCATATTGAATTTATTAAGGATGTAATCTAGAAGTAAAATCCTCGAAGAGAATGGAGGAAAAAGCAAAGAAATTCTCAAGGAGACAATAATGTCACCAAGAATACAGTCAACTCTATGTTTCAAATATTTTATAAAGAAAACAGTAAATAATCCTAAATTATTGTTTACAATGGAGGATAATTTTAGATTGAGTACATTTCTTTCAACACTCTGTTGAAGAATTTTGTACGACTCTTCACGCATGCAAGCTGCGGCAATCCTCTCTTCCCCAGTTAAATGCTCGCTAGCAACCGGTTGAGATCTGCAAGGGAAAACCATTATAAATAGTAGCTGGTTATGTTGCACTCCTCCAAGATAAGAAAATTGTAAATATTGACCTATTCTTTGTTTAATATCTTGTGCTGATCTTCTCTTATAATAAAAGTATAATGGCCAGGTAAAATCTCAACAAATTGAACTAACAAATGGTGCAGAGAAATTGTTTTTCCACACACAAATTCATTCAAAAATGCTAACATGCAAATTAGTCCTAGAATTTTATATCTTAAAAAGCATTCCTATACTTAGATACACAAGATAATTTCTTAGAAATGATCAGTGACAAAATACAACCTCCATGGTTTTTGGACCCTTGTGTACTCCTAAATCAAATCTTACTTGTAGCACCAACAAGCAAAGTAAACAAGGGGGGTGCATTACATGAATGTTTTACAATTCTCACATTATGAGTGCATTGCAGCTTTGATGAAACCTATTTTCAATGACTGAAACCTAGTCCAACAATTCAACTATTAAGTGAGTAGGTTTGTAAAATGAGAAACTAAGGGCTTGCTTTGATTTAGTTTCCATTTCCTGATCTCATTCTTTTTTCTGTGTTTTTGAAATTTGCAAAGGAAAAACTCAAAATCCTAGAAACAAGAAAATTCAGTTTCTAGTCATTTCTAATTTTTCCTATATATACAAATTAAAGGAAATTGGAAACAATGTGGAAATAGAAAATAAAAATGCAAATGTAACATATTGTAAGGTGTATCTGCCCTTGATTTAAAGTAGGTTAAAATTATGAGCTTTTCAATTCAATCAAGAGTAAACACACCATACTTTATCACTTTACGCACACACTCACTTTAGAGGAGCTTAATACAAAACTGTTAAAGAGTTTCAATTTCAAAACTAATGAGTTTCAATTTCAAAACTAATCTCCAAGCCTAGATGTGTGGGCACCTTCACAAGCTATCACTTAGTTTAAATTTTCATGATCTTTTACAACCCTACATACAAACAAAGTCTAAGGTAACCTGGCAAAATGATTTACTAGTATGACAACATACAATGATGCAAGATTGACAACAGGAATGTCCGCCATTCTTATTTGAAATCCTAGTCTAGGAGTATGTGATATTTCACAAACAACAAACCTGCAATTGAACATGGTAAAAAAATTCATCAAAACCATATAATAGAAGATATAGTCTTCATAAATATATACTAATTGCACATTAATGTTCTACATAAAACCCTAGACATTAAAGCATGAAGAGAAAACAAAATTGCCATGTTGAAAAACCACTAAGCCTAGTAAACACAAAAGGTACTAACTTCTGGCAATTAGACTCAATCAATCCTTGATTTCGGTCTCGATTCTGGTGCCGCTTAAATCAGAAATTGACACATACAAAAAAACATGAGAAAAGAAAATATCAGTTTTTAATTATGTGTTGTTATCTTTTAATTCTAGGGGCAACAAATTGGTAAAGAACATTTCAATCCCTAGTGATGATAGCATAAATAAACGCGATAAAAAGATTCATATAGATGAATAAAGTGTGTCCCCATAGGCCACTTAAGTTGGTGCTAAAAGGGACACTTAATTTTAGGGTTTAGTATTCGATCTCCGCCTCTTCCCTCCCCCCACCCTAAATTTTTAAGAATTTCATTTGTTTCTCCAATTGGGGAAAACAAGAGTACAAGAATATACAGATAACATCATAGAATTAACAAAGCAACATAAAAGAAATAGCAAAAAAGAAAATAAAAAAAGCAATTAAAACAAATAAAAGATTCAAATAACCAATGAAACAGAGAATGACCATTAAAATTGTTCGTGAGAAAGAAAGAAAAAAGATATCTTGGAAGCAAAATCAGTAAATGGGTAGGAGTAGAAAACCTCAAAGGTTCTGACTGTGGAGTGAACAAAAGGGGTGAAAGAGTAGCCGAACACAAGTAGGTGTCAAGTGAGAGAGAGTGAGAGAGAGAGAAAGCGAGAGAGAGGTGAGAACAAAGAACCAAACAAACTTCTTTCAATTGAATCCACAAATCAAACTTAGTTAATAAGTAAGTGTGATTTATCACACCTTAGAGAATTGAACCCAAAAATCTACAGCTTTCTTCAAAATGAAAGGAATTGAGACATTTTGTCTTTTGAGACTACACTGATATAAAAAGATATATAAAAAAGCAATAATTATACTCTATTTTTTTTCTCTTACATCACAAATAGTAATTTTTAGTCTTTTATTTTTTTCATCTTTTTTTATCATATTATTTATCACATATATTTTTCCTTTTCAGTTTCTTTCTATCTCTCTTTTAGCACTTTCCTACTTTACCTTTAAGAAAATCATAACTCACAAAATAAAAAAGGAAAAAAATCATAAACATATATGCAGGATGGAAATGGATATAATAAATAATGGGATTCTATTTTCTAATCCATAAAGGCAAAATAAGAGGGTAATAAAAAATTCTAGAAAGATATAAGATAACTTCTTAAATTTTTCAACCAACTGTTGATTACACTAATGGAAAGTAATAATATCAAATTCATGAAAATATGTTTTATGCATGATAGATATTATTATAAAAATATTAATAAATAATAAATTAAATTTAAAATAATTACACTTCATGTTTAGTTTTATTTTATTTGTATAAATGAAAAAGTGTTTCAAAGTGTTTTCATGTTTATCAACAAAATATAATTATCGTGATATAGTCACACTACATCTTAGTGAGAGAATCTGAATTCTAGCCTTGAAGACAACACTAATTAACAGGATAAATTTGTTTACGCGTAAAAAATTAGGATTCGTTTGGTGGACAAGATAAGGATGGATATGATAAGAGTGTTGGATAAGAGCAAGATAGAATATGAGCTGGATCAACTCTTATCAAATTAGTGTTTGGTGTGTCTGTGAGATATCAGAATGGATAATAGTACTGTAGTAGTTGTTGTTGGTATTATTATTATTATTATTATTATTATTATTATTATTATTGATATTATTATTATTATTATTATTATCATTATTATTATTATTGTTATTGTCGTATTATTATTTTTTGTTATTATTATTATTATTATTATTATTATTATTATTATTATTATTATTAAATTTTAAGTTTGGAAAATATTGTAAGTGAGGGTAAAACAAGAAATAAACTTCTTATCATTTCCTATTGGCCTCTAACTTGACTCCCCTCAGTCTAACTATTTACACTAAGAGAGTATGATAGCATAAGCTAATAGGATAAACTATCCTATCCTGTTAGCTCACCAAACTAGAGATAGTAATATGATAAGTTATCCTATTCTGAACTTCTTATCATGATCACCAAACGGGCCCTAAGTTTATGACCTTAGATATAAGATGGAAGAAACAAAAAAAAGAGTGTTTCATATTATTTTTTCCATTGTATTAAATTTGTAATAAAAATTGACTAATAATTTTTTTAATTAAAAAATATTGTTTTAATGCATGAAATATATATTAATATGTTACCAAATTAAATAACAATAAAAAATCATCAACATAAAAAAAGAAGGTAAAAAACAACAAAGAAATTAAAGAATCAAATAAAAAGCCTTAAATTAAAATAAGCATTAAAAATATGGTGCTCTCTATGGTGTCATCTCTATCAAGATGACACCATGCCTTCTTATTCAATCAAATTAATAATTTAATATCAGGCAATCAAAAATTTAATTAAGTCATATTTTTCATTAAATATTTTAGATTTGAAAGATATAAATTTGATTTTATTTTTTAATCTAATATTTAATTTTTATTTTTATCGGATATGTCTACATTTTTTAGTTAAATGCTTATAATTTGGTTATATTATTGAAGGTATATTTGAGCTTTAATTAGTTTGAAAAATATTTTTTATTAATTAAAAGATAAATAAATTAATGACAAATATAAATATAAATAAGATAAAATTTGTATGTTGGTCTTAAATTGGATTTTATTTTCTAATTCATAAATGCAAAATAAGAGTGTAATAAAAAATTCTAGAAAGATATGAGATAACTTCTTAAGCTTTTCAACCAATTGTTGATTACACTAATGGAAAGTAATAATGTCAAATTCATGAAAATATGTTTTATGCATGATAGAGATTGTTATAAAAATATTGATAAATAATAAATTAAATTTAAAATAATTACACTCCATGTTTTGTTTTATTTTATTTGTATAAATAAAAAAGTGTTTCAAAAGTGTTTTCATGTTTATCAACAAAATATAATTGTCTTGATATAGTCACACTACATCTTAGTGAGAGAATATGAATTCTAGCCTCGAAGACGACAACACTTATTAACAGGATAAATCTGTTTACTCCTAAACAATTAGGATTCGTTTGATAGACAGGATAAGATAAGAATAAATATAATAAGAGTGTTGGATAAGAGCAAGATAGGATATGAGCTGGATAAGCTCTTATCAAATTAGTGTTTGGTGTGTCTGAGATAACAGAATGGATAGTAGTACTGTAGTAGTAGTTGTTGTTGGTATTATTATTATTATTATTATTATTATTATTATTATTATTATTATTATTATTATTATTATTATTATTATCAAATTTTAAGTTTAGAAAATAGATTGTAGGTGAGGGTAAAACAAGAAATAAACTTCTTATCATTTCTTATTGGCCTCTAACCTGACTCCCCTCAGGCTAACTATTTGCACTAAGAGAGTAGGATAGCATAAGCTATCATATCCTGCTAGCTCACCAAACTACAGATAGTAATATGATATGCTAAGTTATCCTATCATGAACTCCTTATCATGATCACCAAATTAACGAACCCTTAGTTTATGACCTTAGGGATAACATGGAAGAAACAAAAACAAAAGAGTGTTTCATATTAGTGTTTCCATGGTATTAAATGTGTAAAATTTTTTGAGTATTATTTTTCTTAATTAAAAAATATTGTTTCAATGCATAAAATATATATTAGAGTAAAATGCACAAAGTATCCTTGAGGTTTTATAAAATAGCACTTAATACAAAACTTTACAAAAATACGCACTACACACCATTTGTTAACTATGGTTATCTCCCTTCCCCTCTATTTTATTGTTTTCTTTTTGTTGTTATATTTTTTTTACATGTAACTTGACATTGACTAGCATAATAAACATCATGTTCCCTGCAGAAATGCATCTCCTGTGAATTATTTGAACTAAATTTTCTTTTAACAAATTAAAATGAAAACTGAATTTTTTTAATGTCACCCATCTTCATAAAATACATTTTCAATACAATTAGAGGTAAAAATGAGATTGTCTTCATTCATCCATTAGTAACAAATGGTAGAAGCCACACGTTACAATATAGTTGGTCAATAAATAAAATAATAATAATAATGAGTCACTCATATTATGACACATATCCCTTTTTAACACCGTTCACGGGCCACTGACAGTAAGGGCGAACATGAATTAAGAGTTGAAGGACGAAAATGAATTAAACCCAAAAATTCAAGGGAGATCAATATAATTTCTGATAATTATTTTTTATTCACAAATTTTATTTTTTTTACTTTATGAAAATATCCTTTAACAAGTTGAATTCAAATGGTTCACGAATAGTCTGGCTCGATTCTTTCATTAACTTTAATAGGGTGCATTTTTATAGGGAGCATGATCTTCGTTCCCTTTGTTATGCTAGCCAACGTCAAGTTACACACACAAAAAGTGAATAGAGAGAGGAAGTTAACCATTGTTAACAAATGGTGTAGAGTGCTTATTTTTATAAAATTTGGTGTTAAGTGCTATTTTGCAAAATCTCAATGGTACTTTATACATTTTATCCAAATAAAAATTGTTTAGAAGGACCAAATTCAAAATGACATAATTTATTTTTGAAATTGTTCCTTCTAAATAATTTTTTATTTTAATATACTACTCGCCTTCTAAGCAATTTCAAGCTACTGGGGACCAATATTTCTTTTAGAATTTGGTCAATTTTTGTTGTTTGTGCAACACACAATTAGTTTCTCTTCTCAATCTTGTTAATAGAGGTATGATTTGATTTGGTTGTGGGATCCACATAATTTAAAACATTCTTTATCATTTTTTGTGGTATTTGAGGAGAACAAATAAATCACTTTTACTTAGACATGCTCCATTCCACTTCTTTCTTTCATACTTCTATTCAGCCAAACATAAACTTCAAATCAATTAAAATACTTGTATATGTATATATATAGAGAGAGTTGGGTTCAAACGACACAAAGGTGTCAAAGTTCTTAAATGACACCGCACATAACTTTTGATAAAAAATGAATTTCGTCGATCCAACCAATCAATTGAAAGTTTGTATGACGTAAATTAACTATGCAAAAATTCATACCATTTGAAAATTTGTAAGTATGTAAGCTAATAAATAAAATTTACTTCTATTTTAAATAATGTATTAGACGTTCAAGCAAAACATTTCAATAACATATCAAATAGTTTTCAAATTGTATAAAATTTTGCACAGTTGATCTACATTATATAAACTTTCAATTTATTGGTTGGATCGGCGAAATTCGTTTTTTATAAAAAGTTATGTGCGCTGTCATTTAAGAACTTTGACATCTTTGTGATTTGAACCCAACTCATATATATATACTCCCTCCGTTTTCAATTATAAGCAAAAAAATACCAACCTCACACTAGAAAGTTAGTTGGTCTCATTTAATTTTCTTGGAACTATCTAAAAAGCAATGGATTTTCCTACAATGCCCTTTGTCATGTTATACTCTCTCCACTTTTCAACTAATGAAATAAATGAGTGAGTAAATTGAGTGGATGGTAATTTAGATAATTTTTCATTAAATGCAAGTAAAGATAGTTAAATTTGCTTATAAAAAATAACATAGGAGTTTCCAAAAAATTGCTTATATTCGATAACGGAGAGAGTATATATATATATATATATATATGAAAATTTTGTGGCCCTTATAACCAATTCAAATCATGCCTCTATATATTAGAGAGATTAAGAAAAGAAATAAGTTTTGTGATGCATGAATGAAAAAATTGTACTGACCCCATTTTCTCAAAATATTGGGCTCCAACTAGTTTGAAAGTAGATCGAAATAAAAATATTTAGAAGGACCAATTTCAAAAAGACATAAATATAATTTACGAAAACAAAAATATTTAAGAAAATGTTAATCATTACGGTGAGACTTTAAAGTTAAGTTCGGTTGAAAATATGAAAGAAAGAAGTGTATTACAGAAAGTCAAATTAAAGAGAATTGTTGCTCCCGTTCACATACCATAAAAATTAGAACGAATGTACTAAATTATATGAACTTCAAAACCCACAAAATTAGCCTTTATTATCGTTATTTAGAAGAGAAAAGTGTGTATTCCAAAAAGTTAATACATTGTGCAAACTGCACAACCAACTTATATATATCACATATATTTAAATTTTGTAGACCTCATAGCCAACTGGAATCATGCCCCTATTACAGTTTAAGAAGCAAAATGAGTTGTGTGTTGGTAGAGAGTAGATAAAACTAAAAGTCGGTGTAAATTTTTTTTTTTCATTTATCTGGTTCGAATACAACAAAAAAAAATTAAGAAAGAAGGTATTAAATTATGTGGGACCCACAACCCACTCAAATCATCCTTCTGTTAGCTAGATTGAGAAGTGAAGTGAGTTGTGTGTTGCATGAAGTTATTAACACCACGTGTAACACCGCACAACCAACTTGTATCCTGTTTGTCAAATTATGTGGACCCCATGCCCAACTCAAATCATGCCTCTTTTAACAAGATTGAGAAGAAGAGTGAGTTGCTTGTGTGATACATGAATGACGAAAATACTCTAACCATATTCCAAAAAAATATTGTTTCTTACTAGTTTGAATTTTTTTTAATAGGTGGGGAGTAGATCAAAATAAAAATTATTTTGATTTCTTTTTTCATTTCTCCTGTTGGGACACAACAAAAAAAAAAAGAGAAATAAAGTATTAAAATATATGGACCTCACAACAAACTCAAATCACATCTTTATTAGTAAGATTGAGGTATTGTTTGGCCCAGCTTATTTTTCTCTTAAAAGCCACTTAAAAAAAGTCATAAGTTGTTTGACAATTTCATTTTTTTTTAAAAAAAAATTTGACAAGCGGCTGTGGTCTGACGGCGGCGGGCGGCAGAGGGTGGTGGAGGGTGGCCGCGGGCGGTGACGAGTGGCGGTGGGTGATAGTCCGATCTTGTTATGGTGGTTGGTGAATGTTTAATGAAAATAAGAAGTTGGAAAATAAGCAAAAGCTCCTTTGTGTGGCTTATTATAAAGCTCTTTTTATCTCTCTTCCCTTCATTAAAAAAAATCACTTAAGAACTTATCAATATTTCTGTTTGACCCGGTTTTTAGTAGAAGATAAAATCAAAATATTAAAGTATTAAAACATATGGACCTCACAACAAACTCAAATCACATCTTTATTAGCAAGATTGAGAAAGAAATGAGTTGGCTGTTGTATAAAGTTACTATATTATATTATATATATGTGGATTCCACAATAAACTCAAATCACTTCTGTTAAAATATGTGGACCCATAGCCTAAGAAACACACTATTTTAATAAACGAAAAAAGAAAAGAGAAACTTAAAGCACCATCAGGTGCTTATTTTTAAAAAAAAAGAAAGAGAAAGAGAGAGCCCACTTTCAAGTGCTAATTAGAGAAAAAGGAAAAAAAAAGACGCCTAAGTGTCTCACGCTTACAACAAAGAGGGACAAAATCCTATTAATTCCTTCCTCTGTTTTCATTATTTTAAAAACAAACTCCGCTCCCTTTTATCATTTTCACTCTTGGTCTCTCCCCCTTCTCATGTTCTTCTACCTCTGGCTCATCTTCTACTCTGCTTTTTTCTCATTTCTCACCCAATCTTTTTGCACCCACTATCATTAAAAGCCTAAGGAAAGAGAATGAACGGCTATGACCGCTTTTTTCGAAGGGAAGAGAACTAATGGCTATAGATACCGCTTTGCCGTAGCGAAGAGAATAAACGATCATAAATACGGATTCAAATCAGGTGTTTTCAAATTATGTCCCCAATCATGTCCCACCAATAAAATATAGTCACGTCATTAAAAAAATTCTATTAGGAAATTAAATATTAAAATTAAAGGAAATATTTTTAATGACGTGACGATATTCTATTGGTGGGACATGATTGGGGACATGATTTAGGGACACCTGATTTGAATCCCATAAATACCGCTTTGCCATAGTGAAGAGAATAAATGGCTTATGTGCACCGAGAGTGTTCCGGATATATTATTGGGATGAGATTACACCCCAAGGAAAATATTTATATTTTTCTTTTCTTTGAACCAAAGTAGACACTTAATTCACATTTTCTCTTCTCATAAATGCTTTCAAGTATATTGATTGATGACCAACTATTGAGCAATAATTGATTTGTGAAATAAATAATCTTTTAGAATATTTTGAAATCGTTCTATTTCAATTTGAATACTCGTGCGAACTCTTGTTTCTCCTTCATGTTCACTTTGTTTATTTGACCCTCACTAAGTCTGTGAGACTCATCCCATTCTTTTTGTTCAAGATTTTTAGACTTTTGTGTAGCAGTCTCCTTGAATTTGCAAACACCCAGGATTTGATCTTTTTGGTATGAGTCTATGCTAGAGGAGGCTAGTATTTTAACTCTGGTGGTAGCAGCTATAGTGATTAGAGTGTCATTTAGTTCGTTCATTATGAGGATATATGTGTGATGGATATTGGACATGTTATATATTTATAAGATTTTGTATAATTGTTATTTTTTACTTATACATATAACATCTAGATATAGATTCACAATGATGGAGGTAAAAGTTTATATGAATCTGATTGTTGAACATGTTAATATACAATTTGTGGTTTGATCAAATTTTAGAGGAGATTTTGCCAAATTTTCAATAGACTCTTGTGCTTCTAATGTGAAAATATGAGTTAGTTTCTTTGGCTTGCCAGGTTAATGGGTGTTTAGTTAGCATTATATTAGTATGTGTGCCGGTCAAGTCCTTTAGGTGGGTCGTGACAGCCTACACGAATCAAGCCTTTATTAGAGAGATTGAGAAGAGAAATGAGTTGTGTATTGTATGAAGTTACTACATTATGTGGACTGCACAACCAACTCACATCACGTCTATTAAATTTTGTGGACCCCATTGGCTACTGGAATTATATCTCTATTACGACATTTGAGAAGAGAAATGAGTAGTGTGCTACATGCTTGACAAAAATGTACAGACCAATCTCCCTATAACATTGGCTCTTATTAGTTTGAATCTTTTTGTATGCAGAGAGTATATCAAAATAAAAACTATTATTAATTTTTTTACTATTAAACTATTTTGAAATTTTGGTCATTTCTTCTATTCAGATACCACAAAAATTGAGAAAGAAGGTATTGAATTATGCTAATCCCACAGCCCACTCAAGTCATGCCTCTAGTATCAAGATTGAGAAAACAAGTGAGGTATGTATTGCATTAAGTTATTATATTTTGTGGATCAGCCAATTCAAGAAAAAAACTATTAAATTACTTGAACCTCATTACCAACTCAAATCATGCCTCTATTGAGGAGATTGAGAAGAGAAATGAGTTGTGTGACAACGATAAAAATTCAAGGACTTATTTTTAAAAACTATTGTTACCCATTAGTTTGAAAGCTTTATAATGCAAGCAATAGATCAAAATAAAAATCGTTTAGAAGGATCAAATTAGAGCATGGCAAAATAAGCTTTGGTGGATGAGTGCACCCTATTTAATTGACACATTATGTCTATGCATGAAGAGTCACCTCATTGTAAGTGATGTTTATTCATTATAGAGTCACCTCACGTCAAGTTAAGAGTCGTGTTTATAATCCTTGAAATTAAATCAATTTCAAACAAGACAGCTCTTAATCTTAAATGAAACAACACAGCTATACCTATTTTGTAAATTTTCTCACATAAATTCAATCAATGTAAACCATATTAAAATTAAACATAGTATTATTGAAAGGAGTTTATTATAATTGATAGCTTGCATCCACGTAAATCCCTTAAATCTAGCAACCTTGTATTCCATATATTGTTACTTAATTAATAATATATAATTTTAAGTAATAGTAGCAATATTAGATTTAACGGGCTTAGCACAATAACAATAGTTTAAAATATATTATATTATAACATTATATAATATAATAAATGGAAAAAGAAAATATAATTATCAATGAGAATATTCAAGTCTTTTCCCTTCTCTTAACCGGCAAGAGGAAGCTCTACCTCACATCAAAGAAAATTCACTATTTCTCAACACAAATTTGAGTGATCCTTGAAAGTTTAAAAAATGTATAAGAATATAGTCATTACACTTAATTGTTCACATCTCCATAAAACAATAGGAGCAAAGATTTTTAGAGTGCACATTCATAATAATATAGATAAAGTTGTCTATTATAGCTTATAAACGCAGTGATTAGTGTGAACATTTGTCTATCCTGCAATGCATGGTCAATAAAGCTTGAACCCTCTCCTCGTCCATTCTGTTAAAAAATTAAAAAACAAAATGAGATATATGAACTAGAAGAATGCAAATGTTAAACCAACTATATATACCAACAAATTAGAAGATAAAAGAACTTAATTAAATAAGAAGATTCTCTTTCCAACTTGAGTAATGTGGTATAACCTAAGGAGAAATGCAGAGAATAAAGGAAGTAAAAAGAACAAGGAAATGCACTTATAATAAACTAGAAAATATGAAATCAGGAAGAATCCCCTCGAAAACAATGGAAAACATCAAATAGAACAAGAAACTCACAGAAATAGGCTAAGATAGTGTTTCCAATTCCTAGTGATTTCCTACCTCTCACACTTCTTAGTCCACGACCTAAATAGGTTGAATCACAACCACACTCCCACATATTCTCTCTCCTCTAACAAACATGCATATTGATATTCACCCATATTACCATTAGGCACATTTCTTCTACCTTTCTTTTATTGACTAAGACCTATGTATGAATTTTGTATTATAATTATCAATGAAACTAAGATAGAGCCCTTGTATGCCGTACTTAGTTGTTGCAGCAAAACAATTCCCATGAGTGCTGCAGTCAGCCAATGTAAGTTGTAGATTGCACAACTGAAAGTTAATGTGTCAAAAATTTTTATTTTTAAAATATTCGATTAAATCACAACCAACCTACTAAAGCTTAGTTGTTCAATCATTATCGAATGGCTCTCATGGCTATTCGAATGGATTTTTTTACTGTAGTATCTCGGGATCTATTGTATGGACTATCAAGACAGTTCCAATACTTTTTCTGATCAAAAAGTCTCTACATAATAACAACTCTATAAAACAATAGAAAAAAGGTTTAAGATGCAAAACATTATAAATTTGTTGAAGAGAGGAAGTGCACATGGCACTAGCAAGAAATGTGAATAGTGTCAATTACGTGTGAGTAGACAAAATGAGCTCTATATGATATTTTTATTCGTACAAGTATTGTAAAATACTACTTTGTAATGATATCCATGTGACTTTGTTCAATTCTTACCTTTTTAAGTTTTGTATAATTATTTTCATACAAGCAAGGAAATTACAAGGTTGGCAACTCTAATAAATGTATTATCATCAGATGCTTCTTATATAATAAAAAGCAGCCTTATCTAACTAGATGAGGTCGGCTACATGGACCGCATGACAACGACATCATTGTGCTCAATCTAAAAGAAAATTGCTACATAGGTATTTATTATAAGAAAAAAAATAGTTACCGGAATTCACATGGCGGCAATTGTTTAAACCTGACACCTAAAAGTCCAGGATATTTTTCTCTGGCCCCACACTCTTCTATAGCAACTGAGATTGATAGTATCTTTGGTTCACCCTTTAGAAACCCAAAGAACAAGAAAGAATAAAAATGAAAAAGAAAATATCAGCAACCAATACAAGTTCTCCATTCTAGATCAAGATATATTGTGGCATTTGAGTGTGTGGATTTCTTGATTAGTGAGAAAATGACAGTCAATTTGCTTGCACTTACCATTTTCTCTACATTATTATTAGCAAACGGCTCAAGGTAGAATTTTGCACCGTCCTCACTTTGAGAATCTCCCTGCAATCATAGAGATAGATGTATCAACAAATCGTGAATAATATATAATACATCAAATTTGTGCATATGAATATATAGCATATACCTTAAATACCACAACATAAAACAGAAGAAAAAAAACTGTATTTTCTAACTTTAAAAAGTAAACTAATTCTGTTCATCATCAGCTGCATATATATAGAAGTCACACACCTTGAAAACACATGGAATCATATTCAAAGTTGTGAAGAACTCAGTTCGCACTCCGCAACGAAATCTCGGATACAAATTCCAAGCTTTAAAAAGTGATTCAAAAGATATTCCCCCACAAAAGAAGTATTCTTCATCACTTGCTGCCATCCACGACGAAAGAAAACAAAAAAGAGAGAGACACAAATACACAAGAAAACTAATTAACTATGAAGCACCACATGATATAAAGAATGAGGTAAATACGAAGCAAAACATGTGTTTTTGGAACAAAAGTAACAATTAATGTGTATCTTACATTCAAAGGAAGGCATTGAATTTGCATTGGCTCCACATGATGCATTTGAGTCTCCCATTGCACCTAAACGGTCAAAATAAGGAACTTAGTAAGTTAAAAGCTTGTAGCTCAAGTGGCATTAAGAGGAGCTCTTGTAGCTCAAGGTGTGAGGTTCAATCCCGGGTGGAGTATATTTAGGAGTAGTGTAGTGAGTGGGTGTGTGTTTAACCTATCAACAAAAAATAAGGAACTTAGTAAAAGTTATAAATATTTTCATCATAATTGAATTACTTAAACATGTACATACCAGTACTGATAAAAAAAATAGCGAGCGAGCCAGATCTAGCTTCCTCAGCTAATTTATTGAGTTCAGGGAAGGTAAATTTTGCTTGGATGTCAGCAGGTTCTCGGAAGTTGCAAATACGAATTTTTCTGTACTCCTCAAAATCCTTCTTTTTTTTGGTAAGTTAGGACAAAAAGTATTGTACAGAATAAAATGTTATTAGAGACTATTTGTCATAAGAATTAATAATAGACAACTTAAGAGGCAATATTCCTACCATTAGAAATCCAGGATCAGAAATCCGCCTATGCAGACCGATAGACAAAGGAAATGCATGTAGCCTTTCAATTTCAGTCTTTGGCACATAAACTGTAATTTTGACTCTAAATATTCAAAAGAAACATCTCATTAGCATATCAAAATCAATATGTATGTGTTAAATTATATTAAGATATAAAACCGAATGAAAACAATGTCATACACACAAGGTAAGGAATTGCAAGGCTAACATAAATAAAAGAACCTAATTTATCTTCATCTCATATAGAATAACTAGGATTACATTGTTTAGGAATATTTTATATCTATGCAGGAACTATTTGGTTTCATAAACCTGATTCCTTTTAGAACCAAAAAAACAAATGTGCATATGGTATATAATATAACATGAATTAAATACAAGTGTTTATTTAAATTACAAAATGTTAACTTCAATGGTCAACAAAGCCACATGTATAAATAAAAGAATCTGTCCATTTGAATTTAAATTAACATACATAATTAAAACATGTGCATATGGCATATAATATAACATACATAAATATGTTAGAGAGACAAAGTTGGAGAATGAATGCTATATGATAAGTTTTACCTCTTTTGGTTTTTAATCTTTATCCTGTCGCGCAAAGTTTTCCGAAGGAATGGTGGCTACATGACAGAGACATGCATGATTTATCATAATACAAAATTTATTAAGGATGTAATCGAGAAGTAAAATCCTCTAACAGAATGGAGGAAAAAGCAAAGAAATTCTCAAGGAGACAATAATGTCACTAAGAATACAGTCAATTCTATGTTTCAAACATTTTATAAAGAAAACCATAAATAATCCCAAATTATTGTTTACAATGGAGAATAGTTTTAGATTGAGTACATTTCTTTCAACACTCTGTTGAAGAATTTTGTCTGACTCTTCACTCATGCAAGCAGCGGCAATCCTCCCTTTTTCAGCTAAATGCTCGCTAGCATCCGACTGAGATCTGCAAGGGAAAACCATTATAAATAGTAGACGGTTATGTTGCACTCCTCCAAGATAAGAAAATTGTAAATGTTGACCTATTCTTTGTTTAATATATTCTTCTGATCATGTCTTATAATAAAACTAATCGCCAAGGTAAAATCTCACCAATTGAACTAACAAATGGTGCAAGAAGAATTATTTTACTGCACACAAATTCGTTCCAAAATGCTAACATGCAAATTAGTTCTAGAATTTTATATTTTCAAAAACATTCATATCCTTAGATACACAAGATAATTTCTTACAAATGATCAGTGATAAAATACAACCTCCATGGTTATTGGACCCTTACGTACTCCTAAACCAAATCTTACTTGTAGCACCAACAAGCAAAGTAAACAAGGGTGGTGCATTGCATGAATGTTTTACAATTCTCACATTATGAGTGCATTGCAACTTTCATGAAACCTATTCTCAATGAATGAAACCTAGTCCAACAATTCAACTATTAAGTGAGTAGGATTGTAAAATGAGAAACTAAGGGCTTGCTTTGATTCAGTTTCCATTTCCTAATTTCATTGTTTTTTCTGTGTTTTTAAAATTTGCAAAGGAAAAACTCAAAACGTTAGAAACAATAAAATCCAGTTTCTAGTCATTTCTAATTTTTCCTATACAAATTAAAGGAGACCGGTAACAAAGTGGAAATAGAAAATAAAAATGCAAACTAAATCGATTGTAAGGTGTATCCGCCCTTGATTTAAAGTAGGTTAAAATTATGAGCTTTTCAATTCATTCATGAATAAGCACACCATATTTTATCACTTTAGGCACCCACTCACTTTAGAGGAGCTTAATACACAACTGTTAAAGAGTTTCAATTTCAAAACTAATCTCTAAGTCTAGATGTGTTGGCACCTTCACAAGCTATCACTTGGTTTAAATTTTCATGATATTTTATAACCTTTCATACAAACAAAGTTTAAGGTAACCTGGCAAAATGATTTACTAGTATGAGAACATACGATGATGCAAGATTCACAACAGGAATGTCCGCCATTCTTATTTGAAATCCTAGTCCAGGAGTATGTGATATTTCACAAACAACAAACCTGCAATTGAAAATGGTAAAAAAATTCATCAAAACCATATAATAAAAGATATAGTCTTCATAAATATATACTAAATGCACATTAATGTCCTACATCGAACCCTGTCCATTAAAGCATGAAGAGAAAAAACAACTGAAACCACTAAGCCTAGTAAACACAAAAGATACTAACTTCTGGCAATGAGACTCAGTCTATCCTTGATTCCGGTCTCATTTCTAGTGCCGCTTAAATCAGAAATTGACACGCACAAGAAAAACTTTGAGAAGAAAAAATATCACTTTTTAATTATGTGTTGTTGTTTTTTAATACTGAGGGGCAGCAAATTGGTAAAGAATATTTCAATTCCTAGTGATGATAGCATAAATAATCACGATAAAATGATTCATATAGATGAATAAAGTGTGTCCCCATAGCCCAGTTAAGTTGGTGCTAAAAGGGACACTTAATTTTAGGGTTTAGTATTCGATCTCCGCATCTTCCCTTGCCCCACCCTAAATTTTTAAGCATTTCATATGTTTCTCCAATTGGGGAAAACAAGAGCACAAGACTATACAAATAAGATCATGGAATTAACAAAGCAACAAAAGAATCAACCAAAAACCAAGAAATAGCAAAAAAGAAAATAAAAAACAAATAAAAGATTTAAATAACCAATGAAACAGAGAATGACCATTAAAATTTTTCCAGAAAAACAGTGAGAATGAAAGAAAAAGATATCTTGACAGCAAAATCAGCAAATGAGTAAGAGTAGAAAACCTCCGATTATGGAGTGAACAAAAGGGGTGAAAGAGTAGCCGAACACAAATAGGTGTCAAGTGAGAGAGAGAGAAAGAGAGAGAGAGGTAAGAACAAAGAACCAAACAAATTGCTTTCAATTGAATCCACAAATCAAACTTAGTTAATAAGTAAGTCTGATTTATCACACCTTAGAGAATTGAACCCAAAAGTCAACCGTTTTCTTCAAAATGAAAGGAATTGAGACATTTTATATTTTGAAACTACACTGATATAAAAAGATATATAAAAAAACAATAATTATAGTCTATTTTTTTTCTCTTACATCACAATTAGTAAATTTTAGTCTCTTATTTTTTTTCATCTTTATTTATCATATTATTTATCAATTTTTTTTCCTTTTTAGTTTCTTTCTATCTATCTTTTTGCACTTTCCTACTTTACCTTTAAGAAAATCATAACTCATATAATTAAAAAGGGAAAAAAAATCATAAACATATATGCAGGATGGAAATGACAATAATAAATAATGGGATTCTATTTTCTAATCCATAAATGAAAAATAAAAGGTTAATAAAAAATTTTGGAAAGATATAAGATAACTTCTTAAATTTTTCAATCAATTGTTGATTACACTAATGGAAAGTAATAATGTAAAATTCATGAAAATATATTTTATGCATGATAGATATTGTTATAAAAATATTGATAAATAATAAATTAAATTTAAAATAATTACACTCCATGTTTTGTTTTATTTTATTTGTATAAATAAAAAAAGTGTTTCAAAGTGTTTTCACTTTTATCAACAAAATATAATTGTCGTGATATAGTCACACTACATTTTAGTGAGAGAATGTGAATTCTAGTCTTGAAGACAACACTAATAAAGAGGATAAACTTGTTTACGCCTAAACAATTAGGATTCGTTTGGTGGACGGAATAAGATAAGGATGGATGTGATAGAGTGTTGGATAAGAGCAAGATAGGATAGCTGGATAAGCTCTTATCAAATTAGTGTTTGGTGCATCATCATCATCATCATCATCATCATCATCACCACCACCACCACCACCACCACCACCACCACCATCAAAGTGAGAGTAAAATAAGAAATAAACTTCTTATCATTTCCTGTTTGCCTCTAACCTGACTCCCCTCAGGCTAACTATTTGCACTAACAGAGTAGGATATAATAAGCTAAGGGAGTGTTTGTTTCAGGTTATGCATATGTATTGTCAGACATTATTTTTAAGAGTATACTCCTGGTATGGTAAAAAAGTTTGTTTGGTTGAAAACAATTTTTTCATGAAATGTTTATAAATAATTTCTAAGAATATTAAAAATATGTTTGGTTCAGAAAAAACATTCCTAGACATGTACGGTATAATTATTAAAATACCCTTATTTGATGTGAGATTATACATATAATATAAATATTTTATTTTTATTTAGTATTTACTACTAATATATTTTTAATATTTATTTTTTTTAAAAATATTTGAATTAGATATTTGTATCATTTGTGTAAAAACATATATTTATGTTCTTAAATTATATTAATATATTCAAAACTTACTCATTAAAAATATATTAACATACCAAAAAATAAAATTAATTGAATCACAAATTTTTAAAAGAAAAATTTACAGAAACTTGTGTCACATATTGACACCAATAAATAGGATTTTTTTGGAATTTCACTTTCAATTTCTAATCCCATGTCATGGGAATTATTGATACCCACCTTTCCTGATGGTTAAAAAAAGCTTATGAAAGGTGGGGGAATCTAGATTCTAAAAAAACTATTTTATCCGGTAATATCTTATATCATCAAATTATACCAAACATGGAAATGTAAATTCTCAAACTAACATTCTCAGACATATAAATACATAACGTGAAACAAATGCCCTATAACAGGATAAACTATCATATCCTGTTATCTCACCAAACTAGAGATAGTAATATGATATGAAAAGTTATCCTATCTTGAGCTCCTTGTCATGATCACCAAACGGACCCTTAGTTTATGACCTTAGTGATAAGATGGAAGAAACAAAAAAAAATTGTTTCATATTATTTTTGCCATGGTATTAAATGTGTAAAAAATTTTGAGTAATAAGTTTTTTAATTAAAAAATATTGTTTTAATGCATGAAATATATATTAATATGTTACCAAATTAAATAACAATAAAAATTCATCATTATAAAAAAAGAAGGTAAAAAACGACAAAGAAATTAAAGAATCAAATAAATAGCATTAAATTAAAATAAGCATTAAAAGTATGGTGCTCTCTATGGTGCCATCTTGATAGGTGTCATCTCTATCAAGATAGCACCATGCCTTCTTATTCAATCAAATTAATAATTTGATATGAGGCAATCAAAAATTTAATTAAGTCATATTTTTCATTAAATCTTTTAGATTCGAAAGATATAAAGTTGATTTTATTTTTTAATCTAATATTTAACTTTTTATTTTTAATCTGATATGTCAACATTTTTTTTAATTAAATGCTTATAATTTGATTACATTATTGAAGGTGTATTTGAGCTTTATTTAATTTGAAAAAGAGTTTTTATTAATTAAAAGATAAATAAATTAATCAAAAATATTAATATAAATAAAATAAGATAAAATTAGTATTTTGGTCCTAAATTTGAGTTTAAGTTTTTTTTTTTCTATTTAAACTCTTTTACTTTTTTTGCGTCATTTTATTTCATCAAATAATTAATCAAAATGTCTAAAATAGTTGCTGTTTTAGGCCTACCATCTACGTCAAGCTCAAGTTTTATTAATTACTCTAAATAAGAGCCAAAATAAGAGGATACAAATAAATAATTCTTGAATCTTAAACAAATATTATGCCCAAAAGAATGCTTACTCTAGCCAAAAACAAATGGTGGACCTAGAAGAAAAACACATAACTAATTTATACTTGAACTTGAAGCAAACTTTATTTTCAAAATAATAGAATGTAAATAATTGATAATTGAGCCTAAAACAAATGATAAGACTAAGAAGAATCTGACAAAAACAACTCATACTTGAGTTTAGAGATAACAACGTAATGTGGTGTGTACTAACTACTTATATTAAAACAATATTTGAATTTTACATTTCTCAACTAAAATTTTAATTAAAATTTGTATAACTGTCAACATAAAATTAAAATATAGTTATATTATTTAAGTGAGATTTATTCACGTGGATTTATAAAATTTATTTGTGAATGATTTCTTCTTTTTGTATTGTTTTATGCATTTTCACTTGAAAATATCAGTGGAATAATATAGGGACCAAAAGTACTACTTTAGTACTTTTGTCTTATTTTATTTATTTTAATATTCACCAATAATCTATTTATCTTTCAATTAGTAAAATCTTTTTTTAAAATTAATTAAAGCTCAAAAGTGTTTTATTAAAATTAGTGGTGATATATCGGATTAAAAATAAAAACTAAATATTAGACTAAAAAACAAAATTAAATTTATATTTTTCAAATCAAAAAATTTAATGGAGAATATGACTTAATTGAATTTTTTATTGCCTCAAATCAAATTATTGATTTGATTGAATAAGAGGGTATGGTATTGAGATGGCACAATAGAAAGCACATAAAAATATATAGGCAATACGAATATTAGATAATTACCATAAATATTTATAGATATTTATAATGGTATTGCCAAAACTTTTATTAAATAACAAGCAAAAGAGTTAAATTTATTATATGAAAAATGTTTTATTTGTGAGGTAAAATTAAATTTATGTACTTTAAAAAGATTCAATTTATTTAAATTCTATTATTACCATATATTATATAGTGTGGTTTCAGATAAACATTGTTCTAACAATCAACAATTATATTCCTACACACCTTCTCGTCTATATACATTTCTTTTTCTATTTATTTACTTTTTTATAATATCATTTATTACAGATTGAAATCACGTGTCCCTTCTGTGTCATCATTCCTGTCCCACCAATAACATTCATCCCCGTCAATTAAAATAGTTAACGTCAGCTATAATTGCATCGATCGAAATGCGTTAACTTTCACACTTTCCGTCAACTCGCTCATATCACTATTTTTTAGGTTACGAGATTTAGGTTCTGTCATGTGCGATCCTCCCACAATTTCTGATGCTATCACTCAAACAATCTCTGCTAGAAACAAGAAAAACTAATTATTTTTTTGTCAAAACCATTGAGGAAACAAAACGACAAACATTGGTGTAACAAATTGGGTGAAGGCACCATAACCAATGGTTATTAACACTGGATTTTCATAATTTTTTCCTACTTGGACCGAAACTGCAGGTTAACAAATAATTATTAATGAGTGATGTACCGTTTCAGTCCCTAACTTTACGAAAATAATTCACTTTAGTCCTTGACTTTGTGCAAATAAGTCACTTTAGTCCCTGACTTTGTGCGAATAAGTCACTTTAGTCTCTGAATTATATAATCATTCATTTTAGTCCCTGAAAAGTTAGGGACTAAAATGAATGATGTAGTGAAAGTCGGAACTAAAATGACCAATAATAGTGAAAGTCAGGAACTAAAATGACTGATTTCGCGAAGGACTAAACTGACTTATAAAATACAAAGTCAGGGACTATTTCAGTATATAATTCAATTATTAATAGATGGAATAGCAAGCTATTTGTTGAGGCACCTTAACAAGCCCTGAATAAATACCAATGCCTTGAAATGGTATGATGATTAAGAGATGAACTTCTCTCGTCTAGATAAGGGGGTGCATTTGTATGTAGATACGTCATGAATAAATAGAAAGGATTGGCCGGATTGATGAGATGATCAGGTTGTTGATTTTGGCCGCCATTGACGGTGTTTTGACCGAGATTAGCCATGATCAAATTTGAGTAAGGGAGAAGAAGATTTTCGTGCGGAAAACAAAGAAGGTTGTTATAGGCTCAGATACGATAACAGTGTTTGAGAAAGAGAATCAGATATTCAAAGTTCTGAAAAATTTCATATTTCTCATTATGAATAACTCACTAAAACATTACAATAGAGAAGTTATATATACATAATCTAGAAATCAAAAGAAGTAACTGATTAAACAATGTGGGAGTAACTAACCATTGATCTTAAACTGCCAATGAAAACTAAATTGAAAAAAGAATAAATACAATGTATATGAAGAAACAGAAAAAAATCTATTTTCAATATCTAACACTTTCGTCTAGATAAGGGGGGTGCATTTGTATGTAGATTCGGCATGTTTGAGAGAGTATTGTTGTGAAGCTGATTCGTTCCACTTTGCCTAAAAAAAGTAGAAATTAAAATTCATCTAAGGGAGCAGGGGAGAGACTTCAGACACTGGGCTTATCCGGTAAAAGTTTAAAGAAAATGAAATTGAAAAATCGGGGATGAGTTGACGGAATGCGTCAAAGTAAACAGATTTCATTCGGTGTTATAAAAACTTACGTCAACAATTTTAATTGACGTGGCTGAATGTTATTCGCAGGATAGGAACTGGGACACAGTCGGGACACAAGATTTATCACATGTCTTCTTTCTTATACATTCATTCTTTTTATTTTCCTTATATCTATCTGTTCCTACACATTTATACACTAATGTAATAATAACATTAGTCTTTAATTAATTTTTGTGTGTAGATATATTGTATTCACAAAAGAAAAATATTCACTCATCTTGTTTGGATACCACAGAAAATGAGTGTAGATCTCTACTAGAAATATTAAGAAGATATAAATGAGAATGACATGTTACAAACAGAAAATATGCAGAGAAGAAGCATCAAAATATAGAATTGGAGAAACAGTAAAACTGATTCTCATTCATCATTGAAAAATTACATGTATTTATACATTACAGTATGCAAAGCAAGAAAAAGAAACTACTAGGCAATTGACGGGTAGTTATCAGAATAATAAACAGAAAAATAAACTGCTAGACAGTTGGCGGGTAGTTATCAGAATAACAAACAGAAAAAAATAAACTACTAACTGCTTCTTGATGGTTGATGGCACGTGTTGAGTGAATTGTTGAGTAACTTTAATATCCCCCGCAAGCTCGAGGGTGCAAATACATCAAAGACACCGAACTTGGACAAAAACAAATGGAAGGAAGTAGGAAAGAGCCATTTAGTGAAAAAAAAATCAGCAAATTGGTCATGAGAATAGGGAATACAAACCTATATAAAAAATTAGAAAAATACAATCCAAGAAGCCTACAAGAACAAAAAGAAAAGGGGCATAACCCTGTAAATCAAGAAATCAAAGGCATGCCTGTAAAAAAACATCAACGCTTAACCACTTATAGAGGCGGAAGCGAAGAAGCACATAAGAGACCAACGACGTGAACCATATCTTAAAAAAAATGACTCCAAACATCGTCGAAACTGAAATGGAACGACTATTGAGAAGGTGAGATCTGAACTGCAGTTGCTACAACTAAAGTAGAAACCAGAAGCAAGGATCAAAGCCGAACATACAAGATCGGACAAGAAGAACAAGATTTGGGAAAACAAAATGATGAAGATGAAACAGGGTAGAAAATAAGTTTTTCTCGGGAAAGTAAGGAATAGAAACTAGAAAAGAAAACCGAAAAAGAAAAAGGAATTTTCAAGGGAAAATATTTCAAGGTGGATGGAAAGGCTCTGATACCATGTTACAAACGGAGAATGCGCAGAGAAGAAGCATCAAAATATAGAATTGGAGAAAATGTAAAACTGATTCTCATTCATCATTGCAAAATTACATATATTTATACATCACATAATGCAAAGCAAGAAAAATAAACTATTAGGCAGTTGACGGGTAGTTATCAGAATAACAAACAGAAAAATAAACTGCTAGGCAGTTGGCGGGTAGTATCAGACTAACAAACTGGACCCACAACCCACTCAAATCATGCCTCTATTAGCTAGATTGAGAAGTGAAGTGAGTTGTGTGTTGCATGAAGTTATTAACACTATGTGTAATACCGCACAACAAACTCGTATCATGTTTATCAAATTATGTGGACCCCATGCCCAACTCAAATCATGCCTCTTTTAACAAGATTGAGAAGAAGAGTGAGTTGTTTGTGTGATGCATGAATGACAAAAATACTCTGACCAGATTCCCAAAAAATATTGTTTCTTACTAGTTTGAATTTTTTTTAATAGGTGGGGAGTAGATCAGAATAAAAATTATTTTGATTTCTTTTTTCATTTCTGTTGTCGACACACAACACAAAAAAAAAAAGAGAAATAAAGTTTTAAAATATATGGACCTCACAACATACTCAAATCACATCTTTATTAGCAAGATTGAGAAAGAAATGAGTATCCTGTTGTATATAGTTACTATATATATATATATATATATATATATATATATATATATATATATATATACTCCCTCTGTTCAGTAATAAGAGTCGTTTTACCATTTTTCACAAGAATTAAGAAAAATCATTAAAGCCTAAAATACTGTATGATTATAGAGAAATTAAAACAATGAAGATAAATGTATTGCACATTCCAAGGCAACTACTCTGGAGATAAAAAAGGAAGAGTAAAGAATCTGAAAAAAAAAATGCTCTCTCCTCTCTCATTTAATATATGCTTAAAAATTGGAAAACAATTCTCTCTCCATCGAACACACAACTTTGTTTGACGAACCGTTAAAAACATCTTCTTCTTCTTCTCATATTAAAGTCCATTAATCATCAATGAGCAACAAAAAAATTAAACTCAAAAGAAGCAATTTGGAGGCAAATTTTGAGTGAAAATTTTGAGCCAAAAAATATGGAGCCAAAATTTGAAAGTATACACCATTATAAATATTGGGTCCTCTGTTTCATCTTGCAACAAAGAGTAGTATGGCTTCCAACAACTATCAATTTGATCTAAACCAAATTCCTAACATAGAAGGGGTTAATGAAATTCAATCAAATGATCAAAATAAAGAACCTGATGAGGAGAGGCAAGGAGCAATTCCATTGGTAGTTCAATCTTCAGTGGACGGCAATCTCGTTCTTGATTTTAATACGGATGGAAATCATCATTATCCCCTGTTTGACATGAACGTTGATTATTTGCAACAAGATGCTAACGACGATTCAGATATGGAAGACACTGATTCCGTCCTCAATACGGGTGAAGACACTGATTCCGTCCTCAATGCGGGTGATGACACTGATTCAGTCCTCAATGCAGGTACTCTATTTTATTGTTCTTTTGCCTTCAAATTACGTACTCATATAGACTGCGTTGTTAAAGCTCATTTGTTGAAACATGCTTTTGTAATTGAGATTGATATGCTGAATATAATGTTCTTGTTAAAATATTCAATCAGTTTTTTTTTTGGTCAAAATCTGATTTGTTTGTTCAAAGCTTATTTGTTGATGATAGTTAGAACTTAAAAGTTATCTTATGTTAGCGTTAGAGTCATGCGTTTGTGATTCAGATTAATAGCATAGGTGCTGTCATCTTATGTTATTACTAATAGTTAGAACTAAGTTATTGCTAATAGTTAGAGTCATGCGTTTGTGATTCAGATTAAAAACATTATATAGCATAGATAATTTTTTGTTTCTATGTTTTGATTATTTTTTTTTCTCTACAAAATGCTGGTGTATCACATGAAGATGCTACAATAAGGAAAAAAAAAATCACAACGAATGACCAAAGATGGGCAATATATACTGCATTACTTGAGGTGGCCACTCTATTTTCAGTTTCTTTACGAACTGTGCAAAGAATTTGGAAACGGGCAAAGGATACTCCACACGGTACAAATGTTAATGTGTCCCATAAAAAGACCAAAAATTGTGGCCGAAAGAGAGTCCAAGTAGACCTTAACCAAATTAATGACATTCCTTTACACAAAAGAACCACTTTGAGATTGCTTGCATCCGCTCTAAATATGAATCATAGCACTTTGTTCAAATATTTGAAAGAGGGTCTCATCCGACGACACTCAAATGCTATAAAACCCCATCTAAAAGACCATCACAAGAGAGCTCGACTACAGTTTTGCCTATCCATGATAAACCAAACTAGTCTACCTCATGAACCAAAATTCATCGATATGTATCATATTGTGCATATCGATGAGAAGTGGTTCTACATGAGTAAAAAAACTGAAAAGTACTACTTGCTTCATATGGAAGAAGATCCTCTTCGTCAATGTCAAAGTTCACATTATATAGGGAAAGTGATGTTTTTAGTTGCTATGGGTCGTCCAAGATTTGATGATGAAGGGAATGAAATTTTCTCTGGGAAAATAGGCGTCTGGCCTTTTGTCACACGAGAACCAGCTTTGAGAAGAAGTGTTAATAAAGAAGCTGGCACCTTAGTGACGAAACCAATTACGTCAGTCAATAGGGACATCAACAGACAATGGTTGATTGAAAAAGTTATTCCTAAAATTCAATCTTGTTGGCCAAGGAAAGAATTAGGAAGTGTTATCTTCATTCAACAAGACAATGCTAGAAGTCATGTTGATCCCAATGATGAAGACGTTGTAAGAGTCGGTACACAAAATGGGTTCAACATAAGATTGATGTGTCAACCGGCAAATTCACCAGATTTAAATATTTTGGATCTTGGGTTCTTTAGTGCTATTCAATCTCTACAACAAAAGGTTAGAGCAAATAGTGTTGATGAACTCATTGAAGTAGTTGAGAAGTCATTTGATGAATACCCAACAAAAAAGTGGAGTATGTTTGGTTGACTTTACAACTATGCATGAGGGAGATATTGAAAGTGGAAGGTTCCAATCGGTATAAAATTCCACATGTGAATAAAGCTCGATTAGATAGAGAAGGTCTTCTTCCAACACAAATTGTGTGTGATCCAATTGTAGTACAAAATGTTAGGAATCAATTGCAATTGTAGTCAATATTTTAATCCAATGAACTTTATTTTTATCAAATGAATTACCCATGTTGTACTCCTATTTCTGTTTATACTATTTTGATCGATAAAAGTTAGTTTCATTGTGTATGGATCATATTAAAAAAAATTCTAGTTTAAGGAATAAATTGAAAATTCATGTCATATAATTAAACCATAAAGTTATTGTTTTTGCATGTTGAAGTATCTAATTTTGTTGACAACTCATAACACCTTAATCACAAGATCTTAGCCAAGTGACAACTCAACACCTTAGTCACAACCAGCCAGCCAAGTGTTACTTGCACAAAAAATATGCATGTTTGGTTTCAAAAAGAACTAAACATAACAGCATAACGTAAAATTAAAAAAAAAAAATCAAACATGGCAAGTAGTTTAAGATTTGCTATGTCTGTATTAACATTATATCTGAGCTCTCTTATTGATTCCACTTATCATTACTTTAAAATTGAGGGAGTTGTTAGCATTCTATCAAAGTGATCGCAACTCTTCCTTCTACCTTTCTAACTAGCCATCGCAAATTCTCTTTGAGGCAGTGAAAATTCAAATGTTTATAAACCTTGCAATTTGATTTAGCATGATGAAACACTAAACATACACCCACAAATTGATAGTTTTTGAGAATTCCATTCAAAAAACTCAACCCACATAAGTGTATTTCATAATCCAATAGACAAATTCAAAGGATAAATTCCATATTAAACCAAACAAAGATTACAAAAGTTAATTGAAAAGGTCCCTCTTCAACCACCATGCTTTCAAATGAACTACTCCTTGATGTTTAAATTCCTTTCATGATACTGAGGAAGAACAATTGGCTCAGGAAGAACTCTTGGCTCAAAATACTTGGGAAGCAAAGTTCGTAACATTGACTTAACTGGATCAGCAATAATTTCTTCCTTTGATACCTTTGAAGTCACTTCTTCATCCTTCGATTCTTCAACTGCCAACCCTTCAAGTGAGTCCTCAACCACCTTACCTTCAAAGGAGTCCTCAACCACCGTACCTTCAAGGGGGTCTTCAACAAACGTGTCTTCAAGTGAGTCCTCCACCGCCAAGGATACAACAGAATCTCTTCGTACTCTATCCATTGCCTTCAAGTGAGTCCTCCACTGCCAAGGATATTTGCCTACAGGTTGTTATATAAGCAGGAATGGGAGATTGAAGCATTTGGTAAAATTCTGTAATTAATGTGAAAGGGAGAATAAAGAGAAGAAAGAGATAGGAAAAAAAAAAAACAAACAGCCAGAGATAGCCAGGAATGAGTATGGGAACCAGGGAATGAGTATGGGAACTTGTTGTTAATAAATAAGAGAGAAGAGAGAATTTTTTGTGTCCAGCGACTTTTATTTATCCAAAACCCCATGAGTCTAAAACAACTCTTAATAATGAACAGAGGGAGTATATATATATATGTGTGTGTGGATTCCACAATAAACTCAAATCACTTCTGTTAAAATAAGTGGACCCATAACCTAAGAAACACACTGTTATAAATAAAAAAGAAAAGAAAAACTCAAAGCACCATCAGGTGCTTATTTAAAAAATAAAAAGAGAGAGAGAGAGTGCTCACCTTCAAGTGCTAATTAGAAAAAAAAAGAAAAAAAAGAGACGCTTAAATGTCTCACACTTACAACAAAAAGGGGAAAAATCCTATTAATTCCTTCCTCTGTTTTCATTACTTTAAAAACAAACCCCCCTCCCTTATATCATTTTCACTCTTGGTCTCTCCCCCTTCTCATGTTCTTCTACCTCTGGCTCATCTTTCACTCTGTTTTTTTTTCTCATTTCTCACCCTATCTTCTTGCACCCACTATCATTAAAAGCCTAAGGTAAGTTTTTACTTATTTTTATTTTGAGACTAACTCTCACAACTTAGGGCTTAATCTTCTTTTTTTTAAAAAAATATTAGTAGGATTGATATATTTTGTAGCTCTTAGTACAAAATGGTTGTTTCAAAGAATGGGTATTGACAAATAGAAGTAGAGGAATAGTATTTTAGAGCTCTTTTATGGCTTTTTTTGAAAATAAAAAGAAACTTAACTCTATTATTTGGGGACTTTGACTAATCTTTTAAATTTATCCTTTGTATTCACATCCTTCTGAGCATATGCCGGATGCATCCTCAGGTATCTCCAAAAGTAATTCAGTTGGTTCTTCATTGAAGTGAGTGGTTAAATATTCTAAGTGGCAATTTTATTTAACTGTTTTCATGGGGAAACACATTTATTTACCGATGGGATAATTTGTTTTACGAAAAACATTTAAATCACCTCTTTTGTTAATTTATTTGATATTCCAATTTAATCTTTGTCAATATTTTGATGTAGACTTGAAATTTCATAATACATAGTCTAATTTTTTAGATCACTTTAAATGTTGACTTTGAAATTCTCTATTGATGATTTAGAAGACTATATAATTTTTTCTAAGGGTGTTCTTTTGAAGAATGGTTTATTTGATTTTATTTTCCAAGAAAATGATTTGCTTGTGGATTGGATTTTTTTAAGATTGTTACGTATGCCTAGTTAGTATGTTTGTTTTCTTTTATTTGATAAGGATTACCTATTTGAATACTACTTTTCTCGAAGCGAAGAGAATAAATGGCTATGACCGCAACGGCTATGACCGCAGTTGTTGAAGGGAAGAGAATTAACGGCTATAATTGCTTTTTTTCGAAGGGAAGAGAATAAACGGCTATAAATACTGCTTTGTCGTAGCAAATAGAATAAACTGTTATAAATATCACTTTGCCAAAGTGAAGAGAATAAATGGCTTATGTGCATGTAGAGTGTTCCGGATATATTAGTGGGTTGAGATTACACCCCAAGGAAAATATTTATACTTTTACTTTATGACTGTAATGCATTTATTATCGCAAGCTTGGCACTGCTTGGTCAAGTTGTGTCACACCGAAGGGTGAAAGTACAACCCACAGTAATAACCCCAAAACTCATTTTTGTAACATTAAGAAAATCGGTCTTGACAATAGAGGTTACAAAGGCAACATGTAATAACCCCAAAACTCATTTTTGTAACATTAAGAAAATCGATCTTGACAACAGAGGTTACAAAGACAACATATTTGTTTCGATGATTTGATTAGATTAATTTTACCAGGCAACATGGTGAGGGATCAATAATTCATCCTTATTTCACTTAGAATAGTGAATATTCGGGTCTGGAATTACACTAAATCGTCATGTAGTCACGTTAGCAACGAACCGACTCTGTTATGTCACAAAACCATGCTGCCAGGCCACATGGCCATTTCGTAACCATAAAATTTTCCCAGATATTTTACAGAATGACCAATTAAATTGATGCCGAAAGGATAAACTCTCTACAATTATACATTAAAATCGAGTAAACTGTGGAATGTTCACCGAATTAGTTCATAGGAAAGAGAGGCGGCGTCACAACGGACACACTTAATAACCAAGTCTTTCCAAGCCACAACTTTTTTAAGTATAACATTCATACACCATACTTAACGTGAATTCAAATAGAGGGATAAAAGACTCCTGATCGTTTGACCAAAAGTCAAACCCCAAATGGTTTGACCAAAAGTCAAGCAAAATGGTTTGACAAAAAGTTAACCCCCTAAAATGTTGACCGAAAGTTAAACTCTAAAGTATTTGATTGAAAGTCAAACTCCGAAGTGTTTGGGCGAATGTCAAACCATGAAAAGTTTGACCAAAGTCAAACTCTGAAACATTATGAGGAGATAAAACCTCACAAATTGAATTTCAATCTTTTAATTATGCAAATTAATAAACAGTGTCAATAACAAGTTCAACTTTATCATGGAATTATGTAATTTTAATTTCGAATATTATTTCGATGAAAATAACTGAAAGAAGATAAAATAATTATCACGTGATCATACAATTTTCAATTAGTTGCAAAATAAATTATAACTAATTCCTTTAATATATCCTTATTTAAATCATAACCAAATTAGTTACAAAACAAATCATAACTAACTATCTTAATTTTAAATAAAAGAAGACTCAATCAAATAAGAAGATTATACAATTCTCAAATAAACTCTTGCGTTGTACCACGCCTCCAAATGAGTTATCAAGTCCACATTTTTTTTATTGAACTCCACAAAATCAAGTTTATCAAGTAATCAAGCCATTTGAATTCCAAATTGAAACAATGATAATCCAATCATAAATTAATTACAAGACAAATAGTAACTAATTAATCCTTATCTCAAACTCAAAATTTCTTTATTAGGTACAAAACTCAATTCAACAATATTTTATATACATGAATGAATTAAGGAAAAGCCTGAGATGATAATATAGGATTATATCAACCATAGAAACTTAATTAGCTATGATTTTGGAACAATAATTTCAAAAAATAATAATTGATAATATTGGAACATCAACCATAGCAACATCTAAATTAAAGTATTTTTTTTTTAAAAAAAAAAAGTCTAAAAACGAAACCTTTAGTTGATGTGATTACCAATTAAAAATAGCTGAGTGACTTTAAAGAATATTTGGAAATCTTGGTCTGATTTAGTCAATTCACATTGTAACTTCAAACACATTCTCAATCTCTCATAGAATCACGTGAAAAATCGAAAGTTGACACGAAAAGCAAGATAAGAACAAAGAAATAAATTCAACTCAAAGACACAATTTAACATATTTCTAAAAACTTTAAGAAATGTGTCTTAAACGATTTTAAAACGAAAGACTCCATATCCTAACGGCAACGGGGCCCTGATACCACTAGTAGGAATTTACTTAAACCAAATACTAAAACATTCAATAATGTTACGAGGCCGTTGTGTAAGAGTTATAGAGTAACCATGAGATGCAGCGGAAGCCTTATTGATCACGAATGTCACGATCCGTCTACGTCATCAACACAGAGATAAAAAAGTGTTAGAGAAGGTGTGGTGTTGTGGCCTTCCTCAACCAAACCTCTTACTCCCAATCCAGGATGCCTCACTCTGAATGAGGAAGAGTATGTGGCTAATCGGCAGTTTGATGTGTTGTGGATCATCACCTCTTGACAGGTCTATTTATAATAACCGCCTACTGGAATTTCCATCATGCTCATTGCAGACCCAAGTTTCCAATCAAGAGTCCACATCTTAATCTTTATCATTTTGAGGCAATCTAAAACAAATTTCTCTTACGATATCTGGAATGATTCGTGTCGATCACTAAGTGGTTTTAATAAAATAATTTGAGTAGCCAATAATAATTTTATCTAATTAATAGTCGGCCCACACCTAACAATGAGTTGAAATTAAGATAATTCCAACAATAAATGCTTTCAAGTATATTGATTCATGACTGACTGTTGAGAAATAATTGATTTGTGAAATAAATTATCTTTTAGACTACATTGAAATCATTCCATTTTAATTTGAATACTCGTGCGATCTCTTGTTTCTCCTTCATGTTCACTTTGTTTATTTGACCCTCGCTAAGTCTATGAGACTCATCCCATTCCTTTTCTTCCAGATTTGTAGGCTTTTGTGTACCAGTCTCTTGGGATTTGCAGACACCCATGATTTGATCTTTTTGGTAGTCCTCTATGCTAGAGGAGGCTAGTATTTTGAATCTAGTGATTGCAGCTATAGGGATTAGAGTGTTATCTAGTTTGTTCTTTATGAGGATATATGTATGATGGATATTGGATAAGTTATATATTTATACACTTTTTTTAGCTGCTATTTTGTACTTATACATATAACATCTGGGTATTCATTCAGAATGATGGAGGTAAAAGTTTGGCAAAATGACATTTTTGGTCACTTAAGTCTTTGCGCCAATTCAGTTTGTTCCCTTAACTTTTTTTATTTGTTTTAATCCCTTAACTTTTATTTTGGATTTAATTTATATTAGTCCCCTCAGAAATGGTTTTTGATCCATTAACATTCTTGACGGATGTAACGGTAGGGACCAAATTGAATGCAAAATAAAAGTTAAAATACTAAAAGGGATCGAAAAAAAGTTAAGGGGCCAAAATAAATTGGCACAAAGAGTTAAGGGACTAAAAGTGTCATTTTGCCTAAAAGTTTTTATGAATATGATTGTTGAATAGGTTGATATGAAATTTGTGGTTTGATCAAATTTTAGAGGACACTCTGGCCAAATTTTCAATAGACTATTGTGTTTCTAATGAGAGAATATGACTTAGTTTCTTAGGCTTTCCAGGTTAATGGGTGTTTAGTTAGCATTAGTATGTGCCTCGATCACGTCCTTTAGGCGGGTCGTGACAGCCTACACGAATCATGCCTCTATTAGCGAGATTGAGAAGAGAAATGAGTTGTGTGTTGTATGAAGTTACTACATTATGTGGACTACACAACCAACTCACATCACATCTGTTAAATTATGTGGACCACATAGCCTACTAGAATCTTATCTCTATACGACATTTGAGAAGAGAAATGAGTAGTGTGCTTCATGCTTGACAAAAATGCCCAGACCAATCTCCCTATAACATTGGCTCCTATTAGTTGGAATCTTTTTGCATGCAGAGAGTAGATCAAAATAAAAACTATTTTGAATTTTTTTTGCTATTAAACTATTTTGAAAATTCTGTTCATTTCTTTTATTGAGATACCCCAAAAACTGAGAAAGAAGGTATTGAATTGTGCAGACCCCACTGCCCACTCAAGTCATGCCTCTAGTATGAAGATTGAGAAAACAAGTGAGGTATGTGTGCATTAAGTTATTATATTTTGTGGATCAGCCAACTCAGATAAAAAAAACTATTAAATTACTTGAACCTTATTACCAACTCAATTCATGCCTCTATTTACTTGATTGAGAAGAGAAATGAGCTGTGTGACAATGACAAAAGTTCAAGGACTTATTTCCAAAAATATTGTTACCCACTAGTTTAAAATCTTTTAGAATGAGAGCAATAGATCAAAATAAAATATAGTTTAGAAGGATCAAACTATAGCATTGCAAAATGAGCTTTGGTGGATTTGTCCATTTATCCAGTGGCCTTGCGGTGCGGGGCGAGCCAACCCTTATACCTAGCTCTACTAGAAGGATCAAAATAAAATATCGTTTAGAAGGACCAAACTAGAGCATTGCACAATGATTTCTGAAGATATTAGTTTTTAGGGTTCCTAGTTAAGAAAATAAGGATCATGAGTTTGAAAAATGATCCAAGACTTGTAATAGATGCTAAGAGGATTATTAGGACTTGAATTTTGTGTTTAGTTGATTTTCCTAGGGAAATAAGTGCAGAATTTGCGTGAGAACATGTCCTTGGGGATATAATAAAGGCAAAAAGAAGGTACATCGCGGAGCTTTTGTGACTTAGACACCCTTATAGACCTCACCAACAAGGGAATATAGACGGGCGATGAATACTAAATTGTCTGGTAGACCCCCACCTATGCTGAGCAAGTTCTGCAATCGAAAGAATTTGTGTGAATTTCACTAGGATTAAGGGCATTATACTAATGGGTGTGTGCGGTTGAGGGATGCGATATAGAGGCTCATACAAAAGGGTCGGCTCAGAGAATTCGTACAAGCATCCTAGGATGCACTATATCGGCATCGATGTCCCTCTCTCTGGGATAGAAAGGGTCATTCACCTCGGAGCTAAACTCGAGATATTGATAGAAAAAGATCTCCAAGCTTTAAGAAGAGAATGATCCTAGCACGAGGGGTCATACAAGTAATTGCAGGAAGAATCCCGTGAAATGCAAAACATTATCAAGTCATCTGGGATAGTTGTGCACAATTCGTGGTTAAGCCGAGTCCTTTATCCTTTTCTGATGTCGACATGCCCAAGGAATGACCTTAGGACAACGAACCAATTGTCATCACTGGGATGATTGATGGTTACTAAGTTCATTGAAATTCGTAGAGCAAGGAAGTTCAACTGACATAATGTTTTGGAATTATATGAGAAGTTGTGATTAAGATCAAAGGAGTTGATCCCTCACAACAAAAGCTTGATTAGTTGTATTGGGGATATAATATATCTAAAGGGATACGTTGAATTGATGTGCAGCTTGGTAGTAAGAAGGACAGTGGTATGTTCCCGATAAGATTCCTTGTCGTAGATTTCCCTTCGGCTTACAATGCCATCCTTGAGCAACTAACTGTTAACGTCTTGTGTTGGCACTTTTTTTGGTCGTGAAGTTCTTTGGGGAGAAAGGTGAAGTTATTACTATCCATGGTAGCGGTGGTGAGGCCAAAGATTGCTATCCTGAAAGTTTAAAAATCACGAAGGCATTGCCTGAAGCGGAAACAAAGAAACCGTTTGATCAAAAATTTCAAAGGCGTGACTCGCCAAAATATTTGATCGTGTTAATGGTGAATTTGGATCTTACGGCCGACTTTGAACACCAAAGGCCCCAACTTGAAAGAGATGTGGTGCAGATTAAAGATCAACCCTCCAAAGCCATGAAAATCAGAGCAACTCAGCCTCTTGCCTTTAGAAACAGGTTTGTCGAGATCTTCACTCAAAATGTGGAATTATTTGCATGGTCTCCCACTAAAATTCTAGGTGTGGATCCCAATATTTGCTACCATCGACTAGCCATCAGACCGGGAAGCATCGACAAGCAGGTGAAAGAGGTTAGGCAAGAATAAAAGACGGATGCATTCGGAAAGAGGTGAGTCCATCGAGAAGCAGGTGAAGGAGTTTTTGAAAGCCAACTTTATCATGGAAATTTGATATGCTGAACGGGTGTCAAATGTTGTAATGGTCAAGAAGGCTAATGGGAAATGGCGCATGTGCACCAATTACACCTATTTGAACAGGGCATGCCCTAAAGTTCCCACTACCTTGCATTGATAAAATTGTAGATAACTTTGACAGGCATAAGTATCTCTCTTTCATGGATGCATATTCGGGATATAATCAAATCCCAATACATCCTAAATACCAAGAAAATACAACATTTATTACTGATCTGAGTGTTTATTGTTACAATGTAATGGCTTTCAGCTTAAAGAATGTAGGGGCCACCTATTAGCGACTCGTGAGCTCGATCTTTGAGAAGTATATTGGAAATATTTTAGAATTAATCATTGATGATATTATGGTCAAGACTCCAAAGAACAAAGACCCCACCGTAGACCACCTGGAAGAGGTCTTCCAACAATTGCACATGTATGATTTGTCACTTAATCCTGATAAATGTACCTTTCCGATAAAATCAGGTAAATTTCTGGGTTTTATGCTTACAATATGGGGAATTGAGGCCAACCCGTATAAGTGCAATGCCATCTCGAACATGCACAGTCCCAAAAACATCAAGGAGGTACAACGGGGCACATTGCTTCCTTAGCATGCTTCTTACTAGCATATGCATAGAAGTGTCTTCCTTTGTTCAGAGTGTTGTGAAACAAGGAGAATTTTTGTAGGGATGATGCTTGTGAGAAAGCATTCCAAGAATTGAAGACTATTCTAGCTCATCCTCTGGTGTGGTACAAGTTGGATCCAAGTCAAACTCTCATACTTTATCTTTTAGTTATGGACGAAGCCTTGAGTGCATTTATGGTAAAAGAAGAAAATTTGAGTCAGAGACCAATTTACATCGTATTAAAGGCATTATAAGGGTCAGATTTGAATTGTCAGAGATTAGAGAAGTGCTCTGCTTATGGCCACCAAGCGTTTTCCACCTTATTTCAATGTCACTCAATTATCGTACGCACCAATTAACTAATCAGACAGGTCCTCCACAAAATTGATTTCATAAGAAGGATGATGAATTGGGCTATTGATCTTTCTCAATATTGCAAACAATAAAAGCCCAAGCCGTAGGCAAACAATAAAATCCCAAGCCGTAGCCGACTTCGTGGTTGAGATGACTTACACAACTATACCGAATGTTAGTTCATGGACCATACATGTGGACGGGTCCTCTAATGAGAAAGGAAGCAGGGCTAGTGTGATGATAGAGAATGATGAAGGAATCATGATAGAGTTTTTGTTGAGATTCGCCTTTTGAACATTTAATCGTCAAATAGAATATGAAGCCTACCTAGCTAGGATCTGAATGACAAAAGCATTGGGTGCCACTGCCTTAACAATCTGGTCTAATTCTCATCTCATGGTTTTTCAGAT
The DNA here is from genome assembly GCA_037177725.1 of Cyamopsis tetragonoloba. Lineage (NCBI taxonomy): Eukaryota > Viridiplantae > Streptophyta > Magnoliopsida > Fabales > Fabaceae > Cyamopsis > Cyamopsis tetragonoloba. The sequence continues at coordinate 24,208,314 of CM074122.1, forward strand.
CAAATGAGATTACACAGAAAATGGGAAGCCATATTCACTTCTTCATGGAGATCTCCATGTAGAAAACTCGTGTTGACATCAAACTGATGTATATGATATTGTTTGATGGAGGCAATAGCAAGGAGCATCATGACAATGGTCATTTTTACCACTAGGCCGAAAGTATCCCGATAGTCCAATCCATGAGTTTGAGTGTAGCCTTTACCTACTAACCCTGCCTTGTATTTGTCAAGATGTCAATCTGCCTTAACTTTGGTTTTGAAGATCAATTTAGATCCCACACCTTTCCTACCTTTTGGTAGATGACACAATGACCATGTTTGATTTGATAAAAGAGCTTTCAATTCTTCATTAATTGCCTACTGCCAACAAGATTTAGAGATAGATTCTTTAAAGCTTCTAGGATCAGATTGACGGTTAATGTTCATAACAAGATGTTTATATGAACTAGATAAATTACAATATAAAATATGTTCAGAGATTGGATACTTCACCTTAGGGTCCCCTACATAATTTTGTTGACACAAAAGGGAACAATAGTAATCACTTAGATGTCCTTGTGGTTTCGATTCCCTTGATGACATGCTTAGAGGAGAATTTGTAGCAGCATGTTGTTTAGGTGGGGAAGCACCACAGATTGGTAAAGTATTGGTATCAGCAGGTGTGGTAGAGTTGACATCACTTAGTTGAGGTGTTTTAGGAAGAACTTGAGGAGAGGGCTTGAAGCCAAAACAGTCAGTCATCCAAGATCGGGCAACATGAAACAATTTGTGTAGTGGATTATGATAGAGCTTTGGTAATTGACTTTTCATGCATAAACTTATGATGAAAGGTAAGCTCAAAGAATTTGGCATCCCTTCTTATAAACAACTCATGATTTTGAAGATCATATGCCAAAAAACCTTTAGTACCAGACTTGTGTCCTAGATAAACACATTTTCTTGCTCAAGAATCAAGCTTGGTTCTATTTCTATTCAAGGTGCAAGAATACATGAGACAACCAATGAATTTTAAAGAAGATAAATTATGTTTTTTAGCATGCAAAAGCTCATATGGGGAAGAATTATTCAACTTAACATAAGGTAGTATGTTTATCAGAAAAATAGAATGTGAGATAGCATAAGACCAAAATACTTTAGGAATAGCAAGCCTCTTGATCAAGTGAGTAACCTTCTTGATGAATGTTTACTTCTTCATGTCATATGTCATCATTACAAGTTATAGAACAATAATCTAAGCGATCACCATAAATAATCTGCCTCGGTTGAGATAACATCTCTTCATGAGCAATTTTAGATGGTTTGAGTGAGAAAGACAACTGCTCCTCATAGAAAGAGACATTTCTAGAAACATAAATTTATCTAGTTTTTAAATCATATATGACATAGCCCTTTATTCCAGGCTTGTAACCCAAAAATACTCCTTTTCTAGCTCAACTGTCCAATTCGTGTCTGTGGTAGAATAACATAGACAACCAAAGACTCTCAAGTTGCCTATGTGTGTACTTTTGTTATGCAAAACCTGAAAAGGTGAAACACTTGAAAGAAAATTACTAGGTTGCCAATTAATAAGATAAATTGCGTGACACACAACATGATTCCCAAAGTTTTTAGGCAAACTTGATTGAAACATGATAGCTCTTGTAGTGCTTAGAATATGTTGGTGTTTCCTTTCGGCAACACCATTTTGTTGAGGTGTTTCTACACAAGATCTTTGATGTAGAATTCCTTTTGTGTTATACCAATCATTCAACATAAATTCAGGACCATTGTGACTTCTAATATGCTTGATATATAGTTATGTGAAATTGAGTCTCAACCTTGAAAACAAAAGATTTAATTAAGGAACTTGTTTCAGATTTACTTTTCATGGAAACAATTCAAGTGTGTCTAGACTTATCATCAACAACAGTTAAGAAGTATCTATGTCCTAAAAGAGAAGGAATTGAGAGAGGGCCCCATATGTCCATATGTACCAAATCAAATATATTCTCAGAAACCAAATTGCTATTGTTAAAGGACATGACAAGTCTCAAATAATTTTCTGTTTAGCAACATGACAAGTCTCACAAGGAAAAATTGATTTTATTGCATTTAATAAAAGGATACATCTGTTGCATACACTTCATCTTGTCATGTGAAAGATGACCTAATCTTAGGTGCCAAATGTTCGTATCATAAGAACAAAAATTATTAACAGAACACAAGTTGTTAACATGACAGTTATTGAATGAAATGGAATATAAACCACTTCTACTATCAGCTACACCAATCCTCCTTGTAGTACATTGGTCATGTAAATGACAAGCAATTTTAGAAAAGATTAGTTGACAATCCAAGGATTCTGTTAGTTTGATAACAGAGATTAAGTTAACATTGAAATTAGGAACAAAGAGAACATCATTAGGATAGAACTCCTTATAGAAAAACAACAGTGAGACACAAGTTGTGTATGATTTCCATCGGGTAACTTGATAATGACAGGTTTAATCTTCCTATGACACTTAAATATGTCAATGGAGGTGCAAATGTGGTATGTGGCACCATTGTCAAGAACCCAAGTATGTGAATTCTAGACATTTGAAGTAAGGCGGATATTACCTTGTTGGTTGTTGTTGTTTCTTGCACCATAAGCTAGACTTATTTAGTTGATCGCATAGTTCTGTTGAGACTTTTGTTGTATCAAACCTAGATTGCTTAATACTGATTAGCCGTGAATGTAGGAACTTGAGATCCTCCATCCCTTTGATACATGATGCTTCAATTATCATCTAAATCATCATCATCTTTGATAACACATTATTCACAGTGTTGTTAGTCTTGAAATTGGATGGATATCCAATTCTTTTGAAGCAATTCTCAAAGACATGTCCTGTCTTGTGACAACAAGTGCAAGTCTTTGTCATCTTGTGCTTTGTGTATGTGTTCTTAGATCCTGCATAGCCAAATTTGAAGGACTTGTCTTTGGATTTTCCCTTTCCTGAACTATTGAAGTTGGAACTATTGACTAGAATTTGGGTTTCTTTTGTTACAACGCCAAAAGATGGAAGGGGATCCATCAACATGATTTGGGATGGAGCAGTAGCATATTGCTCATTCAAACCCTTCAAAAATCTTATCTCATAGTCACCTTCCCTATAGCTCTGGATGGTAGGGATGAGATTGCATGAGCACTTAGTCTTAAAGCTTCAAGTAAGAGTCAGACAAAAATTATCTAACTCTTGCCGCAAAATCTTTAAATGTGTAAAGTAGGCAGGAACACTCCTACTTCCTTGTCTAGGAGATTAGATCTCTTCTTGAAGATCAGAAATGCAAAACACATCCTTTTGGTAATACCTTTCTTTAAGATCCTTCCATTTTTCTTGAGTACTTTTCAAGAACATTATACTTTGTAAAATGTCGGGTTCAAAAGACAAATTGATCCAAGAACATACCATTGTGTTACAGCGGCACCATGCACGAAAGAAAGGATCATCTGGCTTAGGTCTTGGAAGCTCTCCATTGATAAAGTCTCACTTGTTCTTGGACTCAAGCTCATCCATCATGGCATGAACCCAGAATGATTCTCCCCATTTAGTTTGAAAGTAATAATTGGAACACTGTGATTCTCATTTGGGTGAAGATAATATGAGTCCGAAGGATAGATGATAGGATTTACTCCTTTTGAAGATTCAGAAGCAACCATGGGAGAATGATCTTAAAGGAACAGAAAGAAAAGAAACACAACCAGACCTTACGATACCATGTTGAAAATTGTCCTGATTATTGAGTTTAACATGATGAATAAGTGGAAGCAAAAGTAAGAGAATTGAAGAAAACTCCAATTGTAGAAAATGATCAAAACTGATATAGAATTGAGAGTTAGAAAGCTGTTTATATCGTACAACTTTTAATGTAACAAAAAATAGAAATTGTGAAAATAGGACTAACTAGCAAAAACTAAAGAACTAATAGAATACAACGAGAGACTACTTTGCAATATTTAGCTAGAAGACTAAATAACAGCTAACATTAATATATATTGATACAAAATACTATATATGTAAATTAATAAATGTATGACCATTTTTTTTATTTGGTAAGAAAACTAGATTTAATAAATAAAGTTATAAAATTATAAACGAAAGATAATATATAGAGATATATAAATATATATATATATATATATATATATATATATATAAACTATCGTATATGTACATCAATAAAATAAAAAAACTGCTAATTTATGTCTATGCATATATAAATGACCAAACTTTTTTTATTTGGTAAAAAACTAGGACTTATTTCATAAAATTAATACATGTCACATAACAAAAAATATTATTTTAATGAATATTAATATATAATAATTTATGTGTACATTCATTTGGTAAAAAAATCCGTATTTAATTAGTAAATTTAATACATTTCCATTATTAAAAAATATTAATGAATATTAATAGATATATATATATATAATATTCATTTTATTATAAATATTTTAAATTAAATTAATATTAAATTTAATCAATATTAATTTTGTGTCAATATATATATATATATATATATTAATTAGCATAATTTTAAAAATGACTAGGTGGTCATTGGGTCTAATCCCAAGGTCTACATTCTGTATTCGGTTGACAAAAAACAGCACACATGAATACCAGTAGGTAAGACATGCAATGGATAAATTGTATCAGTATTCCTGCGTATTCAAAATTAAATTCATTTATGAATTTGTTACTCTCTGGGTCCCTCCCCAAACCGTGTTTTTCTTAATGAACTCTTCGGGATCTCTCTTTTTTCAGTCAAGACGTTACAATTTGAACTAGTAATGTATATTAAATGTGGAAATCAATGAATCATATATATATATATATAAGTTACTGATATTTCATCAATTGACTTCAACTTAACGAATTTTGAATAAAGTCGATTGATGAAATATCAACAAGTTTTCAAATGAACTAAACAGTTGATTAAATGTGTATAAGGAGATATTGAGCGGAGTAATATATATATTAAGATATTCATTTTTGAATTTATTACTCTTTTCGGTACATATGTTATGTTGTTTTAGAATTTTTTTTTTCCCAAAAATGTTGTTTCGTATGCATGCTAATCGTGTTTTTCTTAATGAACACTGGGATTCTCATTCGGGTGAAGATAATATGGGTCCGAGGGATAGATGATAGAATTTACTCCTTTTGAAGATTCAAAAGCAGCCATGGGAGAAGGATCTTAAAGGAACACAATGAGAAGAAAACAGAAAGAAAAGAAAAGAAACACAACCAAGGCTTATAATACTATGTTGAAAATTGTCCTGATTACTAAGTTTAACATGATGTATAAGTAATAGCAAAAGAAAGAAAACTGAAGAAAACTCTAATTGCAGAAAAAGATCAAAACTGATATAGAATTGAGAGTTAGAAAGCTGTTTATATCATATAGCTTTTAATGTAACAGAAAATAAAAATTGTGAAAATAGGACTAACTAGCAAATACTAAAGAACTAATAGAATACAGCGAGAGACTACTTTGAAATATTTAGCTAGAAGACTAAATAACAACTAACATTAATATATATTGATATAAAATACTGTATATGTAAATTAATAAAAATTATTTGTGAAATATTAGTTTGTGTGCATACATATATGAATGACCAATTTTTTTTATTTGGTAGGAAAACTAGATTTAATAAATAAAATTAATAAATGTCCATAAATGAAAATTATTAACGAAAGATAATATATAAAGATATATAAATATAAAAATACTAATGTATATATATATCAACTATTGTATATGTACATCTATAAAATAAAAAAAAAATGCTAATTTATGTCTATGCATATATAAATGACCAATTTTTTTTTTATTTTGTAAAAAATCAGGATTTATTTCATAAAATTATTACATGTCACATAACGAAAAATATTATTTTAATGAATATTAATATATAATAATTTATGTGTACATATATAAATGCCCAAAGTTTCATTATTTGGTAAAAAATTCCATATTTAATTAGCAAATTTAATAAATTTCCATTATTAAAAATATTAATGAATATTAATAGATATATACATATAATATTCATTTTATTATAAATATTTTAAATTAAATTAATATTAAATTTAATGAATATTAATTTTTTGTCCATATATATATATATATATATATATATATATATATGAGTTGGGTTCAAAAGACACAAGGTGTCAAAGTTCTTAAATGACACCGCGCATAACTTTTTATAAAAAACGAATTTCGCCGATCCAACCAATCAATTGAAAGTTTGTATAACATAGATCAACTATGCAAAAATTCATATCATTTGAAAATTTGTAGGTATGTAATCTAACAAATGAAATTTACTTCTATTTTAAATACTGTATTAGACATTCAAGCAAAACATTCCGATAACGTATCAAATAATTTTCAAATTGGACGAATTTTTGTATAGTTGATCTACATTATATAAACTTTCAATTGATTGGTTGGATGAGTGAAATTCGTTTTTTATAAAAAGTTATGCGCGGTGTCATTTCAACCATACTATATATATATATTAGCATAATTGAAAAAATGACTAGGTGGTCATTGGGTCTAATTCCAAGGTCTACATTCTGCATCCGATTGACGAAAAACAGCATACATGCATACCAGCAAGTTAGACCTGCCATGGATAAATTGTACTGGTATTTCTGCGTATTCAAAATTAAATTTAAATAGCAAAATAATATCTTTAATATTAATAAATATATAAAGGGGTGATAGGCTTAGTGAATTTCTAGCCCGAGATCAGAGGGGGTCGTAGAAGATAGGTGGAGTGTTTCACATATTCTTTTTGTGTTCAATGAAGAGAATATATGAAACAAATCTGTACAAGGGATACTCGAAGCTAATTACAAGCAATCAACTACTCATAGAAATACAAGAATGAGTGGCTATACATATATATACACCAATAAAAAAAAAAAGAACAAAACAACCTTTACTTGAAACCAACTCTAAGACCAAACCTTAATGATATCCAACAAATGAACAAAATCAAAAGGAGACGATTTAAAAGGACCAACAGATTCAACTAAAGGGACCAAAACACAATGTGCCAAAAGGGAGAGCCTTCTTACAAGCATTCCTATGCAAAACCACTAAAGAGCAAAAAGTACGCAACCAAATAAGCGGGCAAAACACATTGATCGAACATCAAACCGAGGCAAAAATATGCATCGAAACAAACTACAGAAGCAAAACTACACAAATTGGAGACATCTAACTTAAGAAAATTACATGCTTATCTTTTGTTTAGCATTTTCGGTGCTCATTTTTAGTTGAAATATAATTTAATCTTTGTCCTTAAATAAGAAAAAGTCATTACATGATTAGGTTTTTCACGACCATTTTAATTTATCGAAGGTTCAATTATTATATTCTAAATTGAAAATACATTATTATGAAAACATATAATTTATAATTAATATTAGTTCAGCTTCAAAGATGAGATCCAAGTTCCCATGCTGCCACCAACCCTTGCCATGTACTCCTTCCCACGTTTCAGAGTGATGCATACATTTTCAGAGGCTCTTGCAAGAGATAGCAAACACAATGTTCCTACAGCTCCTTTCCATGTGCAATTATCATCAAAGCAAATGGTAATGCTATTTATATTTCTACCATTCCTTATCAAGCACTTGAAAAACTCCATGTCAAGTCCTTTCCCTTTATATCCAGTTATGTGAACTTTCTTTAGTTTGTTGCTTACAGATTTACCAAATGGTGTCCTCTCCCAAAACATTGTATTGGGATATAATAATATAGGTGCATCTGGGGAGAGATTTGAAAAACCAATATAATTTGTTTCGACATTATCTATAACCTGTTGGAAGAAACCATGAGGCTTAAGTTTGAAAATAATAATTAAGTCTATAAAAAGAAATGTAATTCACATCAATATATAAAGAATAAACTACAAGCAAACTAGCACGAATACAACATGGCACATGCATATATATGAATGTAAAAATCCACCACCATATTATTATTTTTTTTGGATTTATCACTAGTAATTTCAGTGGAGAAAATATTGATGGTAACTTTAATTTCTCTTTCAACAAATATGCTTTCTCGAGATTTAAACTCGTGATGTCGTCCTTATGGGAGATTAATTTGCTTATCGATGATAAACAATAGGGTTATATATGAAATACAGTACATATAAATATAATATTAATTAAAACTAACAAATATTACAATTTATACAATTATTAATTAAAAGTGAGCACGGTTTAGGTTATCTAAACACATTAAAATATTACAATTTATACAATTATTGTGGCATTCTCAGTTGTATATATATTGATATAGATGTTTCGAAATAAAAAAATTTAAAAATTATAAATACAATTGATATTTTAAAGATAACACGATAGGTTTATTATTTCAGGGTAGATGTGATATCTATGTGTGATCAATACTCCTTCTACTCAATCAATATTTTTGCCTATAAAAAATATGCATCTTATTTAGAATGAATATTAAAGGGGTAATGAGAACCAAAACCCAAAAACAAGATACCACAAAAATAAAACCATAGCATATATGGATCATAGACAAACCTTGTTATTAATATGAAGATTCTCCAAACAAATGCACAATCCAAGGACAAAAGCAAGTGGAATGGCATCTCTTAGAGTGTTCAAATTCATATCAATACAGAGTCACCAAATTCTCAAAGATATTAGCATGGCAATGATGAGCTCCAAGAACCTTAGCCATTAAAAAAGTGAAACAAAAAAAGAAGAGTTAAAAATATCACTAGTTTTGAGACAAGAACAAGGAACTCTACTATCAAAGAAACCTAATATCAATGAGTACAAATCTTCTTTAATTTGTGTGATAGTTGTACCTGCAGTCTCTTATCTTCAACCTCTAACAAAAAAATTCTCAACCATTCCATTAATAATTCAATAGTCGATTAATTAGAGGTTTGAAGTCGAGAGCCTGTATTATGTAGGTGCAACTCCCCCTCAAAACAAGAAGGATTTGCATTTGCATCAATCAATCCACACATTAAATTGAGCTAAGAATGAAGAAATGGTACTTACCAAGGTGCTGATACAAGATTGGAGAATCTCTCTTGTCGTTAGAACAATTCTTTCGAAGCTCAAAGATTTAACCACTCCACATTCTAAATTCCATCAAGAATAAAAAGCCCTAAGATTTGGTGTCTCAATAGCTAATTCCGTTGGCTTGCAAATCATTGTATCAACCTCCATCACACTAAGTTTCTCCGTACAAACATGAATTTCTTGCACCACTATTCCCGTAAGGTCCAAAACTTTCACACTCTTGCTATGAATCTTAACACCTTTATCAAACTTACACTCAACAAGACTTAGCTTCTCAAGACACAAACAATTTGAGAGAATCCCTTCAAGCGTATCTTGTGTTAGTGACACATAGGTGAGTTTTAGGGTTGTGAGATTTGTTCGACTCTCACCAATATCTTAAGTGTATAGCTCTTCAACTCAAGCACTTGAAAACGAGAAGTAATATCAAAAAGTAAAGATAAGGTGAAAGAATTCTGTCTGAACGAAGAGTGTTTATTGTCCAAATACTCACACTCCATTGAAAGCTCTTTCACCTCCTTCTCGTCCAAAAGTTTCACCATCCACGACAAAATGTCCTCGTTTTGGCAGCTCTCGTTGAGGTGAACAATTTTGCATTTTTCTAAGTGGCTAGTGTGGGTTTCAATCACCGAGGTGATCAAATTAGGGTTCAACATAAGCTTTTGGTTGAAATTGAGGCTTGGTGAGTTTTTCCACAATGGTTTAAAGGGTTTAGAGATCACACTCGTTTTCACAGCTTCATTAGAAGGAAGAAAACAAATTATGGGTGATAGAAGAGAATCAGAAAGTTTCCATATCGAATCCCCTACTTTGTCATTTTCAATGTTTGTATTTATTTTTGTTCGATTTCTCCTCTTGTTTGCTCAATGAATTGTGGTTTTGATTTTTTGTAGAAGAGGAGTAACCGAACGTTTATTAAATGTTTTCTACTTTTTCTATTTTGACCTTATTTCAATCAAATAAATGCTAACCATGTGGGTTTAGTACTTCATCAAATTATTGTTATTTTTTTTATGTTTTATGAAACTATATGTTACATTAATCTTTTAGCATAATACTAAACGATTTCGGATCGACGTGAAACTTTGTAGTTATGATCTATATACTAAAAACCTTTAATCTTTTGGTCGGTTTTCTAATAAAATTATTGATTAAAGAGTTATAGACAGTGTAAGAGTTGACGTCAACTTACACCAACGTGAGTTGATCCATCCCATATATATATATATATATATATATATATATATTAAAATATTCGTTTATGAATTTATTACTCCCTGTGGTCCCTCCCCTAACCGTGTTTTTCTTAATGAACTCTCCGGGATCTCTCTTTTTTCACTCAAGATGTTACAATTTGAACTAGTAATGTATATTAAATGTGACAATCAATGAATCATATATATATATATATATATATATATATATATATATATATATATATATATATATATAATTGATTTGAAAAGTTAGTGATATTTCATCGATCGACTTCAACTTAACGAATTTTAAATAAAGTCTATTATTCATTAAATTGAAGTCGATTGATGAAATATCAACAATTTTTCAAATCAATTGAAATTTTGTATGATTATCCATATGTTAAGAAATTTCAACTAAATGGTTGGATCGGTGATATTTGATGTGTATAAGGAGATATTGGGCGGAGTAACTCACACAACGAATAAGTGAATCCCTCCTCACCTATATATATATATATATTATATATATATATATATATATATATATATTAAGATATTCAATTTTGAATTTATTACTCTTTTTGGTGCATATGTTATGTTGTTTTAGAATTTTTTTTTCTAAAAATGTTGTTTCATATGCATGCTAAGGCAAATAGGATAAGAGGGTTGGATATAACAATAGGATATGATAAGAGTTTGATAAGCCATGATAAACTCTTATCATATCCAATGTTTGGTGTGGGTATGAGATATCAGAATCGATACTATTATTATTATTACTACTATTATTATTATTTCTTTTTGATTAAAATTATTATTATTAATAATTATTTTTACTATTATTATTATTATATTATTATTATTATTTTATTTTATTATCATTTTTATTTTGTTTTATTATTATTTATTTTTGTTACTGTTTTTATTTCAATTATTTATATTGATATTTATTATTATTATTTATTTTTATTATATTTACTATTGATATGATTTATTATTATGACTTATTATTTTTATTACTATTAATATTATTATTATCAATATTTATTATACTATTATTATTATTATTCATTTTCATTATTATTTTTTATTATTATTACTATTATTATTATTTAGTTTTATTATTGAGTTTATTTTTATTATTAATTTTAATTTTTTATTATAAAAATAAATGTTAATTTAAGAATATTTATTATAAGCAAGGGTAAGGTAGGAAATAAAAATCCTTATCCTATCCTGCTGGCCTCTAACCCAACTCCCCCATCAGCATAACTTTTTGTACTAGATAAGCTTATCATATCTTGCTAGCTCACCAAACTACAGATAATAACATGATATGATAAGTTATCATATCTTGAGGTCCTTATCTTGGTCACTAAATGAGCCCTAAATGTGACAATCAATGAATCATGTGGTTAATATATATATTAGACATTCAAGCAAAACATTCCGATAACGTATGAAATAGTTTTCAAATTATATGAATTTTTGCATAGTTGATCTACATTATATAAACTTTCAATTGATTTGTTGGATTGGCGAAATTTGTTTTTTTATAAAAAGTTATGCGAGGTGTCATTTAAGAACTTTGACACCTTGGTGTAATTTGACTAAACTCATATATATATATATATATATTTGTTGTGATCTAACCTGACGAGTATGTAGGACGAGCAGAGTCGTCTCCTTGATCAACACAGAGCAATAAGATTGGTTCCTGGTCCTGAGTTCCGATGGCGCTGGTGTGCACCTGCAAGTACTCTGACGCCCAAGTCAGTGAGTGTATTAGGGTTTATATTTTTGATGATATATCTTACGTACCTTGCATGGTGCATTAACGATAATATTTATAGAGTGAGGTAAGTGACCTAAATGCGGTCCATATTGGGCCATGATCTGTCACCTGGGCCCAACCTCATTAGCTAGGCCTTAATCGCAGGCCGCACCAAACTTACCGGGATGCCCAAGGTAATTAGTGGCTGCTGGACCCGGCATGTAAGTATCTATCCGGGATGCCGTTATTCTGGTCTACAACAGTTGCCCCCCAAGTCGTCAAGCTTTTCATGGGAAAAGTTGGCGAGTTCATTTGACATGCCGGGTGGATGTTGGATGATGATTCTGGAAATGTTACGAGATAACGGTTGGTTTTCTTTTTGGGCGCGTGTATTTCATGCGCTTTGGGCATTGTGCACGATGATTAGCGTGGTCTTGGGCCCGTTACATTTTCACCTTTTCCTTTGTTCAAGTTTTCACTCTTCTCTTTCGCGCTTCCTGCCCCTTCATTCCCTGCGACAGAAAGCTCTGAAACTTTTCTTCTTCCTCTTCGTGCCTGTTTCCCAGACCTGTTTTCTAGCAACATTTTCGTCTCCTCTTTCAGGTATTGCTTCTCCACTTCATTAACTTGTGCTTTTGTATGATTCTTCCCTGATTCTTGGGTTGTTCTGTTGCTTCCTCCCCGTTCTTTAGGGTTTAGTTATTGTTTCTGGGTTTCTCCCTGTCAAATATGGCCGATAATGTTATCGTATTGACGAGTGATTCTTCTTCGGAATCAAACGATACTGAACTTCTTGAGAGTTTTGGAGGGGGCTTCAAAAACATAGGTCTTCTGATGAACCAAACCCTTGTCCAGGTACGCCCTCCGTAGCCAACCCTGATTATTGTGAATCTTCCCATTTTTGGTTTTATCCTTTGTATTCACGGTGAGTGGAGAGTGGTGAATCGGTTACCCAGAGTGTGAGTGGGTCGTTTAATACTTTAAATCCAGAACCTTCTGCTCTTCTTCTTGCATCAGCCCATCTTCCTGATGAATATAGTTCCGATAGTTCCGTCCCTGTTGAACAATGTTCAGATCATCGTGCTCCCGTCAATTTTATTCCAATAGGGGATGGAGTTGAGTCTTCCCATCCCGGGGGTCTTCAAGAGGATAGGGAGTATATACCGTCATCTATGACACACTCTTTAGATTCGTAGTCTGACCCTGCGTATGGTCCTTTTTCTCATAGTCATTCATTCCCGGGATCTGATTCTGCTTTATTTTGTCATGTAGATATGGATCCCGCTCAAGGTGACATTCCTATCCCGGTAGTCTCTACTGCCCCGGGATTTTCCACAGGCGTACTGGGTCCATCTAATGCTGGTGGTTCCGAGGTGGCTACTCGAGGACCTGGTGAGGCTAGTACCTCTCAGCCTCCTAATGTATGTCCTCCTGAGTTCCTGGAATTGAAGAATATCTGGGATTATTTATGGGTTCCCTGGGATTTCATTCGGGAGGAATGTTCTATGAAGAACAGCGCCCGCCTTACGAAGGTGGAGAAGCGTTGGAGAAAATGCTTCCATTATGGGCCCAACACCCCTGATACTGATACTTCCGCGGATCCTTCCAGCAATCATAAGCTAGTCATCCCTGGGAAGAAAGAGAGGCTCTGCACGCCGGCTTCAGAAGGCGAAGGCTCTGCTGGAGTCTTCATGGCATCAACTTAAGATTAGGTTCCCCTTCTCGGATCTTCAGATTGAGGTTTTGCATAACCTCCATCTCGCTCCTATGCAGCTTCATCCCAATGGTTGGGGGTTTCTCCAGCTAAGGTAGCCATACAAGGCACTAATAACTACCTAAGTAACAGAAAAGGGCTGCAAAACTGCTCACACACCCTCCGAGTCCGAGCCACCTGCAATACTGTAACCGTCAGTTATATGTTCGACATATAACTGAGTAACCCATCGGCAGTAAAAATAGTTTTATACAGTATTACAGTCAGTCTAACTGGAAAACTGTCCAAAATTCAATCCCTAACAAACAAACACACAATAGCACAAACTAACAAACACATAGGTATGTATGCATGATCATTTTCCATTTCATTTCTTTCTTCTTTTATCGGGAAACCCGATGCACGCGGGAGTTCACCATGTGCGTGGCAATAGCACTATAGAGCTCTCTGCAAACCCTGGTAAGCGTCCCTAGCCAGAGTCCATGCCTCACCTCAAATAGAGGTCTGCAAGAACTAATACCCCTTCCGGTACTAGCTCCCAATTATTTCTCTTTCTCAGAGTCATTACCCATTACAGATCTGCAACAACTATTACTCCTTCTAGTAATAGCCCCCAATCATTTTCTTTTCCACTTTTCCTTTTAGATACATATACGTTCTCATGCACCACACATTCATATGCATATTATGATCAATCAAACAAGAGTTCCCATAGTATAATATTCAAACACATTCATCCTATGTTTGAATATTATAAGTCGTAAGTGTCATACTCGAATATCTATCTGAATATGGAAGACCATATTCAGATACATATTTGATTCCATACTAACTCTGGTCTTATACTTTTAAAACAGTTTAACAAAACATCCAGAGTCCTCTTATCAATTTTCCACATTAAAATCTAGAAACCCTTGTCTGTTACATACACTTCATCATTTCAAATTCATAAGCATGCATCATCTGTTTGCATATTCAAAACATACAGCATCATACAAGGATATCATACAACGTCACATAGACATATGAAATAGCATCAAACATAATCCTAACGCAACCAATTCCTAACATATTATCCATAGTCCCTAATTACATGTTCCAACATTTTGTAGTGTCCTAGATTTGGGGTTTTAGGGTTACTTGGAACTTTCCTGAATCCTTTTCTCCTTCACTTCCAAATCCAATCTCCTACTCCGGTTCCTTCGCTGTAGTTGCCTCTAAATCTGAATCAAACCGTTTGGAACCTTAGTCTTATGAGATGAAAGCCTTAAGGTGAAGGAGTTGAGGCGTAGTTGGTTTGGGACAGAGGTTTTGAGAGTGTGAAGAGTGAGGAATCTGAGGAACAACCAATTTTGGAGACAAGGCACCCCTGTTTTTAGACTTTGGGGTCCATATTCAAATATCTATTCGAATATAAGGCTTCTATATTCAGTTCTTCACTTCTATATTCGAATATTACTGTGCATATTCGAATATTATTCGAATTTTGACATGCATATTCGAATACTATTCGAATATGACAATTTATATTTGAATATTATTCGAATATGACAGTTCATATTCAAATATTCATGTTATCTTTGTCCCTTTTTTTGACCTTTCCACTTGCAACTAATCCTTCTTCCTTTTCTTTTCTTTGTAGATTACAATCAAATCCCTTAGTCCTAAGTCTCTTTTATGGATTTTTCGGGATGTTACAAAAATCATGGATAAAATGTGACTCGTCATAGATATATGTACATGGCATGGTAAATGCACCTCATTATGTATTTCAAGATTTTGTATTTGAGGGCTATTTCAAGAATGGCATAGAGAAATATGGCATTTCTCTCATATTTTCAATCTAAATCGATGTCGAGAGTCACCAAATTCTAAGATATACATGTCACAAGGTTGCTTGTTCTAGAGGATTTTGAGAAAAGAAGGAAATAAAGTTATGAAAGAAATAAGTATATACACACACACCTGACTATCATTATACTCTGAATTTTTTTTTTTGAAGGATATTAGTACTTACACCTATATATCATGTTCAACTATGTACGTTTAAACAAAGGCCATTAAAGTAATTTTAACATTATTTATTTACGAGATAAAAAACCTCTCACGTTTTCCAATAAGCTGCTTTTACCTTTGGCTTTCTTACTACTAGAACTATCTCACTGTGTCCATTGCAGTACTATTGTGGAGTGTGGGTGCTCTTGGGGTTGAAGGGATCAATTGTGAAATGAATAGATGAGTATTTTGTTAATAAATGAAATATGTACGTTGTTAAATAAAATTTGGTTTTTTTGTCCAAATTTAAAGGTAAAGGTTGCTCAGCGATTGCCCAAGGGCCAAACTTCTCTATTGCTAGTTTAGGCCCCATTTATATATTCTTGCAATTTCGAATTAAAATAAAATTACAATAATAATATGTTATTTGATTTTGAATAATTTTCATTGTCAAGTTTATTATTTTGAGTTGTCCTCAGGTTGCTAAAATACTCCTTCAAAAGGACTTAATAGGGGCGTTGAGTGGAAGAAACACTCACTTGATTAATGCTAATGAAAATTTCAATGACATCTTTGCTTGTCAAAAAATTGTAAGTGTCAACCGCATGATATTGTCCTTCACAATAAGAATGCAACTTGCAAAGTTTTGGGGTGTTTAAAATTAGCCTGTGTTTATTATAAACAACAAAGAAAATCTTCTAACCTTCGACGTTAGCTGCAGAAATCTTAATCTGATCTGTAGACATGCAAGAGATTTTGAAGAACATGACATTTTCTTTGGCCTTGTTCTGATATCCGTACATCATATGTTTGTTCTCCTTGATCAAGTGAGTAACCTTCTTGATGAATGTTTACTTCTTCATGTCATATGTCATCATTACAAGTTATAGAATAATAATCTAAGGGATCACCATAAATAATCTACGTCGGTTGAGATAATATCTCTTCATGAGCCGTTTTAGATGGTTTGAGTGAGAAAGGCAATTGCTCCTCATAGAAAGAGACATTTCTAAAAACATAAATTTATCTAGTTTTTAAATCATATATGACATAGCTCTTTATTCCAAGCTTGTAACCCAGAATTACTCATTTTCTAGCTTTGCTGTCCAATTCGTGTCTGTGGTAGAATAACATAGACATCCAAAGACTCTCAAGTTGACTATGTGTGTACTTTTGTTATGCAAAATCTAAAAAGGTGAAACACCTGAAAGAAAATTACTTGGTTGCTAATTAATAAGATAAATTGTGTGACACACAACATGATTCCAAAAGTTTTTAGGCAAATTTGATTGAAGCATGATAGCTCTTGTAGTGATTAGAATATGTTGGTGTTTCTTTTCGACAATACCATTTTGTTGAGGTGTTTCTACACAAGATCTTTGATATAGAATTCCTTGTGTTATACCAATCATTCAACATAAATTCAGGACCATTGGGACTTCTAATATACTTGATAGTTATGTGAAATTGAGTCTCAACCTTGAAAACAAAAGATTTAATTAAGGAACTTGTTTCAGATTTACTTTTCATGGAAAAAATTCAAGTGTGTCTAGACTTATCATCAACAATAGTTAAGAAGTATCTATGTCCTAAAAGAGAAAGAATTGAGAGAGGACCCCATATGTCTATATGTACCAAATCAAATATATTCTCAAAAACCTAATTGCTATTGTTAAAGGACATTCTTTTCTGTTTAGCAACAAGACAAGTCTCACAAGAAAAATTGATTTTATTGCATTTAATAAAAAGATACATCTGCTGCATACACTTCATCTTGTCATGTGAAAGATGGTCTAATCTTAGGTGCCAAATGTTCGTATCATAGGAACAAAAATTATTAACAGGACACAAGTTGTTAACATGACAATTATTGAATGAAATGGTATATAAAACACTTCTACTATCAGCTACACCAGTCCTTCTCATAGTACATTGGTCCTGTAAATGACAAGCAATTTTAGAAAAGATCAGTTCACAATCCATGGATTCTATTATATTGATAATAGAGATTAAGTTAACATTGAAATTAGGTACAAAGAGTTAGAGAAAAACACAGTGCATGAGACACAAGTTGTGATATAATTCCCATCGGATAACTTGATAATGACTGGTTTAATCTTCCTATGACACTCAAATATGTCAATGGAGGTGCAAATGTGGTATGTGGCACCATTGTCTAGATCCCAAGTATGTGAATTCTAGACATTTGAAGTAAGGCAGATAGTACCTTGTTGGTTGTTGTTGTTTCTTGCATCAAAAGCTAGACTCAATTGGTTGACCGCATAATGTTGTTGCATCTGCTGGTTGTTCTGTTGAGACTTTTGTTGTATGAGGACCTAGATTGCTTAATACTGATCAGCCGTGAATGTAAGAACTTGAGATCCTACATCCCTTTGAGACATGATGCTTCTATTATCATCTACATCATCATGTGCTTTGTGTATGTGTTCTTAGATCAAACCAATTTGAAGGACTTGTCTTTGGATTTTTCCTTTCCTGCACTATTGAAGTTGGAACTATTGGCTAGAATTTGGGTTTCTTTTGTAACAAGGTCAAATTTGTCTTTCTTGTTGAATAAGCAAAGAGAACACCCTCCTTATAGATGGAAAAGGATCCATCAACATTATTTGGGATCGAGCAGTTGCATATTGCTCATTCAAACCCTTCAAAAATGTTATCACATAGTCACCTTCCCTATAGCTCTTGATGGTAGGGATGAGATTGCATGAGCACTTAGTCTTGCAGCTGCAAGTAGGAATCAAACGAAAATTATCTAACTCTTGCCGCCAAATCTTCAAATGTGTCAAGTAGGTAGGAACACTCCTACTTCCTTGTCTAGCAGATTAGATATCTTCTTGAAGATCAGAATTGCAAAACACATCCTTTTGGAAATACCTTTCTTTAAGATCCTTCTATTTTTCTTGAGTACTTTTCAAGAACATTATACTTTGTAAAATGTCGGGTTCAAAAGACAAATTGATCCCAAAACATACCTTTATGTTACAGCGGCACCATGCGCGAAAGAAAGGATCATCTGGCTTCGGTCTCTGAAGCTCTCCATTGATAAAGTCTCACTTGTTCTTGAACTCAAGGGCATCAATCATTGCATGAACTCAGGTATGATAATTATCCCCATTTAGCTTGAAAGTAATATTTGGAACACTCGATTCTCATTCGGGTGAAGATAATATGGGTCCGAAGGATAGATGATAGGATTTACTCCTTTTGAAGATTCAGGTATGACCAAACTTTTTTTATTTGGTAAAAAATCAGGATTTATTTCATAAAATTAATACATGTCACATAACGAAAAATATTATTTTAATGGTAGGAATAGAGAAAACTGAAGTATTATTGATAATGATCAAAAATTACAGAAGGATGAGAAGAGAGTTTGTTTATATACAATGTTTATCTGCAACTGAAACAGAAATCTAGCGTAGGGACTGAAAAGCAAAAGAAAGAACTTAGAGTAAGTAAGATTGAGGGATGTCTTAGCAATATCTGAATAAAACACATATTTGCAGCTAATAGTTTTAGGAGTGAGAATATTCTGTTAGTATCTACTAACTTGGCTAAGCAAAATGAAGGGGAGTGTTATTTTGTCTCAAGAACGGAGTGAAATGCATTTTCATCATACCTTAAGGGTGGCATGTGTTAATTACCTTTTATTTTAATTTAAGATGAGGTAAATGTAATTTCATTTATAATTATACTCTTTTAGCCCAAAATTAGTTTTCTCCCTTGAACTCTATTGGATTCTCATATGGATCGACTAAAGATAGAGTTTAGATAGCTTTTATAAAACATTAAATACTGGTACTCCTCTTAGGTGCTAGTATTTGGGGTGGAGCTAGAGTCGTTATCATAGACTCAATTTTATTGTTCTCACCGTCGCACATTTAACATGTGCTTATTTATTTATTTATGTATTTTTGTTAATAATTTTTTTGTTATTTTCAAAAATTGTTTTCTTACTCTTCGTACATGAATAGTGTTGCCTAACTCAATATGAGGAAAAGGCTTAGAACTATAAGCAATGGATTCTGGCTCCAAGATGAGGTTGACCCACGGTGACGAGGTGGTACTTGCAAAGACTTTGACGATCAAGTCAGTCAGGCTAGAGTTTTTATGATTAATGAGTAACACGTACCTGTACATAGAGCATAACATTGTATTTGTAGAATTGTTACTAGGTTCAGTGCATATAATTGGGCCTAACCGCATTGTTGGGCCTGAATCATGGCCCAATTGGCCTATATCGACTACGATGACCCTAAACTAGAATGCAAATGTTGCCCCTGGTCCTGTCATTCCGATACCAGCCGACATGGCACTACTAAAAAACGCTCGATTTGCTGCGAAACCTTAGCGTGGGCTCGAGGCCGACGCAATTTGCGAGGGCTTGGCCAACGCAAAGCGGACGGAAACACTACGGAATACCAGGTGGACAGGTTTATGGCGGCGTGGCCAACGAAAGACTTTGCGTCGTCTTAGCCGTCAGAAAATGATGAAAAACTGGCGCGGAGGAATGCTAGGTTGCGTCGGCCTATAGCCGATGGAAACAAAAAACAAAAAAAATTTGAAATGGCCGACAGAAACTGAGAAATGGCCGACGGAAATGTCAATTTTTTATGTGGGCTTTGGCCCACGTAAATATTGGACGGAAATATTTCGTGGGCCGACAGAAATTTAAAAAGACCCATGGAAATTTAGTTTGGCCGACGGAAGGTTTGCGGATCTAATTTAAGGTCTCAACTTTCCCTTTTTTCCCCATTCTTCTCAAATCCCTAAATTCTAACTTCTTCTTCTCCGATCCAACCCCACCCAGCAACACCTACCACTTGGCCGCCACCGTCAACCTAGCCACCACCGTCGACATAGGCACCACGAGCCCCAACTGTGATCGTCATCTCACCGCAAAACCCAGAACGTGCCACAACTGCTGTGACACCCACCGCGCCAGAAGAAGGACAACACCGTCGCGCGCACCACCGGAGTCGTTGGCCTCTCCGTCGAGCACTCCTCTTCACCGCCGCCACCACCCTCCCTGTTCCTTTAAAGGTATGGATTCTGGAACTTGTTTTCCTATTTAGATGATTGTTAATGACGGATAATTTATAAGTTTTCCTCTAAAATCTACTGCATTTGTAAAGATGCTGGTTTAATATAATTAGCTTCAATGACAATTTTTTATTTTTTTTCCTTTATGTGTATGTTATGGGAATATCTCTCATATATCGATCATGATGTTTGGCAGGCCTTGAATGGCGGCCAGTGAAGTGCATAAGTGGCCAGGAATGAATTTTGAACAAGATTTTATATAATTAGTGGTAACTTAATGATGAGTATATATATTCTTAATGATCCGCCTTGTATGTTGAGTAGTTCTCAAGTGTGGGAATTCATACATGATTTCCCAACGGTAACTGACTCAGTTCCTGCCAAGTTGCCAGGGTTTGGGACAATTCATAACTGGACTAAAAGAAGCATTTTTTGGGACCTTCCATACTGGAAAGATAACTTGCTAAGGCACAACCTTGATGTGATGCATATTGAGAAGAACTTCTTTGACAATGTGTTTAATACTGTGATGAATGTTTCAAATAAGACAAAGGACAACGAGAAGGCAAGAAAGGATTTAAAAAAGCACTATGTACGAAGGGACTTGGAATCGGTTCCATTTCCCAATGGCAAAATGGGGATGCCTAAAGCAAAAATGGGGATTGCATGAACCCAGGTATGATAATTCTCCCCATTTAGCTTGAAAGTAATATTTGGAACACTCGGATTCTCATTCGGGTGAAGATAATATGGGTTCGAAGGATAGATGATAGGATTTACTCCTTTTGAAGATTCAGAAGCAGCCATGGGAGAAGGATCTTAAAGGAACACAATGAGAAGAAAATAGAAGGAAAAGAAACACAACCAGGGCTTACGATACCATGTTGAAAATTGTCCTGGTTACATAGTTTAACATGATGAATAAGTGGAAGCAAAAGAAAGAGAACTGAAGAAAACTCCAATTGCAGAAAAAGATCAAAACTGATATAGAATTGAGAGTTTAAAGCTGCTTATATAATATAGCTTTTAATGTAACAGAAAATACAAATTGTGAAAATAGGACTAACTGGCAAAAACTAAAGAATTAATAGAATACAGCGAGAGACTACTTTGCAATATTTAGCTAGAAGACTAAATAACAGCTAACATTAATATAGTATATTGATATAAAATATTGTATATGTAAATTAATAAAAATTATTTGTGAATATTCATTTCTGTGCATACATATATGTATGACCAATTTTTTTATTTAGTAAGAATACTAGATTTAATAAATAAAATTAATAAATGTCCACAAATGAAAATTATTAACGAAAGATAATATATGAAGATATATAAATATAAAAATATTAATATATATATATATATATAAACTATCATATATGTACATCAATAAAATAAAAAAATGCTAATTTATGTCTATGCATATATAAATAACCAAACTTTTTTATTTAGTAAAAAATCAGGATTTATTTCATAAAATTAATACATGTCACATAACAAAAAATATTATTTTAATGAACATTAATATATAATAATTTATGAGTACATTAATAAAAATTATTAATAAATATTAATTTATGTACATATATAAATGCCCAAAGTTTCATTATTTGGTAAAAAATTCCATATTTAATTAGTAAATTTAATACATTTTCATTATTAAAAATATTAACTAATATTAATAGATATATATATAATATTAATATTATTATAAATATTTTAAATTAAATTAATATTAAATTTAATGAATATTAATTTTGTGTCCATATATATATTAATTAGCATAATTTAAAACATGACTATGTGGTCATTGGGTCTAATCCCAAGGTCTACATTTTGCATCCGATTGACGAAAAATAGCACACATGAATACCATCGGGTAAGACCTGCAATGAATAAATTGTACCAGTATTCTTGTGTATTCAAAATTAAATTTAAATAGCAAAAAAATATCTTTAATATTAATAAATAAATAAAGCGGTGATATATAGGCTTAGTGAATTCCTGGCCTGAGATCAGAGGGGGTCGTAGGAGATGGATCGAGTGTTTCACATATTTTTTTTTTGTGATCAATGAAGAGAATATATGAAACAAATGTGTACAAGGGATACTCGAAGCGAATTAAAAGCAATCAACTAGTCATAGAAATACAAGAATGAGTGGTTATATATATACACACCAATAACAAAAAAAGAACAAAACAACCTTTACTTGAAATCAACTCTAAAACCAAACCTTAATGATATTCAACAAATGAACAAAATCAAGAGGAGACGCATTAAAAGGACGAGTAGATTCAACTCTTAGCATACTAAAGGAACCAAAACACAATGTGCCAAAAGGGAGAGCCTTCTTACAAGCATTTCTATGCAAAATCACTAAAGAGCAAAAAGTACTCAACCATATAAGTGGGCAAAACACATTGATCGAACATCAAACCGAGGCAAAAATATGCATCCAACAAACTACAGAAACAAAACTACACAAATTGGAGAGATCAAAATTAAGAAAATTACATGCTTATATTTTGTTTAGCATTTTTGGTGCTCATTTTTAGTTGAAATATATTTAATCTTTGTCCTTAAATAAGAAAAAGACATTACATGATTAAGTTTCTCACGATCATTTTAATTTATCAAAGGTTCAATTATTATATTCTAAATTGAAAATACATTATGAAAACATATAATTTATAATTAATATTAGTTCAGCTTCAAAGTTGAGATCCAAGTTCCCATACTGCCACCAACCCTTGCCATGTACTCCTCCCCAGGTTTCAGAGTGATGCATACATTTTCAGAGGCTCTTGCAAGAGATAGCAAACACAATGTTCCTACAGCTCCTTTCCATGTGCAATTATCATCAAAGCAAATGGTAATGCTATTTATATTTCTACCATTCCTTATCAAGCACTTGAAAAACTCCATGTCAAGTCCTTTCCCTTTATATCTAGTTATGTGAACTTTCTTTAGTTTGTTGCTTACAGATTTACCAAATGGTGTCCTCTCCCAAAACATTGTATTGGGATATAATAATATAGGTGAATCTGGGGAGAGATTTGAAGAACCAATATAATTTGTTTCGACATTATCTATAACCTGTTGGAAGAAACCATGAGGTTTACGTTTGAAAATAATAATTAAAGTCTATAAAAGAAATGTAATTCACATCAGTATATAAAGTATAAACTACAAGCAAACAAGCACAAATACAACATGGCACATGCATATATATGAATGTAAAAATCCACCACCATATTATTATTTTTTTTGGTTTATCACTCGTAATTTCAGTTGAAAAAATATTGATGGTAACTTTAATTTCTCTTTCAACAAATATGCTTTCTCGAGATTTAAACTCGTGATGTCGTCCTTATGGGAGATTAATTTGCTTATCGATGATAAACAATAGGGTTATAAATGAAATACAGTACATATAAATATAGTATTAATTAAAATTAACAAATATTACAATTTATACAATTATTAATTAAAAGTGAGCACGGTTTAGGGTTATCTAAACACATTAAAATATTACAATTTATACAATTATTGTGGCATTCTCAGTTGTATATATATTGATATAGATGTTTCGAAATAAAAAAATTAAAAATTATAAATACAATTGATATTTTAAAGATAACACGATAGGATTATTATTTCAGAGTAGATGTGATATCTATGTATGATCAATACTCCTTCTACTCAATCAATATTTTTGCCTATAAAAAATATGCATCTTATTTAGAATGAATATTAAAGGGGTAATGAGAACCAAAACCCAAAAACAAGATAACACAAAAATAAAACCATAGCATATATGGATTATAGACAAACCTTGTTATTAATATGAAGATTCTCCAAACAAATGCACAATCCAAGGACAAAAGCAAGTGGAATGGCATCTCTTAGAGTGTTCAAATTCATATCAATACACAGAGTCACCAAATTCTCAAAGATATTAACATGGCGATGATGAGCTCCAGGAACCTTAGCCATTAAAAAAGTGAAACAAAAAAAGAAGAGTTAAAAATATCACTAGTTTTGAGCCAAGAAAAGGGAACTCTACTTTAACTCTACTATCAAAGAAACCTAATATCAATGAGTGCAAATCCTCTTTAATTTGTGCGATAGTTGTACCTGCAGTCTCTTATCTTCAACCTCTAACAAAAAAATTATCAACCATTCCATTAATAATTCAATAGTCTATTAATTAGAGGTTTGAAGTCGAGAGCCCTGTATTATGTAGGTGCAACTCCCCCTCAAACCAAGAAGGATTTGCATTTGCATCAATCAATCCACACATTAAATTGAGCTGAGAATGAAGAAATGGTACTTACCAAGGTGTTGATACAAGATTGGAGAATCTCTCTTGTCATGAGAACAATTCTTTCGAAGCTCAAAGATTTAACCACTCCACATTCTAAATTACATCGAGAATGAAAAGCCCTAAGATTTGGTGTCTCAATAGCCAATCTCGTTGGCTTGCAAATCATTGTATCAACCTCCATCACACTAAGTTTCTCCGCACAAACATGAATTTCTTGCACCACCATTCCCGTAAGCTCCAAAACTTTCACACTCTTGCTATGAATCTTAACACCTTTATCAAACTTACACTCAACAAGACTTAGCTTCTCAAGACACAAACAATTTGAAAGAATCCCTTCAAGCGTATCTTGTGTTAGTGACACATAGGTGAGTTTTAGTGTTGTGAGATTGTTTGGACTCTCACCATTAGGTAGTGAATTGATCTTAAGTGCATAGTTCTTCAACTCAAGCACTTGAAAACGAGAAGTAATATCAAAAGGTAAAGATAAGGTGAAAGAATCCCGTCTCACCGAAGAGTGTTTATTGTCCAAATACTCACACTCCATTGAAAGCTCTTTCACCTTTTTCTCCTCCAAAAGTTTCACCATCCACGACAAAATGTCCTCGTTTTGGCAGCTCTCGTTGAGGTGAACGATTTTGCATTTTTCTAAGTTGCTAGTGTGGGTTTCAATCACCGAGTTGATCAAATTAGGGTTCAACATAAGCTTTTGGTTGAAATTGAGGCTTGGTGAGCTTTTCCACAATGGTTTAAAGCGTTTAGAGATCACACTCGTTTTCACAGCTTCATTAGCAGGAAGAAAAGAAATTATGCGTGATAGAAGAAGAGAATCAGAAAGTTTCCATATCGAATCCCCTCCTTTGTCATTTTCAATGTTTGCATCCATTTTTGTTTGATTTCTCCTCTTGTTTGCTCAATGAATTGTGGTTTTGATCTTTTGTAGAAGAGGAGTAACCGAACGTTTATTAAATGTTTTCTACTTTTTCTACTTTGACCTTATTTCAATCAAATAAATGCTAACCGTGTGGGTTTAGTACTTCATCAAATTATTGTTATTTTTTTTATGTTTTATGAAACTATATGTTACATTAATCTTTTAGCAGCTTGATAGAATACTAAATGATTTCGGATCGACGTGAAACTTTGTAGTTATGATCTATATACTAATAAGAACCTTTAATATATTGGTCGGTTTTGTAATAAAATTATTAATTAAAGAGTTATACATAGTGTAAGAGTTGACGTCAACTTACACCGACGTGAGTTGGTCCCTCTCCTAACCGTGTTATGAACTCTCCGGGATCTCTCTTTTTTTAGTCAAGACGTTACAATTTGAACTAGTAATGTATATTAAATGTGACAATCAATGAATCATATATATATATATATAATTGATTTGAAAAGTTACTAATATTTCATCAATCGACTTCAACTTAACAAATTTTGTATTCATTAAATTGAAGTCTATTGATGAAATATCAACAAGTTTTCAAATCAATTGAAATTCTGTATGGTTGATCTATATGTTAAGAAATTTTAACTAAACGATTGGATCGGTGATATTTGATGTATATAACGAGATATTGGGCAGAGTAACTCACACAACAAATAAGTGAATCCCTCCTCACCTATATATATATATATATTAAGATATTCATTTTCGAATTTATTACTCTTTTCGGTGCATATGTTATGTTGTTTAAATTTTTTTTTTCCCAAAAATGTTATTTTATATGCAAGCTAAACGTTTTTCTCTTAATGAACACTCTGGTATCTCTCTTTTTTTTAGTCAAGATGTTACAATTTGAACTTGTAATATATATTAGGGCTCGTTTGGTGGACATGATATGATAATGCAGATAAGATAAAAGGGTTGGATAACAACAGGATATGATTAGAGTTTAATAAGCCTTGATAAACTCTTATGATATCTAATGTTTGGTGTGAGTATGAGATAGTAGCCTTGATAAACTACTACTACTACTACTAGTATTATTATTATTATTATTATTATTATTATTATTTCCTTTTAATATTAATACTACTATTATTAATATTATTAATTTTTTTATTACTATTATTATTAGTATTTAATTTTATTATTATTTTTATTTTGTTTAATTATTATTTACTTTTAATACTGTTTTTATTTCAATTATTTATATTGATGTTTATTATTATTATTATTATTATTATTATTATTATTATTTATTTTTATGATAATTACTATTAATATGATTTATTATTATTACTTATTAGTTTTATTACTACTATTATTATTAATTATTATTATCAATATTTATTATACTATTATTATTATTATTCATTTTCATTATTATTTATTTTCATTATTATTACTGATATTATTATTTATTTTTATTTCTATTATTATTATTATTAAATTTTTTATTATTATCAATATTTATAATAATTTTTATTTATTTTATTTTATTTATTTTATTTTTATGATTTATGTTAATTTTTTATTATAAAAATAAATGTTCATTTAAGAATATTTATTATAAGCAAGGGTAAGGTAATAAATAAAAACCTTATCCTATCCTGCCCGTCTCTAACCCAACTCCCCTATCAGGATAACTTTTTGTAATAGAGAGTAGGATAGGATAAACTAACACGATAAGCTTATCAAATCTTACTGGCTCACCAAACCACAGTTAGTAACAGGATATTATAAGTTATCCTATCATGAGCTCTCACCAAATGGGCCCTAAATGTCACAATCAATGAATCATGTGGTTAACATATATATATATATATATATGTTATGTTGTTTTAATTTTTTTTTCTCAAAAATATTGTTTCATATGCATGCTAACTGTGTTTTACTTAATGAACATTCCGGGATCTCTCTTTTTTTTAGTCAAGACATTACAATTTGAACTTGTAATGTATATTAAATGTGACAATCAATGAATATGTGGTTAATATATATATATATATATATATATATATATATATATATATATACGAGGGAACAAATGACATTGGTACAACTTACACCAACTCTTACACCGGTTAATAACTATTTGTCGAGCATATGTTTCACAAAACCCACCGTAGGATTGAAACTACTTATTGTATAGATCATGTCTACAAAATTTTACATCATTCCGAAATCATTTAGTTCTCCATCAATGTACTAAAAAAGTAACATAAACTATAGTTCTAAAATATATGAAAATAACAAGCATTGTGATGGAGTACTAAACGATTTCGGAATGATGTGAAATTTTGTTGACATGATCTATACGATAAGTAGTTTTAATCCTATAGGTGGGTTTTGTGAAACAAATCGTCGACAAATAGTTATTAACCGCGGTAAGAGTTGGAGTAAGTTACACCAGTGTCATTTGATCCCTCCTCATATATATATATATATTAAATATTCGTTTGTGAATTTATTACTCTTTCTTGTCCATATGTTATATTGTTTTAGACTCTCTTTTTTTCTCAAAAATGTTGTTGCTTTTGAGCAAGTTCAATGCAAGAGTTACTATGAGAGATCTTAAATATTTAATAATATGTTACTGGTCCTTCGTGTACACATTACTTTTTCTTTTTAAGCATCTCAATCACTCCAATGGAACAACTTCACACGAACTCGTTTTATGGGTACTAGATGGACTCCACAAATTAATTACCTCATATATATAATTATCATTTTAATTTCATAATTCCTCTTGATCTTTAATTTAATTTATTGTAATAATATTTTTTTTGAGGAAATTTATACTAATAATATAATATGATATAATTTTAGTAATAAAATAATAAGAAACAATATAAAATTGAAAATTGAAAATTAAATTAAAAATACATAATTAAAATTAAAATTCATTATTAAAAATTAAAATTACATAATATCGTCCTCTCTCTCCTCTTCACCTATCCAAAAATTGTAAGAACTCCATATCCAGTCAACACACTCTAACGGGACTTGGGTTCTTACGAGAGGTTCTTAAGCATAAGCATCCCAAGTAAGAACTCCCATTGGACTTGCTCTTACATTTTCAAAGCATAATTAATTAATTTTTTCCGGTCATACACTTATTTAATGATTATAGAAATGCATGTGTCAAATTATACTCTCACTTATTAACCTATTGTATTTCCAAGGAATTAATAGGGGTATTTTAATCTAAAAGGTAAAAAAACATGACATGATTATTATTTTCTTAATCTGTGTATAAAAACCTTAAACAACATAATATATGGACCGGAGAGATTATTTTTTGTTCAGGATGTTTTATATGGTACGATGTTCTAGAATAGAAGGCTCAGGCGGATGTCATTCGTGATTTTGCAGTTTTGAAAGAATTTTAAGGAAGCGCCAATGGATTGGTGGAGTAGTGGAGTATGATATCATCTCACGTCTCACAAGTTTTAGATTCGAGCTCATCATTATTTTATTTTTTTTGTAATTAACACATAGCACCTTTGAGGTATTGATGGAGTTTCATTCTCGAGGTAAAATTACACTTCCCTCCATTTCGGTTAACACCGTTAATCGATGCTAACTGATCATTTTCCTCCTCAAACTATGGTTAACTTCTAGACATTTTAACCTAATCTTTTAAAATTATCCAAATTGAATTAAAATATTTTTTGACAAACTATATATCACCTAACCTATTTTTTAAATACATTGATATAAAATTTATCTAATCATATTAATTAAATATACATTTTATATATAGTGTTTAATTAAATGTTTTGTAGGAAATTAAACATTTTATTTCTTTCAAAATATTTGAGAAAATTATTATACTTTTATTATTATTTTATGTGTATAAGAACATTGACAACATTGTAAAAGTGTTTAATTATGTCTTACGAGAAAACTTTGATAAAATTATCAAATTGAGTCAGCTAAAATCAATCAATATTTTGTTTTAAATTTGGGGATTATAAGCTGATAGTTTTGTTTTTATTGATCTCAAAACAAATGAATGGTTTATTTTACCGTAACTTATTATGAGTTATTGATCAATTTATTTGCTCACTTAATTTTTCCTTTTTAAAATTGCAATCCCGATTATATTGACCATATAATATTTAGATTGCGTTTAATAAAAATGAAAACCATATCATTATTTTTACTATTGTATTATACGGTCAATGAATGACCTATAGAAAGTAATAAAATTTATTTAATTCAAATAAATAAAATTAAGAGAATTTCTTTTAAAACTATATATTTTAATTCTAATTTTATATAGCAAAAAAATTTTAATTTGATTTTTGATAATTTAAAAAATAAATTTATGTTAAAAAATATTGAAGTTAACCAAGGTTTTTGTTGAAAACCTTCATGAACACAAAGGTGATCATGATGGAAAAGCGTAGAAGCTAAA
Organism: Cyamopsis tetragonoloba; assembly: GCA_037177725.1. Classification (NCBI taxonomy): domain Eukaryota; kingdom Viridiplantae; phylum Streptophyta; class Magnoliopsida; order Fabales; family Fabaceae; genus Cyamopsis; species Cyamopsis tetragonoloba. The sequence continues at coordinate 24,238,891 of CM074122.1, forward strand.
AGATAGGAATAGAGAAAACTGAAGTATTATTGATAATAATAAAAAATTACATAAGGATGAGAAGAGAGTTTGTTTATATACAATGTTTATCTGCAACTGAAAATAACAGAAACCTAACGTAGGGACTGAAAAGAAAAAAAAAGAACTTAGAGTAAGTAACACTGAAGGATGTCTTAGCAATATCTGAATAAAACACATATTTGCAGCTAACACCCTCCCTCAAGCTGGAATGTGGATATCAAGCATTCCAAGCTTGTTATAGGCTGCAATGAATGGTCCTGGAGAAAGAGTTTTGGTCAGGAAATTTGCTACTTGTTGCTGAGATAAAACATGGTTCAGATGAATAACCCCTGCATTCACCATGTCTCTTATGAAATGACAATCTAAATCTATGTGTTTGGATCTCTCGTGCAGAATTGGATTTGATGCCATGAGAATGGCTGACTGATTGTCGCATGTTATGTGAATTGGGAAATTTGCTTGAGCATCAAAGTCCTTGATGAGATTGGCTAACTTCTTGGCTTCACAAGCTGCTAGAGCAAGAGCTCTATATTCAGCCTCACTGGAAGATCTAGCTGGACTTTTCTGTTTATTGCTTTTCCATGAGATAAGAGCATTTCCAAGAAAGAAACAGAAACCTGATGTGGATCTTCTTGTGTTTAAGCAACCTCCCCAATCTGAATCTGATGCACCTGACAATTTAAGATCTGATTTCGAAGGGAAGAACAAACCAGTTGCAGGTGCTTGTTTGATGTACTTGAGAATCTTCATGGCTGCTTGAAGGTGAACAGAAGTTGGCTTCTTCATGTATTGGCTTAAGCTGTTTACTGCAAAGGCTATGTCTGGTCTTGTATTTGTGAGAAACAAAAGTCTTCCTATCATTCTTCTGAACCTTGTTGGGTCTTCTAAAGGTTCTCCCATGTCTATGAATCTTCTAGGAATAGTCCATAGGTACAGAATTTGGCTTGGCTGCTAGAACACCAGCTTCTTCTAGGAGTTCTAGGGAATACTTTCTGTGATATAAACATATACCTTCTGCATTTCTTGCCACCTCAAACCCGAGAAAGAACTTGAGGTTTCCTAGATCTTTGATGCTGAAATCACTGTCCAATTGCTGTTTTACATGATCTATCTCTGTGATGTCATTTCAAGCTAGTACAAGGTCATCTACATACACTAAAACTGCCATGAAGTTGTCTCCTGATTTCTTGATGAAGAGGGAGTTATCTGACTTTGATTGGAGGTATCCAAGTTTAGTAAGAGTCTCATTCAGCTTGGCATTCCATTGTCTGCTTGCTTGTTTGAGACCATATAGGCTCTTTTGGAGTTTACATACAACCTTGTTGTTTGGAATGGTTAATCCTTTAGGAGGATTCATGTAGACTTCTTCTGTCAGATCTCCATGAAGGAAGGTCGTGTTCATGTCCAGCTGCTTGATGTGCCAATTCCTTGCTGCTGCAATTGCAAGGAGCATCCTTAAGGTGGTCATTTTGACTACAGGGCTGAAGGTTTCCTTGTAGTCAAGTCCTTGAAGCTATGAAAATTCTCTTGCAACCAGTCTTGCTTTGTGTCTCTCAATACTTCCATCCACATTGTATTTAAGCTTGAATATCCATTTGCAGCTTATTGCCTTTTTTTTGGAGGCAACTCTTCAAGTGTCCAAGTCTAGTTCTTCTCCAAGGCTTAAAGTTATTGTTGAATTTTTTTTCTCCATTCTACATGCTTCATGGTAGGTTGTAGGTTCCTGCATGGAAGAAATACAAAGAGAGAAGTGCTTGTGTTTATTGGATAATTTATTGTAATTTAGAACCTTTGAGAGAAGATACTTAGCATTTGTTTCTTGAGATGCTACGGATTTGTTTATGCTATTGCATTGGGAATCTGGAGAGTATCTCGGTTGATTAATCAGTTTGCAGTGGTAATTAGACAGGTATCCAGGAGGCCTTATGACTCTTTTTGGATGTCTGGTTTCTAAAACTGCATTCTGATCTGGTTCAGCCTGCTCCATTTCAGATGATTGATCTGTTAAATATGTCTGTTCCATCTCAGTTTCCTGAGTACATGTTTCATTATCGGCATGATTATTAGCATTGTCATCAGAAGATATAGGATAGTAATTCAAAGGATCATCGTAAATATTCTGCCTTGGATGAGATGTTGTCTCTTGCTGGGCAGTTTTAGGAATTTTGTCAGAAAAAGGGAACTGCTCCTCATATAAGGAGACATTTCTAGAGACATATATTTCTGTAGTTCTCAAATCATATATAACATATCCCTTTGTTCCAGGTTTATAACCCAGAAAGACACCTTTCCTTGCTCTACTGTCCAGTATATTTCTTTGTGCTGTTAAAGTGGTGGAATAGCATAAGCATCCAAAGACTCTCAAATTATCAATATCTAGATTTTTGTTATGCACAACATGAAAATGTAAAACACCTGAAAGAAAGTTACTTGGTTGTTTATTGATAAGATAAACAGCATGGCATATAGCATGGTTCCAAAAGGTCTTAGGCACATTAGAATGAAACATGATAGCTCTAGTAGTGTTTAAGATATGGTGATGCTTTCTTTCCACTATACTATTTTGTTGTGGAGTTTCCACACAAGATCTCTGATGCAGAATTCCTTTTGATTCATACCAATTATTAAGCATAAATTCTGAACCATTGTCACTCCTAATAGATTTAACAGTCTTATGAAATTGAGTCTCAATCAAGGTAACAAAAGATTTAATCAAAATACTTGTTTCAGATTTATTTTTCATAGGAAAGATCCAAGTATGTCTAGATTTATCATCCACAACAGTTAAGAAGTATTTATGTCCTAATAGAGAAGGAATAGAGAGAGGACCCCATATATCCATGTGAATCAAATCAAAAACACTATCAGAGACAGAGTTACTATTATTGAAAGGCATTCTTTTCTGCTTAGCAGCATGACAGGTTTCACAAGGAAGTTTGATTTTATTTCACTTTATAAAAGGATACATTTGTTGCATATTCTTCATCCTATCATGTGAATGGTGGCCTAATCTTAGATGCCAGATGTTTTTGTCATAGGAACAAAAATTATTGATAGAATGTAAATTGATAACATGAGATTAATTGAGCAGAATTGTGTATAAGCCACTCCTACGATCAGCTACACCAATCTTCTTCATAGTAGATTGGTCCTGTAAATGGCAAGAAATTTTGGAGAAAATTAGTTCACAATCCAAAGAATCAGTGAGCTTGATTATTGATATCAGATTAAAGTTAAAATTGGGAACAAGGAGGACATCATTTAGATAGAAATCCTTGGAAAAAGTCACAGTTCCTGAAACACAAGTTGTGACACGACTTCCATCAAGAAGTTTGATAGTAATGGGCTTGATCTTCTTATGACATTGAAAAATGTCAATAGAAGTACATACATGATCAGTGGCTCCACTGTCCAGAACCCATACCTGAGAATTCTGGACATTAGAAGCAAGGTAGATAGTACCTTGTTGGTTATTTGCAGCAGTAGATGATAAGGTCAATTGATTCACTGCATGAGACTGCTGCATCTATTGGTTTTGCTGAGGTTTCTGCTGGATCAAAGAAAGAACGGCTTGATATTGATCCGCTGTGAATGTAGGAACTTGAGATCCTCCATCCCTTTGAGACACAATGCTCCTGCTGTCATCTGCATCTTCCTCTTCTTCTGTGATGCAGTTGTTTATGGTGTTACTTCCTTTAAAACTAGTTGGATAACCAACTCTTTTGAAGCAATTTTAATAGAAATGTCCTGTCTTGTGGCAATAGGTACAAGTCTTGTTCAATTTTCCTTTTATATAGCCACTCTTGGATCCTGCAAAACCAGATTTAAAAGTTTTCTCCTTAGTTTTTCCTTTTGTATTTCCAGAATTGTTGTTGAAGTTGGAGCTGTTTGCTAGAATTTAAGACTCCTCAATCATAACTCCAAACTGTATCTCATGTTGAACAAGCAAGGAGAATACCCTCCCTATAGGTGGAAGAGGGTCCATTAATATTATTTGAGATCGAACAGCAGCATATTGCTCATTCAATCTCTTTAAGAACCTTATCACATAATCTCCTTCCCTGTAACTCTTGATAGTAGGGATCAGATCACATGAACATTTATTCTTGCAGCTGCAAGTAGGAATGGGTCGGAAGTTATCCAATTCTTGCCATAAACTCTTCAAATGAGTGAAATAGGCAATGACACTTCTGTTTCCTTGCCTGAGAGAATATATCTCCTCTTGCAGATCAGAGATATGAAAAACATATTTCTGATAATACCTTTCTTTAAGATTATCCCACTTTTCTTGAGCATTCTTCAAGAACATTATACTTTGCAGAATTTCGGGCTCCAAGGACAAATTGATCCAAAACCATTGTGTTACACCGGCACCACGTACGGAAGAGAGGATCGTCTTGCTTGGGTCTTGGAAGTTCTCCATTGATGAATTCCAACTTGTTCTGACAATAAATTGCTTTAGTGTTCTGTATATGAATGGCTATCAACAGCTTGTTTTATCAGGTTTTTTTTTCCCCTTAAAAATTTGCACTTTCCGATTTTGGTATCTATAGAAGAAGTATTTTACGTCTTATCTTGAGCAGATTAGATATGCATAGTTAAGTCAAAAAAATTAAACTAGAAAAAACATAATTTACAAATATTAACAAAAAAGCATTTTCAATATGAGATATCCATAATTTATTGAAATAAATAAGTAGACAAATATAAGTAGTCAAGATCTAAAGTCAAAGATCAATTTTTATTGAAAAAATAAAACTTAAAAGGAAACTGTATTGAATCAATAAATTGCTGACATTCAGAATAAAATTAAGATTTTTAAATTTAGTTTTTAAGTTGAGACTTTTTAGTTTTTTAAAAGTGAAGTCAAGATTTTTTTAAAAATAAAAAAAACTTTTAAATAATAGTAAAGCACGTTTTATAAGAAAAACAAAAATAATGTAATAAAAGATATATTAAAATCTGTATGTTAATGAAAACTCTACTTACTATATAACACATGATTATGACAACTAACAGATCGGTCTAATGGATAAGAGCGCACCTCCTCACCAAAACTCTACGCATGCTATATCATATATAATACAAAAAAATGAGCACCAAGTCTCACAATAAATAATCATATAGATGGACAAGAATAACTCACCAAAATTTTGAATAACACAAAAAATTTTAAAGAAAAAAAAACTCACCACAACGAAAGCTATATTCTATATATGGTTTTAGGTCAAAATACAGATAAAAGAAAGAAGAAAAATCTAACAGTTAATAGATAGCATAAAAGCTTCCTAATGTGTTAACAACCCGATCTACTTATGCTATAGACCCTTTTTCAGATTTGGTAAGTGTCTGTTACCAAATCCAAAGTACTTGCATCCACCTCATTGATAATCACAAACTTGCCACAATATCCACATTGAAAGTAAACCTAACAGGTTCACCACAGAAGAGGAAGAGTCATCATGGATTGGGTCAATTCAATAAACCTGACTAATCCAATCTAAACCAATTAAAAAAACTCAGATTGGAATAGTTTAATCGATTATATTGGAATTTAAAATGCAAAATCCAACCTATTAAGCAAATTAAATATTAAATCAATTAATTGTCAAATCCGATTAATCCAACCAATCCGACCATTTACATTTTCCATACTTTCTCTTTAATTTTTATTCTATCTAAAATATTTTGCTTAAACAGATTTTTATTTCATTATGTTTTCCTATTATATTTAAATAAAGAGGTTTACTAATATCCTCGCAGTTAAATTTTAGAAGAATTACGTTAGCAATCAACACCTTTTTATTTAGGACATAAAAACTTTTTTTTATTTCATTTTACAACTAAAGTCAAATTATTTCATTGTAATTTTCAATTTAAAATATTTAAAATATCCTTGCTAAATTTCTCTATTGCTCTATTGTTGATGTTGTGTCTTCCTTTTTCATCTTTTGTCTTTGTCTTCTTTTCTGAAGTAATAAAAGTTAATACCTTTTTTTGGTAACTTTTTTTTGATAAATAATATACTAGATTTATTTTAAAAAAAAGATGGAAAGATATTCGTTTGTAGGGTTAGTTCATCTATGTAATAGTAGAGTGTACCAAAGATATGAGGTGGCTCGTCCAAAATAATGCTCTAATGCAAATGTTGTGTGTCTTTCTTATTCTTCTTTTGTCCTTATCTTATTTTCTAAGTAATAAAAGTTTATACCCTCTTTTTGGTAATTATTTTTTGAGAAATGGTATTCTTGACTTTTGTTTTTAAAAAAAAGATAGAAAGATATTCTTTTGTAAGGAGGGTTAGTTCATCTATAAAATGGTAAAGTGCATGAAAGACATGAGGTGTCTCGTCTGCTAAATTGCTCTAATTAAGATGGTGTGCGTCTTCCTTATTCCTTTATTCATATCTTTTTTGAATTAGTAAAAGTTTGTGTTCTTTTTTGGTAAATAATTTTTTCAGAAATGATATTCTTGATTTTTTGTTTTAAAAAAAAAAAGATAGAAAGATATTCCTTTCAAAGGAGGGTTAGATCATCCAGGTAGCAGTAGAGTGCATAAAAGACACAAGGTGGCTCGTCCATTATATTTCTCTAATATAGATTTTGTGTGTCTTCTTTATTCTTCTTTTGTGGTTATCTTCTTTTGTGAAAGTAATAAAAATCCATTTTTCAGTAATTATTTTTCGAGAAATAATATTCTTTAATTTTTTTAATAGAAGATAGAAAGATACTCCCTCCATCCCATAATATAAGCCCCAGCTATCAAAATGTCTTGTCACATAATATAAGTACCTACACATAAAATAAGAAGCATTTATTGTGATTTTTTAACTTTCAAAGTCATTCAACCAATAAAAAAATAATTGTGTTTAAATTTAATTGGTGTAACATCTCAATAGTCTACTTAATACTTCTAATTCCAATAATTTAACCACTTTTCTTAAACTGCGTGAAATATTAGTTAGGGCTTATATTATGGGACAGAGGGAGTATTTCTTTGTAAGGAGGGTTAGTTTCATCTATGTAACTGTAGAGTACATGAAAGATACAAGGTGGCTCGTCCGCTACATTGCTCTAATGTAGATATGGTGTGTCTTCCTTATTCATCGTCTGTCCATATTTTCTTTTCCGAGGTAATAAAAGTTGATGCCAAGTTTTTGAAAAATATTTATTTGGAAATGACATTAATTAGGATTTCTTGATTTTGTTTAGTGAATTTGGTATGTGACATTAACAAAAATATTGCATAGTGTAAAAAAAATTGAAGAAACAAAAACTGAAAATCGAATCAATCCAAACCAAATTATATCGGATTGGTTTGGTTCGGATCGCTTCGAAGAATCAACCGAACCAAATTAAACCGAAAAAAAAAATTAATCGGATCAAATGACTTCTCATTATAAAATCGAACCAATCCAATTTGTAAACACCCCTAATTCTCATAATAGGGTGAGAGAGTACCTTATAAACCAAAAACAAATCTTGGTACGCTATTATAGTCCAAAATAGTACACATTCAAGAATTCCTTATCCAAAAAGCCAATGAACTTATATTAGCTAATCAGCTTGAATTAATTAAGGAATGGTTCTCCATATATCTTAAGGTAATTATGAAGTAGGTAGCTAGGTTGCACTTTACATGCTTTCTTTCGAAACAGGCTACATAAATTTCGGAAGCAACCATGAATGCTCGAAGATTTCCTAACTAGATGGATACTCTTCCTTTCATGGGACAAGCAAACTCACCGATTTGACCATTGTATTGAACAATGTTATATTTTTTTAATAATCTTTTTATTTATTTTTTTAATATTATATAAAGTATTATAAAATTAAACATATTTTCAATCTTAAAAATATAAAAATCATTAAAAATATTCTTTAATGTAAAATTAAAAAGATTTTTAGAAAGAGTCTTGATTTTTGTACCTGTAATCAATGTACTCATTGGTTACGTACGTTGAAAAAAGTGGTTACATTAGTTTTTTTTGTTACAATGTTTTTCAGATTTGGTGGTTATACGTGTAAAAATATGTGGTTACAATGTAAAAATAAAAATTCAACAAACATGTAACCAGATATTTTAATGTATATAACCATTAATACAAAGTAAATATAAAAATCTTTTTTCTTTTAAAAACTTGAATTAAGAGGATTTAAAATTATTCTGGTAGATTATACACATTGTAGTAGCCCACGCTTTTTGTCTCATCATATATTTCGGTCACACACAACAGCCTATCAATTAATTATACACCCTTTGTTTTCTTTGCCGCTTGTCCCTAACGAGAGTAACCTTAGCGTGCATTATTGAAACCGCTATATATTTTAATTAATGTAAACACTGTTTGTAGTTCGTTATATGGCCACGAATAATTCAAGCAACAAGTAAAATTAATATGTATATATTTTAAAGCCTCTTGTTAAATAATGTTTTTATAATATTATATTCGTTTCATAATATAAGACCCTTTTTAAACAAGATAATATTTTATTTTATAAGATTTTCTATAAATTTTCAGGATAATTAATTAAATTTTTTTTCTTTATCTTATATAATAGTACTAGATAGTTGCAGGTTTTGGGGTCTGTCCAACTAGTTTGGAAAAGGCCTAAATCTCAAGATAGCATCTAACACAAGGTAAGGAAACGTCGCCCCTTGTAACGGGATACATTACTAGATTGTTAGGCCTATCTGTCCTTATTATATGATGCGTTGCATTGGGATCTATCCCAAGATAAGGAAATGTCGCTCCTTATAACATGATACATTTATCTTGGCGGGTTCTGAGGACTAAACCGGCGGGATAAGGTCCTAATGTGGTTTCCCTATATCGAAATCCTTAACGTGAATCCCTCCGTTGATGATTGAATGTCTATAATACCCTTGATGGGCTTCCGTCAATAACACATTCAAACTTTCTCTAATCTATAATTGTATCTTAACATAACAACTTTCTTCCAAGTTATTGTCAGTCAGTCATAATTAATTGCAGTCATCTAGTTCTAAAACACAAGAGAAAGAGTGTCTACTTCCATAGAGAGACACAAACACACATTTCATTCTACTAATAAATTTTCAAATACAAATACCTCTTATTCTTTTGAACTTTTCTTCATATCTCTTAAAGTAGGCCTTTGATTTGTAAACCTTAACATACGCCTACGCAAAAGAAAAGTGTTGATACAAATATTTTCTAGAATGCATATGAATCAATAGTTACATCACATCTTAGCGTCAGGTAATGATCAATGCTAATTTTTTTTAACTAATTTCACGTTTTCTGGCTGTGAATATTGTCTTCAAGTTAATTGGATATGCTATTGGATTATCAGTTTCAAAATCTTAAAACCCAATATCCGAACCAATAGAGGTCAAGTCGCAATGGGTTGGTCCTGACTATGTTTAGGTTGGACCATTTTGGAGTGGGTTGGATTGGTTTGGATTGTGATATAGTGAATCTTACAGACACTCCTTTAGATCCTATATTACTTTGCTCAACTTACTCCAATGTAATGATTAGATAAGAAATCAAATATCTTTTTTTTTTATTTTATAGGAAAGTAGTACAAGATCGAGCCTCGTAGCCACATACGCATGTCCCCATGCACTCACCAACTGAGTTACATGTATGAAAATATATATGTTAATATTTATAAATATGGTAAGGATCAAATGACACCAGGTATCAACCTTAATAAAATAACACATCGCATAACTTTATGTAGATATTGAATTTTATCAATCTAACTGTTGAATCATGTTATATCATCCTAAAAATCATATATACCAAATTTTAGACGATTTGGATATTCGTAACTATGTGATTTAAAAGTGAAAATTTAGTTATATTTCAAATAATGTGTATTGCGTTAAAATGTATTATTCAAATGAAGTATCTACAAGTTTTCAAATTGTATGAAATTTTGCTAAGTTAATCTACTTCATATGTACTTTCAATTCAACGGTCAGGTTGATAAAATTTAATGTCTACAAAAAGCTATAGAAGGTGTCATTTTATTGAGTTTGACATCTGGTATCATTTGATCTGACCCCTATAAATATCCTTTATAAAAAATATATTTATTTATAATAATTTTGTTTTAAAAAAAATTGAATATGAAAATCATATGTTAATATTTTATTTCACATCTAATATCTAAGTGATTTTAAGGTGAGACAAAAAAAATTGGGAGCTCATGGTCTCCTTACTAAAAATATGAGGTATTTTTAAAAAATGAGATATTTCTAAAAAATTAACTCTTTTTAAAAATACCTGATACTTTCTATTTTTGATAAATTGATCATATTTTTTTCTCACCTTATAACCACCCCTAATATCTAATAGGTAAACTAAAAAACTTGTAAATGAAAATGTAATTTTCTCGTAATATTTTAATTAATTTTTTCATTTTTTTAAAAATAAAGATGAAAACAGAAATGCATTTAAGATGATGAAATCAGAAATTAAAATTATGGGTATAAATGTTTTTCCTTTTCTGCTATTTTCTTCTTTTAACATGACCCGTCATGAAGCATCGCAACTCTCTACACAAACCTCCACGTGTCATCATCATCCAGTGATTTCACCCGTTGCTTTCTTCCTTTGCATCTCTCAAAAGCGAAAGCGTTTGGCCATATTCAATTACGTCCACCCACGTGTCCAGGCAAATCTGATCGTCACAAACGCTTCTACGAATCGGATTCCAAAACCAACCCTCATACCGACTATAACCGGTAGCAACGTTTCATTTCAAATATTTAATTGATTTTTAATTTTTTTTTTTATCCCAGTTTCGTAGAGCGACCACTTATAAAATCCCACTGTAAACATGAAATGATAGCTTCATATTGGCGCAAGCCACAGAGCCGAAGCTCTTCTCCAGCGCTCGGCTTCCCTGGCTTCAGATTTCAGGTACCGCCATCTGAGATGAAGCCGTTGACCAAGCCGAGCCATAACTCTTCAAATTCCTGTAAAATTTTTTATAGTACGGGCACTTACATGGCAAACACTATGAACCACCGTAACGGTCAGATTGAGACTCAACGGCGGGGAAAAATAGTAGAGAAATCGTCGTCTTTTCACGGTCATTTCTCGGCGGCGGCTGCCACCAAGTCCGGCGCCGAAATTCGGCTACTTAAGACGTTGCAAGACCTCGTGCCGGACAGGAAGCATGCAGGGACGTCGATGGTGGCGGACATTGCACCGCGACAGCCGCCGAAGTTGTTGGTGAAAGTGACGACGATGGGGGGCCTCGGCCCCGTGCAGGTTGTGATGATGCCGGAGGCGACGGTCGGAGATTTGGTGGCGACGGCAGTGAAACAATACGTCAAGGAAGGTCGCCGCCCATTCTTGCCGTCCAACGACCCCTCCCACTTCGACCTTCACTATTCCCAGTTCAGCTTGGAAAGTAAGCATTTTTTTTTAATATAAAATAATACTGAAGTTAAGCCTAAAGTTTTTAGAGTCTGTTTTGTTCAAATTGAGGAGAGAGAAGAGGAAGGATATGAAAGTAGTGGTTTTGTCGGGGGGGGGGGCTAACTTAAGGTCAAAGCGATTAAAGCAAGAGTTTTAAATCTCTAAATATTTAAATTAAAATAAAGCTCATAAATATATTTGTATTAAATATAAATAAAAATAAGAGTGAGAAACTTGTGATTATATAAAAAAATAAAAAAAAAATATAAATAAATATTATTATTTAAAAAATTATACTATTAAAAAATAATACATCAACTCATATTTTGTTGCAGCATAATTGTCTTCTATTGTTAACGTGTATTTATTATTATTATTATTATTATTATTATTATTATTTTTTGTGCTTTAACTATACACTAGGATAAAAAATGATTGTTCTTTAAGTATAATAAGAATAATTGTTCTTCATGTGTAACTAATCCTCCTTTCTCAATTAGTGTTGTGTGTTAAAATAATTTTGTCACGACTAAAATCATTTGAATATTTTTCAACATCAATAACATCTTAACAAATATATTGAATGAAATGTTACACAAAATTAATTATAACATTTTAATAAGTAATTTTTCATGTTAAAAAATTTAAAATAGACTTTAAATTAAATTATTTATAATTTTAAAATAGCCTATATTATAGATTTGTCTTAAGCCTCTAAATATATTATACCGTCCTTGGTTTTTGTGTCTGATGAGAAAAAAGAGAAGAGGTTTTATGTGTTAATTTGGCTTTTTTTCTCTTTCAAATTCTTTCGACTTTAGAGGAGAGCAAAATTGATCAAAACTCCCTTCCTCTTCTCTCCTAATTTAATATTTTTAGGTTCATAAGAAAGTACAAAATTCGGGAATCGAATTCCGTATCTACACTCGTATGTACTCATGTTTCACTCGTACATGACTAAGACTCTCTTAATTTAATTGAGCCAAACACATTTCAAACACTAAAATTCTTTTTCTCTTTTCTTCTCCTCTCTTTTTTCCTCTAATCAATCTGGCTCTTGGAGAGAAGGAGAGAAGAAAAAAAAATTACCGCATTAAATTATTTAAAATCTCTTTCTTTCTCTTTGATCAAACACAAAAACATTGCAAACCTTAAACTAAAACACAAACATTATTTTTCTTTCTCTTCTCTCCATTTAAACTAAACACATTCTCAAATTTTTTATTTTTCCTTGTCTTTCCTTCTGAGCATTAAAATTCCTCCATTTTCTTCACTTATTTTGAGGATAGTTTTTAAGGAGTAGTAACAAGTAAGTTGTTTAACAATTATTCCATAATAATAGAACATTGCCACTTTGCTAATGTATTTTTGTTTCCTCTTATTTTATTTATTCTGCTAAAATTAATTAGAATGTTTTGCATACAACTAGCTAAAAGTGTTTTAAAATTTCTAATTTATATAACATGTTTATATTTTTTCAGAAAAGTGTGAATTGTGATCAATTAATTTATTTTGGTTGCAGGTTTGGACAGGGAAGCGAAGCTAGGGGAAATCGGATCTAGAAACTTCTTTCTGTGTCCAAGGAACTGTACTGGGGGCACCGTAGAGGCCAACGGTGGCGCAACGACGTCGTTTGATTCGTGCTCCAAAGAGGCCGTCAAAGCGAACAAAGGTGGTGAGTTCGGTTGCCTAAGCTTTATGGAATTCTTGCCGTGAAAATTGATTTGCTTACCGCTACTTTTGGTAGAGTACAAAAAGGAAGGAGAAAAAAAAAAGAAGAGAAAAAATGGTAGACAAAAAAGTTTTTTAAGTCAATTTTTCTTTTATTTTCACTTTATGATATATGGTACACAAGAAATTTTGATCATTGAATTTATTACTGGTGTTCAAGTTTCACTTTTTCTTCGACTTATTAATATGAAATGAATTGCGTGCGTTGTGGCCCCTAGTGTGTAGAATATGATTTGCATTCCAGAGTTGTGAATTATAGCCCCTTAATTAATTATATGTGAATATGGTGTTTTCTCCCTTGTTGGCATACCTGTGACAAATAATTAGTTTAAGAAAATTATATGAACTTATTTTACAAAATAAGTACTTTTTTTTATTAAAATAAGTACTTATTTTACAAAATAAACTAAAATAAACGGATTTTAAATTAATTTAAAAGTTATGAATTGTAAATAATATGCCTTTTAAAGGTTATGAATTGTAAATGTACCAATAATTAGTTACATTTTTCATATTCTAAAATAAAAATTATGATATTCTTATGGAAAGATAAGAGTATCGCATTAAAATCTCATTACCTGCTTTAAATCTAAAATGAAAATTAGAATCCAAAATCAACTGGCTAAAAAAATTAATAACTTACTTTTTATACTAGTTAAGTGAAATTGATGTATTATACATTACACATTTTTCTTATTTATTATAGATTATAGAAGACGCTTTTTCTATTTTTCTGGAAACACTTATTACTAGTATTAACTTCGATTTGTGTGCATGGCAAGCAACGAAATGACTTGCCGTTGATGTTAATGCGGTTCGGTAAAGAATTGCATTTTCTATTAAGGTAATTACAATCCAAAAATTTAAATATACTAATTATTATTATAAATAGTTAAATTTTAATTTTTTTATTTTTTATTAATTATTATTATAAATTATAAATATATTAACTCAACCTTATCTCAATGGCCTTTTCTATTATTCGATATTTCAATTATCAAAATAAAATCTATATTGTTGTGATATTTTTCGATAGAAACTCTTGTAAAGAATACTCACAATATAAGGGTCCATGATTTGTAATAATTCTTTTTTTTTAAGCAATAGCATTGAGAAAATGTAGTTAGAATTCACATCTGCAAAAAGGACTCAAGTGCTGGGGTCTCCACCAAATCTAGTCTTCACATTCGATGACTGTCGCTTGGGTGGGCATCTCACTATATTTCCATGTCACTATGACTATGTTGCTAAGATTCTATGTGAGTAGATTATGATGTTGTAATATTGAAGGGTGATTACTCTTGCTTCACGTGATTGTAATCTCGGTTCATATATAAGGAGTGCTCTGTTTTTACTCTTGAAAAACGTGAGAAAGCTATCATAGATAGACCCGAAGAGGATGAATACATCTTTATGAACACCAAAGAAGGATCCCAAACATTTTGTTACTTTTATACTCATATTCAATGAAATGTGTTAAAATATGCTCTCTTATCTTTTTGTTTAACAAAATCTCTAGAGCCTAACGAGAGGTGAGCCGTTTTTTTCCAATAGACCCATGGTCTATTGGAGAATTATTATTATTATTATTATTATTATTATTTTTTTTTTTTTTTTTTTTTGAAAACTGGTTATGTTCTTCACAGTTTTTTTTCCAACTTTTTCGTCTGTTCTTCGCGGTATTGTTCACCACGACCTTTTTTTGCCTCTGACCACCATGTACATCGGCTTTTTTGACCACCATCACATGGATCAGGTGCGCCTTCCCAAGGGCGGCCAAACCCCAAAGCCTTGTGGCCATCTAAGCTCCGACGCGCCCCTACGTGCCCAATCTCCTTGTGTGCTCAAACCCAACGCCACCACCGTTAACGGCGCATGATGACACGTTACCGTGGTTCTCTGGTGGAGCTTCATGTCGTCGTCAACGCCTTGAGGCCCTCTCCTTCTGATTCTGCCGTTGGTTTGTCAATTTTGGTCACTGACCAACCCCTCTCTTGTGATTTCGCTTCTTTGGGTTTATTATGGCGACCTCCACCACACCCATAGCTGAAGCTCCAATTTTTATTAATCATGTTGTTGTTCCTCTAGCTTGTGAGAAGTTAGACAGTAAAAATTATGCATTTTGGGCTTCTTATGTTCAACTTTGGCTTGTGGGTAAGGATTATGAAGACTACCTCACCAAACAGTTGATTGATATTGATGAAACAGAGCGGCCTCGGTGGAGGAAAGTAGATGCTCAACTCTGTTGCATCCTTAAGTCTACCCTTCATCCTATGATCTGTCCAGTTTTTTGTGCTCATCCTTAAATATTGCACTTTCATTTTCTTTGAAAAACGCCGTATTCTTTAAGTGGTATAGTACACGATCTCTCACAAAATTGAATTTGATTATAAAAATATTGAAAAATAATGTAAATTGAGCTCAAGATTTTAAAGTTAATAATACATTTCTCTCGAATAGACTTTTAAAAATGTAAGTAACTTAAAAATTGGGTTTTCATTTTTTTTTTCAAAAAACGCCGTATTTTTTAAGTGGTACAGTACACGATCTCTCAAAAAATTAAGTTTATTTTAAAAATATATAAAAATTATGTAAATTATGCTCGAAACTTCAAAGTTAATAACACATTACTCTCAAAAAGACTTGTATTAATTTTAGTAATTTAAAAATCGTGTTTTCATGTTTTCTGAAAAACACCATATTCTTCGATTATACACACGATCTCTCAAAAAATTGAGTTAAATTTAAAAATATTAAAAACTAATATAAATAGAGCTCGAGATTTAAAAGTTAATAATACATGGCTCTCAAAAAGACTAGTAATAATTTCTGTAATTTAAAAAAAAATCTTTTTTTTCGAAAAATGTCTTGTTCTTCAAGTTTATAGTGAATGGTCTCTCATAAAATTGTGTGATTTTAAAAATGTTAAAAAATTATATAAATTGAGCTCAAGACATCAAAGAGAAAAATTCATTCTCTCGATAATCTTCTAAAAATTTATGTAATTTAAAAATTGCATTTTCATTTTTTTCGAAAAACATCATATTCTTTAAGTGTACCGTACACGATCTCTCAAAAAATCGAGATTGATTTTAAATAGTAACAACTAATATAAAGTGAGCTCGAGACTTCAAAGTTAATAATACATTGCTCTTTTTGATTCTCGAAGATTTATGTAATTAAAAATTTGGGTTTTCATTTTTTTTCTCGAAAAATGTATTCTTTTAGTGGTATAGTACACGATCGGTCAAAAATTGAGTTTGATTTTGACAATATTAAAAAATTATGTAAATTGTGCTCGAGAGTTCAAACTTAATCATTCATTACTCTCAAAAAGACTTGTATAAATCTAAGTAATTTAAAAATAGCGTTTTCATTTTTTTTTTCAAAAAACTCCGTATTTTTCAAGTGTATAGTACACGATCTCTCAAAAACTTGAGTTTGATTTTAAATATTAAAAACTAATAGAAATTGAGCTCGGAACCTCAAAGTTAATAATACATACATTTCTCTAAAAAAGAATAGTAAAAATTTAAGTAACATAAAAATTGCATTTTTTATTTTTTTGAAAAGCACCATAATCTTCAAAGTGTATAGTATACGATCTCTCAAAAATTTGACTTTGATATTAAAAATATTTAAAAATTATGTAAATTAAGCTTGAAACTTCAAATTTAATAATACATTTCTCTTAAAAAGACTTGTAATAATTTAAGAAATTTAAATATTGCGATTTTATTTTTTTTCAAAAACAATGTATTCTTTAAGTGGTATAGGACACAATCTCTGAAAAAATTGAGTTTGATTTAAAAAATATTGGAAAATTTTGCAAATTGAGCTCAAGACTTCAAAGTTAATAATACATTGCTCTCAAAAAGACTTGTAAAAATTTAAGTATATTAAAAATTGGGTTTTCATTTTTTTTCCGAAAAACCGCGTATTCTTTAAGTGGTATAGTACACTATCTCTTAATAATTGAGTTTGATTTTAAAAATATTTAAAAATTATGTAAATTGTGCTCGAGACTTCAAAGTTAATCAGACATTGCTCTCAAAAAGACCTGTATTAATTTTAGTAATTTAAAAATCGCGTTTTTATTTTTTTTTGAAAAACACCCTATTCTTCAAGGGTATATACACAATCTCTTATGTAAATTGTGTTTGATTTTAAAAATATTAAAAACTAATATAAATTGAGCTCGAGATTTAAAACTTAATAATACATGTCTCTTAAAAAGACTTGAAAAAATTTAAGTAATTTAAAAATTGTGTTTTTTTTTTTAAAACACCATATACTTCAAGTGTATAGTACTTGATTTCTCAAAAAGTTGGGACTGATTTTAAATATTAAAAACTAATAGAAATTGGACTCTAGACCTCAAAGTCAAAAATACGTTGTACTCAAATAGACTTGTAAAAATTTAGGTAATTTAAAAATTATATTTTCATTTTTATCAAAAAAACACCCTATTATTCATGTTTATAGTACAAGATCTCTCAAAAACTTGATTTTTATTTTAAAAATATTTTAAAATTATGTAAATTGAGTTCGAGACTTCACAATTAATAATACATTTCTCTAAAAAAGAATTGAAAAAATTTAACTATTTTAAAAATTGCATTTTTGGTGTTTTCGAAAAATGTCCAACTTGTCAAATGTATAATAAATGATCTCTGAAATATTGAGTTTGATTTTAAAAATATTTAAAAATTATGTAAATTGAGCTCAAGAGTTCAAAATTAGTAATAGATTTTTCTCAAAAGGACTTGTAAAAATTTAGGTAATTTAAAAATTGGGTTTTTCATTTTTTTTTGGAAAAACGTTGTATTCTTTAAGTGATATAGTACACTGTAACACCCGAACTTTTAGAAATTAATTCATATTAGAAATTTTATAATTTTAGCTACAAGATTTTCAAAGTTTTACTTATTGTAATTGAATTCCACATGACAATATCTATGTAATAGATATTTTTATTTGTTTTTAAAGTAAATAGTTTTAAAATGACCAAAATACCCCTATATTGGTATAAATAAAATGTATTTTTTTAGTAAATAGCTAAAGAATATAGAAAATTTTAGATAATTATAGAAAAAATATTTTTATGCTTAGAATAATATTTTAATATTTTTAGATATTTTTCTGAAATTTTTCAAGAAAATCAGTTTTTGTAAAAAGACCAAAATGCCCCTACGATTCCTAAAAAAATTAAAATATTTATTTTATTGAATTTAAATTTTAAAAAAATTATATTGAGTCTATTTATGTATAATATATGTGGATATAAAATTTTATAAAATTTTTAATAATATTTTAAAATTATAATTTTTATTTATAAATTAGTGCTTGTTATACTAAATATTTCATTATAAATAATAAATAAATTTCGAAAAATTTAAGAAAGTTATTATAGCCTTTATATTATATTTCAAAGGTTTATAAATACATAAATTTATATTTTTATATGAATTGGTAATTTTCTCAAATTTTGGACAAAAATGATTCCAAAATATGTGATAATTACCAAAATACCTTCAATAATTATTCCAACATCAATTTTTAACATTATGTGACCACTTGATGTCTAAAAAGTCATTAATTTCATCAGTTCCATCTTTTACCTAATCTTGTTGAATTTTGGAGATTTTGTCTCACAAAATGATTGCAAAATGACAAATAATTTTTTTAAAAAAAGTTAAAAAAATATTTTTTTATGAAAAAGTAGTATTTGAGGACAAAATATAGTGAAGAACTCGTGATCTTGGTGATAGGTCCATATAGTGAATTTTTATTAATTTTTATTCTTTTAAAATTAATTAAATAAATTATTTACTATTCAATTTCTCCCCAATAAATAGCAAGCTCTCTTTGAGAAAAAAATACACACCATTCTCTACTCTTATTGAAGCTTTACTTCTGCCATAATCTCTCTCAAATTCTCCTTCCCAAATTATTTTACAAAAATTCTACTTATATTTAGCAAAATTCAAAAATAAATCACTTATTTTAGTGATTTCTTTTGAAATAGTTAATACTTCAAGTTTGAGGATATTTTCATCATCTTCAAGTTCTACTCATATACAGAGAGAATCATTGGGTTTTAAGGGTAGTAATGAATTAAGAATTATGGGTTTGTCTAGACCCGTAAGATTTATTATATTTGCTTTTAAATATTATATAAATTTCATGTTATACTTTGATTATGTTATTATTATCTTACTTGAATTAATTGTTACTATGGGTTCTTCAAATATGATTATTTTATTTTTTTAGTTTTATTATTAATTTAATATTATATTGTAATATAGACAAAAATTTCACAGCGTACTTGTACAAGTTATAAGTTAAGCTGTGGATATTGAAATATTATAAAATATAATTGTGGCTAAGGTTAAGATATAATATTATTAACTTAAAAGGTTATAATTTTATGACTTATAATAAATATTTGCCAAAATTTGGAATATTAGACTATTAACTTTATGGACTATATATATATATATATACCTTTGCAACATGAGGACAATGAATTATGACCGGAGACCTAAGAATCTAATTTCTATGAGACTGGATTCATTTGGACCTTGAGACCCAGGACCATCTTAGATAATTTTTCAAGCATTATTGAACAACTATGGACTATATTATTTATTAAATAAAGAAAAGACCTTTAATAATAATAATAATTTATAATTTGTGAGAAATTTATATTATAATTAATATTTCTTTATTGGTATTTATTATTCTATTAAGTTATAATTTTATCTGTTATGATTGTTTGTAGAATTATTGTGTATTTCTGTGATATTATCGATGATTATAGTACTACATCATTTCATTTGCATATAATCATGAGAAAGATATGAAAAAAAATTGTTTCAGTTAAGTGAAATGATATATGAGAATGAAGGGTAGATAGTTGAACGGTTAAAAAAAAAATACATATGTTGGAGAATTTAACCGTTTATTGTATAGTCCCTGTGAGTTTTGAAAATATATATCATTAGCTGAAACTATGCTTTTCGAAAACGGAAACAAGCAGAAATATCTGGGGGGCCAATAGTAAGGATCTTGTTTGTGACAAGACTTGGGAGAGACGCGGTTAGGTTGGAGATCCCCAATGGAGTGGGAGCGCCCAGGTAACCGGGGCATCTCCGTGCGGACTTAACCAACTCCGACAACTACTTAAGGCATCCATATCGGTTGAGAGTGTGCTCTTAATATTATGAGATTCGGATATTGTTACGAGAATTGTAAAAAGAGCACATGTACTTCCGATGTTTCCGAAGTTGTTTTTTTTAGAAAAGTTCGGTAGTGCACTAGCCAGTTAAAACATTAAAAGATAACGTGAGTCAGTATGCATACATTCCATTATCATAAGCATTCATTAATGTGAATATTGTGATGTGATTCGTTGATAATTTCTTTTAAAGTTTATATTATTATATTATATTTAATTTTTTTTTATGTTCTTAATTTCATTATTATCTCTTATTATTACTCAATGAATATCTACTTACCCCTCTTTTATATTTCTTTTGTTTATAAAAATCATGATGGGGATATAGATGTTGATGGTGAGCAAGCTCATTTGGTCAGGGATGATGATGTCAACTTCAGTGGCATAAATCACTGAAATTTCAAGATTTTCTATAAGTGGTTTGTGATGTGTTTTCCAATAAACTTTGATAAGGATTTTTACTCTTATTGTAACATATTTGTGGGTAGATCCAAGAGTTTAACTTATGTGTGTATTTTACGAAAAACAGTTTGGATTTGATTGAGTTATGTATTTGTAATATATTTCATAATATTTTTAGGTTAAAAAAAAAATTCTCTAAAAATTTGGTCATTTAGTTGAAGTTTACTTAAATGTAATAAGGGTGTTATATTTTATTGGTATCAGAGCAGTTCTTTCCTTAGGCTTGGGATATGGCTAGACTATTCTTCTTATGTACTACTCTTATGTCTTAGAACCAGCTATGACATAAGATTGTTTGTCTGGTTGTTTGAAAATTGTGTTAATTGTTTGTTAGTGATCTTTATTTAGCCATGTATGGTATCTAGTTATTCTTAGAGAAACTAACTAACTCTATGAATTTTAGGACCATATGGCTGGAAGGGACACTGAACCAAATATGGCTCATTTCCTAGGACGTTTGACAGACGTTCTAGAAAATATGAACCAAAGGCTACATGATGAACCTACAGAATATCAAGATTTAGAAGCCTTTATGAAAAACAATCCTTCAAAATTTAAAGGAGGATTCAACCCTGATGGTGCCAAACTATGGTTAGAAGAGTTGGAAAATATCTTTACTGCAATGAATTGCCAAGATAGACAAAAGGTAACATATGCAGTTTTTGTGTTGGTTGGCGAGGCAAGAAATTGGTGGCATTTTGAAAGCTAACAATTAGAAAACGAAGGCACTCCAATTACTTGGGAGTTGTTTAAGCAACAATTTCTAAGTAAATACTTCCTGGAAGATTTGAGAAATAGGAAAGAAGTTGAGTTTCTGAATCTGCAGCAGGGAAGTATGTCCATTGGTGATTATGCAGCCAAATTTGATGAACTCTGTAAATATTGTTCGTTTTATACTAATAATGAATCTTCTGAATGCACAAAATTCCAAAGTGGACTTCGCCCTTAGATTAGGCAAGCATTTGGCTATCTGCGAATCACTCGATTTGCTGAGTTAGTAACTACTTGCAGAATCTATGAAGATGACACCAGAGCAAGACAATCACAAGTGAGAAACACAGGGCCAATTCGTAATAAAGAAAAACAACCTCTCACATATCCAAAACCATATCATATGTCTTTTCGTCATCAAGGATATTCCTCTGGTGGAAACCGACCACAAGCTTCAGCACAAACAACGCCCTACCGACCATCAAATTATGACAATACATGTTATAGATGCGGGGGACCACATGCTGCAAATGTCTGCCGATTCAAGACAGCAACTTGTTATAGTTGTGGGAAGCTGGGACACACAAGCAGGATGTGTCCAACAATTAAGAAGGAAGTCAACAACAACGACAACAACAACGCACGTGTCAACAACAACGCCAACAGCAACAACAATAATATTCGTGCAAGACCACAACAACAACAAGTTGGAAGGCAGAAAACCACTGGTAGAGTTTTCACTATGAGTGCTTCGGATGCTGCAAAATCTGATGAAGTCATCCAAGGTAAGTGTATCATTAGTGAGACACTCTTAAATGTATTATATGATTCAGGCGCATCACATTCTTTCATTTCACTTGATTGTGTGAGACATTTGCGATTACCCATTTCTTTGTTACCCCTTGATATTGTTGTTTCTACTCCCACTAATAATCCTGTCACAACTTCACAAGCTTGTTTAAAATGTCCTATTTCTATAGATGGTAGAAAATTCTTTGTTGATTTAATTTCTCTACCTCTATTTCAGTTAGATATAATCTTAGGTATGGATTGGTTAATGGCTAATCACATTCTTTTAGATTGTCATAACAAAACCTTAGTATTTCAAACTCCAAATTCTGACCCTGAAAGTAAGGATTCGAGACTTGTAACTGTCAACCAAGTCACTGCTTCAACTAGAAACGAAGCTCAAGTTTATATGATTCTAACCTCTTTAATAGTAGAGGGAAGTCCTGATATCAATCAGCTACCTGTCGACTGTGAATTTCCCGAAGTCTTTCCAGAAGACATTCCTAGATTACCACCTAAACGAGAAGTCGAGTTTGCGATTGATCTAGTCCCCTGGAACCGGACCAATATCAATAGCTCCATACCGAATGTCACCAATAGAATTGGCTGAATTGAAAAAGCAGCTTGAAGAATTTCTTGAGAAGCAATTTGTAAGACCAAGTGTTTCTCCTTGGGGTGCTCCAGTTTTGTTGGTAAAAAAGAAAGATGGAGGAATGCGTCTATGCGTTGACTATCGACAGCTCAACAAGGTCACTATCAAGAACAAGTATCCGCTACCTAGGATTGACGATTTAATGGATCAACTTAGGGGAGATCGGATATTTTCTAAGATCGACCTTAGGTCAGGATATCACCAAATTCTTGTAAAACCCGATGATATATCGAAGACTGCTTTTAGAACTCGGTATGGTCATTATGAGTATTTAGTGATGCCTTTCGGTGTAACTAATGCTCCTGCGGTGTTCATGGATTACATGAACAAGGTATTTCACCCATACTTAGATAAGTTCGTTGTTGTCTTCATTGACGATATACTTGTATATTCTAGAAGTCAGGAAGAACACGCCGAACATCTAAGAATCGTTCTGCAGATATTAAAGGAGAAGTAGTTATATGCTAAGTTGTCCAAGTGTGAATTCTGGCTAGGAGAAGTGAAGTTCTTGGGTCATGTTATATCAGCAGAAGGAATATCCGTTGACCCAACAAAAGTTGAAGCAGTTTTACTTTGGGAACAACCAAAAACAGTAACTGAAATACGATTGGGATTAGCTGGTTATTATAGAAGGTTCATCCATGAATTTTCGAAGTTGGCCTTACCATTAATAAAGTTGACTCGTAAGGGATAATCTTTTATTTGGGATGAGAAGTGTGAAAATAGTTTCCAAGAATTGAAGCAGTGATTGACATCTGCACTAGTTCTCACTTTGCCAGATCCACAAGGAAGCTTCGAGGTTTACTGTGATCAGGACAAGGATTAGGATGTGTTCTAATTCAGAATAGAAAAGTTGTGGCATATGCTTCAAGACAATTGAGACCACACGAAGAAAACTATCCAACTCACGATCTCGAATTAGCAGCAATAGTGTTTACACTAAAGATATGGAGACACTACCTCTATGGTGTGAGATTTGAAGTGTTTAGCGATCATAAAAGCTTGAAGTATTTGTTCGACCAAAAAGAGCTAAATATGCGGCAAAGAAGATGGATGGAATTCCTCAAAGACTATGATTTTGAACTGCACTATCACCCAGAAAAAGCTAATGTAGTCGCTGATGCCTTAAGTAGAAAATCCTTGCACGCTTCAACAATGATGATCAAAGAGCTCGAACTTCTAGAGAAGTTCAGAGATTTGAATTTGGCAGTGGAAATGACATCCACAAGTTTTCGAGTTGGAACGCTGAAAGTCACAAATGAGTTTTTAAATCAAATAAAGGAAGCACAAGAAAAAGATGAATATTTGCAAGAAATATTGAAAGGAAGAGAAGATGGGAAAGAAATGGACTTCCAGAAATATGCACATGGAATAATTCGGTTCAAAGATAGAATATGTGTACCGGATGATGAAGAATTGAGGAAGCTTGTTCTCAAAGAAGCTCACAAAAGCCAGTTGAGCATACATCCTGGAGCTACCAAGATGTACCAAGATTTGAAGAAAATATTCTGGTGGCAAGGAATGAAAAAGGCAGTAGCGATGTACGTAGCAGCTTGTTTGATTTGTCAAAAGGCCAAAATTGAACATCAGAAACCTTTTGGAGATCTACAACCTCTACATATACCTACATGGAAATGGGACAGCATAGCAATGGATTTTGTCACTGGACTACCAGCAACTTCTTCAAAGGTAGATGCTATTTGGGTGATTGTTGACAGATTAACAAAATATGCTTATTTCTTAGCTGTCAACATGAAATATTCATTGGAAAAGCTCACTCAACTTTACCTTAAGGAAATTATCAGGTTGCACGGTGTTCCTTCAAGCATCATCTCAGATAGGGATCCCAGATTTACCTCACGTTTTTGGAAGAGCTTTCACGAAGCCTTAGGAACGAAGTTGAGACTTAGCTCAGCTTATCATCTGCAAACTGATGGACAGTCTAAAAGGACTATTCAATCATTAGAAGATCTTCTTAAGGCTTGTGTGTTAGAAGAAACTGGGAGTTGGAACAAATTTTTGCCACTCATTGAGTTCACTTACAACAACAGTTTCCAGTCTAGCATAGGCATGGCACCCTATGAAGCTCTGTATGGGAGAAAGTGCAGAACTCCTTTATGTTGGTTTGAGGCTGGAGAACAATTCATTGTGGGACCTGAAATATTACAACAGACTACTGAGAAGGTGAAGATGGTCCAGGAAAAGATGCGGACAACACAAAGCAGACAGAAAAGCTATTACGATAAAAGGAGAAAACCTCTTGAATTTGAAGCAGGTGACCATGTATTCTTGAAAGTTACTCCTACAACTAGGGTAGGCAGAATTATTAAGTCTCGAAAACTTACTCCTAAATTCATTGGAACCTATCAGATCCTTAGAAGGATCGGTAATGTTGCATTCCAAATTGCTTTACCACCTCATCTTTCCAACCTTCATGATGTCTTTTATGTCTCACAAGTCAGGAAGTATATTCCTCATCCATCTCATGTGATAACGCCTGATCATATACAACTTAAAGAGAACCTCACGTATGAAACCTCACCTGTGGCTATTAAAGACCACAAGATTAAACAGCTCAGAGGCAAAGAAATAGTCTTAGTGAAGGTACTGTGGAGTCACAACAACGCGGGGGATGCAACATGGGAATTAAAAGACAAGATGAGAGAACTATACCCTCATCTTTTCGAAACAGGTTAGTCAAATTTTGAGGACGAATTTTCTAAAAGGAGGGGAAAATTGTAACACCTGAACTTTTAGAAATTAATCCATATTAGAAATTTTATAATTTTAGCTACAAGATTTACAAAGTTTTACTCATTGTAATTGAATTCCACATGACAATATCTATGTAATAGATATTTTTATTTATTTTTAAAGTAAATAGTTATAAAATGACCAAAATACCCCTATGTTGGTCTAAATAAAATGTATTTTTTTAGTAAATAGCTAAAGAATATAAAAAATTTTAGATAATTATAGAAAAATATTTTTATGCTTAGAATAATATTTTAATATTTTTATATATTTTTCTGAAATTTTTCAAGAAAATCAGTTTTTGTAAAAAGACCAAAATGCTCCTACGATTCCTAAAAAAATTAAAATATTTATTTTATTGAATTTAAATTTTAAAAAAATTATATTGAGTCTATTTATGTATAATATATGTGGATATAAAATTTTATAAAATTTTTAATAATATTTTACAAATTATATTTTTTATTTATAAATTAGTCCTTGTTATACTAAATATTTCATTATAAATAGTAAATAAATTCCGAAAAATTTAAGAAAATTATTATAGCCTTTATATTATATTTCAAAGGTTTATAAATACATAAATTTATATTTTTATATGAATTGGTAATTTTCTCAAATTTTGGACAAAAATGAATCCAAAATATGTCATAATTACCAAAATACCTTCAATAATTATTCCAACATCAATTTTTAACATTATGTGACCACTTGATGCTTAAAAAGTCATTAATTTTTTCAAATTCCATCTTTTACCTAATCTTGTTGAATTTTGGAGATTTTGTCTCACAAAATGATTGCAAAATGACAAATAATTTTTTTAAAAAAAGTTAAAAAAATATTTTTTTTATGAAAATGTAGTATTTGGGGACAAAATATAGTGAAGAACTCGGGATCTTGGTGATAGGTCCATATAGTGAATTTTTATTAATTTTTATTCTTTTAAAATCAATTAAATAAATTATTTACTATTCAATTTCTCCCCTATAAATAACAAGCTCTCTTTGAGAAAAAAATACACACCATTCTCTACTCTTCTTGAAGCTTTACTTCTGCCATAATCTCTCTCAAATTCTCCTTCCCAAATTATTTTACAAAAATTCTACTTATATTTAGCAAAATTCAAAAATAAATCACTTATTTTTGTGATTTCTTTTGAAATTGTTAATACTTCAAGTTTGAGGATATTTTCATCTTCTTCAAGTTCTACTCATATACAAGGTAAGGGGGGAGGGAGAATCATTGGGTTTTAAGCGTAGTAATGAATTAAGAATTATGAGTTTGCCCTAGACCCGTAAGATTTATTATATTTGCTTTTATATATTATATAAATTTCATGTTATACTTTGATTATGTTGTTATTATCTTATTTGTTACTATGGGTTCTTTAAATATGATTATTTTATTTTTTAGTTTTATTATTAATTTAATATTATATTGTAATATAGACAAAAATTTCACAGCGTACTTGTAAAAGTTATAAGTTAAGTTGTGGATATTGAAACATTATAAAATATAATTGTGGCTAAGGTTAAGATATAATATTATTAACTTAAAAGGTTATAATTTTATGACTTATAATAAATATTTGTCAAAATTTGTAATATTGGACTATTAATATTATGGTTTATACATACATATATATATACATACATACATATATATATATATATATACCTTTGCAGCATGAGGACAATGAATTATGACCGGAGACTTAAGAACCTAATTTCTATGTGACTGGAATCATGTGGACCTTGAGACCTAGGACCATCTTGGATAATTTTTCAAGCATTATTGAACAACTATGGACTATATTATTTATTAAATAAAGAAAAGACCTTTAATAATAATTTATAATTTGGGTAGAAATTTATATTATAATTAATATTTCTTTATTGGTATTTATTATTCTATTAAGTTGTAATTTTATCTGTTATGATTGTTTGTAGAATTATTGTGTATTTCTGTGATATTATGGATGATTATAGTACTACATCATTTCATTTGCATATAATCATGAGAAAGATATGAAAAAAAAAATTGTTTCAGTTAAGTGAAATGATATATGAGAATGAAGGGTAGATAGTTGAACGGTTAAAAAAAAAATACATATGTTGGAGAATTTAACCTTTTATTGTATAGTCCCTCTGAGTTTTGAAAATATATATCATTCGGTGAAACTATGCTTTTCGAAAATGAAAACAAGCAGAAATATCTGGGGGCCAATAGTAGGGATCTTGTTTGTGACAAGACTTGGGAGAGACGCAGTTAGGTTGGAGATCCCCAATGGAGTGGGAGCGCCCAGGTAACCGGGGCATCTCCGTGCGGACTTAACCAACTCCGACAACTACTTATGGCATCCATATCGGTTGAGAGTGTGTTCTTAATATTATGAGATACGGATATTGTTACGAGAATTGTAAAAAGAGCACATGTATTCCCGATGTTTCCGAAGTTGTTTTTTTTGGAAAAGTTCGGTAGTGCACCAGCCAGTTAAAACATTAAAAGATAACGAGAGTCGGTATGCATACATTCCATTATCATAAGCATTCATTAATGTGAATATTGTAATGTGATTGATTGATAATTTCTTTTAAAGTTTATATTATTATTATACTATATTTAATTTTTTTTTATGTTCTTAATTTCATTATTATCTCTTATTATTACTCAATGAATATCTACTTACCCCTCTTTTATATTTCTTTTGTTTATAAAATCATGATGGAGATATAGATGATGTTGGTGAGCAAGCTCATTTGGTCAGGGATGATGATGTCAACTTCAGTGGCATAAATCACTGAAATTTCAAGATTTTCTATAAGTGTTTTGTGATGTGTTTTCCAATAAACTCTGATAAGGATCTTTACTCTTATTGTAACATATTTGTGGGTAGATCCAAGAGTTTAACTTATGTGTGTATTTTACGAAAAACTGTTTGGATTTGATTGAGTTATGTATTTGTAATATATTTCATAATATTTTTAGGTTAAAAAAAAAATTCTCTAAAAATTTGGTCATTTAGTTAAAGTTTACATAAGGGTGTTATATACACGATCTCTAAAAAAATTGAGATTTGATTTTAAAAATATTGAATTTTTTTTTAAATTGTGCTTGAGACTTTAATGTTATTAATACATTTCTCCAATGTTATTGTGCTTGAGACTTTAATGTTATTGAGATTTGGAAAAACATCATATTCTTTAAGTTTATAGTACACGATATGTCAAAAAGTTGACTTTAATTTTAAAAACAATAAAAAGTTATGTAAATTGAACTTGAGACTTCCATGTTAATAATATATTGCTCTCAAAAAGACTTGTAAAAATTTTAGTGATTTAAATATTGCGTTTTTTTTATAAACATCGTACTCTTTAAATAGTATAGTACACGATCTTTCAAAAAATTGAGTTTGATTTTAAAAATATTGAAAACTAATGAAAGTTTAGCTCAAGATTTCAAAGTCAATAATACATTTCTTTCAAAAAGACATGTAAAAATGTAACTAATTTAAAAATTGAGTTTACATTTTTTTCTCGAAAAACGTATTCTTTAAGTGGTATAGTACACAATCTCTCTAAAACTTGAGTTTGATTTAAAAATATTGAAAAATTATGTAAATTGTGCTCGAGACTTCAAAGTTAATAATACATTTCTCTTAAAAAGATTTGAATTAATTTTAGTAATTTAAAAATTGCGTTTTCATTTTTTTTGAAAAGCAACATATTTTTCAAGTGTCTCGTATTCTATCTCTCAAAAAATTGAGATTGATTTTAATATTAACAAGTGATATAAATTGAGCTCGAAACTTCAAAGTTAATAATAAATTGCTCTAAAAAGGACTTGTGAAAATTTAAGTAATTTAAAAATTGGGTTTTCGTTTTTTCTTCGAAAAACGCCGTATTCTTTCAATGGTATAGTACATGATCTGTCAAAAAAATTGAGTTTAATTATGAAAATATTGAAAAGTTATGTAAATTATGCTCGAGACTTCAAAGTTAATTATTGCTCTCAAAAAGACTTGAAATAATTTAAGTAACTTAAAAATCACGTTTTCATTTTTTTCGAAAAACACCCTATGCTTCAAGTGTATAATACACGATCTCTCAAAAACTTGAGTTTGGTTTTAAATATTACAAACTAATAGAAAATGAGCTCGAGATCTCAAAGTTAATAATACGTAGATCTAAAAAAAACTTGTAAAAATTTAAGTAATTTAAAATTGCGTTTTCATTTTTTTCGAAAAACACCATATTATTCAAGTGTGCAGTGCACGATCTCTCAAAATATTGACTTTGATTTTAAAAAATAACGAAAAGTTATGTAAATTGAGCTCGAGACTTCAAAGTTAATAATACATTACTCTCAATAAGACTTGTAAAAACTTAAGCTATTTGAAAATAGCATTTTCATTTTTTTTTCGAAAAATATCATATTCTTCAAGTTCATAATACACGATCTCTGAAAAAGTTGACTTCAATTTTAAAAACAATAAAAAATTATGTCAATTGGGCTCGAGACTTCAATGTTAACAATACATTGCTCTCAAAAAGGCTTATAAAAATTTTAGTATTTTCAAAATTGCGTTTCAAATTTTTATAGAAAAACACCCTATTCTTCGAGGGTGTAGTACACGATCTCTGAAAAAATTGACTTTGATTTTAAAACTATTGAAAAATTATGTAAATTAAGCTCGAGACTTCAAAGTTAATAATAGATTGCTCCCAGAAAGAATTGTAATAATTTAAGTAATTTAAATATTGAGTTTTCATTTTTTTTATAAATGATATATTCTTTAAGTGGTACAGTATACGATCTCTTAAAAATCTAGTTTGATTTTAAAAATATTAAAAAATTATATAAATTGAGCTCAAAATTTTAATGTTAATAATACATTTCTATCGAAAAGACTTGTATAAATGTAAGTAATTTAAAAATTGGGTTTAAATTTTTCTTCGAAAAACGTTGTATTGTTTAAGTGATATAGTACACGATCTCTAAAAAAATTGAG